>CM053772.1:194370557-194474056 GCA_028658325.1 Potorous gilbertii
AGTGAAGCCACTCTCTCCACATATAGCTTAAGAAGGGAATAACATGCTCACTAAATTTGGTATGAAAATCTGTCTTACACTACAGGAAAGTAGGGGAGGAGGTGACAGGTCAGAGGAGGGGAATGACAGAAGGGAAGGCAAATGGGAGAAAGGAATAATTAGAAATAAACACTTTTGGAAAGGGACAAGGTCAAATGAGGGAATAAAAAAATAAGGGGGGATAGAGTAGGATAGAGGGCAATATAGTTAGTATTACACAACATGATTATCATGGAAATCTTTTGCAAAACAACACATACTTAGTCTGTATTGAATTGCCTGCCTTCTCAATGGGGATGGGTAGGAAGGGAGGAAGACAGAAAAGTAGGAATTCAAAGTATTAGAAACAAATGTTGAGATTATTATTCCATATAACCAGGAAATAAGAAACACAGGTAATGGGATATAAAAATTCATCTTGCCCTATAAGAAAAGAGAGAAGATAGGGATAAGGGAAGGGTGGGGTGTGATAAAAGGGAGGGTACATTGAAGGAAGGGGTAATCAGAATGCAAGGTATTAGGTGGTGGGGGGAGAGGAGAGATGGGGAGAAAAACTGGACGTTACAAAGTGTTGTAAAAATTAGTATTAAAACAACTGATTGACTTAATTACTGAAACTAAATCAGAGACATCTTTAGTTTGGGGAAAAGAATTTTAGTCAAACTTTCCTAGAGGCAGGTAACCTCGGGTAAAATTTGGCATTGATGGAAAATTAAATTTGATTTTGGTTGTTATTTAATCAGGAACTAGAACATATGCAGAAAGGCATATAAGCCACTTAAGACTTGCCTCAAAAGATGTTCCTTACCCAATGAGAAATTACAGTCATATCTGAAACCTGGTTATTGGAACCTGCTATTCTAAAATTCTATGAGACTATTAACTGACTGTTCTTCTGAGTCTTACTCCAGATACGGATAGCAAGAAAGGCAGTCTGAGCCTCCACCCCATGAAGCCAGTAAGCCTATGAGATGCTGGTATAAAATGAAAAAGGTGATCTCATGGGAAGGGTGGGAGAGCAGCTGTTCAGCCTGAACTGAGACAGGATTCTCCTGACTCAATTTCCCCACTGACACCTGGCAGACTTTAAGCCTGACTGAATGCAAGTTGACAATCTACTCCTGCCTGGAACTGACATGAAATTGGGGAGATAGTTACCCTGCAATGTCCCTACTCTTAGTGGCAATTTCCCTATAGTCAAAAGGTTTGTAAGTTTAATACCAGATCCATTAAATTATAGATTGTTGGTGGGGGAACATCCGAGGTTAAGTCTATATTGTAAATGCTTTAAAAGAAGTATCATGTGACCAAAAGTTAAAACTGTTTTATGTGATATGAACTGTGTTAAAAATGAAAAATTTTTTAAAATTTTTTCAAAAGATTACATAAGGCCATCTCCCAAACGCAATTCACTCTGACGACCTCCTCTTTACTGTCCACTGCAATACTTGTCTTTGATAGATAGATGGATAGACAATTTTAAAAATCTACTTATGTAGCTATCTATGATACATATATGTCTTCTGTGGCAATATTTCATCTACTTTGTTTTTCTAATATAAATGATTAAATTTCTAATATAAAGGATTAAACTTTCAAATAATTATAGATTTCATTTGAGGAAGTTTTAGAATGATTCCATGGTCCAATGCCACAAGTACAATGTCATTTGTTAGCAGGAATATTAAAAGACTTCATCACAATAAGAAATCCCATTTGAATTCTATGTAGTAAATCCTCCTTAAAAGTCAAGAAGCATTTATTAAACACATCTCCATATTAGTGCTGATCATAAAAAATGCTACATAATTTTAATATGTTGACAGATATCTACTTTGACAAGAAGCATTAAAGCTGTACTTTTTTCCTACTCAGCTCATTGCTTTAAAAAACAATAAATAACAGAGAGGCAGCTCTTATTTTCCACACCTCTTACTCTTGTGTGTCTAAGGATTTGGTCTATTGTAGAAAAACATCTGTGGAATCCTGCCCATTCTAATTTTAGAAAATGTACACAAACCATTTCATAAAGATTACCAATCAGATATTTTGTTTACTTTTAAAAGTATTCTTTCCCATTTTTTCTATGGTATCTTTAACATCATTGCCAATTAAAAAATAGACTACAAACATGGCAGCAGATCTATTGTATTTTGTTTCTATTTGTTTTTGTACTGCTGACTTCACCATGATCTTGTTAAGCTGGACCTGATGCCAAGACTTCTCTTCAACTGCTAAGACCTGTTTTGTGAGGCTTGTCATCCTCAGTCACCCTTGATGCCACGTTTCAGCAACTGGCAGGATCAACTGTTGATACCCAAGATGGATTCTAAGCTCTTCTGCACTCTTCATTACTTGTTTTGTACCGGTTAAATTTCTCTTAGAATATCTTGTTAGAAGTCAAAGTCTTTTTCTGTCATCTCCCATTTTTTTTTTTTGCAATGGACATCACTTCCTTAAGGTTGTAAAGGAATTATTATTATAGAATCTTCTTAATGTCATTCTTTTTTTTAAAAAATGTTTAAATTTTTTTCTTTCCTTTGATGTTTAAAGTTTTAAGAAAGAGTGAGTATAAATAGCAATTGTTGCTGTTCTGGCCAGAAACCCTGAGGACTTTTCCCACCCAGATTGATTTGGGGGGAGGTGGTAGGTAAAAGAGGCCATTTTTTGCCTCATTTCTTACTTAGCTTTAATCACTAAAGGGGGTATTCCCTCAGACCAAATGAGACTTGGGAAAGACCTTTAAAAGGCCAAGATTTCCCACTGCTTTTGGGGCCATCTCCAGTCGTCTGGATTTTATCTTGCCAGTGGACCCAGATGGCTCCAGAGGAGAAAGTAAGTCTTGTGACTCTTCACAGCCCTCCCCCACTTAAATTCAAATCACTTGCAAGACATGACATCTCCTTTCTGATGTCATGGTCCTCTTTAAGAGAGAAGGATAAACAACAATGACTGTAAAAAGATATCCGATTTGGAAATAATCAAGAGGGTAGGAATTTCCTTCTTACCAGTTAAGATATAGTCAACAAAGTGACATCATCTGGTGCTCATTATCTATAGCATCTTCCAATTCAGTTTTTAAAGTAAGGCATGAATAGTTTACAAGCATCTTTTTTTAACAGCAATTTTTAAATAGTTATACTCATGTTACTAACCTATTAATGACAGAAATGATGTTCCATTTTCAATTTCCAACAATATCACAAAAAGCAAAAGATTCTCTTCCTTTAAAACACTCTTAACTGCAACAGATTAATTACTATTCATATACCAGGAAGAAAGGTGACTATGAACCAAGAACCTTTAGAGGATGTTATTATTTTTGGATAAATGCAAGCACAGAATTTATACATCATGAAATATAAAGTTATGAAGCAAAAAGAGTTTCTAATCATTTCTACTGAATATTGGCCCTCCTTACCCTGAAGATACACTCCATCATAAACTAATCAAACCATAATAGACTAAGGACAGGGACTGGATATGTGATATCAATGCTATTTGGAAACTCTTTCTACCAGTGCAGCTTGATACCCCTTCTACAACTTATATTCTCTGAGAGTTGTCTAGAGTTCTAGTAATTTGTCTAGCATCACAAATCCTGTTTGTTAGAGGTGGATCTTGAGATGTCTAGCCTCTGAAACCTGTTCTCTGTTATACAACTCTTCATGACCCCATTTTATATTTTCTTGGCAAAGATATTGGAGTCGTTTGCCATTTTCTTCTCCAGTTGATTTTACATATGAAGAAACTGAGGCAAATTGGGTTAAATGACATGCCCAGGGACACACAAGTAGTATCTGAAGCCAGATTTGAACTCAGGAAGACAAGTCTTCCCGACTTCAGACCATTCTCTGGGCCATACTATCTCTCATATACCTAGATGTATTACTTTCCTGAAGTAGAAAAATGTATTTTTTTCTGAATCAACTATGACTCTTTCAAAGTCTTAAGATACCATATATATTTACATTTATGAAAAACTACATTAATAGGTGTCTTTTTCTTTCTTTTACACATTTCAATAGGCTTCAATAGCATAAGAAAGCACACGTAAAACAACATGGATATAAACCCTGCTACTTTCTAGATGTGGCAAGTCAACCAAGGCGGGGACAGCATTTGTTGAGATATTTCTCTGAACTCTGTAAAGAACGACAGGAAGTTGATTGCATAATCAGTTTTCATTTAATGTCTAGACTCTAGGAAGCAAGTTATAATCCACTAGGAAGCACACAAGAGAGCATGAGGCTGTGAACTGGGAAGGCATCTGGGCAAAGTCTAGCAATAACAATCTGGACATTGAGGAGCAGATTAGAGGATCAGAAGAAACTTTAGACGCTTGTCTAATCTTTCTAATGACTGAACCTTTTTGTGGATTGTGTAGCATTGCTATAATTTCCACCATGAAGCAATGCTATTGGTCTGTTTCCAATTTCAGCACTAAAGGATACAGAATAAAAGTAAAAAATAGAAAAATACTGACCTTGAATGGAATTCTGTCATAATTTAATACAATATGTAATAAAAAAAAAAGATAATTCACTTAGCTGCATTCCAGTTTTCAGGCGAATAAGCCAAAGCTATGCATTTTTAAACAGAGACTCAAAAAGGATACACAATGGGAATGATTGGACAACTCTTCACTTTTGAAAGTTTCTTCAGAAAAAAAAGCAGATAAGGGAATCAGTCTTGCAAGCTATAACAGAAGGAATGCTGAACTGGGAGATTCTCAAGACCTGGATTCTCTCCCCAATCCTGCTACTTTTTAGCTATGAGTCTTGGGAAGAGTCATTTTACCATTTTAGGTCTCAGTTTCTTTATCTGCAAATTCAGAAGGTTGAATAGATAGATAGATAGATAGATAGATAGATAGATAGGGTATCTTCTAGCTCAACTACTTTATATCTTTGGAAACCACCATTTTAAAAATAAAATTTGACAAAGAAAAATATATTCCAGACAATAAAAGCTAGCATTTATATAGTTCTTTAACACATGAGAAACCTTTACTTATACACATTTGTTGTTTGTGGGTTCTTCTATTAGACTGTGAACTCTTTGAGGGTAGGAACTATCCTTTCTTTGCATCCCCAGATATAGAAAGTGGTGTCACAACGCCTCGCACAGAGTAGTCACTAAACATATGATTACTGACTGACCTTATAAATATTCTTATTTGATTCTTGCAACCACTTATTACAAGTGTGCCATTACTATCTCCATTTTAAAGATGAGGAAGCTGAGGCAGAAAGAGGTTAAGTGACTTGCCCAGGGTTGCACAGCTAGTAAATGTCTGAGGCTGGATTTGAACTCAGATTTTTTTTTTACTTCACCTCCACTGCTCTATTCACTGAGCCAAAGTAATTTGCCTCAAACAAGAAAGCAGGCCTTTTGAGCAAGACAATAAACACTTCCTGGGTCACTGGCTGCCCCCCAAACTTCTGGGTAGTTGAGCATAAATAAAATATAACGACAATTAGATTTAGCACATAGGATGATAGGATCTTACATGGCAAGGTGCACTGTACATTCAAATTTCCCTTTTCTGATTGTTTGTTTTTCTCAGTATCATCCTTCAAACACACCACTACTAACTTACTAAGTATAGATTTTGCTCCATTTCACCCAAGAACAGTTAATTCCTCAGAAATTAGCTTCTTTCCCTCAAATATCTAAATGTGGGCAAGTTTCCTACTAATACAAAGAATAGGAAAGCAGATCCTTCATTAGATATAGAACAAGAATGTAAAAGGATATGGGTCAAGTGTAGAGAAAAAAATTAATGAAATAAAAGTAAAACTGAAACCTAGAATGCACAATACAGCATACAAATGTTCTCTCTTATAAAAACCCTACCATTCTGTTCCTAAATGTGTGAAAGCACTTGGAACTCCTCTCTCCCACAAAACTCTCAGGGAATAATTACACCTACTCTTTACCTGATAGTTAACATTTTGAGCACATTTTTTTCTTTCTCTCCCAAGCAGAAGAATTTAAAATAAGAATGCCCCTTCACATGGAACTTGGGAAGGGAAAGAGTTCAGATATTCAAACACTTGAGAGGTAAAGAGAAAACAAAAAGGAACTTAATATCAAAGCAAGTCAATAACCAACTAACTGTCCTGATGAAGATCGTCAACTTGCAAATTTCACCAAAATCCTTCTTACAAAAGACCACAGCACAAAAATTGAAGGGGGACAGAATCTCTCAGTTTTGGCTCACTGGGGTAAAGACATGAATTCAAAGCACATCTGGAATCTATGGGTTTTTTTTATTATTCTAAAATGTTCCATGGGAATACTTCTACACAATAAATGTTTACAGAGCATCTACTATGTTTAAAATACCATCCAACTTAATATGTGAACAAGTCTAGATTAGAATATGCAGTAGAGAGAAAATTCCTTACTTAATTGCTTTGAGTACAGTTAGATAGGCAATCATATACACATTCTAAAAACCAGAGACTGAGTTTTACCATTGGGAGGGATTTTCTCATGGACCAGTGATTCAGGTGGTAGATTCTCCCATGGCCTAGAACATGAGTTGACAAGGATGACCAAGATGTACAACGGAAGTCACAAAAATAGCAAGTAACCCAGGCTTTCAACTCACAGACTACCTAAGACATACTATTTACTCTTCCCACATCCATGACTGGGAAAAATGTAGAATGAACATTTATTAAAGTGGATAAAAAAAGGCCAGTAACCAAGTAAGACTTGTAAACATTTTAAAATTGGACATATCACAGAATAGTCCGGTGGTGAAACGGTAAGAAAACAAGAACTGAGCCTGAAAAGATGAAGAGAAGCTTGCACTAATATATCAGTGCGACTGATTGAAAATTAACTCTGGTCTTCATTTGTTTGCACAATCCACTAAGGAAGGAGACCTGCTTCAGTAAGATAACCCCAAGTATACTTCTGTTTGTTTGTTCTGTATTTTTGTAATTTGGGGTATGCGTGTGTAAGAGCAGCAGGCGCCTTTTTAAAACACTAGAAAAATAAACAAAAAGCATTCATGCCTTACTACACTGAACAGCTGTCTTACTTTCAAACATTTTACCTTCCACCTCCTTAAGGAAATGCGTTCATGGAGGTTTTCCCATCAAGGCCTTATCTAAGGGAGGTCACTGTACTACTGAGAGGAAAGGCGGGGAGAGTGTATATAGAGGAAAGTGAGTTTCTAACTGATAAATATACCATTTCTTACCTTTTCCAGCTATCACACAGACAGCAAAACAAGAATCAGGAAATATTTCAATCTGAAAACTCTGTGGAAAAAAAGCTTTAATTTTGTTTATCCTCCAATGAATTATCTTTCTGAGTTGGAAAAAAAAATGGACTTAGTGATAACTTTCAATTATCCAGTCTTGTCTCTGATGCGTATTGGCTATGAGACCCTGGACAAGTCACTAAATTCTCTGTGCCTCTGACAACTCTCTTAAGACTGTAACTGCAAAAGCAGGCACCAATGAAACCCACAAATCTTAATGATTTTTTGGAAAGGGAGTAAAAGATAGAAAAAGTTGTTTTTATTTTGAGAATTATGTGACTCTCTTCAAGTCATGTTTACAATCTCATCTTCCATCGAAAGCTCAAATACTAAGAGTAAATGACTTAATTTAAGTTTCACCATTTATCCCATCTCCTAATGGTGTATTCACAAGCCAATAAGTAACCAAAGGGAGGAGACGAAGGAGGCGTTGATAACCCCAAAGTCTGGCTATGCAACCCTAAACTATTAAGAGTTCATTTTAATACTTTCATATTGAAAATATCTAGTAAACCCATTCTTGGTGTTTAGAAGCAGTACAAAATAACATATCCCTTTGATATAAATACCTTATTTATGAGGAATATTACGTACAATAAGATAAAAAGAGACACTAATGTCAATCACTCTTTACCTGGGTAGGCTCAGACTTGGTTTTTTTCCATTAACCTCAAAAACAGATTAATATTTCAAGGCTGAAGAAGTTTGTTTACAAAAGGCCCCCCAAGGGCAACCATTGGTAGTCCTTTTGGGACAATAATGGCTAAGTGCCAACTGCATAATAAACATAGTTTACAGAGACAATTTCAACAGTAACAACATTTAAAGGGTGAAAAAGACATGTATTGCTCTTTCTAGCTGAACAGCCACACAGTCTCCCCAGGACTCATTCCCATACAACACTAATGTCAGTTGAAAGCAACATTCATAATCAATCACATAGCCCACCAGCTTCATCTTCTAAGATGAAGAAACCAAGGCCCAGAAATTAAGTGACTGTGTTCAAGATCCCATAGCTCTTTTATAGCAGTTAGGAACAGAAGTCATGTCTCCTGATTCCAACGCAGAGCTGTTTCCACTAGAACCCCACTGTCCTTGTTCCCCTCTCCCCACAGCACTCTCATGGAGCCAAGGTCAAAGATCAGGAACAAAGAACTTACAAAAGGTCTTAACTGTCTGATTTATGTAAAAATTACTCTAATATTTAATAAACATAGGATTTTCATAACTTTCTTAAGTTTCTTTAAGGACCAGATATATAGGTAGAGACTGGGGTAGAATGGAAAAGTCTAGGATCTGGAGTAACAAGTTCAAATCCTACCTATGTTACGTTATGTCTGTTAACTCTTTCTAAGAATCATCAGCATAGATCTGTGAAGACATGGAAACAGATGAAAATGTCAAGTCAAGCAGTATAGAGGGAGAAGAGAAAGAGGAGAGCTTTGGTGGATGCACATGGTTACTATGACAGCAGAAACCTGGATGAAAATCCAGCAAAGAAGACCAAGAAGGGGTTAGATCGGTAAGAGAAGAAACAGAAGAAAACAATGTCTCAAATATTTAAAGAGAGTATCAAGATGATAGTGGTGGACAACGTCAAAGCCTGCCTCGGAGAAGACATTAAGAATGTAGATTGAGAAGGGCCATTAGAACTGGTGAGAGAGTAGCTTCAGTTATTCAAAAGTTTACAGCGCAAGACAGTCCAGAGTACTTCTGGTGGTAGCTTCCTGAATTTCAGGGACAGGAATTTATAACAAAGATTTCTCCTTGACCTTAGCCATATTTCTCAGCTGTGTGGGAGAAAAACAACAGATATTTACCTTAAAAATAGTCAATATCTGTTCAATTTTAGTGATATGAAGAAACAATACGTTCCAATTAGGACACTGGAAAGAAACACTAGGAGATAATTCTAACCTAGGTGTTGTTAATGACTGCCTGTAACCTCAGGATGTTGGTCACTTAACCTTTGCTAAATGGCCTTAAACTCTCCCCATGACTCATGGGAAGGGACAATGAAGTAAGCCTCACTAAATCTTAAATTTGTATCTCCATTTTTTGTGTGTTGTTGTTGAACGGACAGGATAGGATTAACACACTGGAGTTCTGATAAAATGGCACATTGAGAAACAGGACATCCTGTCTTTTCAGACTCATTTCACTTCTGTATGTTTACTCTTGGTCCTAATTTACAATCTGCAGCATGAAGGATGAGATGCCATAGCATAAATTCTCATATAATATTTCACAGAGAACTATATTAGCACAATCAGTCCCTATCTTTGTCACTCCTTAATGTCACTTTTCTGGCTGCCTGTAAAACTGCCAGGATCAAATCATCAAAATCCCTTCTTTCCAAGACTGATTTCCAGTCAGCTGTTCATAAATAGAGTACTCAAATATCTAAATGTTTCTTTGCTATAACTCTTTCCAGTGATTGGAGCAATATCACATTATTCCATGCTCAAAATATAAATTGCTGAATAGCTTCCATTTGAATTTGTATCGTATCTTTCCCTTGACAGGTTCTACATACCACATACAAAATTCATCATTATAGCACATCTGTGTGAAATCATTTATACTGTAATTTAACAGATAAAGAAGGACGGGAAAGACATAAAAGAACTCAGATAAAGCAAGTGATTTGCTCAGTGTCAGAGAACTAAATTGGTTTGAACACCATGCTGAGGCTAAGGTCATAGGTTCAACTCACATATGAGCTAGTTGGAACTTCACCCAGAAAAATGCTGCCCCACAGTCCTTGACAATACACCTACTCTGTTTATTCAACCAGAAATCATAAGCCACAAAACATGAGCGCAGAACCAAACAGATCAGTCAAGGCTCAGAGCAATCCATATCCACATTGGATAAAAAAGAATTTTGTATATTATCGAGTTACCATTAATAATGGATCAATAGCATTCGATAAACTTGATAATTGGTAAATTATCAAGTGTTTAGAGAAATAAATGGCAAGTGGAAGCTTCTGCTACTCCCAGTCTATTAGTGCAGAATCATGTATTTCACAAATTTAATTCTAAAGGATGACTTTAACTTGATTGGAGACAAGACTAAGAAACTGGCTAAAAAGGGACATTATGAATATGAGTATGCATGTGCATGTAAACAAAGATGAATAAGATATAATCCCTGTCCTCAAGAAGTAGAGCCTGCATGGTAAGGGATTCTTAAACTTTTTGTATCCTAGACTGCTCTGGTAATCTGATGAAGCCTATGAATCCCTTCTCACAAAAAATATTTTTAAATGAATAAAACAAAATACATAGGATTACAAAGAAAGCCAGATACTAAAATGCAGCAATCAAACTATTTTTAAAAACCAGTTCACAAACCACAGGTTAAGAATACTTGCTCCAGTAGAAGGGTTAACAATCTTATAGCATCCTCACTAGGAAACAATATCCTTTATGGTTCAACTTTAGTATTTTCTTTCCAATGGCCCTAATGTTCACATGGACTATATGTGCTCAAATCGTGGTAGAGTATACTGGGCTTGGATTGATCTGATCAGCTAGAGTCACACGCATTGCATTTTGACTCTAATACAGTGATGTCATTTTGGTCTTCTTTGAGAATAAAGGACAATAATAGATTAAGTGGTACAGTGGATTGAGCGCTGGGCTTGGAATCAAGAAGACTCATCTTCCTGAGTTCCAATGTGACCTCACACCCTTCCCTAGCTATGTAACATTGGGCAAATCACTTAACTCTGTTTGCCTCAGTTTCTTCCTCTGTAAAATGAGCTGGGAAAGGAAATGGCAAATCACTCTAGGATCTTTGCCAAGAAAACCCCAAATGAGATCACCAAGAGTTAGACATGACTAAAATGACTCAATCACAAAATTCTTTCCACTAGAAAAAAATGCAATTGACATATGACTGGCAGCCTTTGGAGAACGACACACATAATCACAGCTCCTGGCCCACTCTGCCCTCATAAATAGGACTACAAACTGTCGGGGCAGGAATAAAGCACTTAGTGGAATATGATGAAAGGCGGTCCCTGTACCTTCTCAAACTTCTTTTATATTCCCAACAACCTAACAAACATTTTGGTCAATAAACACACTCTATTAACAGAACTCTCCTCTGACCTGCCTGGTTCAATTTACTTTTAGGGAGGCATTTTTCTCTCTTCCTCTTCCCTTTCCCTCCTCCCCCCACAATTTTCCCTCCTCACATCCTGATCTCACTGTAAATTAGCACAGCTTTTACTTTACTGGGAACATAAGATAAAATGAACTCTTTGAAAGCTGGAATTGTCTCAAATTTCTATGTCTAGCCAAATGCTCAGAATAGTGCAAGTACCCATTCATTCATCCTTACTAATCCTTCATTTCCCCTACTTTGAACCTCAATATCTTGGACATCTTCACTGATTTTGGTCTCCTTTGCTCTGGTCTCTTGTGGGCAAGGTGGTCTTTTTCCTTATCAAGGCCAACCTTGCTTCCCATGACTTTGATCCATTTCCCCTCTTAATTTCTTTCAGAGACATGTCATTAATTATTCTCACTCCACACCTGTCTTTTATATAAATTTATCACAAATATTTATCACCTCCCTCCCAAATAAACAATTTAAAAGACAAAAAGAACTCCAATAATAAATAATGCATAGTCCAGCAAAGCAATTTCCCACCTTGAAACATATATTTAGGATACGACCATTCTAAATTTTAAGTTCATCACCTCTTTGGCAAGAGGTGCTTCATCTTAAGTATTCTAGGAACGTGATTTATCATTGCACTGACCAAAGACCTGAAATCTCTCAAGGTTGTTTTCTTTCTAACATGTCGTCATTGTGTAAATTACTCTGGTTCTTATCACTTCATTTGGCATCATATCCCAGAGATCTTCCCAGTTTCCTCTGAAACTGTCCATTCAGTCATTTCTTATGGCACCATAATTTTCCATTATATATTCTATACCATCATTTATGCAGACATTTCCTGATAGGCGTGTACTACTTTAGTTTTCAATTCTTTGCTACTAAGAGATCTGCTACAAATATTTTTGTATGTATGAATCCTTTTGGTATTTCTTTGGACTCTATGGAATACAGACGTACTAGTGATATAGATGGGCCGAATTATTTGTATAGTTTATTAATTTGGGGGAGAAATAATCCCAAATTACCTCCCAGAAGGGCTGTATCAATTTGCAGCTCTACCAACAGTGCGTTAGTGTGCTATTTTCCTACAGTTCCTCCAATATTTGTGATTTTCCTCTTGTCTTCTTGGCCAATTTGATGAGTTTCATTTTTAGAGATAAAGAAATGGAGGCCAAGGAAGGTTAAGCTACTTTAACCAAAAGACACAGAGGTAATAATATGTCAATAGTGGAATTTTAACCAAGGTCCTCATGCCAGATCCTTTGTCTTTACCACAAAACTCTGGGTTCGATTTCTAGTTCCATAATTTGCTTCTTGTGTGACCCTGAGTAAGTCTCTTCAACCCTTCTACCTTAATTTATTTCTCTGTAAAATGAGAGATTTGGACTAGATGATGGCCAATGTCTCTTCCAGATTAAAATACCTCAAACACTTTGCAACTAACTAGACATATTAGGGCCAGACACCAATATGAAACAGCATGACGGTGTTTCCTTTCCTGAGTACAGGAACTGACTACCCAGTAAAACAAGCATTTCTAGATGAGCCTTTCTAATTTAGACATTTATGTAACATTTTCCTGGCTTCTAGTCTTCATGATGTCAGTTTTTAACCAGCTGCTTTTTCTTGTCTCAAATCAAGTTAAAGTCATCACTTCAAAATTAAATTTCTGAAACACATGATCTTACATTAATAACTACAAGTAGCAGAAGCTGCCACCTAACATTTTCCAACTAAAAATAAAATGAAATCTATCAAATTCTACAGTCACTAATGAAAACTCCCAAACTAAATAAAAAAAAGAAACCAGTGTAAATCTCCTTGTTACTACGCCAAAAATTTGACAGATAAAAATAAACGAATACAAGAATCCACATACATGTTCTGTCACATTCTGTTTCTTAGGTTTGTCAGTTGACACATTATAGAGAGTGAGCTGCCTGCCTAAGGAAAAGTAGGTGATAACATTCAGTGATGACATATTAACAAATATCTTTGGCTTAAAGTAAGTTTTCTCTGTGTGCAAGTTAGTACACGGCTCCAGTGCTCTGAAATCCATAATTCCATGTGACTATATGATACATAAACCACTACATACTGATCACATCCTTTTATCTTTTGCCTGCCTTACTAGTTCTCATTTATACAAAAGATCCAGGTTTTCAAAGCATTTTACCTACGTTATCTCATTTGAGCCTTAAAATAATATTGTACTGTGATGTATATATTGTTCTTATTCCTATTTTACAGATAAAGAAAGGCTGAGATGATGAGGCTGAGAAGAGTAAATTCACTCACCCAAGAGCCAAGAGCTAGTTAAGTGTGTGAGGCAGGATTCAAACTCAGATCTTCCTAAGCACAGGTATGACTATCTACTATAACACCTGTCTTCTTATCATATATGCTGTTGCTGTTTGTGCTTTATTTTTGAAGAGGGTAAAGGACATCACAAGGGTGATGTTTTGACTCCTGCATGAACTGGATTTAAGTGAGGCAGAGTTGGAGGAAGTCGTCAACCTCGCTCTCCTTCATCATCAAAGTCCAGTGGCAAGACAAAGGTCAGGATGACTGTTAATAGCCTGACATGCAGTGGATGACCCTGGCATCTTCAATATCTGACCAAGCCTTAAGTTCTCCATGGAGCTTGCTTCAGCCACCTTCAAGGCCCCTGGAATAAATTGCTCTCATCTGCTAGTTCCAATGGGGAAAGTCTATACATGCTTGGGGTAGACATGCCCCTAACTCATCAACAGATTTGAGGTTCATTGGTTACCCTCAACCTGGTTTAGCCCATATGCCATGATGATTTACACCAAATACAGTTTTGAGAGCTGAATGCCAAGTAGACAACAAAGGTAGATAAGCAACCCTGCAAATGCCTTGGTAAGCCCTCATACCTGTGGGGCTAGTCTGCCTCAAATACCCCATAGACTTCTCCCTGTCATATATATATAAATAAGCACTGGTACCAGGTCAGCTGTCTCCTTTCATCTAACATCCTAAAATTGTTCCTCCACTCCACCCTCCCCAATGTTTAGGGTCAACCCTTGGCCTAGAATTCTTCCTCAGGAAGGGATTCCATGCTCCAGACTTTTTCTTGTCATTATTGCTTATTTGTATTTGTGTGTGTGTGCGCGCGCACACACATGTGCATACTCTGTGAGCCAGACATATCACTTTAATTTTAATACCATGTCATTCACCTACCAAATATTAATAATCATAAGAAAACACAATATTCAGTGTACTTTTTAAAATATAATTTGTCAGCAAAAAAGGAAAATAAAGTCTCAAAAATTTGAGCTGTTACTATAAAGCTAAAATAAAAACTGTCTTATCTAGTGTTCTTTTAACCAGAAATCATAGCTAATAATCACATCTATACTTCACACATCAACTAAAATGTGAATCTTACTGTCTTATGGCCATTCTTTAAGCAATAACACTAAGGTTCATTTCAACAACCTCCAGACACTGTTAAGATACATATGTGCCTTCCGTATCATGATACAAAAGATTAAATTATCCTTAGGATATATTATTCTAAGTTACTCTTATTCTAGATTATTGTATTCTAGGTCTAGGGGACAGATATAATTTTTGTTACTCTCAGGAAAGCCTAGATCAGGAACTTCGTTTTTCCTTTGCAGGTTGGCACTTTATCTACAATTCACTCTTAGAAACTTGTCTAGAGTCCTGAGGGGTGTATCAGAAGTTTTCAGGTCAGCTCTCCCCATCTCTATCACCATACTGCCTCTCACTTTTTGTTCTATTTTTTCGATTGTTTGCAATATTAACCAATATATTTGATTAATTAATAAATGTATTTGCCATATTAACCAATACACTTGATTCCCTCACCTTATCAGATAACAGAGCTCCTACTGTGTGTACAAGCCAAAAGCTAGTATTAGGATTGTCTTGGTTATTTCCTTTTCATAAATGACAGCTCTATGTGAATTCGAATCACGTGCAGTCAGCTCTGATTATTCATAATCAGAAGCACCATCAGCAAAGCT
Organism: Potorous gilbertii; assembly: GCA_028658325.1. Lineage (NCBI taxonomy): Eukaryota > Metazoa > Chordata > Mammalia > Diprotodontia > Potoroidae > Potorous > Potorous gilbertii. Next base: position 194,386,035 of record CM053772.1, read on the forward strand.
CTCTATGAAACCTCAGGGTAGAGAAATTAGGTTTTGAAAGAATACCACAAGTAGCTTCACAAACAATTACAAAATGAGTAGGACCATGACAGCACAATGATGGATCAAATAAAAAACTTGAAGCAAAAGGCAAAACCCTGATTTCCCAAAATAAAAGATTCAGTAGGTTCATATTCTACCAACACAACAAATTCCAACCACTTGTCAGCTGGTGGGAAGGTGGTGGAGGTGGGGAAAGTATCTTCTGGCATCAAGGAAATGTCATTTAAGGAGATATTCTTAGTGCAATGTATGATGGAAGAACATGAGCCAAGATCTGTTGTCCATTGTGGAGAGACTTCACTGTTGCTTCTGAAGCCCTAAGCGTGGGACTTACTTATTTTCTCTTTGATCCCTCAGCCCTAAAGCAGCTCAAAAAATCATTAGATCTCCCCATTGAGTGGCAGCAGTAAATGTGAGTAAGGCCAGTACTTCCTCCTGTCACCCGCAATGACATTCTAAGGCTTCCCCTGTCAAAAACGCCAGAAGCATTATGAGCACCTAGCTACAGCATGTACTGAATAGCCGACTAGAAAAAGATTGCCATCACCATTGTGCAAAGGAAGACTTCAAAAGAAAACCAAGTGTGTGAGTGTGTGTGTGTCTAGGTGTGTGTGTGCGCGTGTGCACGTATCACACACACAAGCACATGCACACTCACACACTTTTTCTTCTGTGACTAACGAGGCAGGAACATGATTTGGCCAATGAGCAAGAGCAGGAAGAGGGAACACAGGAGACAGGAGGAACTGAGCTTTGGCTGCCAGCCAGGGAGGAGAATTTAAGAGCCAGAGATGGAGAAGGAAATGACCTAAGACAAGATAAGAATCTGCTGTTCAAAGAGGATTATAAAGAGAAACAGCAGGTGCAGGAGGAGTCTCTTGGCATGCTGGGACTGCCTTAAGCCCAAACTAAGGCTCCACCATTGAAGAACACAAAGTAAAGGTGACTGGAGTCCCATACAACCTAAGCAATAAGCCAGTCACATCACAGGGAAAGGACTGAAGATCCCAGGGAGCAAAAGACAGATGAGGCAAAGCAAGCAAAGGAGAAATCCTCTGACCTTGGGATCAGAGTTCATCCACTAGATTGCAACTCTCTGATCACAAGTAGGAAACTATCTGAGAGAAGCTTGCTGGGCCCCAGGGAAGCCAGAAATGCAGATATCCAAGACCAAGCACCTGAATTGTGTTCCTAGAATGCCAGGGTTAGCTCCTAGAATGACTGGCAAAGGACTGTAAACCAGAGATTGCCTAGGTCTGAGGAGACGCAGAAATACAGCCCATAAAGTATGAGAAAGTTAATATATTTGACTTTATTCCTGTCACATTTATGGGTTTGATATGTACATATATACATGCACACATAAACACATGCATGGTTTTGGGGGGGAAGAGGGGAAGAGAGAGAGAGAGAGAGAGAGAGAGAGAAGAGGGAAGAGGGAAGAGAGAGGAGAAGAAAGGACTTGGATGATAAATTCCATCATGCTTAAAAGCTTTAATAGTTTAAAACTGCCCTGAGACTTTTGAGATACTTTGCATAAATATTATTTCTTAACTACCTTCATGTGGAATCTTAGCAGTCACTTAATAGTTTTCATATCAGATAAAGAGATACAAAGAGAATTATTATTACAAATGCATTTGGACAGAACAGCTTTTTATTTACTATTTTATTGTTGTTTAAAAGCTCTATGGATGACAGCAGAAAGAGACATTAGCATTTAATAGGTCCACTTCCCTCTTCCTATAAATTAAAGTAGAACAACTCAATAGCCGTGCATATGTTTGTTTGCATTTGATTTTGACAACTAGCTGTCTTCCATCAGAGGACCAGGACAGCCTAGAACAGGGCAGCTCATTGCTATTAGATTAGACACTAAGTGACAACTTCTTTGGTCTCAATAACCTACAAAGCAAAGATAAATATAAAAAAGAGCTTTGAAGCATCCTTCTGATTCTGCCACAATGACACCTGGAAAAGGAGGCAGAGGGTACTAAGCATCCTTGCCACCATTTTTAGACTGTCTTATAAATGTTAATTTAACTGTCTGCCCTCTAAATGTGAGATTCTTTTCCAACGAACAGCAACTGGTATACTACTGAATGAAATGGTTCATTATTAACACTGACATTATTGTAAAAAAAAATAAGCAAAAATCCAATAAGCCAATAGTAACACATGGTTGTTCGACTGGTACTCCTCCAATTCTGGTAAGGGTAAATAGATTGGTGTTGAAGTCCTGAAGTGAAGAGGTTTTCTGGTGACATCTCTATACACCTATATGATATTTTGCATTACTGCTAAGTCTCTATTAATGCAAACAATGAATCCCATGAAGGTCACATTATTTGTATTGGACTGCATACTTCCACTGGGATGGAGCCAATGACCATGTTTTACATAATGATGAACTCAAATAATGCAGATTCCACTACATGCTACCACTTTATAGATTTCATTATTCACACTAATTGGGACCTAGCTGTACAATTTCCTGAGTACATGTCTTACTTCATCCACTACCCAAAAGGAGACTTCCTAAGACTATTTTTCATCTTTGTAGTTCCATCTGCATACAGTCTAATATCTTGCACAAAGTGGGCTCTCAAGGAATGAATACAAAGGTGTGATCATTTATCCCATTTTACTGATCAACAGAAAATCTTCTCTTATAGCACTTAATTTTCTTTAGCAATTGTTTACTGCTTATATCATCATGGACTCCATAGTCAGAGAACCTACTTCAAAATCCTATTTCTGACGCCCACTGGGCAAGGAAATTAATCTCCCTGGGCATCTATTAAATGAGAGGGGATTGCAGCAGATGGCCTTGGAGGTCCCTTCCAACTCCAATCCTTCATTAAGGACAGAGACTATATCACAAATCTTCGTATCAAAACCAAATCAATAAACATTTGTCAGTGGTATCTATTTTGCTGCCCATGGTGATACAAAAGAAGATATGGTCCCTATCACTAAGGAATTTATAATAAAGTCATAAGGCCAAATACAAACTTGTGAAAAATTAACAAGGAAGAATTTGAAACAACAACAAGACAGTAGCCGGAATGAACTATAGTACAAATTAATAAGTTTCCAGAGAAGGTAGAGGTCATTCCAGGCTGGTATGCAGCAAGGTTTTACAGTAGAGGCTGGAAGTCAAAGGATGAATAAAATGTGGATAAACAGAGAGGTGGTAAGGATATTCTAGACAGATAGAATGGTGTGAGCTGGAAAAAAAATAAACCTGCAAGGTAGCAAAGTGCAAGGTTTAGCAAGAAACAGTGAGCAAATCTGCTTGGCTGCCCCAGAAAGTTCAGAAAGGTGACTTTCTGATAAAAGTGGTTAAGAACACAGCTAAAAATCCTTACCCTTCATATTACCCAAGCTACAGAAGTCACTCAAATATGTGATAACTGTGTGACTCAAAACATCTCTAAAGTATTTGGTTTTGGGTGCTACGTGTGAAGAATGACTATGGATAATATAAAGCATATCTCAAGGAGGGCCACTGAGATGATGAAGGACATGAGAGTAGATTGATGGAATTGGAAATGTTTAGGCTAAAGAAGACATGTTAGCTATATTCAAGTATTTCAAGTTCTATCTCATGTGAGAGGGATTTAGACTTGTTCTGACTATCCTTAGCAGACACAACATTGAACAGAGTATGGAAGCTGCTGTCCAAAAGGGGAACTGATTGTCCTAGGATCTGTCCTCACCAGAGATCTTTAAGCAAAGGCTGAATGACTTCTTGTTGGTCATCTATAGCTGAAGGTCTTCAAACAAAGGCTGGATGACTTCTTTTTCAAGCATGGGTTGAACTTGATGCCTGCTGGAGTCCCTTATTCAGATTCAGTGAAATGCCCTGCTTATATTACATCAGTAGCTTTATCTTCCTAGGTGGACAACCTATTTAAGATGCATTACTTCAAGTACTGTAAATTGGAATAATAAAGACTAAAATCACATCAACCTGATTATGGGAAAGGTTATGTAGTTTGTATATGAACCCTAGCACCAAAGATTTAGAGTCAAATCCCCATCATTTTATAAGTGAAGACGCAGAGGCCCAAGGATGTTAAGTGACTTGCCCAAAGTCATCCAGGTAAAAAGCGTAAGATTGTATGTAACCAAGGTCATCTGACTCCAGAGTCATTGGACTTTCCACTGTACGCTGCTATCTTCTATACTATAGAAATAAAATATTTTAATGAGGGAAAGTTCTAATATACCTCTACATTGCCTTTAAATCTTTCAGCTGTCCATTTCTACCTCTAAGTTTTAAAAGTATATCGTCAGTTGACACAGCTACACTAACAATAATGGAAAGCACTTTAAGATTTGCAAAATACTTCGCAAATGTCATCTTGTTTTATTTGGTAACCGAGAGCCCTCCCTACTGAAGATTATTGAATAGAGGCATATGACGGTTAATACTAATAATAAGAGTTAATAACAACAGCGTCTAAATAGTGCATTAAGACTTTGCAAAGAACTTTCACACATGTTATATCTCATTTTTTCCACACAACCATCATGGTAGGTTAATTCTGTTATTATTCCCATTTTACAAGTGAGGAAACTGAGGCAGAAAGAAATATCAAGGATGCTGAGAACACTGGAATCAGGCCGAGTGCCTGGATCTACTCGTTATTAGCTGTGTGACAATGAGCAAAAATAAGATGGGGGTGATGACAGTTATCCTACTTCTATCACAGGATTGTTGTGGGACCAAATAAAGAAACAGGTATGTGCACGAAAAAGAACTTTTAAAAATGTAAGATGGTATGAACACTGAACTAGAAGTCAAGAGACCTGTATCTGAGCTCCAGCTTTGCCAGTAGAATAGCTGGGTGACCTTGATCAAATTACTGATGTCAATTCTGTATTTTCCTTGATTAAATTACCGATGTTACTTCTGTGATTCTACCTATACAATTTTAATACCATTAAAATTTAATATCATTCACGTCAAACACATTTGAAGCACTGTGTTCTGAGTGCAACAGTTTTGGATGGATGTTGATTAACTTCAACAAAGTCAGAGGAGATCCAGGTTGATGGTGGGGAATAAGGACCATGTCCTTCAAGGATCAGATGAATGAAGTTGGGGAGTCTAGCATGGAGAAGTGGTAAATTAAAGGGCACATAAAGAAAAGTTTTCAAGTTCGTGAAGTCTTGTCAGTTACAAAAGCGACTGGACTTACTACTCAGTTTGGCTTCATGGCAGGCAGAGGTTACAGAAAGGCAAATTTCAGTTTAATGTCAAGAAAAATTTCTTAACAAAATTAAGCTATCTAAATATGAAATGAACTGGCTCATCCCTGGGATCTTCAACTATAAGCCTGATAGGCTTGTAGAGAGGATATCAGGTATATATATATTAAACTGGACAACTTCTGAGGGCATTTTCTACTCCAAGGTTCTATAAAGCTCCCCCATAGATTTCAGTTTTTTCAGATGGAAAAGTAAAAGGGTTGGGCCAGAATGATCCCTAGGGATCATGCCAACTCTAGCAATCTAAGAATCTATGCATGGCCCACCCAGCCACCTCCAGCCCAGAGAGCTAGCTGCTCAGGATGGGAGTTTCTAGCTTGGATGGGGGCCCAGGATTATCCCAGAAACATGTGCTTTTCATTAGGGAACAATTCAACTACCAAACCAACGGGGAGATTAGAGATGGCAGGTTCCCCTTTTCCCTTTTTTTACCATGGAGTTCTTCTGTGGTCATTGCCCTTCCTCTCCCCTAAATTTTATGGATTTTTTGTGGTTACTGTGTTATGAAAAGTTCATATTATCAGTATTTATATTTAAAGAATTATATGCAGAAACGTGTATATTCAGCAATTTCTTGTGAAAAATTACAATTGGTGATGGTGCTAACCTAATCCCCAATTTCCCATAGGTTCAATGTTTTAACATCTGTGTTTTTTACTTTTCTGAAATGTTCTAGAAATGATACCACTGTAAAAGTTGATGGTTGACAGTAACTATAAATGCAGCAAAATAAAACAATAAAATTTACGGAAACGTGCAGAGAATCAGAAGATAAGGATTCTGACCTTGGATTTACTAGCAATGTTGTGACCTTGCAAAGTTACAGCTTCTCTATACCTCAGCTTTCTCCTCCATCACATGAGGTTAATAAACAATTCCTCTCCCTAGTCTAAGATAAAATAATACGCATGAAAACATTTTGTATTCTTAGAAGGGGGGTCATTCAAAACAGGAAGCACCTAATTTACCTTCAATTTATCCACCAAATAAGTAAATAAAAGTAAAAGCATATTCCATCCAAATAAGTTGGGTGGATCATTTCTCGGAAAGGGTGAAAATTAAATCTCATACAAGGTCAACAACGTTGGCCATGTTATTCACCTACTCCAACCAAAGCAAAGTGATCCGGCAACCAGTTTTCGGCCTCTACAGTTTGTACAAATGGTACCATGAAGAGTTGTTCTCCAACTTCCCTAAGAATGAAACAAGATGTTGCATGAGTTACAACTTAACTTATTAACACAGAGATTTAATGTTGTTTATATACTTAGGGAAGACTTTCTGACTCTAAGATTTATGACTGAGCTATTGGTACTCATCATTAAGGAAAGTTATGAAGAATATCTCCTAAGATTAAGAAAAAGGGGAAACTAATTATTTGTGGAAAACATGCATGCAATACTGCATCGAGGGAGGGTGGATAAATATGTCCCCGCCAGTTCTCTGATGTTTTTTATATCAACTCATACACAGTACAACCACAAGTGTGCAGTAATTCTCACGTTGGGAATTACTTAGAATAGGTTTGTGGTCACTGAATACAATTCAAATTTAGGCTTTGGCTCTAATAGACACATTTGTATCCCTGGAATCTGACAGAACATCTGGACCAGTAACTGCTGAGGGTGCTCTTGTGGTAACAATAGTTCCTGAGGCCACAAAGAATTTTGGAATCCCACAAACAAGCTGCAGGTGCAAGAATATGCAGACAACCAGAATGATGGTTAAGAATTTCAGTTTAACTTCCCCAGTATGGATTTTTACACCACATATTGAAAAACTAGCTCTTATAGAATAAGCTTCAGAGAAATGAGCTTTGGAAAGAAGCTGAATATATTTCATTTCTACATGTCCATGAATAAAACTAACATAACAGAATTAGAGTCGACCTCTGCTCCAACTCATTCCTTTTACATATAGAAACTGAGGCCCAGGGAAGTTAAATGAGTTTTGCCCAAAGGTCACAATGATAAAGCCAGTATGGAAACCCATGTCCTCTGACCTAGGCTAACTATTTAAATCAATTCAAATGGAATGAGCAGCTACTTTGGAGAAGCTACTCCAGAATAACTGTAGCTTAATTAGTTTGACTAACTTAATATATATTTTAGGGAAGATTAGAAGGAAATGTAAGCTGTATTTCTTTTTTGTTTGCTTGTTTTTAAACTTATTAGAGAAAGAGGGAGTGGGCCTGGAGTCCTTATTCGATTGCCAGACAGCTCTTGTCTTTTTAAGAAAGGTAGGTAACAAAGACTGCTATTAGCTGCTCTGCTTGATAGTAATTCACTTTATTCTCTTGAATACATTCAGTCTGTCAACAGCACAGAAGGAGGAATATAAGCCAACTGCACAACACCTGAGAAACAAAAAGCAGAGAAAAGATGGAAAAACAAGTCAGAAGGGTGGACCCCTCTGCTCTGAATCTACTATTATAGCCCCACAGAGACCTAGAATTAAGGCGGCCCCTCATTTTGGTCCCACTCTAGTCCCAGCTACTTCCTGAAGTCATCGTGGTCTGGGATCCAGGTGAGGGGAACCTGCAGCCTCAAGGCCACGACATGTGGCCCTCTATCTAGGTCCTCAAGTGCTGCCCTCCGACTGAATCCAAACTTCACAGAACAAAGGATTAAACAGAGGCAATATACATCAATCATCCCAAATTTCTCTTTATAAAACTGGGAGCAAGAGGAGAACCAGGGAGGGGGAAGGGACCATGGAAACTTCTCTCCAAAGTTACTAGTAATCTCTTAGTTGCCAAATCCATGGTTTTTTTCTCAGTCATCCTTCTGAACCACAATCTCTGCTGCCTTGGCCAGTCAGCCTATTCTCTTTTCTCTTAGTTATTGCAACACCATTTTCTCCTGGATCTCCTCCTCTCTGACAGCTCCTTCTCAGGCTCCTTTGTCAGATCCCCATCCAGAGGAGGCCCTCTCTCTGTAGGTGTTTGTCCTACAGGGTTCTGTCCTGAGCCCTTTTTATTCTCCCTCTACATGACTTCACTGAGTGATCTCATCAGCTCCCAAGGATTGAATTACCATCTCCATTCTGATGATTCTTAAAGCTATCTTCCCTGCCTCAACCTCTCTGATAAACTCCAGTCTCACATCCCCAACTGCCTTTCAGATGTCCTGTAGACATCTTAAACTTGGTAAGTCCAAAAAGGAACTCATTATCTCACCCCCTATCCCACCTTCCCTATTACTTTAGAGGACATACCACACTCCCAAGCCCTCTGGCTCACAATTTGGGTGTCATCCTCATAATCTCTGCCCCCACCATATTCAATCTATTACTGAGGTCTGTCCATTTCACCTATTCAGCATCTTTCTAATACATTCTCTTTTCTCTCCTGACACTGCCACCACTCTGGTGCAGGCCCTCACATCTCAACTATCACGATAGCCTGTTGGTGAGTCTTCCTGCCACAAGTGTCTCCACACCCCATTCAGCCACTAAAGTGGTTTTCCTAAAGTACAGGCTGGACAAAGTCACCCCCACCCCTCAATAAATTCCAATGGCTCCCTATCACCTCCAAGATCAAATACAACATGCTTTGCTTAGGATTCAAAACCCTTCACAACTTGGCCCCCTCCTCCCTCTAACATGTCTTCTTGAACCTTATTCCCTACTACATACTCTTCAATTCAGTGACACTGGCCTCCTTATCGTTCCACAAACAAGACGCTCCATCTCTGATTGTCTTCTCTGGCTGTCCCTCACCTCTCTGAAATGTTCCTCCCCCCCAACCTCTTCCACTCCAACAACAGACCTCCCTGGCTTCCTTTAAGTCCCGACAAAACTCCCATCTTCTACAGGGAGCCATTCCCAGCTTCTCTTAATTCTAGTTCCTTCCCCTTTTCAACTACTTCCTGTTTATCCTGCTCCAATCTGCCTCACTGAAATCTGACTCAAGACATCACCTGTGATGTCCCCTTTGAAAACGAAGGACAAACAACATTTATCGTGTACATAGCTTATTGGTATATATTTGTTTGCCTGTTGCCTCCCTCATTAGATGGTGTAATTCTTGAGGTCCGGACTGTCTCTGACCTCTTTTTACATCTTTAGTGTTTAGCTTAGTGCTGGGAACACAGTGTGTGTATCATGAATATTTACTGACCAAATGCCTGAAAAAGGAAAACATAAGACATAATCTTTTCAGAGAACAACAAGAAAATATAGAATAAGAGTTATAAAATCTATTCCACTTTTGGGTTTGATGAGCCCACTAGTGATCTTGTCCATATCCAAGGATGTTATTAAAAGGAAAGGACAGTCTGTACAAAAATATCTATAGCTACCTCTCTCTGTAATGGGAAAAAATAAATAAAACAAACTATTTACCCTGTGATTGGGAATAAATTGACGTTCAAAGAGCAGCAAAAAATGCAGATAGATGGGAAGTAATAAAGGGAAAAAAGAGAATCTTTAAAAAAAAACCAGTAGGGTTACATAAGAAACACAGTAACAGATCATTGTAAGTAAACAGTTGGAAAAGACATCAGAATGGGGGACAAAGCAAACAGGCCATTACTGTTCTTTTCTGAAAGTTGATTTTTTGTAAGAATGTTAAGAGTTCTGGTTTTATGCTGGTTTTTAAAAAAGATGTTTACCATGCAGGATCAGCCATATAAAATGGACCTCAATTTAACTTCATAAAAGTAAAAGCTACCTCCCACTAATATTAAATCCTACTACTTTCTTAATCTGTACGATTTCAAAGGATATCTATGTTCCATGAGCTCCACAGCCTGAAGATGATTATTTAAAGTAAATAATAATCACTAACATTTATAAAGCATCTAAAGGTTTGCAAAGTGCTTTACAAAGATCAGCTCATTTAATACTCATAACCAGCTGAGAAGCATTTTATAGATGAGGAAATTGAAACCCAAGATTAAGTAACTGACTTGCCCAGGGTCACACAGCCATTAAGTACCTGACTCCCTGTCTAACACTCTATCCACTGCATCATGCAGTTGCCTCTAGGAAATAAACAAAAAAAAAACACATAAACACAAAAGAGTAAGCAGTAAGAACTTTTGTAAATAAATATTTTCTTTGAAAGCATAAGGAAAATTTTTCAAATGAAAAAATCACTGAAATACTGGGAAGTTTTCAACTTTGGAAATTGTGCTTTAAAACAATAATAATTTCCATTAATCAATAAGATTTTATGACCACCCACATATAAAACATCTGAAACTGAAATTCACTAGCCCAACCCGGCGTGCAAAATCAGAACTAATAGTAAATGCTGATAATTCTGAGCAGCACTTTACAAAGAGCTTTTCTTTACAATCGCCTTCAGAGTATGTGGTGCAAGCACTATTATGCCATAGAGATGAGAAAGCGAAGAGCAGTGAAATTATGTGATCTACCAAAAATCAAACAAGTGTCCAAACCTGAATTCAACAAAGGTTCACTGCTCTCCTAGTGGACCCCATTGTTTCTATGAAGGATGTTCAGTTTAATGTTCAGTTTTTGTGAAGTAAGTACTATCATTGTCTTTCTCTTACAGATGAGAAAACTGAGACCAACAGAGGTTAAGTAATTTGCCCAAGGTCACCTACCTAGTATCTAAGGCAGGATTTGAACTCAGGTCTTCCAGACTCCAAGGCCAGAACTCTTATGTTTGTACCCCCTAACTATTTTCTTTATTGGGAGCTTACTTACAATGATAAAAAAGCTGGGTTTGACAAATAAAACAAAAATGGCAACACTACAATATCTGTCCTATAAATTTAATTTATCGTGGCCAGACAACAGTTTGTTTATGTGATACTTCTCTAAACAAATGACTCGAATAATTACAATGAAGTTGAAGTTATACATCAGAAATCTCTGAAAGCATTTCCACTGAAGCTGACCATAGGTTCTTTTGGAAAACCTTTTGGAAACTTGGTGGCTCTTGCCTGTAATGCTTATCTTCTGGGAGGCTGAGACTGGTGGACTGCTTGAGCTCAAGGGTTGTAAACTGCCTTAGGACTAAAAGCTAATCTGGCATCTGCACAGAGCAGGGGATGCTCCTAGAAGTCAGGAACACCAGGCTGCTTGGGAAAGGGCTACCAGGCAAATAGAAAGAACTGGTCCATGAGTAGCCACTGTGCTTCCAGGCTGGGTAAGACAGGGAGACTCAGGTCTCCTTCCCATCCAAAAGAAAGACCACTTTTAGAAAACTCAAACCCCTGAAACCCAAAGTCCAGTTCATTTATAGCCAAGTGGCATCTTTCTTCTTCCTTCTCCCTGAGCTTAGACTATAAACAAAAAGGAAAAACCAAGGCGGTGACAATAAAATACTGAGAGGAATCTGACTGATTCAAAGATAAATTATTTTACACATTATTCATTGTTTTGTATTCTACCTAAACCCTGTCCCTTCCTACTGCCCACTTCCCAAGGAATAACATAATTTCATTGGTGTAGAGAGCTCCCAGAGAGAAAACCCTCATCTCCAAAGGCAGACAACTCTTTTGTAACTTACGGTCTTAGAGAAGCTGCCCAGGGGCACTGATAGGCTTATATATTATTCATTGTTTTGTATCATACGCACATCCTCTCTTACTCTCTACACTACAATTCCAGTGAATAATGGGAGGCAAACTTTATTTTCTTACTCTCAAAAATATGTTTCCAGAAACAAGTTATATCATTTTACTCTTTTTTTCCCACATCCAAAAACAGTGAAGAAGGATTTAGATTAAATATATTTGTTACCCTTAAGTGAGGTTTTTTATTCTTCAAGGGAGGAAACAACACTCCCACTATGACTCTACTCATTGAAGCTGCTCAATAATTGCTCAGCCCCCAACCCTACATCATGCCCATGAGAATACCCTCACCTGCTCAACTTCTCTCCTCACCACTTTCTTTGTTCAAATTAAATCTCCATCCTCTTTCCAGCCCCACTCCCGATTAAAATTACTCCAGAAGCTAGAAAAGCTCTTCACACATTCTTCTGAAAAGGATAAATGAAAGAACTGCCAGTGGTTACAGGCGTTCCCCAGAACAAGCAAGAGCATTTCATGAAACCTTTGATCCTCTTGTGTCACAGAGCTCACAGTGAGCAGACACGCTGCCTTGATGCTAGCCAAAGCTAAACGGACAAGTGCCGGAGGGAGCCCCTCAAGGAACAAGTGGGAAGCAGTCAGGTGTCACCTTACTACATCATTTCAGAAATGATAGCTATAGCAAGAAGAAAAGAAAAAGAAATTGGAGAGTAAGCATTAACAAAATTTAAATATATCCAACTGAAGAGGAAGTGATGGTATATTTAGAAAATTTTGAAAATAAGAGAACAAGAGTAACTAGAAAAAATGCCTATAATAAATAAAGAAAAGAAGGACAGTGAGTGAAGGGAGATAAGAGAATGAAGAGGGTGATCCTTTGGTGAACTAAGGAGAAGACAAGAGAAAGCAAAGGATCACAGGTTTACAGCTATGTGGGACCTTAGAGGTCCATCTAGTTCAAGCTATCCCTGCCTCCCAATTTTACAACTGAAGCTAAGGATGCTAAGTGCAGCGCCCAGAGTCAAACAGGCCTGGAGGGTGATGTACACGAAATTGAGAGGAAACACCAGGACAAGACCATGGAACAACTTTTGGTCAAGTTTGCCTGGAACATGGAATTAGGAAAGGATAAAAACGAAATGATTAGAAAGTCAAATCAGGGAAATACTGCATGCTCAGAAATCTGTATTTTATCCTACAGGCAATGCCTTCTAGGCACTCAAGTTCATAATTCTGGGCCTGTATTCACACTCAATCACTCTCCAAATATAACTGGTTACCAAGTTTTAAAGTTTCTACCTCCACAACATCCCTCTCTATGTCCTTTTCTCTACACATACACCTTCATTCATGCCCCTACTCCTGCTTAGATATTGGTCTGTCTCCCTCAAGTCTCTCCTCACTCTAAACCAGGAGTAGGGAACCTGAAGCTTTGAGGCCATATACGTCCTTCTAAGTCCTTGAGTGCATCCTTTTGACTGAGTCCAAGCTTTACAGAACAAATCCTTTTATTAAAGGTATTTGTTCTGTGAAGTGTGGATTCAGTCAAAAGGCCTCACTTGAGGTTGTAGGGGGTCACAAATGGCCTTGAGACTGCAGGCTCCCTACCCCTTCCGTAAACTACCCTCCACATAGCTGTTAATAGCACAGATCTGAATATGGCATTATACTACTCAGTAAACTCCAATGGCTTCCTATTGAATCTAGAATTAAATATTATTTCATCTTAATCTCTTCTTAAATTTTTAAAACTTATAATGTGCATGATTACTAGTACAATAATATATGTGTAACTTATAAATAAGTAAACCCAAACATATATATATAAATACACATATGCACTTATATGTGTACTTGGAGTATTAAAAAATTTGGTAAAGGAATTATTCATAAAAACATTGTTGGAAAAAATTGGACAGCAGTAACAAATTGAATTAGACCCACACCTCACAGTACACTTCCATCTAGATGAAAGTAATGTAAAACTCCAAAATTAATTGTTTATCTAAATTGTGAAAACATGAAAATTATTTTTCAAGCTAATGGAAAAATGACTAGATACAAAACAGATTAATTTAGCTACATTAAAAAAATTTTTAAAAATTTAGCACAACAAAAGTTCACCAAAACCTGCTCCAAGCTCATCTTGGCAAGAGTGTAGTGCTGGGTTCTTCAAGATTCTATCAGCACAGAACAAGTTCCAGCAAGTTCTACTGAATTAGAAAGGTTTGGAGTGTGGACTGGTGATAGAATGTTTATCTGTTGTCCCAGTTAGGGAGCTAGTCTACTAGCATCTAGTAAGCTCTTACTATGTGCCGGAATACAATACAAAAATAGATATGAAAGTGTGTCTACCCTCAAAGAGCTTCCATCCTATTCGAGAAGATGCAACACACACACACACACACACACACACACACACACAGAGTTGGGTACTCAAAGTTCTTCATAACCTCCTCCAACTCCACCACTTCCCCAGTCTCTTGACACCTTACCTACCCTACCCTCCACACAAGCTGGTGACAATGGCCTCTGCTCCCAACTCTTGCTATTTTCACTGGTTATCTTCCAAGGAATGCGTGATGTAAGAAAATGTTCCTAATTTCTCCCAGCGCATTCCCTTTAAGGGCATCTTGTACCTATTTTTATAATTATTCTCTGACTCACACCTTCTTTAAGATTAGTTATTCAATTTCCAATTAGTTTTGACTCCTTTTTTAAATGCCTTCTATTTAATATCATTTTTATTGTGCTGTGGTCTACAAACAAAGCAGTTCATATCTCTGCTTTTTCTGTACTTGTTTGTGGAGTGTTTTTGTATTCTAATTCATGCTCAAGTTTTATAAGCTTGTCATACACACAGGAATGTGCTGGAACCAGCTCATATTGGTAAAAGCTAATTTGTTCGATGGTTAAATTTTCAATGAGTTATATAAACCTTGGAAATGAAAAACATTACAAAATAAGGGCTTAATTTATTGTTTTGTTGATTGTCTAAACTTTAAAAAAGTAATAGAGGAAAAAAGTGAATGAAGATTACACTTAAATATGTTGTGAATACATTGGAGGGGGAAAGGGTATGGTCAGCTTGTTAAATATTTATAAACATACCCCTGCATGCACAACTGAAGAATATATGTACTATTTTCTATTCCCATGCAGTAATCACTAAAGATCTACCCTATTTAACTTATCTAAGATTCGATGAAGGTTTTTCATTTCTTTCTTGCTTATTTTTTGGTTACATTTGTCTGAGAGATACTCAGCTATTACTATTTGTGACTTTATCAGTGTTGGTACTCTCCCAATGTAGAGTTCAATCTCTTTGTAGCTTCGTAGATGGTCTTTGTGAGTTATTGTAGTTGAAAAAAAAAGGTTATCATTCTGCACCTCATCTGTTGATGAACTCTGAATATAATAAGGCTGGAGAAGAAGGGTTAGGCAAGAACGTCTCTTGGACACTATAGACAAACAGCCAAGTTCAAAAAGATCAGACAGAATTTAAAGGGCAAAGGCCAAAAGCCAAAGGAAGCAGTCAAGAATAGGAATAACTACAGCAGAAAAGAGGTGGGTAATGCACAACCAAGACAATCCTGAAGGTTATAAGAATTACATCTAACCAGCAGAAGACATGAAAGACAACTTCTGATGCAGATAAAGTTTATTTTCTTCTCTGTTTCACATTCTCCAGTGCTTAGAGGTAGCCAGAAGTTCACAGGTGTCACAGAACCACAGTGACTGGGAACACAGCTGGTGCTTGATAAATGTGTGTTGATTTAAACAAAACATCGAATGCTCCTTTATTACCTTTCTTAGCATACATAGCATTTTGCAAACCTGTGTTATATAAATTACATTATATTCAGGTTGAGATTATCTGAATGCAGATCATTATTTAGAACCTTGTTAGTTACAAAATAACAGAAACAGGAAGAAACAATTGTTTCTTTAAAAATGTAGCACTAAAGGAAGAGTATGACAATGACCACGTCTAACCGTATACAAAAAATGTGAAAACTCAAAATAGATGAGGCTCCAAACAGAGGAAGGATGTTGAAATGCTCTAAAGAAAATGAATTACTGAATTGGAAGCAATGTGGCAGTGCAAAGAATCACAAACTCTAGGTGATTAAAAATTTTATATATATATATATATATGTATATATGTATATATGTATATATATACATATATATATATGTATATATATACATATATACATATATATATGTATATATATATACATATATATATATATATATCCAGTCCTTATTTTTCATGCTTTCATTTGGCATCTGCAGAACTTTTTTTTTTTTACATAAAAGGATTTTTCTACTCTACAAAAAGTGACTGACCCATTTCTTAGGAATTCTTAGTACAATAACTTTACTCAGCTATTCTAAGGAACTTAACAGATAAAGAAGCATTAGAATTTTTGCTTTCTTTCTTTTTTTTTTTTAAAGGCTATGTCTCCCCATCTCTCCCAGGTTGAAATTTCAAGAGGCTCACAGATAATCTCATTGCTGATGGGCACAGGAAGAAACACTGATCTGCTCCATTTCTGACCTTGGAGGGTTTGTCCTTCCTAAGGCAATCTAGTGTGCTTATGGCAACCCAAATCTCCCTATGCTCACCATGATGACACTAAACTTGGAGCTGACATCAATCAGCAAGGCCAATGGGACCTCCAAATTCTTCAGTTTAATAGATCCACCAGCTTCCACCTGTCTACCAGGTGGGATTCCAGGTACATGCCTCACTTCTTTTTGTAATGTCTTATAAGAAGGACTACACACAGCTCTGTATCACTCAAATCCAATTCATGCACAAGTCAAGACATCACCTTCATGATGTCGTTGGTCCTCTTCTAGAACAAAAGATCAACAATAAAGGAAGGAAGAAAAGGCAAAAGTCATTTAAATCTGAAAACTGATTTGGCATGAGGAGAAAATGACCTTATCCGAAAGAATTTTAAAGAGCAGAGAAGAATAATGGATAATTTTCAATTCAGTCAATCTGTTACATGGAAACAAGTTTAACATTAAATGATATTTTAATTGAAATGAGTTAATACGGCAAATTTAACATTGTTCCAAATTATACTGCAGCTCTAAATTTTGGCAGAGGTAATTTAAGTAGAGAAGCCAACAATGGACTCACTATTATTACAATATTACTGTATACTATGACATCACTGAGACAGGCCACCCAAGAGTAAACAGAAAAGTTATATACAGATCTGAAAAGACTAAGACAATAAAAAGCTCATGTCTGTCTAGCACATTGTTTCAGTTAAAAATTCTAGTTTTCTAGTAGTTGTATTGTGAACAAATTTTCAAAGCGTAACTCAAAAAATCAGCCAATATTTAGTGAATCAAATCTGTGTTTATACCTCCCCAAAACAAAACTACCTTCCCTGATTTTTCTCTCCCTTATATTTTGCGTCTCTCCCATTAGGATGTAAACTCCCATGAGAAGCCAAGTCACTGAGCATTTATTATGTATTTATTATATACACCAGGCATTGTGCTAAATGATAGAGATACAAAAAAAAAAAGGCAAAAAACTAAAAAGTCCTTGTCAAGGAACTCAAAACCTGATGAGAGAAACCACATGCAAAAAACTCTGTACAAAAAAGATACAGAAGGGATAAACGAGGGAAGCAGGAACAGGAAAGTCTTCTTGGAGAAAGTGGGATTTTAGTGAAAACTTGAAGGAAGCAAGGTAAGCCAGGTGATAAGGTGATGGGGGAAAAATTGGGTTAGGAGCACTTTAAAAGCCAAAGAGAGGAATTTACATGTGATCTTGGAGATAATAACAGAGAGACACTGGAGCTTATAGAATGGTGGGGGGCAGGGGTAGCGGATGGAGAGAAGGATAACATGGTCATACTTTGACTTTAGGAAGATCATTTTGGCAGCTGATTGGGTGATGGACTGGAATGAGAAGAGAAATTTGAAGCTATTGCAAAAATACAGGCATAAGGAGATAAAGGCCTACACTATGGTCTGAGCAGTGAGTTTCAAAAGACAGAGAAGGTGGTGGATATGAGAAATATTGCAAAGGTGAAATTGACAGACATGGATATGGGAGGGTGAGAGAGTGAGGAGTTGAGGATGACACCTTAGTTGTAATTCTGAGTGATAACCTTTAAAGAAGCCACCTCTTCCCTACCTCCTTTACAGAGACTGAGGTCCACCTAGAACACTGCATATAATGTCAATTATTTTTAATGTGCTGACTGTTTTTTGCTGTTTTTTTCTCTTTTATTTTTCTTTCAGACCATAAAGAATAGTAACTCCCTGGAAGGAGGGAGGGGAAGAGATACAGAGCAAATGAAGGTAAGGTAAAAACAAAATATATCAATAAAAATTAAATTTTTAAAAGAATATAAGCTTCTTGAGGATGGAGTCTTTCCCTCTCTTTTTCTTATCTACCACTTCTTTTTCTCCCTCTCCCAGTATTTGTAATTTCATGGCTTAGCACAGTGCTTAGAACAAGGTGAATCTTTAATAAATTTTTCTCATTCATTCAGTTCTCAAGGAACAGTGATTTCATCAGTACAACAACTTGCTCCACGGGCCCAGATAGTAACATGACAAAAATTTACATTCTTACTTGCTTATGACTCAGATAGGTTAAATGACTATGCTAAGAGTCACACAGATAATGACAGAAACAGAATTTGAACCTCTGTCTTGATGATTCTATGTCTAATGATTGATCCAACATCTTAAACTTCCTGGCCCAGTTAACTGAATCAGAATTTGAAAAGAATTTGAAAGTTCCTTGAAGGCAAAGCTGGCATATCCTAAAACATTAATTTTAACAATTCTCTGGAGTACCTCAATAATTCCTCCTAGTGCCCAACTTGGGCATGATTAGCACCAAGGGGAGACTTCAAAGTGATTCAGTGAATGAATGAACATCCTCAGGATACAAAGCACTGAGTTCAGCTGATGTTGACAATGACTCAAACATTCAAGTTGAGCTTGACGTTACTTATTTATGAGGGATGTGATTTTTTTTAGGTTTTTGGAAACTTTTTATGAAGAAATGAGTTTTTACATTTTCTGAAAAGAAAAGTCTAGACCAACATTGGTGTCATTTTGAGACAGAAAAGCAATATTTATACCACAACTCTAGTCAGTTCTTTGTGGTTCCCCGGCTGACCCTAAAACAGTCTTCAAGGACATTCAAAAAGACTTAAAATAATTGAGCTTTCCCAAAAACTTATTGTTGAAAGCAAGTATACAGAGCAAAACATATAAACTCATGAACTCATGGATCAGGGTGAGCCCTTCTTGCATGAAACATGTTTATTATAAATTTCTGTTCAAATTCAGACAAACTGTCAGATACCCAAAATAAGAACCTTATTCCCATGACCACATTTCTAAACAGCCTTGGAATAAACCAGAAACATCGGGGTCAATTTCAGTGTTGAAAGAGTTCCATGGTTACAACTGAGGCAATAATTACCCTATCCTGAATTCCCCTGTCTTAATGAGGTCCACAACCACAAAAGTTCAATGAGAGAAAAGAAAGAACTAAAGAGCCAAAAATTGTTACTGTAAGCTGAGGCAACTAAATGCTCTTTTGTGCAAATGCAGGAACAATGTCGAAAGCATTTTAATTAATAATTAACTAATTAATTAATAATTTAATTTTATTAGCTCTTAATTATATATCCCTTTCCCATTTCTGTTCATAATGTATCTACAACCAAGTAAAAGCAAAATCTCTATTATGGAATCCAGTTGCTAAAGAAGTATGGGGTGGAGAAAATGCCTTACTATCTTTTCTCAGAACATAAAGATCTTGTACAGTAGCAGTTCTTATTAACAAACAGGGCACTCACATACAGGCAAGGCATTTCCTCCATGACTCATCATATCCCATGCCATCAGGCACATCCAAGCCCCATTCCTTTACCTGGCTTTCCATTTCAGTGGTCTCTGTATTACTCTATCTTCCTACCTGCTGTCTTTCCCCCCTTCTTCCTGGCCCCCAATCAACTTACTCCCAAGATTTCATAGGTGAATCACATGAATCGGATAACCTGGGGGTCAAGCTTCTACCTCTCTCAATTGACTTGAAAGGACTGACCTCTGGCTTCTTCAGTGACAGAATTCAGTGATAGCCCCAGTGCAAGAATTCATAACTATGACTCTGGCTAGTCTATAATGATATCTTCTCCAAGGAAATAAAAGCTCCTCCCAAGTTCCTATTGCTCAGACCAATGTGTCCCAGGCTTAAAGGAATTAGTCTGAGTAAAAAACAAACGAAAAAAACAAGATAACAGGAGGGTAGCAGTTTTAATAAAAATGAAAACTATTCCAAATAGTATTGTTACTATATGGACTTCAGATGCAGTGTATCAGAGGAAGCATTTTTATCACACAAAGAAATTAGGGCAAAGTTAGGTGGTACAATGGATAGAGTGCTGAACCTGGAGTCAGAAGACTCCTCTTCCTGAGTTCAAGTCTGGCCTCAGATAGTTGCTAGCTGTGTGACCTTAGACAAGTCACTTTATCCTGTTTGCCTCAGTTTCTTCATCTGTAAGATAAGCTGGAGGCAGAAATGACAAACTGCTCTAGTATCTCTGTCAAGAAAACCCCAAAATGGGGTCACAAAGAGTTGGACACGAATGAAATGAATGAACAACAAAGATCATTAGATCATTTATCAGGCTAAGTCTCCAGTAAATGAGGTAAATTATATCTAAGTCTAGAAAGTAAAAACTTCTCTGAGCTCCATTATATATCTGATTCATTCACTTAGAGGCAGTGACCTGGAAAGAGAATTTGGAGGCAGAGGACTTGAGTTCAACCCTTACCCAAGAGGGTAAGTCACTTAATCTCTGAGTCCCACTATCTTCATCTGAGGAGGCTGGACAAGATGGCCTTGAAGACGTTCCCAGCCCAAGAGCTAGGATCATACAACTCTTATACACAGCTTCTTCTATATCTACTTCCAGCATCAAATTGAAGACAACCTAGACATCATTCACCTACTTCTTGCTGCTTCTAGATGAATTCAACCATGCTCCTGCTCAGTAATAACAGAAAAGACATTAAAAGACTCAGTTTTATAGAGAAATGTATCCAAATTTAATTATAGCCTTGGGGAAGGGGGGGTGGAGGGGAAAAAAGAAAGTAAAAAAGTGAACAGCAGAGAACAAAAGAAAACTTAAAATGGAGCAAAAAAAAAAAAAAAAAAAGATGGGCAGTTCCCAATACAACGTGTGGCATTTATCATACAGGCTTTCTTGAAATGAAAATTTATTGTTACCTATTTTGCATCCTGTTTTATGTTCTGCTATGCACATGACATCTTTTTTTTCTTTCTTACTTTGTATTTCAGTTCCAATATTTAAATTTATAATGTATTTTTGTTTCTTTTTTCTATTCTGTATTAGTATTCTGGTCTTTGAGTCTAAAATGAAATTTTTAAAAAAGAGAGACTCAGCTTTGTCACTTGAACAGACACCCAAGAGTTATGGGATAGGTCTGCCCATGGGACTAAATGCATCTTAGGGTCAGTGATTAACTGGCAGTCTGTGGGTGCTGCAACTTTGACCATGAACCCAATTTAAATTTAGACCAGGATATGGTACAGGAGGTAAAGAAAATTTGCTCCATGTTTGGTCAGATTCTGTCAGACTTTCATTCAAATCTGCTGACAATATATATTCTTGAATATGTTTCTTTTCATTTTTGAGATATCCGTGTTATGTTATGCTTGCTTTTGTACAGGGAATTCCTGGTAAGAAAATGCCCTTCACCAATGTAGAAAGGTAACTGCTCTGTAACCAAAAGGGACAGAGAATACTGAGGGCCCTGACAGGAAAACTATCCATTTTTTCTCTAATAATTTTTTCCATTTGTTTGACAAAGATGTTCATCTTCTTCATAGTTCTAATACTGTTTTTATTCCAACTTAGCCTTAGAACCAGTAGATTTATCTTTTTTTAAATCATTTTATCAAAAGGGAATATGCAATTATTTGTTCTTACAAAAAATTTAATTTCATACAAATAAATGTAAAGTCCTATGCTTGCGTTAAAAAAAAAAAACTCCATCAGTATATGTATAGCCTATATCAGATTGCTTGCCATCTGGGGAGGGAGGAGGAGGAAGGAGAGGAAGGAAGAAAAAAATAGGATCTCTGAATTTTATAAAAGTGAAGGTTGAAAACTGTCTTTACATGTAATCGGCAAAAATAAAATGCTAGTAAGCAGGGGGAGGGAGAAATCACAGGTACAGGATGTGAATGACATTGCCTGGTAGACATTCAAGAGAAAAAGATCGGCATGTTCTATTTCAATGTTGCAATCCAGAATGCCAAATCTGGGATGAATAAAAAAGATCTTTCAGAGACAGCACTGCAGGCAGCACAAAGAAAATGCCAATTCTTCATTAAGGCATACTTCTGCCCAAGTAGATAAAACTCCTTCCCCCATCAACAACAGCCATGTCCTACACAATCTGAGTGCACTAATGGGGAATAGCTGGTGAATGAACAGGAAAATGGTGGAAGCAGGCAGTACAAAACCTGGATTTACAAAGGATTTACTTTCACCTAAACACAGAGCACTGAAAGCTCTTAAACCTACACAAAGATTCTTTATAAGAGAGGAGAACAATTCTCATGGAAATAGTGTTCTCCGCTCAACTTCCATTATACTAAAACTAGGCATGTAGACCTCAACTGATATGTGAGAACTTTGGAAACCCCAGTAAGGAGAGGCTAGTCAGAAATTCTATGGGGGGTATAAAGATAAAACCCACCCACATACAAATTCACAAGTGTTCTAGTATTTTAACAAATAACACCAACCATTCATTATATTTTCTGAATGTCTAAAGAAGTTTTACAGAGAAAATTCTTGGCAGGAGGGGGGGTAGGAAGGGCACACTTTGAAAGGTTTTACATCATACTTTGTTCCAAAAATCAGCTCCCACAAAGTCTAAGACTTTGTTGCTACACACCCTTCAAAGAGAAGGTAAAATTATTCAGACATTTTGCTACAATATTTTTACTTCAGTGACAGAAGCCTGTCACTGACTTAGAATATGATACTCTAATACATTGCTAAACTCTTCTACAAGAAGGTTACAAAGAATCATAGCTATAAAAAGATAACTTTCAAGTTTTTTGAAGTATTAATCTGAAAACTTTTGGCAAAACAGTACTGTGAGAATGAGAGCTAATGCACCTATTTTTAGGACAACTACAAATGAACATTAAACAACTTTAACCTCATTTGTTTCAATAAGTTTCAGACTATAACTAAAAGGTCTATTTCCACTACACATGAAGTCATCTTCTAACAAATTTAATTACATATCCTTTCAAATTTACAAAAACTCACTATATAGATTTACGTTAGCAAATCTTAACTTGGTTCTCACTGTTACGCAACAATCATTTCTTTCTTCCCTAGTTGACTAGACTAGCACACTCTTCACAGGGGCTATTACAAACTTTCAAGTACCCTAAAGTATCTGATCCATTCCTCTAGCTCAACAAAAGATCTAACCTCCTTCTTTATGAAGAAAATAGAAATCATTCCTCACGAAGTTCCTCATCTGCTCTGCTGTTCACTTGAAAACTTCAACATCATCCCACAGACAGTCCTACCTTGCTTCAGTAAATGACAAAGAGGTGCCCCTCCTCCTGGGCAAGGTTAAACCTCTCTACTTCCGCCAATTATGGACTTCATTTCTAATATTCATCATCTCCCTCTCTACTGGATGCTGCTCTAATGTCCATGAACATTTCCAAATCTCTCCCAATCCTTAAAAACCCTTCACTGGATTCCATCATCCCCTCAGGTTATCATCCCATATTACTCTTCCCTTTTTTAGCCAAACTCCTAATAAAAACCATTTACACTCATTATTGTCACTTGCTCACTCCCCCTGCTCTTTTCTCAATTCTCTCTTCTCTTCTGACTTTCAGTGATGACACTCAACTGAAACCTCTTTATCTCTGGTTGCCATCCTCCATCTGACTCCTACCTACTTTTCTTAACTATTTCCAGTAAAAATGCTATGTTCCAGTAAAAATGGCCTTCTTGTTTCCTATGCATGATTTTATACAGACTATCTTCTAAAGCTATATGCAATGTGTTCCTCTTCCTCTACTTGCAAAAATCAATCCCTACTAGTTTCCTTTCAAGATCAACTCACCTATCACCTCCTACAAAAAGCCTTTCCTGATCCGCTGAGTTCTTAGTGTCCTTTCCCTCCTTAAGTAATCTTGGGTATAATTTTCTACTTAAATGTATCTGCCCACCAAAATATAAACTCCTTGAGGTCAGGGTCTGTATTTTCATTTTGTCTAAATCCTAGCATGCTGAATTGGCTTCCATATTAAGCACCAGAGTAATGAAGATTAATCTCAATATTCATTAGGAAATACTGCTGTATTACTCTGGTAACTCATTCACAATCAATTGAAAGCACAGGAAGACTTAGGAAAGTCTAGAGTCTGACACAACTACAGCTATTGGAGAAAATTCACTCAATAAAATTTGAAATAATCATAGGTCCCAACAATGTCAGTCTACTCTAATGAGAACATGGATCTTGTATAAACTTTGAGCAAAGAAAATTATTTGTCTTTGAGTCAGAGAATAGCTATGAAGTAAGTTTTGATAAAATGTCAGTTAACAAAATGCTACAACATTTGGTATGTTTACTGAATACTGTAACTTATCTTCAACCACCTCCTTCCCAAAAGATAATGGCTAAAAAGTGTAGAGGAACATACAAGTTAGATCCAAATAAGCCTCATTACATCAGACCACATCAAAAACATTTCAAGAACTGCAATTTATCCTAACAAATGCTTGCCCTGAAACAAGTAGAAATAATTTAACCAAACAAAAACTTTCCACAAGAAGAAACATCCATATTTTCCCAGCCTCCAATTGTAGCCTAGATGTTCTATTAAAAGAAATGTTTTATTTCTAAAAAATAAATTCTTCAAAGTTGTACCACATAAGTCAACTATAAGTGAACAAATACGATGTGAAATCTACTGCACAAGGCATAAGCATGGGAGAAACAACTGAGTGAATTGAATTACACACATCAGAGTCACCTAATCCTGACAGCGAGAGGTGTGAATTTTATTAAGTACAACTTTATGTTAAGTATAATTTCAAGATTTGAAGGGGAAAAAAATCAAGATACTATAATAGGAATTTCTTAATTTTTAAAAAATGTAAATTGAGAAAATTATAGCTAACAGATTTTGTTTAGGTATTTCATTCCACAGCTACCAAATATTTTTAAGGCCCTACTGTCTTACTGGAATATGAACTCCATGAGGGGCTGAGATTGAAATTTAGACTCTTTTCCCTACAGAGAATACCTAAGCATAGCAGAAAATGACGATCCAAAATTCAGAATAGTTTGGTTACACAAAATACATAAAATAAGAAATATCTTCTAATGATGACAGGCTTCAGCATTTGACGAAATACATTCATAGTTTGTAAGCACGTTGTTTCATATTATATAATTGAACTGAAATGAGAATATTGCAACATAAAGTCGCAGTGACAGCTAAGAAGAAATTTTCACTTCACCTCCCTTTATTGGAATTTATGCATCAGCAATTTTCCATCTTAGAAAAGATCTAAGTCATGACACTCATTACAGGAAACAAAATCTTCAAAAAGAAATATTATTCTACATATTTCTTAATATTTAATCATCACATCTTTTTATCAGCACTGGGATACTGTTTCTTTAGGATTTTAAAACAATGAAACAAAGGAGTTAAATTATATTAAATATTATGTATTATATTATATCTTATGTGTATATTAAATATTAGATAAATAAAATATATTAAATATACTTAGCTTCACATTTGCCTATCTCACATGAGCTATGGCATGCTATGCCATAGTCATTCGTTCACCCAGTCAGCAAAATATATTACTATGATCTATATTTTCCTTGGCTACCTAAAAGAACTAGATCAATCACAATATTTGAATGACCATATGTATACATATGTGTGTGCATGTATACTTAAGGCATTTAAATATTCTATTTAATAAGCAGGAATCATTTTCCAATTTTTTGCTCCATAACTGTTAATTTTATTAGAAAAGGAGAATTGTATTACTGGCATGTTAGCATACTTTTAAACTATATTATATAATATGGTTTCAGTTCTGTTAGGAAAAGTTATATAGGGGGGAAAGCCTCTTCCACACACGACTACACATTCAGCACTAATTGCCAAAAAGCACATTCTCCAGACATGACTAATGTCAGCTTGAATTTAAAATAGATGTATAAAAGTAGTTGTATCAAAAACACTATGAATACTAAATCAGCTGCAAATTGAGATAACATTTATCCAGGAATAGGTTTGATTTTCTTTGACAAGGTAAAAGATGGGAATGGAAAGAAATTTCATATAGGTCTCATATAACCCAATTCAACATCCCACACACATAAAGACAATTTAATTTGACAAAGATTTATTAAGTGCCTACTATGCTACAAGCAGTATGTGAAGGACTGGGGACAAAGACTAAAAAGAGTCTCATTCTCAGACAGCCTACATGGTTTTAGGAGGAAATAATACGTGCTTAGCTAAGTAAACAGAAAATATAAACAGAATCAATATAATTTTAAAAGTGTTTTAAGGTAATTTAACTACATCTTTGTTAACACTACCCCAAACGTACCTATCTATTTCCCATTTCTCCTGAATATAATAATAAAGGAATATTTTACTCATCATAGCAAGCAAGAGTCTATGTAATAGGGGAGAATGATGTCTCTTCACAACAACTGTTCTTTCATTTTGACTGACAGCTCTGACTTCTCTTTATTTTTACCCAAACTACTAAACCATCTCACTCTCTCCCCTTCCAATAGTCTTGGTGACTTTACTAGGAATATTTGATCAGACCTTCTTTCAATATAACTATAAAAAAAGATGAATTTCATTAAACCACGTATTAAAATCTGTTTCATTCCTTTAGAGTCACACCTTGAATTTCTAGATTCAAGTTTGTCGGATAAGAAGATATGAGGCACCTAAGAATGAAAGCCAGATTTTTTTGGTTTCTGAAAAACTTTTTTCTAAAGGCATATCCCACAGTTTCATGGCAATGTACAGCCTATAAATAGGAATTAATGGAATTCTTCCTAAGCAGCTTGGACTTTATGATCCTGGGCACCACCACAGAAGATTTACTGAAAGGAAGAAAGAATTCTCCTGCTAAGAGTTAGGGATTGTTTGGGTTCTTTGTTTAGGAATTTTGGGTTTTTTTCCCCCAGTAATCTCTCTCCCCACCCCAAATTAATATTTGAGTAAGATGAGGGGAATAAGGAGATAGAGAACTGAGAAGGGGGTACTTATTTTACTTTTTCAGTTTCCCAATTTTCCTACAAGGCTTAGAATGAGAACTGTTTCTCGTTGGGGATTGATTATAAGATGCCTGTCAAGCATCTAATTCCAGTCTCAGCAATCAGAGAAATATGCACAAAGCTACCTTGTACAGTAACTCTGAATCTTCTCAGATTTCAGTTCAGTTGCACAGAAGACATTCACTGTTAACATTTTCCCAGGGTTTCAGCCAAACTTAATTTCACCTGTTTGCTACCCCATTTGAGAAGCAAGTACGCACTTCAAATCTTTACAAATAATAACCGGAACAGATATGCTTTTAGACCAATATTTAAAATACAATTAAAAGAACCACAACCCTATATTTAAATATTTCAAGAATCTGTGACTTCACCAAGGTGGATACACCTACCACCAACAATACAAATAGAAACCCTGTAGCAGCAAGCACTCTGATGCATCCAGGACGACCTGCTAGCACAGGTTCTTAGATCTGCTTTTCTAAAAGGAAAGCAATTTTTGAGGGGTCAACAATCTTCTTTAATCACATGTACCAACAGAGAAAATATAAGCAGAGAAATAAAGACCAACAGACAGAGCTTCTAATGGTCTGACCATAAGCAATACACACATCACAGATCAACAGACAGATCCAACTGTCTGACTGTTACATAGTCAGTTACAAATATATATATGTATATATATGTACATATAACATATATAGTTACCAGAGAGTGAATCACCAATATCTGGGTTTTCAAAGGGGGGTGGGGGTGGGGGGGGTTCCTTAAAGGCTACCTAGAGTCTCATTTGACACTGGAACCTTCTTCCAAAGATTAAGTCCTAAAGCAAAACCACACCTCACGGTATATATACACTTCTCCGAGTCAGAGGGCATCATGACCTCTTGACCCAGTGTCTCATTAAAAATTAACAAAAGGTGTGGGCCTTCCTACAAAACAAGCCCCCTCTAATTAAGCTTCCCTTGATGGGCTCCACTTGAGGCCTATTATTGGGTGGGGAAGATCTTTTAACTCCCATTAACATAAATCTCATTAACATTACAAACCCCTACCTAACTGGGAGGGGGTAGTAACCAAGAAGCTGCTGTAGAAGTAGAAGACCCAAATTCAAATCTAACCTCTAGCACTAGGTTTGTGACCTTGAACTTCACTTCTGTCTGCCTCAGCTTCCTCATCTATAACATCAGGACAATAACAGCACCTGCCTCCCAGGGTTGTTCTGAGGACAAAATGAGATAATATTTGTAGTGATTGCAAATCTTAAAGCACTATATAAATGCTAGGTTATCATGTTACCATCATTATTTATTACTATATATTATCCCATTCTTTGGCAGATGAGTACCCACCTCATTTTGTATCCTGTCAGAGACCATGGAACACAATCCATAAGTACCTTCAACCACAAAACAAATCACAAAAAGCACTAACCAAAAATATAGGCTTTTGTTTGAGGCAGATGTTTTCAGCTATTTAAATCTTGGATTTACTAAAAGTACTGCACAATTTTCCAAAAGCAATCCAACTCAGTTCTCTTCTCCTCTTCAATTCTTCAGTGGACCCAAAATATTCTCCTTCAATAGTCTCTGTCCATGGTATGTGTCCTAAGGAAGGAATACCAAAAGCTCTGAAAAAAAACAGCACAGACTTTGATTTAAAACAAAACAACAACAAAAACCTGTGACTAATAGTTTTTGCTTTGTTTCTGAAATTGCATGTCTACAAAATATAAGGATAATCTACACATGCATCAAGGGCATCTCTAATGATGATATGAAAAGGTGACTAGAATGCTTTTACAGTATCCTTTTTAGAGCAAACTACTCTGTCATTATTATTATACAATTGGCTGATAGACATAGAAGATACTAAATTCCAGTGCAGTGAGTGTTGGTTGACTTTTTAAAAAGGAGAAAGAACACTGTACACGGTAACAGCCATATTGGATCATGACTACCTTGGATAGACTTAGCTCTTCTCAGCAACGCAAGGATCTAAAACAACTCCAAAAGACTGATGGTGGGAAATGCTACCCACATACAGAAAAAGAACTACAGAGTCAGAATGCAGATCATTTTCTTTTTTGACATCTGCTTTTTTGTTGTTTTGTTTCACTCTTTCTCATGGTTCTTTCCATTGGTCCTAATTCTTCTTTAGAATTAAATCATTTTAATTACAATAAAATTAAAATTTTAATTAAATTAATTAATGTGAAATTAATCTAATGTGAAAATATGTTTAATATAAATGTATATCAGATTACATACCATCTTGGGGGGAAGGAAAAAAAGGGAGAAAAATTTTAAACTCAAAATCTTATAAAAGTGAATTCTGAAAACTAGAAATTAATTAATTAATTGACTTTTAAAAGGAAACCTTTGATTTGGTAAAACGCAATGCCATTTTAAAGGCTTTCCTCCAACAATGTAGCTTCCTTGCATATCAAAATTATACAAAATTTCTTGAAAGATGTTACAACAGAGATAATAAAGTTGTTGAGCAAACCTGATATCAACTGAGGCAAACATTCAAAAGGTATTTTGAAGGATGAAGGATGTTCAGTGCAGGTCCCATAAGGTTGGATATTTCCTATAGATGGTGAAGTACTCTAGATGCTCTCGCGGCCCACCCTTTTTATTTTGCTACAAACCATTTCAAAGCCTCTTAAATGATATAAATAATATCTAAAAAGAGTTCAGCCTCACTATTCAAACAGAAAAAAACAAATGCATATGATTTGCTTTTGGATAGATAATTTAATGATCTGAACTACCAGTATATATAGATTTAACAGATCTGTATTAATAATGCCTTCCAATAATATTGCTAATACTTATAAACATGAATGGCTCTGTCTCTTAAAACTCAACTTTTCTGTTCTTTGTCATTTTAAACTGCACACATAAAAAAAGAGAACAAAATATCATAACCTTGAAGAAAACTTGAGGAAAAGGAGATGATGGCTGTCTTTGAAGAGCCATGACATGGAAGGGAGCTTGACTTCTTCTGTTTGGTCTTTGAGTCAACAAGTCAATAAGCATTTATTAAGTGCCTACTAGGTGCTAGTCACTTGCTAAGCCCTGAGATACAAAGAAAGGTGTGGGAGGTTGAGAGAATCAGTGCTTGCTCTCAAGGGATTCAAACTCTAATAGGGACAACCAGACAGATTTGGGCTTGATATGCCTTTGCTTTCCAAAGGGAGATTAGCCTGCTTCCCTAGGTCTCACGGGAAGGCAAGATAACCACTCACTGAGTTACTGTAGAGCAGATGTCAAAATCAAGACTTGCAGATGGCAAAACTTTTCAATGCTTCCCAACCAGATTAAAATGTAATCGGTCCACATCAGTTTCTGTTCAAAATAACATTACTGATAGGCTATGGGTTGTACTTTTGAGTTCCAAGACCCCTTCCAAATTTGAAATTTTGTGATTTGGACTAAATTGTCAGGTCTTTCAGTTTATGAAGATGTAGTTTTATCATTTCTTGAACCCATGGGTAACTTCAGTTAACATCCAACTCTGATGTCATTGTAAAATGCCACCATCTTTCTTCAATACTTCAAGGCTCTGTGATTTCATCAGTACTGCTAGTCCCTGACCAAATACAGATTGTAAGTTCTCAGTTATTGAGCAGATGATTTTCAGTAATTGGTTGTCAGGAAATCCATAACCCTGATCCCAGCCTGGTGGTTAGGGCTCTCAAATTTAGATAGCCTGATGTCTCCAGACCCAAGACACACAGTCCAACAACAGGCCCATACTCAAGTACTTTCTAGCTTGGAAGCACTCTCCAGACACTTGTGTTCCATGGCATATCCTTGAGAACCCAGTCAACATTACTCCTCAAGGATTCAGACTAATACTTTAGTGAAGGCTACCATCTTAACCTAACCAATTTGTTCAACAATGTGGAAATTCCCCAAACTAATCATCACTGAGGCAGCCAGATGGCTCAGTGGATACAGTGCTAGGCCTGGAGTCAGAAATATCTGAGTTCAAATAGGACCTCAAACACTCACTAGCTGTGTGACCTTCAGGAAGTCACTTGATCACTATTTGTCTTAATCCACTGGAGAAGAATGGCCAACCACTCTAGAATCTCTGCCAAGAAAATACCATGGACAGCACTGTTGTGCTATGGATCCATGGAGTCACCACAAAGACAAAACAAACTGAACCACTGAACTACAACAAACCATCACTAAAGAAATAGGGTAAACACCTTAATTGGTGCAATAGGAGGTGAGATAGCAACTATTATTCCTAGCCTCTAGGAAATTAAGAGTCTAAAGAAAATCTTAAAGCAAGTACATACCAAGTTAAAATAGCTAAAAAAAATTTAATAAGTTACTTTTTCAATTCAAATCTTCAATACTATATTTGATCAGCAGAAAAAGTATAATTTGTGGGGTGGTAAAAATGGGAAAAGGTTATAAGAACTAAATATATATATATATATATATATATATATATATATATATATATATATATACACACACACTCTGCATTTTTTACAACTATTGCCTTCTGTGACAAATGTACCAAAAAGCATATTAAGAAAATGATAAAGATTTCAATTAGTCATATTTAACAGATTCGTTCTTTCTTTTGAATCTCTGAAAACTTGATAATTCTATTAGTGAACAAACAGGTGGCATAAGTCACAAATGAAAGCAACTAAGGAAGAGTTTACATATCTAACTTATATGAGGAGATTGTTAATATTTTTCAGACTAGTACATGGAGATCCCACCCTCAAGAATATGTCAAACTTATAAATACACCTAGGCATTCAATGAAGAAAATGGGCATTGACCAGAAAGAGCTTAATAAAAGGAATGTTAATATGCCCATGTGTTCCCACCGGGGATACAAACAAAAAATCAAGACAGTCTCTGCTTAAAAAGATCACATCAGAACTACGGAGCCAATCCAAAAAAGGAGATTTCATAAATATTTCTTGGTAGACGGAAAGGTCTGGTAGTATTTAGGCAGAGAAGGGAGCAGAGTAGATGGTGTCCTACCAAGAGTATAGTGAGTGCAAGGGCTAGAGTGGAGTGGGGTTCCAGAATACCTCTACCAGAGCTTAAGACAAAGGCAGCATGGGCAATGGAACAGTAAGAGTTGGTCTTAATTTCTCTCTAGGCTGCAGTCAGGATTTTCTCTATCACACCCACCCATCCACTCCCATCTGCAGAACTTCTCCCTCACTCTCCACCATTTTTCAGTTCTGTTTAACTGCTGATTTTTCCTCCATTAGAAAGAATGATCCCTGAGGGCAGACACTGTCCTTTTTTTTTTCTGCTGGTATTTGTAATGCCAGAGCTCAACAAGATAAACAAGATTATTAAATATTTGTAGACTGACCAGTAAGGGAAGGAAAAGGTCCCCTCGGTGGCAGGAGATGGTGCTTACATTTCATAGCTGATAGCAACAATGATGAAGAAAATGTCAGTAACCTCAGTGGCAATTCATCTCAGAAAAACTCTCTGTAAATTCTAAAAACATTCATCCACGTTTTTTCCTAAGGACATTTTATAAAAGTTGTGTAGTGAGCCAGGCTCTCTATGAGTACCTTCAAGAGGGCAGTCTGGAAAATGGAAAGGACACTGGATATGAAGACCTAGATTTTAAAACAAAATGCAACTTTCTATATATGTAACCTTGGGCCAGGCATATAACATAGAATGTAGCTGAGCTTTGGTTTTTGCACTTCTATAATATCTACTCCACATCAAGGGATTCTCTGGAGAATTAAATGAAGAAAGCTTTCTAAATTGTTTACAAAACTCTCTGTACTGTAGTACTAAAGTTAATGCTAGGTTATTTGTCATCAAATAGCTAACGGTTTGTGTTCTTATGTTGAACCATGACTATATAACAACAAAATTTTAGAGGAACGGCAAAGGAGCAAGGAAAGGTAAATGTGGCTCTACTTTTTAACCCTACTTTGCCAGCCCCACAGCCATGATATATTCTAATGCAGTCAGTGTTATGTGCTGACAGAATTTTAGTTGAAATATGCATTAGCAGTCATCTAAACTAATACACTCAATGAGGAAACTAAGGCCCAAAATGCAGAGGATCATAGGGCTAGGGTGAGAAAGAACCTTAGGGAGTCTATCAAGTACAATTTCCTCATTTTACAAATGAAGAAACTGAAATAGAATCAAGTGTCGGGATTCACCAGGACTTCTAGCTCCAGACAAGCAACTCTTTGCCCTGGACTGCACTGATCTCCTTAAGAGTAAATGAGTCAATGAGCCTTCATAAGAATACAAAGATACAAAGAAAAGTTAAAGACAGTCCCAGTTCTCAAGGAACTCAGTCTAATGGGAGAGAAAACATATAAACAACTATATACAAACAAAATATATGCAGGACAAACTGGGGGAAATCAAGAGAGCAAAGACACTAGCATTAAGGAGAAATAAGGAAAGGTTTCTCCTAGAAGATGGGATTTTAGCCGAGATGTGAAGGAAGCCAGGAGGCAGACAGAGATGAGAGGTGAGAGTACAGGCATGGGAAACATCCAGTGAAAGTACCAGAGGCCAAGAGATGGATGACTTGTGTGAAAAACAACAAGGCAGTCAGTGTCATTGGATCATGAAATACGTGGGGGAAGAGGCTATCTATGTAAGGTATAAAAAGACTGAACGTGGAGGGTAGGACTAAGGTGTGGAGGGCGTTGAATGACAGGATTTTACATCTGATCGTGGAAGTGATAGAAAGCCACTGCAGTCTACTGAATAGGGGAGTGTCATGGTCAGATCTGGGCTTAAGAAACATTAATTTAACAACTGAGTGAAGGATGGACTGGGGTGGGAAGACACTTGAGAAAGGGAGACCAAACCATTAGGTTATTGCAATTCTAATAAGAATTTTGAGGTAGTTGACTCAAATTTCAGGGACTTACATAGGAGTACATACACAAGGATTAGAAATCATAATTTTTGTTTAAGCATTAAATTGTAATAGTACTGATGTTAATGTTCAGTCATTCAATCACATCCAACTCTTCTTGACCTCACATACCATAGCACTCCAATACTGTCCATGGGGTTTTCTTGACAAAAATACTGAAATGGTTGGCCATTTTCTCCTCCAGCAGATTAAAGCAAACCAAGGTTAACTGACAGCTAGGGGGTGTCTAAGACTGTACTTGAACTCAGATCTTTCTGACTCCAGGTGCAATGCTTTATCCACTGAACCACCCAGTTGCTTCCGGTAATATTATTAGCCTATCCTGATTTCTACAAACTACTCAGATTCTTCCCTACACAGCAAATACTGGGTGAATCATCTGACTTTCTCTAAAGACCCCAACTTAGGTTCCTAACAATACACCTGCTTCCTAGTAGAATTTCATAGGGGTTCATGGTAAGGAAATCTTATTAAAAGCCGAAACACATAGATCAAAAATAAAGTCATGTCTTGACTTTTTTGTGCCTACACCCATTTCCACTACCAATCACCATGAAATCCAAAGTCTTTAAGCACCAGGCCTAAAAGCCCTGTAGTTGCAGCCCCAGTACAGCTTCCAAGGGCCAGTGTGATTGAGATTTTCAGATTAAATTTATTCAACAATAGCTCTTTATTCTAAGACTCCTTATATGAAATTTAAGAATATAACAGGTTCCAAGCAAATGAATATTGGTATAATTTTTTTAAAAGTCCTTTTCATTAGCAGTGTTTAAATATAACCTAAGAACCTAAGGTCTGATTCTATCTGCTATCCACAACTAGGATCCTATTAAAAATGCCCCCTTTTTTTTTTAAGTACCAGAACAATGAGCCAAAGGGGATTGTCTTAGCTGTGGTGACAGGGCTCCATCATAAAGTGCCAATAATCCATGAAAAAGAACTAAAATTACCTTGGTATTATATAGAAATGTAATAAAAGTTATATATGATATTTATTCTATCTGAATTAAGCTTATGTATTATGATAGTCAAAAAAAATTCAAGCAAGAAAAGCTAAATTAAAAAGTTGGTCTCTGTGAGAAACAACACTCAGAAACTTGCTTCACTCCACTGGTTCCACACTTTCAACTGTTTCTCATCATTTGAAACTGTTATTTTATTTCTTCAAAAATAACAACATTATTTATGACCAAAATAATTCAATGGACACCTAATTTTGTAAAGCAGAAATAAATAAATGAAATAAAGTAATAAGAATGGTATCAAAACAATGTTTGGAAAATTTACCTCACTTTATGCATGTACCTTTGGAAGATTTTTAATAGCGCAAGCTCTGGCAGGTCCCATGGCACACTGGAAAGGCTGTTAGTCCAAGCCTGGAGAATGGTATGCCTACTGCCAAAAAATGATGTTCGCTAATGAATGACTCACTGCTAAACCCAATGGTCTTTTTTTCTGTCATCCTCCTTGACCTTTCTGAAGCATATGACATTGTAGACCTGCTATCCTTCCATTTCTATTACACTGCACTCAGCTAGTGTTCTTCTCTGTTCTCATCTTTTCTTCCATTAAGCATAGGAGTCCTTCAAGGTCCTTATCCTACTTGGTCATCTTCTCTTTTCTCTATACTCTTTTCCTTGGTAGGCTTATCCACTCCCATGGCTTTAATCAATTACCACCTCTATACAGTCAGTTATAAAATCTTACCCCCAGTTTCCCCAGAACTCAAGCCCTGGATTAGATGTTCTACTTACAAACCCTGCTAAATAATAATAATAAATTCAACGTATTGAAAATTATATACATCTTCCACATAAAACTAGCTCCCTTTGAACTTCTCTATTCCACCTCAATCTTTCCAATCATTCAGACTCATAACTAATCACTTTTGAGTCTTTTCTTTTGCTCACCATCCATAGCCTTTTAAGTGCTCATTCCCAACAAATTCACTCCAAAACTTCTTTCCCATTCATCTTGTCATCTCTCCTCATGACATTACTGCTCCATTAATTCTTTCCCTTCTTCCCTTCTCTTCTAGTCTCTAGCCTATCCCCTTCACACCACTGCTCTTTTAAGCAATATTCCCAAAAATATCTAATGCTTTCTTCACATCACTCTGCTTCTCCATTCAACAGATATTTATTAAATATCTACCACATGAAGGGCAAAAAGGCAACTCATCGAATTTAAAGTCTTCAACAAAAACTGGAAATTCCTATCAGACTCGATAATGATCAAGAAATTCAATTACAAACTACAATAAGTGACTTATTCTACTACAAAACTGTATTGTTTTCTTAAAAAGTCAACCCCAAGTGGAGCCATAAGAAATAGAAGTCAGTGCAGGAACCTCAACAATCTGAGGGTTAAAAGGCAAACAGGACTAACCAACCTACCCAATATTAGACAAGGAGGCAAAGTCTGACCCTACCACAAATCCCCTATTCAGGAATAAAGCTAGAGAACTAAGAAGCAAGGAATATGCCAGCTAATATAAAATGGTGATGATGGTGCCAGATTCCTCAAAAAAGGGAGACACTAATTCCAAGCAAAGACTCAAAGGAAAAATAATGAACTGTCCACAAAAAAAATCATAAATATCTAAAAGGATCAAGGTAGTTAAAAAATAAAATAAAACTCTAAAGAAAATAATTGGAAGGGGAATAAATAGCTTAGAAGAGAAAGTAGTAAAACTACTGAAAACTAGAATATATTCAAAAAGAAATCAATGATTACAAGAAAGAGCAAGAAATATTAGAACAAAATCCATTTTCTAAAAAGTAAGAAAATGTAAGTTATCCGATTCCACAAACAACTGACCTGGAAAACAGGTCAAGAAGAGACAATTTTTGAATCACTGGACTAAAAAGTATGATTTATTCAAGAATCTGAATATTACATATCAAGAAAACATAAATGAAAACTTCAGCTTTATTAAACCCAGGGAGTAAAAAGAAGACAGAAAGATGTTGATGATCACCTCCTGAAAGATAATCCAAAAGGAAATTTCTCAGGAATCTTACAGACAAAATTCAAAGTGATTCCATGTCAAAGAGAATCTTAGGTCCAGAAAGAAACAATCTGAGTTACCAAAAAAAACACAGAATCACAGAGACTTGGATGCTTCTTCTAAAATAAGAGATCTTAGAATACAATACTCCAAAGGGCAAAAGATATAGGCAAATTAAAGCAACTCTGAGGTTCTAGTTCATATCATGCTGAAGCTAACTAAAGAGTAAAATGACAAACATTGAAGGGGCTGCAAGAAAACAGATTCATCCAATCTGGACAGCAATTTGGAAACATGCCCCAAAAGTTACTAAATTATGCATATCTTTCTACCCAGCAATACCATCATTAGGTCTATATCCCTCAGAAAACGGACAAAAATATTTACAGTAGTTCTTTTGGTGATAAAAACCAAGATAGTGTCCATCAAATGGGAAATGACTGAACAAATTATGTATAGGCATATAATCAAATACTATTGTTCTAGAAGAAATTGTAAAGTGGAACAGAAATAGAATACTGTAATGTAACGACAACAATGTAAGCACAAAACTTTGAAAGGCTTAAGAACTCTGGACAACGCAATGACCAACCATGATTCCAGAGAACTCCTGATGAAGACGTAATGGACAGAAGGTGTAGAACGAGGCATACTTTTGGACATGATCAATATGGGAATTTATTTTGCTTGACTATGTGTTTTTGACATAAAAGTCCTGTTTTTTCTTTTCCTTTTATTCAGTACGGAGACAGAAATGGGAGGGAAAGGAAATAAAAGCCTACATATCAACAGAAAAAAAATTCATTTAAAATATTACATAGGCTTATGACCAAGAACAACTTACCCTGAAAAGCTTAGTCTAACCCTATAAGGGGAAACAGACCTTTAGTGGAATAGAGGACTTTCAAACATTTCTGATGGAAAGACTGGAACTGATTAGGAACTTTGAAATACTACAAGTCCAGAGAAACCCAGAAAGGTAAATATATTTGAGCAACTGGAAGAAGCTGTTTGATGATGTCATGCTAACATTCTGAGAAGAGGAAAAGAGACAAGCATCCCTTCAGAATTTTAATGTCTATAGTGAGTATACAGGGAATGAAAAAAGAGGACCCTGTGGTACAGTGGTTCAGTTCTGAGCCAATATGAGAAAGAGAAAGGAGGGTAAAATTAAAATAGTAGCATGGGGGTAGGGAGAAGAAGCTTATACAAACAAAAGAAGAATATACACACAGAAAGAAAAAAGTTGAGCAGGTGTAGAAATACATCAAATTCAGTAGGGAAACAAGTGCGTGTGTTTGTCCTTTGTTGCCAAAGAAGACCATGCCATCAGAGAAATAATGACATGACTTGCACTTGACTTTGTTGAGTGAGAGAGGGCTGTGCAGGTCACCAGCCTCACTTCTCCTCCAGAGTCATGTGAATCCAGGGACCAGATATTCATCAGGATGACTGGAGATGACCCAGGATGAGTCAACTAGGGTTAACTGACTTGCCCAAGGTCACTCAGCTAGTGAGCGTCAAGTATCTGAAGTGAGATTTGAACTCAGGTCCTCTTGACTCCTGCACTGGTGCTCTATCCACTGCACCACCTCTGCCCTAAGAAAACAAGCACGATTAAGAGGAAGGTTAAGAAGAGAATGAATGATGCTAGGAAGCAACCACCATAAGCGAACATTTCTTGATCCTGAAATGGTGTTAGGAGCAAAAGAGGAAATAAAAGAACTCTGATCTAAGAAGAGGCTCACCAGCTGCAGAAGGCTTAAACAAATAGTGGTATATAAATGTATATCATGTCATTTTGCCATAAGAAATAACAGAAGAGATTTTTTCAGAGAATCTGGAAGCAAAGGGAGCAAAACCTGAGAATGATTCATACAGAGACAACACAGTAAAGAAAAATAACTTCCAAAGATGGAAGAGTTCTAATCAGGGCCATGACCAAGCATGTTACCCACCTCCTGACAAAGAGACAATGGATTCAAGGTACACAGAAAGGCATATAGGGGGGCACCTTCACTACATATATGTTTTGCTTGACCATGCTTATTTGTTAGAGGAATTTTATTTTCTTTCTGTGTGTATTTAACTGGGGAATTGGGGGAGCAGTGTTAAGCGTAAAAGAAGAGGTTAACAATAGCAATATAAAAACAAAGAATAAGCAAGTGAAGCATTTTTTTAATGCACAAAGAGAACAGAAGGAAGTTCAGAAGGTATCAGATAAGCCAGACAGGTTTGAAAGGGAAAGAATTTACCATATTTTCTTTTTTAAAAAT
The DNA here is from genome assembly GCA_028658325.1 of Potorous gilbertii. Classification (NCBI taxonomy): domain Eukaryota; kingdom Metazoa; phylum Chordata; class Mammalia; order Diprotodontia; family Potoroidae; genus Potorous; species Potorous gilbertii. The sequence continues at coordinate 194,425,487 of CM053772.1, forward strand.
GCAGATAGTATGAAATGGAGATTCAGCGTTTTATATACAACCCTCTTATGTTCTGCTGTGTATACAAAAATGCTCTATTCTTGGTGTTTACTTCCAGAATAAAAGATAAAATTTAAAACAAACAAAAAGACAGAGTCCTCTAGGAAGGAACTATATAGGACTCACCCCAGTTACCCCATATATAGTAGGCAATAAATGAAATCTTATCCCTTCCCCACTCCCACCCCCATTCTAGTAAGCCTATAATATGTCTATATATACCAGTTCCTTGTCAAGGACTTACTCCTTGTAGAAGCAAATTAGAAAAGAAACAGATGTTCAATGAACATAGACAGACAATTTTTTTTTTTACTTCTCTGCTTATCATTAGTAGATGAAGGAAATGAATTCATTTACAAAAGGGAAAAAAAAACTTGTTAAATAGCAACAGAGCCAAGAGATAATTTATTGATTGATTCAAAATACCACTGAACTCCAAAGTGACAAACAGAAGTTGAATATACTATATAATTACAGACAGAAGTTGAAAATGCCTTAAGAGCAGAGGCCCAAGTCTTACTCGCAAAGATCATCCCTCTTGTCTGAAATATGTTCCCTCCCCTCTACATCTCTGCCAACTGAAATCTCTCTCTTTCCCCAAGAGCCACATCTTCCTTGGGTGCCAAATACTCTATGAAGCCTTTCCTGATTCCCTCAGCTGAGAGGGATCTACCCATTATCAAATCTTCCTAGCCCACTCTGAACAAATGTCTCCATTGTCTCTATCACAATCTACCTTTTATACTACTTGATTGTACACGTCTTAAACTCTTGACTAGATTGCATGTCCTTGGCTGCCATTTTTCATCTTTGGATCTGTCAATGACTTGCACGCAACAGTTACTTCATCGAAGTCAAAGAGTTGTAGCCCAAATTTTGAAAATGCCAACATTTTTGACTCACCATTCTTTTTCAGAAATTCTACTGTATTCTTTCCCCCTCTATCACCGCCCCCTTCAATATCAAGGAAAAAACCCTTGTTTTTTAACTTTACCTGTATCCATTAAAAAAATTAGTGCAAGATAGGGCTTGCTACTTTATTATCTCCTTCTTGAGCTAGATGATACATTTAATTAATAACAACTTTCAATCCTTCAAGCACAAAATGCTAGGCTATTGTTATTATGTAGGCTGGTCAGCACCAGGCACAATTCACATTTATTAATAGAGTTGAAAGTGACCTCACTGTTCATCTAACTGCATATCCAGACTTTATCTGATGCACAAATTCCCTCTACAATATTCTCAATAAGAGATCATTTCTAATGTACATAATGCCTCCAAAAAAAGGAAACCTGACTTCACATGGCAGTACCTTCTACTTCTGGATAGCTCTAATTGTACTTTACTAAACTGAAATTGGCCAGGGAAATATCTCAGACCCATCCCACCCACTCCCTCTTAGAATATAGAAGACCAGTGCAAAGAGGGGCAGGCCAGCTAAGTAAAGTGATACACTGGAACCTTTCCAGAAAATGCACAACTTTAAGAAGATAAGCTCTCAATCCTATTGGAGGGAAAAGGAAAATATTCATCATGCAAGATGGTTTGCAAGGGAGACATAAAAAGTTTATCCCAGAGGAGGGGAACCTGCAGCCTTGAAGCCACATGTGAGTCTTTTGACTGAGTCCAAATTTTACAGAACAAATCCTTTTACCCCTAAGGGGACTGATTCTGTGAAGTTTGGATTCAGTCAAAGGGCTGCACTTGAGGACCTAGAGGGCCCACATGTGGCCTTGAGATTGCAGGTTCCCCAACCCTGGTTTACCCAGATAGAATGACGCTGGATAAATACCGCTATATTCTATTTTCTACACAAGCCTGCTTCCTGGCATAATACAACAGAATTTCTAATAATACGAGCATAATCTTTTCCTGTCTACATAATCACAAAACTTTCATCTAGTATAAAAGGAACTCTAAAAAGCACTACTTCCAACTTGGGATAAGTGGAGGAGAAAAAGTTAAACTGAGTTCTATTTGTTCTAGTTGACAGAGTAGGATGTATGAGTATTTCTTTAAAAAAAAAAACCCTGAAGAAATGTGTAAATTGCACCATGTCAAGGTCATTTTACTTTTAAAATAATTTTGAACACCATCTTCTATGTGTATTAGATATTAAAATTCAATATCCTTTCTTAATTGCTATGCCAGGAAAAAGTCATCTGGGGCTTTAATTTTCTGTCTTATAGATCACAGAGTAATGCTTACATTAAAAGTCACAAAGTGTCTAAAAATAATCTCATATAGTTCAAAGTTTCAAATCGCTGAGGAATGTAAGAATACCTTCCTCACATGCACATACACGCACAAAACGTCTTGATTTTATATTCAGAATGGTCAGGTGCCAAAGTAAAATCCCAAAAGTTTAATGACAGCATACAAACAAAAAGAGTCAATAAATCTACAGGGAAAAGGAAAAAACTCAAACTAAATTCTAGAAAATGGAAGGACCAAACCTCTACTTTATTTTACATCATTTGCTACAAATATCTCAACACTGCAACTCCATCCTTTGGTTTGGTTACAAAGAAATCCTAAAATCTATGGAGAACAAGTTTTACCCTCTTCACTATTTCATTTAACAGAACTCCATAACTCAAGAGATTTTTTTAGGAGAAATGATGCCTATGAAAAGTTGAAGACTAAAAAATAAAGCACACACAAATAAGAAACTCATGTCCAAAGCCAAAGACATTTTGTATTCGATGAAAATGAGGGGAAGTGTTTATTCTGCAAATTCTCTAGCAAGAGGATGAAAAGCAATGCCATCTGTATTTGTTTCATGTGGGAGAGTTTTCATTGATCTAAATATCTGGAAAACCAGTAACCCCTACCACACCAATCTACCAACCCCATGAAAGAATAAACATCTGCATAACAAACTAAGAAAACTGACAAACACAGTGAGCTTTAAAGTACCCTGATGAAACTTCAGCAGGCTAACCACCAGTTATAAAAATAACCTTCCCCGCCTCATACTAGTGTTATATACTATGCCAGCTGTGATGTGCCAATCTGAGACACTGAATACCAAGAATCACTGTGTAAAAGCAGCTGTACCCACTTTTAGAAAGTCCCCAGATGCCTGATAGTGCTGAGGCTAAGATTTGAACACTGTCTGGATCCAGCATTTCCAATGGAGGACAATCAACGGGTTGGATATTTCTAACATTTGGTCTCCTCGAGAAAATATCTCAACCTAAGAAATATGAAACAAAAGGAAAACTGAAAGGTCACAATCATTCATGGGTAAAAAACAAAGTCTGCCTCCTATAACTTATAACTCCAGATGGTAAAAGGAAAGAGAGACAGAACCCCCATAGGATTGTGATTGGTTCCTTAAGTCCTTTTTTGCCAATGAAGTAGCATTTAATTCTGATAGACCGAAAGGAAAATGAACACTTGAGCCTTTGAGATCAATGACATTTCCCCAGCCTTATAAACACTTGAAACACAAATTAGATTTACGTTGATTTTTCTTAGTGACATTTCATTAAGCCAGTATAAGCACAAATTTTTTTTATGAAAACTACAGGAATCACTCTTTGTAGAGATATATAAAATAAGCAGATATAATAGAAAAGGTCACTGAATTTGGAGCTTAGGACGTTAGGCTGTAATCCTAGCTCTAGCAAGTACTGCTATGTGCAACAAAGCAGGTTACCCACTTCTAAGTAATTGATTATAAATTCTATACAAATTTTTTATTATTATTATAGAAAAAGAAAGAAAAGAAAGAAGTTTGTACAACTCTGCCTATTCCCATTAACAAGATTGAGATGCAGGCCAAATAATACCATAATTACATAGATAGAAACTCGTTTGAATGACCAGACCCAAAAAGTAGTCAATCATTCAATGTCAACTTGGAATGTGATCTCTAGTGTAGTACCCTAAGTATCTGTGTTTTGTGGCTGAATCACGTCTTACTCTTTGTTAACTCCATGAACCATCTTCTCTGTGGGGTTTCCTTGACAAAGACACTGGAGTGGTTTGCTATTACCTTCTCTAGTGGATTAAGGCAAACAGAGGTTAAGTGACTTGCCCCACCATCACATAGTTAGTGGGTGTCTGAAGCTGGATTTGAACTCAGGTCATTCTAACTTCAGACCCAGTGTTTTATCCACTGAGCCATCAGTTGCCTCTATCTGTGCTTAGCTCTGTGCTACTGAAGGTGTTTTATTCATTACTTAAATAAAAGCCTAGTTGACATGCATATCAATTTTGTATGTGACACAAAATTAGGAGGCATGGCTATCATGACCGAGAATCAGGATAGACAAGAACTCTGGGCTAAAGTTAATAAAATGAAAATAATAAGGCGAAATCTAAATTTTGCACTTGGGTTCAAAACACTGAAATTCCCAAATACAAGATTGGGGGAGGAATGGCCAAAGAACAGTCTATTCAGCTGTTTCAGACAAATACAAGGTCAATATATATCAACATGTTATGTTTAAAAACCCGATAACATATCCTAGATTGCATTAAAAGATATACACTGTACAGGGTGCAGAACTCCATCCTATGGTATGATCACACGTGGAGTATTGGATTAATTCTAGTCACCATATTTCAGAAAGGGCATGGATAAGCTGGAGATCATTCTAGGAGTGCAGACAGGCCTGAAAAGGGTCGTAAGATTGTGCCATTCGAAAATGAGGTGAGTGAGCTTGAAGAAAAGATCTGGCTGTGGAAAGGGGTTAAGAGAGATGTGTGACAGTTATCTTCAAATACATAAAAGGCTATCAACCAGACTAGGGATTGGGCCTGCTCTCCTTGTCCCAAGAGGGAGGAAATTGGAACAAGGGGTAAAAATTTCAGAGGTAAATGCTGGACTGATGTAAGAAATGCTGCTAGTAATAAAAGCAATCTAAAACAGAGGAACACTTCTGCATTACTAGACAGAGGTCTTGAAATAAAGCTTGAATGACCTATGTCAGGTATGCTTTCCCCCCTTTGGAGGCAATCAGCATTAAGTGACTTATTCAGGGTCACACAGTTATTAAGTAGCAGAGACCAGATTTGAACTCATATCCCCCTGACTCCAAAGTCAGCTGCCCCCAGGTATGCTTTAAATAGGATTCTTGTTTACATGCTAGCAGTACTTCCAACTTTCAGATTCTATGGCTCTGAAACAGCAAAATTCTCCCAAGAAAGAGCTCCAGTTCCATAAACCTATGGGTCAACGTCAAGAACCCCAGCTCACACAAGTGCCTGTGTTTCCAAAATCAAGAAAATCGGCTGCTCCACAGAAAGATTAGTCTTCTGGAACAGCAGAGTCTAGAATTCTACAAGTAAAACTTCCCTGCGGGCTCCTACTCTCTCATCAGTTACCAGAAAAGCCTTCCCAACCTTACAACTTCCCCAACTACTATGCTCTATCTTTTCTCCCTATCAGTGAAAGGATTATCAAGGGTCAGTTAAACTCACTGACTCCACTTTCTCACCTCCCACTCAATTCTCTACCCTTGGCACTCTGGCATCAAACCTTGATTGAAACTGCACTCCCAAAGTTGATCTCCTAACTATAACCTGAATGGCGTTTTCTAAGCTCCAACCTGACTCTGACCATTCTGCAGCTTTTGACATTGTGGACTTCTTCTTCCTCCAGGATCCTCTGTCCACCTTTGACTTCCACGAGACCACTCAGTTTTGATTCTCCTGGCTGACTAATCCTGCTCAATGTCCTTTGCTGAATAAACCATCCCACTTTTGAACACTGTGGAGGCATCCCTCAAAGTGGTGAACTTATTTTTTTTTTGGAGAGTAATCTGGAACTATGCCCAAAGAGTCATTAAGCTGCCCATGCCCTTTTGACCCAATAATACCTCTACTGGGTCTACTTCCAAACATGATTAGGGAAAATGGAAAAGAACCTCTATGTTCTAAAATACTGACAGTAGCTCTCTATGTGGTGGCAAAGAACTGGAAATCGTGGGGATGCCTATCAATTGGGGAATGACTGAACAAATTGTGGAATGATTGTTTGGAAAAGCAAGTAAAGTGGGATTTTCTGTTGTGTTTTTTTGGGGGGGAGTTCAGTTTCCCAGGTTCAGGCTGAATTGTGAGCATCTGAAGGCTCAATCTCCTTGGAACTGAGAGTTCACAGCTGTGCTGAGTCATGTAGGTTTCATGTTTACTGAGTCTGAGCCAATCAGGAGCTGAGTCTTTGTTACATATACTGGGAGGTTGGTATTTTACTGTGGGGGCTTGTTTATGAGAAGGACCTTGTGATTCCCTGGTCAAGACTCTGAGTAGCTGTGTGTCCAGACCCCCTGACCGCTCACATGTAAAGGCTCTCTCGATCCAGGGATATATGTAAAGCGTATAGCAATATTGCTTTGATTCAGGCAGGAGACAGCCATATCTGTTGGTCTTTATTTCTCTCTCTGCATGTGTTTTCCCTGTTTGTATTTTGTGTAATTAAAGAAAATTATCAACCCCTTAAACAGTTATCTTTCCTAGTAAAACATTCTAAAAACCCATGCTAGCACCCATTCTGGGTATGCTAGGGTGCTTGCTGTTACATTGTGATAGAATACTACTACTGTGCTATAAGAAACGATGAGCTTGATGAACTTAGAAAAACATGGAAACACTTGCACAAAACAATAAAGAGCAAAATGAGTAAAACGAAGAGAACACTGTATACAGTAACAGCAATTTTATTTTAAGAACAACTTTGTGCTACTAAGTCATTTTGAATATTATAAATAGCCAAATTAAATATGAAGGAAGATGCTATCTCTATCCAGAGAGAGAACTGATAAATAGATGTATAGAATGATTTTACATATATATATATTTGCATCCAATAGTAGCCATCTATAAGATGGGGGGAGGGGAGGAAAGGAAAAAAGGGGGAAAAAATTTACGTAACATTATCCATTTAAAAGAAATAGCAAGCTGTCATGATTGATGTGCAGTTTTGTATGTAATCCTTTTTATTATGTTACGGAAATGCTTGTTTTATTCCATAAATTAAAAATTAAATAAATTTTTTTTAATTCTTTTCCATGTCTACTGCATCTCTTTTTTCATCAGCTCCTTTAGATTCAATAGCATCTGTGCCGATGACTCCCAAATCTATATATCCAGTCCTAATCTCCCTCCTGAACTTCAGTCCTACATCATCAACTCCCTATTGAACATCTCCACCTGGCTATCCCATCAGCCTCTCAAATTTATCAAGTTCAAAATAGAACTCATTGTCTTTTTCCCTTTAAACCCTCCCCACTTCCATGGAAGACACCACTGTGAATGACACGGCTATTCTCTCAGGTTTACAGTCTCTGAATTAATCTGAACTCTTTCTTCTCCATCATCTACCACATCCAATCAATGGCCAAGTTTTGTTGAGTCTACCACCCTAACACCCCTCTTACTCCTTCCTTCTCTCCATTCAAACAGTCACTACCCTAATTTAAGCCCACATCATCTCTTACCTAGACTACTACAATACCCTTCCAACTATTCTCTTTAATCCAACCTCCATACAGCTACAAAAATCAATATTCCTGAAACACATGCCTCAACAAGTGGTTCCCTAGGTATCTAGAAACAAATGCAAATGCCTTCATTTGGCAATTTAAAAATTGTCATAATCTGGTTATAATCCACCCTTCCAGACTATCTAATTATTAATATGAATATTACATATTAGTCCCAAAGTTCACCTCATCTATGCTCCAGCCAAACTGGGACATCACCTGTTTCCCAAACCAAACCCAACCTGCCATACTGTGTTCTCAGATCCCTGTACTTTTTCACAGAGGGCTTTCTCTTCTTCTACCTCTCAAAATTCCAGGCTCTGCTCATCCCTCATCTCCTGTGGAAAGCCCTTCCCAATCTCTCTCAAAATAGTTTGTGCTTTCTCGCTCCAGAAACTGCATTTTATTTATCTCTGTACGTGTTATCCATCCTCTACCCCACTAAGTTCCCTGAGGATGACTGATTCTTCTTTCTCTCTATTCCCAAGCCCCCAAAAGAGTACTTTTAAATACAGTAAAAAAAAGAAATTACATACTTTTATTATATATTTTTTTAAAAATAGCAAGTTGTACATAATAGATTTGGAGTTTCATGTGCAATCATCTTCACTACCACTGTTAGGTAAATACATGTTTTATTCTATAAATTAAAAATTCAATAAAATTTTTTAGAAGAATATAGAAGACATATAATAAATATTTGTTGAATTAACTTGAACTGAGTAAGGAGTACAATCTGAAGTCTATCCAAATCAGATAGGGGCTGTAGAGCTCCCCCAGCGGAGTCCTCTTGGATTCAAAGTTCCAGAATCCCAGCATAAGAAACTTTATAGCTAAACATTTGTGTTGTAACAAGAGCCACTGGCATGTGGCATCCTTGCAAAGTTAGTGGTTGGTTTTTGTCCCCATCCCAAAAAGGATCCCTAACGGCTTCTTCAACTTATTTTTTTTCTCCCATTTGGATACAAGACCAATGTTCTCTAAGCTGTGGCAGAGGTATAGCTGGCAAAGTTTCTGGTGACTGCCTCCATTTCCCTATAATCCAGATTCATCTTATCACATTCCTGAAACAACTTTATACTCTCCCCAAGAGCAGAGATTCTCTTTGCCAACAGGGGAAAAGGCACATTCCGGTCTAAAAGAAAGCATTCTGGATGAATTATTGTATCTGAGAAGAAAAAAGAGAAATCATCACGGCAAAAGCATTCTAAACTCTCTCTAGGCAAAAATTCAAATCACATGTAAATACATATGCAGATACACTCTCAACTTTCTGTTTTTTACATCTGCATGTGACTACTGGGAAAACCATAACAGGTGTTTATTAGTCATTCAAGTTATAATGGAAAGTGCTTCTCCCCATGACATGCAGTTCTACATACACCATCACGGATCCTGGCCTTTTTCTGGAACTCTGAATTCTTCTAAGGGGTCTTAAAGTCTACTTCTTGGAAGTCACCCTTCCCTAGAGGTGATCTGCTTGCTTGAATGAGGATCTCATTTTTTATCACCCTTCATATTTATCACATTTCACAAGGCCCACTGGGGAAAGAGTCATCTAGGATCATAACAACATCTGTTAGCTGACAATAGCACTAAGTCCTCTTGTCTCTCTTTTTTTCCATAGGAAAGGCAGAGAGGAGGCACCTCCTCAATGTTCCCATGAGGTCATTACAGTTGTTGAGCAAGGCGTTGTTCATGCATCAGGACTATTAGCCATTATTTTTTTTCCCCTAAATGTTGTAATTTTATTAAAGTTCCAGACATTTAACTGCCATTTGAAAGAATTTCAAAACTTCAGAATATTATTCATCCTTCAGTGAAAACACTGAGAGCACAGTGCCCACCTAGCACATAGTAGGTACACAGTTTAACACAATGCCTGGCACATAATAGGCACTTAATAAATGTTTACTGATTGATTGAAAAAATCTATCCACATAAATAAAATTAGTATTCGGTACCTTCCTCCTAAATCCTCATCTTTCTCTTTATAAAAAACAAAACTGTAAAACACTAAATAAACTGAATGGCTAAGTCTCTAAGCCATTATATTAGACTCAAAGCCACAAGGTATGCTGTTTGAAGTGAGGTAAGATGATAAGAGAAAGAACACAGTGGGGGAGAGAAAAGGAAAGAGAAAGAAGAAAAAGGAAAGTCACCCAAAATGACAAAATGCCATGGGCTTGTTTATTTAAAGAAAGAAAAATGATCTCAATCCCTGTAGACAGGAACTCCATGTGATGAGAGTACAACAGAAGCGCATGATGAGGAGAAGGCCAGCTTCCTAATTCCTTCAACTAATACTATTTAACCAGGAGCCAAGGGCAGAATAGCTCCTGGAGTGCCCAATCACTGCTTATCACCAGGCAAGTATTTTATAAACTGCTTTTTTTAACCACTGGGAAAAAAAATAAATAAATAGACCAACCATTTTACTTCCTGACAGAAGGAAGGATAGCAACAAGGTCTATTTTCTCTTCATCAGGCCAAGGAATTCCACGCCAGCCTGGCACCTGTGTATCAGAGTCTCAAGTCTACTAGAAAGGCTGTCACACAGCAATATAATGAATGGTGTGACAGCAGCAGGGAAAGACAGTGCAGTTAGAAGGCAATGGTGAGGATGGGCAGGTAACTTCACTTGCAGAAGACCTAAGCTATCACAGACCAGATGGAAAGGAAATGAGGCAGGGTACTCCTCGAAAGAATGAGAAGTGAGACAAAAGAAGTGAGAAGACTGGATTCTAGGACAAGTAAATTTGGGATTACCCACGAGACAAGCCCTAAATTCAACAAGGCAACCCTCAAATTTAGTGGAATCACCTTTCTCTGGTTATTAGGTCAGATTCTAGCTAGGAAATCCACCACATCACTCCCCTCCCCTATCAGAGAACTGGAGCTCAGAAATGGCACGGTCTAGAAAATCTCTCAAGCCACACAGGATGAATAGAGCTCATCTGCTTCTGATATGCAACATCACTCTTTCAACAAGCATTTATTAAGCACTTAGGGGAACACCTCCAGTCATCCTGATCCATATTTGGCCACTGGACCCAGATGGCTCCAGAGGTGTGAGTATGGTGACCTTGCACAGCCCTGTCTTACTTAAATCCAATTCACTTGCAAGTCATAGCATCATCTTCCAGATGTCATGGTCCTCTTTGAGAACAGAAAATAAGCACCTACCACATGCTAGGTATGGTGCTTACAACTAGGAACACAACAATACAAAATGAAACAGTCCTGACTTAAAAGAACTTGAAAGAACATCCACTGAGGGGATGTAACATGTACAACATAAGGAAATACAAAATACATACAAAATCCATTCCATTGTAAGCTCCTTCAGGACAAAGACTGTCTTTTGCCTCTTTGTGAATACTCCTGGCACAGAGTAGGAGCTTAATAAATGTTTATTGATTGACTGATTTCAACGAGTAGAGAAAGAGAATATGGGGAGACAGTTTAGATGTCTCTAAAGCTGCCGTTAACATCTATGTTCTCAGGATCTCTCAGGTGGAAAAGTAAAAAAGTGTTTTGATGCTTGTTCTAAAGGGTTTTGTTGGCGTTTTGTTTTCAAATGGGAAACGTAAGAAAGGAAATAAAGGATCATTAAAAAAATTTATTTAAAAAATGACCTGTTGATTCCCTTGTAAAAGCCAGCACAGAAGGGTAGATCCAATCATGAATCTGTCCTCCCCAAGAGAGAAGACAACTTACTTCATCTTAGAAGTAGCCAGTTATTGAGATTTAATTAGGTTATTCTTCTCAACAAGGTGAAAAGGAGTGGTTTCACTATCCTGGGAGAAGCAGAGTCCCCATAGAAGAAAGGCTCATTAGCTGGTAAGCTCATCAGAGATCTGATGATCTCCCACAAAGCCTCCCTGCCCCCATGACTGAGGAACTCATGTGATCCAATTCCTAAATTCAAGTCTGTGCTTGCTGTTCATTCCAAATCATTTCATGAAAGTCTTTCTATATATATTCATTGTCATATTTTATTTACAGAATCACCTTCCATGACATCCACATACCACAAGCTATTCACTAATTCCCAGTTGTTTTCGCTTTTATGAATACTTCTATGAATATTTTTTGCATAGCCAAGACTATACTATATACTAGTAAGAGAGAAATAAAATCTAATACTGGGTCAAAGGATATGAATGGTTTTGCACTTATTATATAATAACAGATTGCCTTTCAAAAAATTGCACTAATTCCCACCTCTGCCAGCACTGTATTAGCATGCCTGTTTCTCCAAACTGAATTTTATATTTTTTTTTTTACTTTGAAGAAGAGCAGAGTGACATGCAATGCTGGAGATTCAGGACTCACATTCCACCTCACACAAGACAATTCACAGGTTAACTTCTCTGTCCTTTAGTTTTTGCTCATCTGTAAAAGGAGAGCTTTTGGCTTGAGGGCCTCTAAAATCCCTTCCAGCTCTAGAACAATGAATTTATCATTAAATGGGCAAAAGTGGTAAATCAGAGTAGTTTCAATCTAAATTTTTCTGGTTATATGACAGCTTGAACAATTTTTCAAGTGTTTATTGAAAAATTTATGTCTCTTTAAAAATGATTTTAGAAAAGCAGACATGCACAAAATAATAAAGAGCAAAATGAGCAGAACCTAGAGAATATTGTATAACAGCAATATTGCAGTTTTTTATTATATTTATTTTTAGTTTACAATATTCAGTTCCACAAGCTTTTGAGTTCTAAATTTTCTCCTCTTCCCTCTCCTCCCCAAAATGGTGTGCAATCAGATATAGACTCTACATATACATGCATATTGAACATATTTTCACTTAGTCATATTGTAAAGAAAGTTTAGAGCCAATGCAAGAAATCACAAAAAAGAAGAAACATACAAAAAAGAGAGAAAGAGAGCAAATGGTATGTTTCGATTTGCATTCACAGACTCCACAGATCTTTCTCTGGATGTGGATGGCATTTTCCATCATGAGATTTTGGAGCTGTCTTAGATCATTCCATTGCTGAGAAGAGCTAAGTCTATCAAAGTTAGTCATCGCACAATGTTGAACAGCAATACTGTCTTAAGAACAGCCCTAATCAAAGTCTTTTTGACTATTATAAATATCCAAATTAACTTCAAAGTACATATGAAGGAAAATGCTATCTGCTTCCAGAGAAAGAAATGATAAATAGAAGTATGCATAGAATGATTTTATATACAGATAAATTTTTGTGTCTAATGGTAGCCATCTCTAGGGTGAGAGGAAGGGAGAAGAAGAAAAAAAGAAACTTACATAACTTCATTATATATTTAAAAGGAATTGCAAGTTGTTCTAATAGATTTGCAGTTTCATGTGCAATCATCTTTTTTTATTATACTATGTTATGGAAATGCTTGTTTTAGTCCATAAATTAAAAATAAAATAAATTAAAACTTTTTTTTAAAATTAGCTATTCATGTCATTCAATAAACTCTCTTGTGGGGAATAGCTCTTATCTCCTTTGATTTTTACAGTTCTTCATTATGAGATCCTATCCTATCTGCCCAAACCCATCTTACTACTGTTTTGTCAAGAGTCAGCCTGGAACGCTTAGTGTTCTCCAGAGAAACCATACCAATTCCCAACTTCCCCCCCCACCTTGAAATGTCTTCCCTATCTGTGCAAATTCAACCTGTCTTCAAAATGCAACTAAAGACTCAAAGTTTTCCATAAGACCTTCCCTCTCCTTCCCTTCTCTACAGACCTATAGCATTTACAATCCACATCACTCAATTAGGCATTTAATCACATATTGTCATATATTGTTCTCTCATTTTTCATATTTCTATATCCCAAATTAAATGATCAACTGTTTGAAAGAATAAAGGATCACAGATTTAGAGTTGGAAGGAACTTTAGAAGGGGTCTACTCCAACTACTTCATTATTTTACAGAAAAATAGACAAAGGACCAGAGAAGGTAAATGCCAGGCAGGTATGTGGCAGAGTCCTTGGGACTCCAAATTCCATTGTTATTTGCACTGTATCACATTCTGTCTCAGGGCAAGACTCTAATTTACACTTATGGTGCATGTATTAGTAGCATGTTCTAGTGGAGAAAAAACCAAAATGGGGCTCAGGAAGTCAAAGACTGAGATGGACCCCTGAGGCTTCAGTGTAATGACATCTCTGTGAGAGGAACATGTAGTGAAAGAACTGTGAGATACAAGTAAAACTCTTATAACATTAATTCATTTTACAGAAACACGATGAAAAAAATATTACAGTAAAACAAAGCTATATACATCAATTAGTTCTATAGGAACCATGACCTAAATGTTACTGTTGAATAATGTTATCCAATGCTTCAGTTTCATAGCTAATTTTAGTCACAATGTGTTAATAATATGATTTAGAAATGATTTCAATCAATTATAATTAAGTTGAAATGCAGATATAGAAATAAAATATCTTCTTAGGTGTTATTGATTTAGGACAAACCAATGAGCAGCATCCCTTCCCCTTGGGTTGTCTGCAAATGCATCATCATTATATTTTTAAAATTATAGCTCTTCTCAATAAATTAAGCATAGAGCTATAGCTACAAAAAGGACTTTAGAATATTACTTCTTAATCAGAACTTACAGTTAAAAGTATATTTCCAAATGAGTGAAATGGAAAACTATTTGCTTCAGTCTACTCATTTCATACTGTTTCTTTAATAATCTCAAGTACTAATCACCCATTAAAATAAAAATTAACAAAGTAATACTTTAAGAAAAAAATCAGCGCTGACTAGAAGAAAAAGTAACTTTACAAATCCACAAATTAGATAAGCGTTCCAGTTGATGAAGAATAAGATTTTTTAAAGTTTGTTACTTATAGCAACAAAAATGCAATTAAGTCCTTATACCCTTCTTTTTTATCATTGTGTTTTTCAAAGAAAGCTGTTTTCTATAGAGATTCATAATGGATTATTTGGAGAAACTAGTGTGTTTAAAGGTTAAGCAGTAGAAGGGAAAAAAAGTCTGCAGAAAATTTGTCATGAGATTCAAGTAGGTCAGAATGGTTTTAAATTCAACCAATCAATGGATTACTAATTAAGCATCTATGACAGCCTAGACACCTTGCTGTTCATCCTTCATTTAGAAGAGGACCAACAACATCACAGTTCAAGCAAATTGGATTTAAGTGAGGTGATATTGCACAAAATCATCAGCCTCACTGTCTCTTTCAGTCATTAAAGTCCAGTGGCAAGCCAAAAGTCAAGATAACTGGTGATGGCCCAGGATGCAGAGGATGACTGGTGTCTTTGATGTTTGACCAAATTCTAAGCACTTCACGGTACCTTCTTCAGCCGCCTTCCTGGCTGGACAACGTACTAAAAAGCAAAGACATCACCCTGCTGACAAAGGTCCATGTAGTTAAAGCTACAATTTTTCCGGGTGCAATGAATTGCTGGGAGAGTTAGACTATAGGGAAAACTAAGCGGGCAGAACTAACACTTTCAACTTGTGGTGCTGAAGAAGACTTTCCAGAATCCCTTGGACAGCAAAGAGATCAAAACAGCCAACCTTTAAAGAAATTAATTCAAGCTATTCACTAGAAAGTCAAGTACTGAAGCTGAAGCTTACATACTTTGGTCACATAATGAGAAAACATGATTCACTGGAAAAGACTTTGATGGTGGGAAAGGTAGAAGGCAAACAGGAGAAGGAGATGGCAAATGATGAGATGGATAGATAGTGTCATGGCAACAATGAACATGAACTTGATCAGTCTTCTTTGAGAAATAGTAAAGGATAGAAGGGGGTCTGCTACAGTCCATAGGGTCACAAAGAACAAGACATATTGAACAACTAAACAATAAGAAGGAACTTTCAAGGGGGAAAAACTGAACTAAAGGATGTCATCAGTAAAATGTAAGAGTCAAAAGGAATGAGTTGGCTATGTGGCAATACCAATCAATAAGAGTTGAATAATACAAGTGCTCCATTAGTATGCTCAAGAGAAAAAGCAAGGAAACCCACTGCTGCTACATCCACCCTTACCCCTTTCTTAAGGGAACTTAAGGGGAGGATGTACAAAAGAGTCCAATGGGATGGAGAGTCATGGAGAGATTTTAAATGAGCCATTGGAGAAAACATCCACAGCAAGAAGGTCATGGACTCCTTTAAGTCTGTTCTCACTGGTACAGGAGACAAAGAAAATTTTCTTTTTACTAAGACTATTCTAGAAAATAGTTATCTTTAGATAGGAAAAAGTTTCAGTCAAGGTTTCCCTGAAGTATACCACATCAATATATGATTTCATCTTGTTTCATCCTCGCTCCTGAAGTTCAATAGCCATTGAGACAGGATTCACTACAAGAGGACCTGGCTCTTAAAATTTTTTTCTCAGTATCAGTTATGGAATTTTACCTCAGCCAAAGTGAAATGAATATCCTTCCTCATACACAAAACTTCCAACTGTGGGTCACTCATTTTTTTCCTTAAAGATTTTTTTCCATTTAAAAGCTTTTTCCTATGTCATTCAGGATTTTACTGGGAGAGAGAGAGGGAGAGGAGGGGATAATTTTCTCAAATACTTAAAACAGGTTTGTTTTTTGTTGTTAAGAGTTTTCTTCTTTGACACTGCCTCTTTAATTATAAGACCCACAGAAGAATTTCTAAGTATTTTTCCACTGAGAACATACACGTCAATATTTCCAATGATCTGTGATTTCACTGGGTGTATACAGTTTCTCTAGCCACACAAATCATAACCCTCTAGTGGTTTCATGAGTTTGTACAGATAAAAACAATTTGGTACCAGGTGACCAAGTTTCTCGTGCTATGCCCTTATAACATGAGCTGGGCAGGTCCAGATCCCATGATAGTAAGAGCAATCTATCACCAGGGCAGACCTGAAGCACCTTGAGTTTCACTAACATGAAACCATGCTAGGTTCGCACCACCACACAAAGAGGCATCAGCAGAAACACATGTCAGGTGGTAGAGAAGATGAGTCAGAAAGACCCAAGGTCAAATTCTAAGACATGAATTAGCTGTGTGACCCTGAGCAAGTCACTTAATTTCTCTCAAACTAAGTCTCCTCATCTATATGAGGATAACAAGAGCATCTACTCATAAGATATGTATAGTACTCTGCAAACTTTAAAGCACTGCATAAATACTATCACTATATTAAAACCTACTGACCTTTTGCCTCAAATATATAATAAGGACTTTTCCAGCCCATGTCTTTAAGCAAACAGCCCCCAAAAAATATCAGTCAAAAGACGATACTTTCTAAGAGGGGGGGAAAGCCATTAAATAAGGCTCAAAATGAAGCTGAACTATGAATCAACAGTAGAATTTAGCCAGCAACCAACACACACACATGTTAATTGATTTAACCCTACATCATGAGAGTCTCACTAAAGCATGAGGACTGAGACTCTTTAAAAGTAAGTCAGAATTCTTCCAGGTTACTTTCAGCTATCAGACTATGAGCCTGGGTATCTAATAGGACTGTCAAACTTCTCTATGGACACTCCTTTTGACTGAACTTAACAACTAACTTGACCCAGGTAAAATTCTCTGAGGAAAGAAGAATATTCTCCATGGAAATCATTCAAAGAACCATGGGGAAATAGTTCCAGAGGGCTAGATGTAATGCATTTTAATGGAATGAGTGATGGACTTAGAGTCAAAAGAAGAAACATAGATCAAAATCCTATCTACACATTTATTAGTTCTGTGTGACCATGGACAGGTTACTTAACCTTTCTAAACCTCAGTTTTCTTAACTGTAAAATGGGTATAATATCACCTACAATGTTACCTACCTCACATGTCATCATGAGAATCAAATAAAATCATGCATAAAAGTGTTTCTAAATTTTTAAAACACTATCATATAAAGTGCTTTTAAAAACTAAAGGACTATATAAATGTCAGCTATTATCATTAGGGTCAAAGGTCAAGAGGGTTAACTGGACTTAAACAAGGGGCCACTCAGAAGTAATGCTCTTTTACACCAAATCAAGAAGTAAAATAAGTAATAACACCAAAGATATATGACACCAGCCTGGGTATTGAGGAGCCTGTTCATACTCTCACTGGAACTATATGCCAAACAACTGGGGTATGTAAGGGAAAATAGGATTAAGTATCAAAATACGTAACAAAGATAAACACTGTATGAATTCAGAAAAGAAAGAATTATAGGGGAGAATATCCAGGAAAGATTTCAGAGAGGTGGCCTACTTCATAGGATACCTGTGCTTTTATCAAAAAAAAAAAAAAAAAAGGGCAGCTAGGTAGCTAGATACGGGGCTGGGCCTTGAGTCAGAAAGACTATTTATCTTCCTGAACTCAAATCTGGCCTCAGACATTTACTTGCTGTGTGACCCCAGGGGCAAGACACTTAACCCCGTCCCCTCAGTTTTTCGGTCATGTCCAACTTTTCGTGATTCCATTTGGGGTTTTCTTGGCAAAGACACTGGACTGGTTTGCCATTTCCTTCTCCAGCTCATTTTACACATGTGGAAACTGAGGCAAACAGGGTGAAATAACTTGCCCAGGGTCACACAGCTAGAAAGTGTCTGAGCAGCAGCAATGAAACAGTCAACTTTTAACATAAAATTTCATTTCCCCAGCTAAACTTTCCCCTCTCCCCATGGGCACGGGAATAGAAGCAAAAAGGCTAAAAGAAGTAAATTGGTAAGCTAAGGCACAAGAAATTTCTATGCTAAGGTTCCACTTTTGAAGCACGAGATACAAGGACGGGCACTCATGGTATTCAAAGCTTTAGCAGATAGCAAATAATAACAATAACTGCCATTTTACAGAAAATAAAGGCTTACAAAATGGATTGTATTCATTATGTCCTTTCTCCCTTAAACAAGGTACCTCCTCTTATTCCAGGCTCTTTTCATCAGATGCCCTCAATATTTGATTGGTTTCTTAACTTCATTGTGACTAAAGACCATTGTGAAATCACTGGCACAACTGAATAGGGTCTACCTTCCATATCGGTCAACGTGACTGAAAGCGATGGAGGAGGAGATGCAGGAGATGGAGGAGACAGAATGGTATATATCATCTCTACCTGAACATGGGGATGATAACCTCCCGATAATGATCTCACAAGACCCATGTGGACACATATTTAGTTAGTATACAGAGGGGCTTTTACCACACACAGCAAACCCTCATCATATTGCTAAACATAGAATTTATGTTCCTCCTGCTAGTTCACCCATCAACAGCAAATCCAGTGCCATTTACCCTGTTTGCCTCAGTTTCCTCATCTGTAAAATGAGCTGGAGAAGGAAATGACAAGCTACTCCATTATCTTTGCCAAGAAAACCCCAAATGGAATCAAAAAGTTGGAAACAACTTCATTCTCATTCTATAAGCCACTCATTTGGAATTCAGCAGCTACCAAACTGGAAGCAAAGATAAGCACATTGATTAGGAAATGAATGAACAAACTATGCTACATGAAATGTCATAGAATATTACCATTTCCTCAGAAACAGCAAACATGATGAATTCAGAAAAACACAAGAAGATTTATGTAAATTGTGTAAACGAAAGAAGAAGAACCAAGAGATCATTGTATGCAATGAATACAATAATATAAATGAAAATAACACCAAAAGGTAACTCACTCTGATTAACCATAAGGACCAATTTCAGGCCCAGAAGTAGAGGGGCAAACAAGGAGGGAAGGGACAAGCACAGACAGGGTCAGATGCCATTAGCTGTCACATAACTTCAGGCAGGGATGATGCATACCACTCTGACTCCTCTATCTCATGAATCTCCTCCTCCATCACCTTCAGTCATACGGACAGGTATGGAAGGTAGGCCCTATTCAGTTGTGCCAGTGATTTCACAATGGGCCTTCATTCAGAATGAAGCTAAGAAACCAATCAAATATTGAGGGCATCTGATGAAAAGAGGCTGGAATAAGATTCAACAGGGGCAGGAAAACAGCAAGTAAATGGCTGGTATAAAAGCAAGAGGCATCAATAAACCTTCTTTTTCTTCTAATTGTGTAGCTACGATCACCAACTGATCAAGAATATGAACTGACAATGCACTTTCAAGGGCTGCCAAAGGTTTGCGATCTTGCCTTGTCCCACCTAGCACTGACTGTAATCAGGGAAGGCACTGCCAGATGTCCGGGGTGGCAGCTCCATTATGTACAGTCAGCCAAGTGTAGGCAGAGCCAGGAGAACCAAGCTGTTGGGAGCACAAGCCTAATCCTGCCCACTCCACTGCAAATAGCCAATACTTCTGCCTCTGCCCATCTGGAGTTCATTTGATGATAAATCAGTCTCCAGGCTGACTCCTAGGCAAGAAGTACCAGCCCCACCTCCTATCCCGGCCCCCTCAAAGACTGGGACCTCACAGTTCTCCAATCACGTGACTTGCATTGTGTAATAGCAGCCCAAGTATACAAACAACTCAGAAGATGCATTATAGTCTAATTTGCATATCTATTCACCGACCACTACTTCCTCCATTTATCCAGCAGAAAGGTTTTATTCCTATCCCTTGGCTCTCCAAAGACAATGGTCAAGAAAACTTAAATCTTGATTATAATTAAAAGTTATAAAAGTCCTCAAAACCCTACAGATGTAAAGAATTAGAATGAATGACAAATGAATGACACATTCATTCTGGTACTTACATCGGTCATTTAATACTTTACTGATCACTAAATGCTGGATTATCTCAAAGGTTCGACACATACAAGCATTACTTTATTGCCAAGTAACATTAAAAATTCAATCTTGGAGAGCTAAAGCAGTCTGCTAACTTAGTTCTCCTCCCCCCCAACACAAGCACACGCACACAAACACACACACACACACACACACACACTGGAATTGAACCAAACCCAACCTAAGAGAAGAAAGTAATCCTACATGGGGTAAGGGGTGGGGTGGGATAAGGGAATGATCAAATCAAGTGTTCATTTCAGAAACTAACTTCTCCACCCATGTGAAAACTGAATTGAGTCACAAACAAGCCTCCTAAGGAGAATAAGTAAAAGAGTTGGAGAAAGTCCTTACACCCATGTTGACAGTGCCAGGCCTCTCCCAAAACCCTAGCAGCCTAGTCAAGCATATCAATATAAAACCAAGTTGAGGAACTATGAGACAAACAGCACTGGCCTTGAAGTCTAAGAAGACATGAGTTCAAATCCCACTTCTGACAATGGAGGTGTAATCTAGGACAAGTCACTTAAACTCTCTTGGGTCTCAATTTCATTATCTGTAAATGAAAATTAATGAGGGACTACGGGAAAAAATGGGGTGAAAATCACATACCTACTATAAAACACTTCTAATCTAAACAACACAGCACAGGAGGATTTTCTTAGCAAGAGATGATCACATATTTCTGTTCACTAAAGTTCCTCTGAATGAATCTGGGCTAAAAGTATTCAGATGTATGATAATTCCTATTGTTTATCACTGTTTAGTATAGAATGCACTGAGTGGTACATCTTAATCTTAAACAAAATATAAGCGTAATTTTATACACTTTGATGTAGCAGAAGTTATTGTATGAATTCACATGACTAAAATTTTACTCTAATGCAAAAAATAATGTTTTAGTAATATGGAGCTTATAACTTCATTTCTATCCCCAGGTACCCTTCATTTGTAGCTGAAGTGATGTCAGAGAAGTTTTAATTTATGTTTTTACACTAGAACTTGGGTTTATATCCCTTTCCTTCCAAACTAGCCACATCTGGGGAGGTCTGGAGGAGATCCTAAGCAAGGTCAAGTGTTGACTGATCTTTTCTTTTCTGAGTTGCCTTTCTCCTCCATTCTCCTAAAACCCATAGCAAAATATTCAACCTGCTCCCAGAGCTATTAAAAGCTGCTGGAAGTGTCGCTGAGCAACGCTATCTGTACCCACATCAACCTCGCCTATTCTAAGTCTGACTCCCATTCGGAATCCGACCTTTGCCAGCCGTGGTAAAAGATAGCCCAGAGTTCCCTTGCCAGGTTTCCTGCCCAGTAAAGTATTCCTCAAAAAGGCAGGACACCATAGCCTGACAGAGTCCTCATTAATGAGTTATCTCTACTGGAATTTCTTCCCTGGGCTGGTTTTTTTAAATTTTTTTCCCAAGTATCAGGATTAAGAACGAATATTCTCTAGCCAACATATACAAAGACAAAGGGCTGTGAGGGCCAGGCAAAAATCAAAACATTGTTTATTATTAACCTATTTCACACAGGGAAGCATTCTGAGGAAATGGTCAAATTCCTGACCAGTAACAGCCGGTGGGAACCTATCACCAAGAGAATCCCGTAAAAAACAAAGCTGTAATAATGAGGATGTAGCAGAAGAACAATGCAGCTACTTGAGGAGATGAGATTGTCTGAAGATAGCAATACCCCCAGGAGTTACTCTAGCAGCTATATTACTATATTAGCCTAGGAAGCTTTGTTCAAAGGGCAGGGCTCTCCAAAACCATCTGTTAGGGCTCTTGGGTTAATTCTGGTTTGCAGACTCAGCATTAACATTTCAAGATTGTTAACCACTACAAACCAACTATGGCAGATTCTTTTTTCCCCTCCGGTAGTAGCTTATTATACCCTTGGGAAGTGAAGATACCTTTTCAATGAAATGGAGATGCTGTAAATGAAAGGAGATATGCTCTTTTAATAATGTACACAGGATTCAAAAGAAAAGTCCCACAACCCAGGAATGGTGCATTTGCAAAGCCTTTAATTCTTCTAACAAGTCCAGCTTTAGTTTTCATATTTTAGTGGACATAAATACGCAGATCAAGGACAACACAGAGACAACCATGGATGGGCCTCTACAGAAGCTTATGTATATAGCCCAAGGAAATGAGACAAAATCAAGTGCTCCCTCCCCGCCCCCGAACAACAAACATACTCTTTTAACTGAAGAACCAGAGCAAAATCTGATAATTACCTGCTTCAAGATATTACTCAATCTGAATTACACCACACTTAAAAGGCAGCTGCACCAGTTTTATTTCTATATAAAGAAACATGGTACAGACCATTTACCACAATAATGTCCTGGATACTCTCAAAGGGTGTTCTTGCCCCAACTCAAGAGATTTTTTTTTTAAACCTAGGAAGGTAAATAACTTAAGTTAAAGCATCTGGATATTTTATCCAGATGTCTACTAACCCAGTTATTACAGGTGCTTCACATGTGTCTCAAACAAATGTGGCAGCCATTGCTGCCAGTAATGAGTATTTATCAAAACAGGAATTTTCTTTAGTGAAGTATAAAAAGAAATGAAGGGCCACAGAAAAGTCTTTGGTACCAGACTTTATCTCCTCTTCCCTCCCTCCCAGCAAGAATTGAGAATGCTGGACAAGGGAAGGGAGTGATGATAGAAGAGAGGGCAGATTGATGATAGGGGAAATTAGCATGCTCGGTGTATTGGGGTGGGGGGGAGGGGACAAATGGGGAGAAAATTTGGAACCCAAAATTTTGTGAAAATGAATGTAAAAAGTTAAATAAATAAATTTATATTTAAAAAAAAGGATTGAGAATGCCAGCATTGTTTGGTATCTAGAATCTTTCTGGGCTTTCTAGCAATTTTAAAAACCAAGAAAGATTCTAGAAATTGCCCATACTGAACATGAAGTCCTATTTAAAACACAAAAACTGCTTCTAAAGTCAGATGTTGTGTAGAAGTTAAGCCATTTGAGGGCAAGTATTATCTATCTGTTGTATCTGCTGTCTTCCCAGCACCTACGATAAATGCTTGTAAATTGACAGAAATGGAAGTAAAAGTGGGGGAATTGACATGAAGGAATAAAGGTTTAATTGGGCATACCTGTAAGGCACACCGCAGTTCTAATTAATGTCTGTAGGTCCAGCATGCATTTGGGTAGTTGGAAGTAAGTCTGCAGGGTCCGCAATACAATAGTAATAGACTAGGACAGAAGCATATGTATGTGCCTGTTTGCGTAGAAGGAAGGTTAACACACTAGAAGTCTAAACTGCTTCATCACTGCTTAAACCCCAATCAGTGACAACTGAGAACTGTGCATGCACCTCATATCAACTAATTAAGGGAAGCAGCAGCATCAACAATTGTGTATCCTTTTAAAAACCTTAATAATTAGTTTTATAATCCGAAAACCTGTAAAAAAAAAACCAACTAATTTTATTATCTCCAATACAAAGATTCTCCTTTTCTTTTTCGTTCCCAAAGGGGTCCAAGGGTCCCTTTGCATATTCTCTAAAAGGGCTATTTCAGGCATTCCAAACTTCACGTCTATATCTACTGATACTTATCGCGGATCAGAATAACCCAACTCAAGTGGGTCAGAGCCTCCCAGATTGGGAATGAGTGGTTCTACTGATGTCTCTGGCCTACCACCTAAGTGAAAAATGACAATCGATCAAACATTCTGGATTCGAGACAACTAAAGATTCTACCTCTGGGAACACAGGGGAAAGAGGGCGCTCGAACCCCCCTGCCACCTTCCCCCTTTCACTTTTCCGAGCGAGGGTCTGCAGGTATTCTGCTGCCTCAGACTCCAGAGGCATAGCAGTCCTGGGCGCCACAGTGTGGGTCACTGCGTCCTTCCATGCACCATGGAAAGGCTGGGAAAGGCTGAGAAAGGCTTCAGGAGTTGGGGACACCGCTCTTCTCCCCGCCGACCCCAGATCTCCAGCACCCAGCCTCAGCCTCCTGCTGGAGACCAGAGCAGGAGTAGCCAGATTGTGGAAATCTTGGTGGATCTTTGGAAATCTGGCTGGCTCTAGGCCAACAGCTCCAATAAAAGGATGTGAATCTGTGGGTCCGCTCTCCCTGCGGCGCGCAGAGAAAGGCACAGCCCAGAGCACGGACCTCCACGGCCAGGCTCGGGGCACAGCCCCCGATTCCCTGCCCCTACGCCCGCTACGATTCCCGTGCAAGCCCCCATTCAGGTGCCCTTCCGCAGGAGGCTCCCCCTGCCAACATGACAGCGGAGCGGAGCGGCAGCGCGGGCGCTCTGGGCGCCGCGGAGCTGCTTCCCCACGCCGGCAGGGAGGATGATGCCCGGCCGCGGTCCGCTCCCCCAGCCCGGCCGTCCTCCGCTCCCCCAGCCCGGCCGCGCTCCGCTCCCCCAGCCCGGCCGCGCTCCGCTCCCCCAGCCCCGCCGGGCCGGCACCTACCTCGATCCACTTCTGCGCCTCGTGGAAGGCGGGCTCCGGAGGAGGGTCGTGCGGCAGCTCTTCCAGACCCAAGCCAAGACTAGCCATTTGCAAACGCCCCCGGCCCCGTGCAGACTCGGCCGCCGCTGGAGAGGGGAGAATGGACGCAGGGGTCGTTCCGCACCCCCTTCCCTCCCGATCCTTGCCCAGGGCAGGTCCGAGCAGGCTGCAGCGAGAGGTGAGAGGCCGCCTCCGCCGCCACCGCCGCCGCCGCCGCCGGCTGAATGCCAACACCGCCCCGGGAGACCTGGCGAGGGGCGGGGGCGCCTGGAGGGGGAGGGCACTCGCCGCTGCGGCGGCCGTTCCCAGCGCCGGCTGCGCTCCGCCGGGTGAGCGGGGTCCCCGCTGGGAGGCAGCGCCGCAGCTCTCGCTCCCCACCTTCCCTCGCTCCTCCTCCTCCTCCTCCCCCCCCCACCGCCTAAAAATAAACAAGCGGCGCTACTGCGGTGCGCACACCCCGACCGCCTTCCCCGCTGCTCCCGCGGAGGTCACACGCCTCCCGAGCCGGCCCCGGCCCGGGCCAGGGCCAAGGAGACCCGCGGGAGCGGCCCGCACCTGGAAGAGCGGGGCGCACCCCCGGGCGGGCTGAAGCGCTGCGGCTGCGGGCGGCCGGCCTTGGCCGGGGACGCTGAGAAGTGACCGTGCCCTCCCGCATCTGCAGGACGGAGCCGGCTGGTCCTCAGCCTCCCCGGGCTGCGGGCGGGGGACAGCACAGCCCTCCCTCGCAGTCTGATCACTTTAGGAGGAAGGCAAAACCGTCCTGCACACAGTGACCTTTCCCTTTCCCCTTCTCCTCTGCTGGAATTTGTGTCGTCACCTAGGCCATTCCTTTGGACTGGGAGGGTCAGGTATTTCATACTCCTAGAGAAGGGCTGGAGCTGACAGGAGGTTTTCCAAGGCCTTTGGTCTGCTACTGGGGGAAATCCCCAGGCGCTGGGCTGCAGTCCCATGGTCAAGTATCGAAACCAAACTGGAATTTACCTGTTTTTCCTGTTACTCCAGGGACAGGTTGGATGGTCGGATGCAGTAAAAGCGATAGTCTTGAATTTCCCCCACCAACTCCTGTCACAATTAGTTCCTTCTCCAAGCCCCCTTCTCTGAAATCCAAGGGAGGAAGCCAGAATCCAGTAACAGGGATCCAGGAGAAAAGAGAAAGGAAGTGAGTAGATAGGGAGGAGAGGGTAGATTGTAAAGATATTGACTAGGGCTGTGGAGTTGTGGGATCTCAAGTTGAAAATGACCTGCCTTAGCGATCCGGGGGTGTTAACCTGGGATCCCTGGATAGATAAGTATTTTTGATAATTGTATTTCAATATATTTAGGTTCATTTGTAATCTTATATATTTTATTTTTAAGTACTTTAAAGTATTACTCTGAGAAATTCATGGGCTTCACCATGAGTTCAGTGGAGTTCATCACACTTAAGAATCCCTGGGTTAGATGGACCAAGTTCTTTATTTTACAGATGAAAAAACTGAGGCCAAAAAAAAAAGGTGTAGTGATTAGCTCAAGGTCTCACTTGCTCTTAAATAGCACAGCAAGAATTCATGCCTGTTTTCTACATCTAATGTACTTTCTGCTACAAATTGACCAGGAGTGTACCAGGTTCTGATCCTGGCTGAATCACTCACTATTTATATGACCTTGGACAGGTCTCTTTAGGTCTCCATTTCCTTTGATGAGGATGGGAAATGATGGGATTATTATATTGGATGACTTGGCCCTTTATGGCCCTACAGGCATGATCCCATCAACCAGTCAATTGATATTTATCCTCAGTATTAAAGGAATTTTCAGGAAACGCTGATTATTGTGGAAGACAATGCTAAACACCTTGCTGGAGGTTGTTATAAATTGACCTGCTGCCATAAATCATGTCTGAGTGATGTGTTTTAATGGAGTTGTAGGATTCAGTTCAAGAAATATTCATTAAGGACTTACTTCCAAACTCCATGCTAAGTGCTGAAGATACAAAGACACAAATTAAGTCCCTCCATTCAGCGAGCTAGCAACATTCTAACAGGGAAAAATAACAAGAACCTAAATAAGAGAATGCAAGACATGCAAAGTAATTTTCCTGAGGGTGGACACTAGCAAATCAAGGGATAACCTCATTTAAGAGGTAGTAGCTCTCAAACTGAGCCTTGAAGGGGGTAGAGGTTCCAAAAGATCAAGAGAAAGAAGGTGGGACCCTTCCAGGTATGCTAGTTCAAGGGCAAAGAGTTTGACTAGAATGTAGGGATACGAGGGGAAATAATTTGAAATTTATCTGAAAGATGTGTGTTTGTCCTTCATTGTCGAAGAAGACCATGCCATCGGAGAAATAATGGCAGGACTTGTTTTGAGTAAGGACTGTGCTCACTTCTCTTCCAGGGCCATCTGAATCCAGTGACCAGATATTCATCCAGATGACTGGAGATGACCCAAGATGAGACTACTAGGGTTAAGTGACTTGCCCAAGGTCACACAGCTAGTGAGTGTCAAGTGTCTGAGGTGAGATTTGAACTCAGGTTCTCCTGACTCCTGCACTGGTGCTCTATCCACTGCACCACCTAACTGCTCTGGTCTGAAAGATAGTTTCGAGCTAGATGGTGAAGAGTTTGCAAATCCAAGGAGCATACATTTTATTCTAGAGGTAAGAGGAAGAAGATAAAGTTTCTGGGCAATGGCCTGGTTGTGTTAAATATCTCCCTTTGGTAATGGTATAAAAGAGAGATAAGAAAGGGTAGAGGAATTCCAGTGGGTAAACTATGGAAATGGTAGACCAGAGAAGTAGATGGCTGAACTAAGATGATGGTCTCAAATACAAAGGATAATTTATGAATAATATCATTGAGGTATCTCAGAATGACCTGGCAACTGAGTGGATGTGGGAGGGTCAAGGAGAGGGAAGAGATAAGATCAAGGTTTCAAACCTAACTGGAAGGATGGTAGTATCCCTGACAGAAAAAGGGAAGGTAGGAAGAGGGAAGGAAAGAGAATTAGTTCTGTTTTTGACTTGTTTCAGGTGAGATGCATATGGAACAACCCAGTGGAGATGGCCAGCAGGTATTTGTTGATCTGAAATAGAGATGTGGACTAGATATGTAGATTTGGGAGTCATTTATGGAGACATAATAATTAAATCCACATGAACTGGATATCAAGAAAAGGAGTAGAGAGAAGACTGAGGACAGATCCCCGGGTACACTTCCCTCTGGGGCCGGGACTTGAATGAGATGACCTTGCCAAAGAGACTGGAAAAGAGAAATCAGAAAAGAAATAAGGAAAACAGAAGAGAGCAGGAACAGAAAAATGTAGGGAAGAGAAAATGTTAAGCCACTTGCATTCACTTGTTAAACACTACAGTGAAATAAAGTGAAGGTCTATGGATTTAGCAATTAAAAGTGTTGATAACCTTGCAAAGAGCCATTTCAGTCAAGTGGTGGAGACTGAAACCAGATTATAAAAGGTCCAGAAATGAGTAGGAGGTGAAGTGAAGGCAACAGTAGATTTTTCTTCTAGAATTTTGACTGTGAAAATGAGAGGAGATAAAGGACAATAGTTTCCAAGGATGGAAAATTAAATAAAAATTGTTTGTTTTTTAAGGATACTGGGGAGAGGGGGGCGGTTGGACATGGTTGTAGACACTAGGGAAGGAGACAGTGAATAAGGTAAAGTTTAAGATTAGAAAAGGACAAAAAAGAGAGATAGAAGGGAGAGGATCAAAGGCAGGAGTAGAGGGGTTGGTTCTGGGAAGAGACAGTTACCTCTTCCTTAGAGACTGGAATAAGGGAAGAATGAATGAGTGTTGAGCAGATTTAAGAACTGTGTAGAAGGACCTCATTGGGGGGTGACCATCATTTTCTTGGTAAAGTACAAGATTAGGTCATCTGCTGAAATGGAAAGGAAAGGGTTAGCATATATGTGGCTGGAAGAAACAAGCAAAGGCTGTGCAAAGTGCTAGAGAGTCAATCGTGAAATAATAAAAGAATAGACATGCAGCAGTGAAGGTCCACTTGAGTACGCTTTTCTTTTTAATGAGTCCTATGATTTCATCATTGTAGGCAGGTAATGTAGATCATTACCTTCGTGCAAATTATAGTATTAGAGCTACCTGGGGCACTGAGATATCATGTAATTTGCCCTGCTCCTAAAGCAGAGGTACAGCTTGAACTCAGGTCTTTTTTACAAGGCCAGCTCTCTACACAATTCAACACTTGCCGTCAGTGAGAATATAGGATATATATTTGTACAATTGGAATTCTTCCCTCCTGCTGAATTCAGTAGCATTGAAGCAAGAAGCAGAAAAGATAGTAGGGATAATCCGGGGTAAAGAATTGGAATTTTTGAATTCAAACCCAGATATAGCCTCATATTTGGCTTTTCCTTTTTTTTTTTCTTTTTGGAGGCAGTCAAGGTTAAATGACTTGTTCAAGGTCATACAGGTAGTGTCTGAAGCAAAATTTGAACTCAGGTCCTCTTGATTCCAGGCCCAGCGCTCTATCTACCGCACCACCTAGCTGCCCCTTGACTTTTTTTTTTTAATGAAATGTAGCCTGCAAAGTTTTCTTGTGTCAGCCCAGCAAAAGATTACTTACCAATTGTCTGAGGACCAGCCCAGCTAGATGCCAAAGGGCCATCACCAAGAGGTTGGTCAAGGACATTCTGATTGGGACAATTCACGGAACACCACCTACTAAGGTATGTTAGTACTATCACCTGTATCAGTGGAGCTATCCTTGAATCAGGAAACTTTGGTTCATGTGTGGAGATTTAAAATAACAAGACTTTTTAATGAACAACTTTAACAAAGCTACTTAATATGAGCAATGAGTTAGGCTCCCAAAGAGCTAAGTTCTAAGATCTCTGTTGATCGTCCTGGGGTAGATGGCAAGCCTAGCATCATCACTGATGACCATGGAACATGATGGTACACTCAGAGTCAGGAAGACCTGAGTTCAAATTCTTCCTCAGACACTTACTGACTGATGACCTTGGTGGAGGCACTTAACCTCTCAGCCTCAGTTCCCTCATCTGTAAAATGGGAATAATAGTAGAGAATTGAACTTGTAGTCCAGAGGACCTAGGTCAGGTCTTGGCTTTAAATTTCCTAGCTCTATGGTAGTGGACGAATCTCTGAGCCTACCTGTAAAATGAGGATAATAGAATGTTTTCACTTCATTGGGTTGTTGCAAGGTTCAAATGAAATAAGGTTTGTGGTTGGATGGTAGTTAGATGTTGAGCAAGGAACCCTGCTCTGATCAGTGGAGTTGCTAGTCCACTTGAAGAAATGATAGGATGTAGGGGACAGGAAAAAGAGGTGATGAAATGTAAGCATGTTCTCCTTGCAGACTTTTTTTGCCCCAGTGGTAGCTAGGTGGTGTGCAGCCTCATTTGCCCCAGTGGTAGCTAGGTGGTGTGCAACAGTAAAGTTTCTTCGTAAATAGAGCACTGGACTCAGAGCTGTGAAGAAATGAATTTGAATCCTTCCTGAGACACTTATCAGATGTGTGACTCTGGACAAGTCACTAAACGTATCAGCCTCAGTTTCCACATCTGTAAAAATGTGGATAATGTTAGTTCCTACCTCATAGGGTTGTGGTAAGACTCAAATAAGATAATATATATTAAGTGTTTTGCAAATATTAACTTACTATATAAATTTTGACTATTATTATTATAAGACCATCAAGCATTCATTAGATAGACAGCAAGGTGGCACAGTAAATAGAGTACAGGGCCTGGAGTCAGGAAGATTCATCTTTCTGTTTTCAAACCTGGCCTCAGACATTTACTAACTGTGTGTCCCTGGGCAAGTCACTTAACCCTGTTTGCCTCAGTTTCCTCATTTGTAAAGTGAGCTGGAGAAGGAACTGGCAAACTCCTCCAATAGCTTTGCCCAGAAAACCCCAACTGAGGTCACCAAGAGTCAAATGTGACAGACTACCCATTAGATGAAGGCCCCTGGTGCCTGGCTGGGAGAACCAGCTATGCCTATTAGGGCCTAGATAAAAAGCAAGGCAGCCCCAATCTGAGACCGTTGAGAGTCAAGCCAGGTATGGAGGAAAAAAATCCCAGCTTGTGAGTTCATTCTTCACCTTCTCCTTTGAACTTCTTAGAAAATATGCCAAGAATGGAGATAGAAGGGATTTCTTTCTCCTCCTAACCCCATTCATTAGTGATGAAATCTTGGAGCTAATGCATATGGCAGCATGCAGTGGAATCAAGACCAACTGTGGAATCATGTTCATGAGAGAAATGGAAAGTCAGGAAATGGCAGAACCCAGGGATGATGAGACCCTGCTCATCCTAGGATGTGGGCTTCCAATCTTTCCAAAAGTGCATAGCAGTACCAGAAGGCAGGCATCCCCACATAAGCTGGAGGTGGTAACTACCACAAGCAGCTAAGCAGCATCCATCCAAACAATGTTCAGTGACATCCAAGGGGCACATGTCTGCAAACAGAGGAGGTGTGCCCTGCAGAAACTCCGAGATCAGGGCTGTAAAGAGAAGTGTGTCAGAGTAATGCCATCCCTGAGACACCAGAGGCACAAGTTGTCTCTCCTGTATGTGTGCCTCTCCACTTGTGAACCCTATGTATGTTCCCAATGACCCTGTATGTATTTGTGGAAGAACATGTCCTAGGTTTATAGAGGGAGGGGTTTCACTATTACTGTTCTTACTATGTTGTTGTTAAGTCCTGTTTGACTCTTTATGGGGTTTTCTTGGCAAAGATACTGGAGTGATTCGTTTCCTTCTCCAGCTCATTTTACAGATGAGGAGACTGAGGCAAACAGGGTTAAGTGATTTGTCCAGGGTCACAAAGCTAGTAGGTGTCTGGGGTCAATTTTGACACAGTGCTCTCTCCACTGCCCCTGATCTTACTATACCATTTCACTAAAAGCATTTGAGATAAATGTGTCTTCTGGCTTCTTGACTAGAGTCAAGGTAAACACGTTGGGAGAGGGGGACTCATCAGTTATTGTTCGTAGGATTATCACATCATAGATTTAGAACTGGAAGAGTTTGAATCCATCCTGTAACTTTGCAAATGAGGAAGCAGGTAGAGAAAGGTAAAGTGACATGGCCAGGGTCCACAGTGTCTGAAGCAGGATTAAAACTCAGGGCTTCCTTACTATAAGGTCAGTGCGCCATCTTCTACACCACCTAGCAGACCAGCAAATCACCTTGAGCCTGGGGTAGTCATCCCCTTGAAAACCTAATCTACAAGTGTGATTTGGTAGGATAACTTTGAAAGATTCTACATATGTAAAACACTTTGTAAACCCTAAAGTGCTATATAAATTATAGGGATTAGTATAAGTCCATTTTAAAATTTACATTTGTTTTTTATTTCACAAAGTCTTTTTACACTGAAAATGCCAGAGAATTTTTAATACTCAATGCCAGATATTTTAGGAGATGTTTTAATTCAAGCAAACTTCCCATTTCAGATTTCTTTAATCTGTTATTTATTTTGATTCTGCTATTTTGCTGGAAGAGGCAGTCAATCAGGGAGGCTTGAGGTTCAGTTCTGATTCCCACGGAAATGCCACTTACCCAGGAAACTCTCTAAGACTAAAAATTGCTTTAATTTTTATTCAGAACTTAATAAATACCATGTAGAATGATCATTTGCAGGTACATAATAAGACAGAAAAAGAGGATTGTACATGAAACTGCAGGTCTCTATTATATAGTTTGCTTTTCTTTTTAAGGGGATAATGAAATCAACTGATAGCTTTCAAGGTTATCCTGCTTGTCTGGCTTTCCTTCTGTTCTTTTCTTTCTATTTAAAAATGCTTCAATTACCCCTTTCTTCTCTTCTTTTTCAATCTTATGCCTTTTATTCACAGAAGCAGGTTGGTGCTATGGTTAGAGCCAGTCTTAATGTCAGGAACACCTGAATTCAAGTCCAGACTCTGACATGCCCCAGCTGTGAACAAGACACCAGACTTCCGAGTGCTCCAGTGTGAAGGGGGGAGTCTCTATCTGAGAAGTTCCCTAGACAGATGTAATCACCAATCCAGACCAATAACAACAACTCAGAGACATAAAAACCTTATTTCAGAGTGAGGAGGATTATCATTCAATCGGCATAAACTGAAGTTAATGAAAACTTAAGCAGATTTAGGGAAAAGAGGTGGAATTGTGTAAGCACTTTCTTGTTCATCTTTGCTGATGCAGGGACAGACATTGTCTCTGCTTCCCTGTTCCCATGGAAACATTGTCCCAGATGCAGTTCAAGCTAATTTCTTACTGCCATCTGCCTGTTGCATACTGAGGTTTTCTTTAAGCTAACACCATGTGGCAATCTGTTGGGAGAATAAGATTTCTTTGGAGTCTCAATAGGCTGCATACTCAAGACCAAAAGATTGAAAACAGATTCAACTGGATCTCTTTGTTTTGAATTCCTTGAAACGTTGTAAAATATTATATTTTCTTTGTCATTAACCTGTTAAGACAAATTGACTCAAAGTATTATTTAAAGGTTCATATTACATGATTCCCAAATTTTCAATGTTATCATTATTTTAAAATCATAAAGTTGACCAAATTCCTATGAACTACTTTAAATGTATAACATTTAAAATGTTTAAAGTTTTTCTCTTGAAGAATAATACATATATTCAAAGCAAAAAAGTCTGCCTTATAAAAATGTTTCATGCTAGCCAGTTCTTCTAGAAGACACATAGAAATAGAATTAATATTATTAATATTATTTTGTACTCTCAAACATAAATTATTACTTGTCCAAGGCAAGTAGTTATTGTCAAGGCTAGAATGCATAGATGGCTGTTAACATTTTTGTTCTGAACCTAATAATGTGTGTATTTGGTTGTCCTCATTAATTTAGTAATTCAAGTCAATCCAAAGTAGTAAGATCTCAGGTCCTTGCTCAAGAACTTTACATTCTAATAGAGAAATTCGCACACACACACACAAAAAAAACAATTAGAAAATAAAACAAGACTGTATATGCTTATGTAACCCATGACCTAATACCCCCAAATGGACTTATTCACACTGGATTCAGTCTTGGTATATGGAAAGGAGGCCCAAAAATTTACTTTTTCTCCACTTAGTTTTTATTCTTAGTTATATTTTCAGAATATAACTTATGTTTAGGTCTCTCTAGATAGAGAAGAAAAAAGCTTCTGATTTTAGGATATTCCCTTAAATAAGAAATCATACCAAATATAAGACAGCCTTTATTTGATCTCACAGGGAAACAACATGCAGGATTCACAAGAATCAATTCTTTTCCTTTCCTCTTTCTTCCAGTAAGTCCTGGCTACCTCTATCCAGGGACCTATATAGACTTCCAGCTGCAGATTACTACCCTGAAGTCTGGACACTTTCTGGAAGGAAACTCTAACATGGGATTGCCAGACAGGAACTTCCTTGCATTCCAGTTTGTCCTGCTTTTCCCCCGAGATCTATACAAGCTTCCAGTCTTATACTACTACCATAAGGAAATTCTCAGCAGGGAAATGAGCCTCAAGTTGCTAGAGAAGCAACCCCCTTCCCTGTCTGACTTGCATAATCAAAATAGCTCATGCTAATAGAGGAGCACAGTGTATAGGTTTTTACTTTTATAGGTCATGACTCTCTTTCTTGCTTTATTTACAGCTCAAAGGCTAGACTCTCAATCCTCAATCTAGGAGTACTTGATACTTCACTGTAACACTGGATTTCAGGAATATCTACCTTGAGTCATGTGGTTCTTTTCTCTACTTCTGCCATTTTTCAGGCTGAGAAATTATGCCATTGCCTCTCCACATCTCGGTACAGGAGGTCAGGATTCAGGAATTAGTTCCTGTTCCCTTATCCAAGAAGTCGAGTCTCATGGCTCCATCTTCTCCTAGAGCTATGTAGTTGGTAGGTCCCATCACCACTCTTGCTTCTATCTCTCAGGGTCTATATGTGTGAGTACATCAATCTCAATACTCCACTGACCATGCTACTCCATCATAATGGTGATTAGTGGATTCAAGGTCTTGGGAGGAAAAGAAAGAGGGGCCTTGCATAGGGTTTTTTAAGCAGATGTGCACAACCTAGCAGTAGGTAGGGGCCAAAATTAAAATAGACTAAACTTCTTCAGGTCACAGAAAGGCTAGAGATAGATAGACAATGGTTGGTCGCCTCAGGTCACGTGACAAATGTGACAGAGTGTTCAGTGATAACCCTACATTTTTCTAATTTTTCAAATCCTTTGACAGGCCACAAGAGGTCTGCAGGCTATGTGTTGTACAGGTCTGGTTCAATGTCTACTCTTAATTATACCATTTTATCTCTAACTGTGCTTGATTTTCAATTGAAGACTCACTGATCCTTTTTAACAACCCAAAGTGGTGATTCTAATCAAGCAATTAAAAAATTATTATAATGTAATATTATAATAAAAACAATAAAAATAATCCACAATATCTTGAGCCAATCAAACCAATCCCTCTTTTCCAATGAAAGCGAATCACTATTTTTCAGTGAGATATGAATAAACTGACAATTACCCAAACCCAAGAGAAGTCCTCAGCCTTCTCAAAGAGGTATCAATGGACATGTCTAGACCTTCCATGCAAAAATACAAAATCCCAAAGACTTACCTGCTGGTAACCTTTTAAATCTACCCCCAAAAACATGGAGTTTGTGCAAATCATGAAAACCAGTGTGGCAAGACCTATAGAGAGCTGCCCTGGAAGCCAAAAAGACCTGAGTTCAAAAACTCTTACAGATACTGACTATATGACCATGGGTAAGTCTCAGTGTTCTTGGCAATCCTCTAAGACTATGAGATACATAGAAATTGTCCACCTTCATTAGTAGACACAGATTTTTCATTCTATACCAGTGAACTAGCAGATTTGAATCCTGTCCTAATCCCCAGTAAAAAATCTCACCAAGGTGTTAGGCACCATACTCAGTGTCCCTAAGTAGAGAGCTCTTTCTGGGAATCTGGAAGGCTTCTCAATCCTTCCTAAACATTTTGCCCATTTTGCCAGGGCCTTACACTCCTCCAAAGAGTATGTATAGCAGTGTCCACAAAACAGTTCTTAGAGGCATCCAAAATCAACAATTCTTTCTGAGGATCCAGGCTTCTCATAAATGGGTGGTCCTGGCACTTATACTCATTTCCAAAACATAACAATTGTATAAGGTTCCTCTAGGCTCCCACCTATCTGGAGTCACTTCTCTGGTACCTGTTTACATTGATCAAGATACCCTTGATAAGTAGGCACCATAGTCTTTGGCAATAAGAAGTTCATAAGAGAGAAAGATCAAACCAAGTCAGGGGTGTCAAAGATTTCATGGAGGACATGGCACTGAGTGGGACTTGCCTGGATATTTAACGAATGGAAAAGATCTGAATCATTGGAGATCAAAGTAAAAGGAGTTGCAACTTTTCAATGGAGGAATAAGGCTAAGTGCTACCTTTTTTTTTTTTTTGGCCAGATTCAAAAGCACCTTCTTACAACCTCTAATAAAGGCGGATATTGTTCACTAGATATGCAAATGAGATGTGTTGCTGTGGGTTTGAATGCTGACTGTGCTTTTTTATTGACTATGTGACCTTGAGGAAATTCACAGTCTGGGCTTCCCTTGCCACTTTTGTAAAATAAAGGGACTGGGTGGGATAACCTCTGAAGTCCTAGCTCTAAACTCAAACTTATTTGTCAGTCAGATTACACAAGCATCAAGACAACTATCTCTACAAATAGTTTTCACCCAATGATAAAGAAAAAAGTGGTTTGACATTTTCTCCTGAAATATTTGATATGCTATCAGAGCATTCATAGAAGTTATTACACCACAGCTAATATACTTGAGCTCAATTACTATACTGTACCCTGAGATATATAAAGTTTACGATTTTTGTAACATTTACATCATTGTAAGTAGACTTGAGACTTGTAACATAAATTTTGTTTCTCCTTTTATTCTGAGTATTTCAGTGGAGGTAGGATCTCATCAAGGTGGGGATTCCAACTGCTTAGCATGGTAGATGCTTAATAAATGCTATTTGATGCCCTCCTAAGGTACAGATCACAACCCATCCATGCCTTTTAATCCCGTTCAATTCTTGTCCATGACTTCCCATAAATTTTTCTGGGGCTCCTCCTATTATGCTGGGCAGTCCTTCTTTTACATCTCCTGATAATACATGGATATTTCACCACTATCATCATCATCAATAAACATTAATTAATCACCTACTGTGTGGCAGTCGTTGCGCTAAACTCTGAGGATACAAAAAGAGTTTTAAAAAAATAGTCCCTGCCCTCAAGGAGCTTATAGTCTAATGGGTGAGACAATTTGCAAATATATACTAAACAAGTCATATACAGTATAAATAGGAAATAAGTAGGAAGGCAGTAGAATTAAGAGAAGTTGGGGAAGCTTTCCAGTAAAAGATGAGATTTTAGTTGGGACGTAAGTGCTTCTTCTTTTCTGGTTCTATATTAAATCTTTCTGATGACATCCTCTATGACACTTCTGTGCAACTCCTTCTTGGCAATATGCTGTACCTGCTCACACCCATCTTGTCCTTTGGGTGATGTGCAATTTTATCTCTTTGGGGATGGGCATTCTAATATAAATTGAACATGATATGTTTTGCTTGACATGAATTGCTTTCACTGTACAAATATAAAATTGCATTTCCTTACAATGACTACTTATATAATAACACATCTGTGGTAGAGAATTTGCTGTCTATGTCACTAAATTTTATATATTTCCTTGAACTTATAGGAACTGATGCAAAATGAAGTGAACAGAACAGTGGATACAGTAACAGCAAAACTGTAACAATAACCAACTGTGAAAGACTTAGCTACTGAGTTCAATATGATGATGCATGACAGTTTCAAAGTACCTATGATGAAAAATACTATCCACCTCCAGAGAGAGAATTGATGAACTCGGAGTACAAATTGAAGCATATTTTTTTCACTTTTAAAAATTCTTCTTGCTTTTTTTTTTTTGCAATATGGCTAATATGGAAATATGTTCTGTATGACTTCACATGTGTAATTGATATTATATTGTTTGCCTTCTCAAAAGGCAAGGGGAGGAGCAGAAGGGAGAGGGAGAATTAGAGCTCAAAATTTCAAAAATAAATGTGTAAAAATAAAAAATGCAATAAGTAAAATACATATCCTTCCTTGACATCATTTTGCGTTAAGTGACTTTTTGTATCTTCTCTCTCTAACTAAATTTTAAGTTCCTTTAAGTTCCTACTGTGTTATATGCGGTAGGTCTTTAATAAATACTCCTCACATAGTTAAAACTAGGTCTTTTGATGTTTAATTTATCACCCAGTCCTCTTATAATTATGGATTATCACTATGTTGAACCTTTCCATTTATGGACCTCAGTTTTCTTATCTGTGAAATCAGAATTATATGATGAAGTTGATCATGCCCCATCAATCAGCAATTCAGCAACCATCATCCAATAGATAGACATTTATGAGAATAACGGGGGAGATGGAAGAAACAAAGGAAGATGAATCAGGATGTTCATCACACTCTAAGAGATAAAAGCTGGTTGGATTCTGGTTGGATGATAGGTGGCTTCTAAGGCCCTTTCTAGCTCTAAAACTTGATCACATGTGTATACACAGACATATATATCCTTTGAAATGATTCCTTTATCTACATACCACTATTGTTGAGTATATGGCAGAAAACAAAACAAAAAAAACTTCTTTATATGTACAACTTTCATATTTCACAAGTTTTAGTGTGATATTTTGGGCAAGGTAGAGAAGAAAAGCACATTCGAGCATCTGACATGTATTTATATGATGATAATTTAATAGTTTTTCCATGTACAATAATGCAAATCTTGAATTTAAAGTTTTTGCTAAATAAAAGGGTAAATTTACCTGTGCACTGTCTCCTTTGGTTAAAAGAAAGAGGGACTGAGGATGATCCAAACTGGAGAAAGAAATGGCAAACCACTCCAGTACCTTTGCGAAGAAAACCCCAAACAAAGTCATGAAGAGGTGGACACAACCTAAAGACTGACCAACAACAACATGAGCGCAAAATGTATACACTATTAGATGTGATTACTTTGCCATAAGATCATAGACTTAGAGATGAAAGACACATCAGAAGTCAACTGCTCTAATTGCTTTCTTTTGCAGATGAGAAACTGAAGACTAGAGAGTTGAAATGACTTGTCTATGGTCATACAATGTGCCAATGGCACAGCCAAGATTTGAACCCGGTTCCTTTGATTCCGAATTCAACACTCTATTCACTAAATGATTGGTTTTACTTAACTATGTAGCTTATATAAGCTCCAAAGACAACTTATCCCAACTTCCTTTCTCACAAAGAGCTTGATACCTGAACAAGACTACCTCTCCCAAGATTCTAAGGCTACCCTCAAGGGGTCAGCAGTGTCTTTCTTTAAGGCTTTTGGATCAAACTCCATTCAGGTGTGGTGTCCCCAATACCAATCACCAGTTATGATTAGTATCTTCTTTATTAATACCCCTCAGTAATTAGCAACAAAATATCATTAAACCAATTGACAGCCAATGGCTTTTAGAAAGAGATATTTGCTAAGAAGACGTAAAAAGAACAGCTGAATAAACACCAGCAATGCCTGGGGAGTGTTCTATGCCTATACTACCTTGGTCACTGGGAAGAATGGGATCAAACCTAACACAGTTGCTTCCAAGTGTTTAACCCATCGAGTTCACTTCCAAATGGGGCATAGCTAAATGATGAAGTTCCTCCATAAAATGATATCCCAACTACCAGTCAAATTCAATGCTAGGTGAGGAACCTTAGGTCAATCCTTGGAGGTATTTTTGTTGCAAACTCTGATATGGACTCTGATTCCTGAACTTTTTGAGATTTCAAAAGGTCATCGTCTAGTCTGTTCTGTCTTCAAAACTCCTTCATCTAAAACAAAAAAGTAATAGACACAACAGAGACAGAAGCAATGTTCATGCTCCAAGGTCTGTGTGAGGATTGCGTTACTAGAGAGTGCTGCGTTTGCTCACAGGGTTAGGCTTATTGGTCATTCCCCTGTCTTAAAACTGTTTTTGCTGCAAGGGAAGACTTACTTATAAGGAAGTGTGATAAGGAGGAAAAAGGAATAAGTTCAGAAATATCTCTGATTTAAAAGCTAAAGTTAACAGTAAAGCTTCAAAATTTTTCAAAGGGTACTTTGAAATGCCTATGGAACATGACATGAAGTAGAGAATAAACTCTATAACTCTTCCCTACCATGTTTATTTAAAATTTTTGCCAGTGTTGATGTAATTCATTCAAGAATATAACCTAGGTTGTGTTCAGGTAGACATAATTTGTCTACAAAATCTTCACTATGTGAGTTATTCGTATGACTTAAGAAAATAAACTAAAGTTATAATATAAATTTAACCATATATTAACACACCCAAGATCTACAAATAATATTTTAAAGGCAAGGAAAAATGAAAGAGAACCTTATTTTTGCAAACAGCTTTTTACCCCACAAGACTTTGGCCAACAGCCAAAAAGAGAGATATTAGAACAAATAACGCAAAGATTGCAGCTATAGTCTCAAAAGTCTCTCCCAGCTTTTCAGAATCAATAAAACTCAGTCCATGCAGTCAAAGCTACATTAATATCAACCAAGAAGTCCTTTTGCCTTCTGAGAGTGGCAGTCGTCTTTTGTGATACAAAATTTTCTAACAGAAAATCGCCAAGTCCCTCTCTTTTTTTAGCACGTGGACCTGAGACTGAGAATATTTCTTCTGCTAATTAAATTCAATTTTTCCCAACTAACCAAAATCTCTTTTCTTTTTCTTCTCACCCTCCCCAATGGAAAAGAATCAAAACAAAACCCACAACAACGTGCATAGTCAAAAATGACAAATTCCCACATTGTCTATGTCCAAAAAGTATGTTTTGTTGTGCACCCTGAATATGGGGGAAGTAGTCTTCCTAATCAGTCCTCTAAGAATTTTTCATGCCCTAATTCCTTTGCCTCAATCAAATGGAAACTTGGTGAAGATATACTTCACAAATCTCCC
Source organism: Potorous gilbertii (assembly GCA_028658325.1). NCBI lineage: Eukaryota > Metazoa > Chordata > Mammalia > Diprotodontia > Potoroidae > Potorous > Potorous gilbertii. The sequence goes on from CM053772.1 coordinate 194,466,217, forward strand.
CTCTCCCAGACTTAATCAGGAACTGGATACTAAACTCATTAAAGAATCCCACTAGGAAAGTATTTAGAATTTGTACTTTAAGGTTATTCCATGGCTAGCATGCACTCATAGTACTTTATAAATCTAAGATTTGATTCTAAACCAAGAGCTTTGGCTATATCACTAAAAGCAACAATAGAAAAATTGATCTACAGCATAGTTATGAGATGACCATAATTTTAGTCCTTCCAAAATCTCAGTACTGCCAGGCACACAGGACTGGTACTATGGGAAATCCTGTCTATCAGATGAAACAGCTGGGTGGAGTTCCCCACATCAGAGGCCTAAAACTCTCTATATCACCCTGGATACCCTTGGGGGAAAAGATAGTAGAATTAGACTGTTGAAACAGAACAGGAAAGCAATTTCTGCAGGCTCCCATGCCAGGAAACAGAGCCCCATGCCATGCCAAGCCTCATAGTCTGGTGCCAAGACTCTAGTCATATGAAGTTCCAAATTTTGTGTCTGATCTCACTGCTACTAAAGGAACAATAGGGAAGCTGGTATGTTGCTCGGGATAACTGTAACATCTAAAATATATACTGTTTTTGCAGAAATCTTTGAGCAAGAACCTTTTTCTACTTTTCACATCAAATGACAGGCCAAAAGTTTCCCCTAAGAAATCTCCATACCTCAGTTATTCCAAGTCCCAAAGGCCATTCAAAGAACTCCCAAGAACTTAAGAAATGCCACATTGGATCGGATCAATGGCATGGCATCTGGGATTCTACCTCTGACATTGGTACTAAGAAACAATTTACAGAAAGGCATAATTGTCCTTCCAAATACCAACATGGAAAGGTCAGGAATGCTACCCTAAGTTTTTCTAATTTCCTTCAATAACCTGGATCAGTCACAAATTAATTTAAATCTGTCTTGAAATTATTTTTATTTGTAACCCATCTCCCATTTCCATACAATGGTTCATGGGCAGCTAGGTGGTGCAGTAGATAGAGCACCAGAGCAGGAGTCAAGAGGACCTGAGTTCAAATCTCACCTCAGACACTTGACAATCACTAGCTGTGTGACCTTGGGCAAGTCACTTAACCCCAATTGCCTCATCCTGGGTCATCTCCAGTCATCCTGATGAATATCTGGTTCCTGGATTCAGATGGCTCTGGAGAAGAAGTGAAGCTGGTGACCTGCACAGTCCTCCCTCACTCAAAGCAAAGTCAAGTGCAAGTTGTGTCATCATTTCTCTTTGGCAACAAAGGACGAACACACAATGGTTCATAATTTTGCTATCCACACCAAAAGCGCTCTTGAACACTGAATCCACTTAGCCTGGACAGTGTCTAGAACGAACAGAGGAATTGTGTAATTTTAAGCATTTCTTTCACTACCCGATTTGCTCAGTTCAAGTGCAGTAATGCCATTAGTGGAGGGGGATGTATCCTGATAACTGACTTATTTCCAGAAAGTTTGTAGCTAGAGGTAAAAAAATCACACAGCAGCTGTAGGGATGTGAAAACAGGGCAAGTGCTGGCTTTAGGGAGAGCCATACTTTAGGTGGAGTGTGGGGGAAGGATTTTGGGCTTTGTTTCAGGGCTATATTTCAAGTGTACTCATGGAAACGATTTCATTTAACACCTAGTTAGCAAGAATAATTAGTTAAATAGCTCAGAAACGTTTTCACCCCAGGCCATAGTGAGCTCCTTACCAGCCCAACCTACAAGACATAACCCTTCCTCTTCATGTGTACTCCATGTTTGTTACAGCTTTAACTTCAGACAAAGAAGACTGGGGTTCCCAGGCCTTCTTGTTGATATGGCCCCAAACCAAAAAGCCCCTTCTTTTCTTCTTGTTCACTCATTCTGATCTAACTTTTCATGACCCTTTTTGGGGTTTTCTTGGCAAAGATACTGGAGTGGTTTGCGATTTCCTTCTCCAGATCATTTTATACAGATGAGGAAACTGAATATTGGAGTTAGGTGACACCTACCAGGGTCACACAACTACTAAGTGTATGAGGTTTCATTTATAGCCAGGGTCTTTCTGATTCCAGGTCCCAGTACTCTGTGCCACCTAGCTGCCCCTGTACCTTCTTCATCCCCAGGTAATAGAGCTAAGGCATCTCTGGGAATGCAGGTCTCTCTTTAGCCAAATCAGGGCCCAGGACCACTGACAAGACATATCTGTTTGAGTCAGTGTGGCTCTCTTCTTTTCCTCCTACTTTTGCCAAGCCAGTGCTTAAGAAGTAGGAATTTCTCCAAACCCTCTTCACACTCAGGACCACCCTGTTAAAAGGAGTTCTTGGTTTCCCCCTCCCCAAAAGGTTCATTAAATAAAGTATCACTGCAATGAACTGAGTCAGGCAAGCTAATAACTGGATTTCTAGAAGGTGATTAATGTCCAGACTCTTTTGTTATTAACCTACATGTTTGCAAATCTAATATCTGTATTAAATAGGTTATGGATGTTTTTCAAGAAAAAAAAGATTAGCTTAGTTTCTGTATAGATTCATAACTGCTAACATGATTGATCCATCCATATAGCCAGACATCTATTGTCCTCATTCCTATAGTTGAGATTTTTTTCAGTTGCTTTGTTCAAATTCACTTGCTTTGAAAACCAGGACTATATTGGGGGAATTATTCATCATGTCTTCAGCTTTCATCTCAGCATGATACACTTCTACCTCCAGCTGTGTGTGTGTGTTCCTAGGGCTCCATTTCTGAAACTCTCGATTCATTGAAATCAATATCTCAGCCTTATATTAAAAATGATGATGTCCCTGAGGTTTGAAAGCCTGTTTTCTTCACATTCTTTAAAAGTATGTTTTACATGGTAAAGGAGGTCAGAAAATAAGCAATGCTATTCTCCAGAGAAGGAATTTTCAGAGGGTGATGTGGAGATGTTGATGCTAGGGAGAGGGCAAATGGTTTGCAGATTTTTTTCCTAGCCATAATTTAAATAGATCTTTCAAAAAGAAAGTAGATGTTCCCAGAGTAACTGATGTGGATACTGGCACATTCTTATAAGAAAATTGTTTACTGAAACTAAGCCATAACACTAAAATTCTAATTTCCTAAGATACTCATTTCAGAAATTTCTGTTGTGCACTTTTCTTACCCTTAGGGATTTTCCTTTAGATGAGAAAGCAGATCATTTGTTCTCTCACTCATTCCCTGGGTTGCTCCTGTAATAGGCATGTATTGGGCAACTGCTACCTTCAAGGCTTTGCATTACGTATTGTCTTCTAATTTTTACTGATAAAGAGAAACAAGAAACAATGGGCTATTCCCGCTGAAGGTCCACTTAGGATTGAGTTTCTTGTCCTCTTGATAACATAAATAAAAAGTATTACTATAGCAGACTCAGAAGCAATGATATTCCGGCTCATGGTGTTCGTATGATCTGAGCTAAACCACAAGTAGAATAGATAGAAGAAATAAGCGAGACATTGAGACAGCATGCCACTCACTACAAAGCATAGATGAACTTGACAAAGTCCTGTTCCTTGGGAACAGGAAGGACTCTAAGAGGAAGGAGCTCTGTTGTTCAGTTGTTGTCAGTTGTGTTCAGTTCTTCATGACCCTATTTGGAGTTTTCTTGCAAAGATACTCTAATGGTTTGCCATTTCCTTCTCCAGCTCATTTTATAGATAAGGAAACTGAGATGAAGAGGGTTAAGTGACTTGCCCACGGTCACCCAGTTAGTAAGTCTCTGAGGCTGGATTTGAACTTGGGAAGGTGAGTCTTCCAGCATTTTATTCACTGTACCACCTCTAGCCATTCTAGCTCTCTCCAGGGCGAGTTCTAGTTACTGCCGAATAGGGCCAACCTGCTATAAAATTTGAATCAGAAAGATTTTCTCTGGAACCACCAGCACTAGCCTCCTCTTTCTGTAATTTCTGTAATTTGCCTACACTTCAGCAATACTAGTTTCTCTTCTTTTCAGCGTATCCTGTTATCAACCTGTTATGGATCTAATTGATTCATTCACAGTAAGGTGTGTGTATGTGTGTATGTGTGTGTGTGTGTACATATTTCCACATCAATAATTCCCCATACTGAAGAAATAAATCACAGATTTAGATCAAATTCACAGATACATCACACACACATATTCGTAGTAATGTGTATGTATATTTGTATATGTGTATATATACATATATGTATCTATATCTACATAGGTAGATAGATAATACATAGATGGATAGACAGATAAATAGATAGTCTGAGAGACTAAAAGATCTGTCTCGGAGTTGCACAAGGTATCATTTGATACCTTGCATCAGGGAGTGTCTGAGGTTCCTCTTGGCTGTTTTCATTTAGTATATGGGGAAGTTATATCAACTGCTCAAACCTTTAGTTCCTGGAGCCAATTAAGTCTCAAGAATGGTTTTAATACCTTTTAGAACAATCTAGCCTACTTTGCCTGAGAGTTCGGGATGAAGAAGCACCCCACCCTCTTCTTTTCTCTAGTCTCAGTTCCAGGAAGTTCTGTTTTCCCAGAGAGAAAGCTAGTTGAGAAGTTACAGGGGAGGCAGACTAAACTGTGACCAGATCAAAGTCAAGAGTTAAGTGCATAAGGTCAGTACTAAAAGATATAGAGCATTTTAAATTTTTTACAGGAGTTCTTAAACATCCTTCTAGGAGGGAAGAAGAAAGAGAAAAGGGTAACATAGAAGTGAGGAGAGGAGAAAGAGAAATGCATATATAACAGTGGGAATAACCTGATGGAAGAGCAAAAGGGCTTGGTATTAAGGGTGGCACAATGCTGTGGAAGAGTCCCAAGTTGGAAATTAGAAAATATTGGGTTTGCAGCCTGGATCCTCTATTTTTTAGGACTACCACATATTTATGCCAATGAAATCACAGTGCCTTGCACACACACATACTCAAGAAGCATTCATGATTTTGCTGGTATGAGGAGCTCCTGGTGAATGAAGTCCCATGCAGATAACCACTCTCTGACTTAGTAAATTGCCCCCTAGGGAACTGCTTGAAGACCATAGAAGTTATGACTTTATTGTTGCATATTTATTATCAAATAACTTTCAGGGGCAGGATTTGAAGTCACAACTTTCCCTTATTCACTATGCCACATAGCTTTTTACCTTATACATAATAGATACTTAAGAAGTGATTGTTGGATTGAAATGTATTAGGTTGAATTCAACACTGTGACAAATCATTTAACCTTTGTGCTTGTTTTAGCATATGTAAAATGAGGTGGATTAACTAAATATTCTCTAAAGTCCCTTTCAGCTATCGTACATGATGATCTCAGATCAACTACAGACTAGAACTAGTAGACTAGTTTACTAGAAGACTAGTAGACTAGAATCTACTAGAACTAGAATTTCTGTTCATGGTAATGAACAGAAAATACAGATGGGGTTTTAGGTTTGTAGTTTAGGATGGGAAGGGACTTTAGAGTCAGCCAATCAAATCCCTTTTCTCCTATTATATCCAGAACTTGATGGTTTAGGCCATTTTTTTCTCCTCCAAAAGTTGCTCTTGGGTCTGTGGATTTCTTCAAAGGGCTGTTTTTCTAGATAAGTTAATTCATTCCAAGAGAGAAGGGCATCAGAGCATTACCAAGTGAATCTAGGAAAACCTATTAACCAAGGGAGCAAAGTGGATTGTGGAGATGGACCTAAAAAGTAACAGGGTAAGAAATAGTAGGAAATAGGGAAAATCCAGAGTAGGGACAGAAGAAAGGGAGGAAAAAACACTTACTAAGTACTTACCGTGAGCCTAGCACTGTGCTAAGTGATGGTGATATACAAAGAAGGAAGAAAGAAGGAAGACTGAAGAAACCCAAAGAGAAGAAGGTCCTTGGAGGCAGGAAAAGTAAGCGTGCATTGAAGGGAAATAGAAAACTAAGAAATAAGTGATTCAGAAGAGAACCAGTATCAGGTGAGGCTGGTCATTAAGGGAAAGGCAGCTGTGGGACACAGACAGTGCCAAGATAAGCTGGAACCAGTCTCAGGGTGAAAACATCCTCCTGATAATTATTTCCCTCAGTTCTCAGTCCGATGCTCTGACTCATCTTTTACATCAACCTTTAAGACTTAATAGAGAAAGAAAAGAAGAAATCCTTTAATGCAATGCTTGTTTCAGTATCACTGATTTTCTCAGATTCAGTCAGAGATGCCAGAGCTGTACATTGCATTTGAGTATGGAAGTGCTAGATTGGGCATCAGTCTTGCTATGACTAATATTTTCAATGCCATAGCAACAAGCATCCTTATCTCCCATGATAAACTGGAACTATTTCCTAAGCACTGGGAGAATATGTGTTTGTGGTGAAGACTGGCAGCTGGTGCTGTTCCCAGGATTTCTGTGTTTTCCTTGGTCAAAACTCCTCAAATGCTTTTTTTTTTTTTTGGTTGCTGCTAAAATGTGTCATACATGATGGGAAAGGATCAACATTTGCACCAGAGATTTATTCCTCTGCCTCAGTCTTGATCCCCAAGGAGTTTGGGAGCACCTCTGGAAGAAAGTGCTAATGAAACAGAATCCACCAAATTAAGGGGTGACCTGAAAGGTTTAAATAAAACCCAAGTCCACCCAGAGGATATTACCCATAGATACTGGTCATGATGAATTTTTGGCAGAGTAGAATCAGATCTGCAATTACATCAGTAGTGTGAAACTGATGTGGACTGTCTTTAAGCATCTTGAGGGCAGGGACTGATTTTTCCGTCACTAATACCTGGCATAGTGCCATTTATGAATGCTTTTTCCACCATCCAGCCAGCCATCCAGCCATCCAGCCATGCATTCATTAATTTAGAGAGTAGGTATAATGATATGTTATTAATGTTAAGCCATGTGGCAGTTCCAAAGACTTGAAGCTCTTACCCACAAGACTATTGCATTGTTTCACTGTGAAATAAGACAAGGAGAGAACAGTTAAAGGTTATATTGTGTGCTGCTAAGTACAACAGGATTTCAGAGAAGGGGGTATCAATGTAGGCTCCAGAACTGAGAAAAGCTTCTTAACAAAGAAACTTGTGGAAAGGGAGTTGGAGAAAAACAAGAGGAGGATGGGGTGGGCAGAAGAGGGAAGAAATGGAGAGACACCCCAGATGTGAAGTGCTTTAGTCGTTAGAATACTCCCCTTCCAGAACATGTTTAATAACAGAGTGATTTGTACTCAAAGCTAGAGAAATCACTGTTGATACCTTTTGGAAGTAATTATTTTCTCTGCATGACAAAGAAGAAATATTAATCTATTTGGGGTTTAGGCACAAGTCTGTTAAGAACAACTTTTAGTGAACATTATTCTATATCAAAGAATGCCGACCATAGAGAAAGAAATGCCTCTATTCGCATAATCCTTTTCACAGCTTCTTACATGGTTCTACCCTAAGGTGATTTGAGGTAATATTTTTAGGAATCCTGAACCAGGAAAAGATCAAAATACGTTAATATGAAGTTTGGAAATAGTCACTACTCAATTCTTCCTGAACCACTCCCCCTAAGTACTGAAAAGACTCTCTTCCCACCCATCCCCCATCTCCCTCCCCACTCAATATCTTAACTTTGAATGAAAAGAGGACTCAGCCTTTAGGTGAGTTTTGAAGCCAATCGCTTCAGACAATGACCTCATTAAGACAAGAATTAATCCTATATATTATTAAAAGATAAGAAGCACTCAATTCATTTACCTAAGAAAGCTTTTATTCTACACACTTTCCTAAAGTGAAAAGCTTGGAAAGAGTTTTAGATTGGGGAAATATTATTTCTTAATATTCTCTATGGAATTGAAAAGGAAATTTTAAATATGCTTTGACATTCATTAATCAATGAAAGCAAAGAATCAGAGAAACAATACCTGACAATGC
>CM053772.1:194474556-194490993 GCA_028658325.1 Potorous gilbertii
CTCGAATCTGTCCTTTTCCATTTCCACTGTGATTGCCCTAATATAGGTTCTTATTACCTCAGCTGGACAATTTCAACTGTATCCTACCTTTTCCTGATCTACTTTATTCCCCCTCCAAGACATTTTGTATAACACTATCAATATTAATCTTCCTAAAACACTATTGTGATCATATTCCTCTCTGTTCAGATACCTTCGGAGGCTTCTCAACTATCTACGTGGTAAAATATTACAGACTTGAGACATACTAGACCCTTCACAGTCCTTCACAAACCCACCTTTCCCATTATTCTCTCCCCCTACTCCTACCCCATAAAAACTGCTCTATTCAAATAGGCTTTTTACCATCTAGTATCTACCATAAAAATTCCCTTTTTCTAGAATGCTCTTCAACCCAGGGGATCACAAAGGGAATAGATAATCTCAGGTTCTAAGGTCTTCTCCCTGCAACTATTAATACTAAAAGCTTCTTAAAATCAGGAAGACCCCCGGGGTATACATTTCAGCATCTTCCTGCTCTCTTGCTTCACATGTAAAATCAGCCTATTAATATTCATCACCAAATGGCACTTACAGGGAACATTTGAGATCTTTTGGCTTAGTTGACATTTAAATGTTAAGACAGAAGTGTACTTTTTTCATTTGTTCTTCCAAGCAGAATGGAGGGATTAAAATATTATTTATTACCAGTATACTTAAGGAGATACAGGAGGTAAGCAATCAAATTTCAATTGTAGGAAGAGATCACTTTACCTTTGAGGTATATAAGACCATGAGCCTTTTTTTTAGTATATGAAGAGCACTTTAAACCCAGGCTAGGAGGCACTAGGGTACTTTCTTCTTTAACATGGAGGAGGCGTAATAAAGATGGCTTTACTGTTGGGAGGGTGGGAAAAGAAAGCATCTAATAATAACAACTCTTATTAATACGAGTATTAATCTAGTATGTGCCAGGTGCTTTACAAAATATTGTCTCATGGGATGCTCACATGAGCCCTGGAAGGTGGGTACTATTATTTTCCCCCTTCTACAGTTGAGGAAACTGAGGCAAACAGTGATTAAACGACTCGTCCAAGGTCACACAGCTAAGCGTCTGAAGGTGGATTTGAACTCAGGTGCTCCTGACCCAGTGTTCCACCCACGGCGCCACCTAGCTGCCCTGAACATCTTCATTAAAAAAAATTAAATACCTGTTGCCTTTGAACCTTTACTGGAAGCATCAGGGCATGAGACCGTTCATCGTCGTATTTGGGATGAGGGAGAATGGATGTACTCATGCCTTCCTCGGACATCCCGAAAAGGCCTCGCCATAGACCCAAGCCCCCCTAGGTGCTCATCAGCTTTCGCATGAGCTCACCGGTGGAAATGGACACAGCCCGGGGTGGGGGCGCCGGCCGTACCACTCGGCTGCAGGCGCGGGGGTGCAGCGCGTCGAGCCGCCGCGGCGCGGGTCTGTCCCACCGGCTGGGCTGCCCCTGCTCCCCCTCCGCGGTGGCCCGCAATGAGTCCGACCAGCGGCATATAAAGAGGCGCCGCCGGGCGGGGCCGCTCCCGGCTCGCCCGCTCCTGGCTGTCTGTACCTGCGCTGCCTTGCGCTCGAGACTCGGGGCCGGACCGCGCCAAGATGCAGCTGAAGCCGATGGAGATCAACCCCGAGGTTCGCGGCAGGTGCCGGCGCCTTGGCCTGGGGGGGAGGGGAGAGGGGAGAAGGGAGAGGGGGCAGGGGGGCGCCCAGCCCACGCCGTGCTCTCCCCTCCCCCTCCCACTCCTCTTCTCTTTCTTGTGCGTTTCAGATGCTGAACAAAGTGAGTGGGGGCCCCCGTTACGGTCCCGGCCCCTCTTCCTCCTCCATCTTGGGTACCCCGCGGCTGCCTGTTCTCGCAGAAAAGCCGCCATCCGCCCCACCCAGCCCGTTCCGCAGGTGGGCTACGGGGGGCGCCCACCTTGGCTGCGCCCGTCCCCCTCCTGCCCGGCTCAGCACGCCTGCAGGTGGAACTGCGATGCCCAGGCCTCGGATGGGGGCAGGTGGAGCCGCCCAGCTGGGCGGAGGGGCTGTGGGGGAGGACGCCGCAGGAGCCCGGCGGGTTCCCTCCCCGAGATGCGGGCCCCACTAGCCCGGGGCGCCTGGGATGCCACGGCTTGGGGCAGGACACGTGTGGGAAGCGCGCAGCTTTGTGCTGTGTCATTGCGCCTCGAGAGCGGAGCAGGGCGGGGCCCTCCTCAGCCTGGCCTTGGGGGGCGGCAGCGGTGGGGGGTGCGAACCTGAGAGGAAGCCCCTCAGCAGGCCTGGGCGCTGGGTCTGGTTTCTGCTCTTGTGTCCCACAGGTGCTGACCCGCCTCGGGGTCGGGGGAGACTGGAAATTCGTGGACGTGCTGGGGCTGGAGGAGGATTCCCTGAACTCTGTGCCCTCCCCAGCCTGTGCGCTGCTTCTGCTGTTTCCCCTCACTGCCCAGGTAGGAAATGAGGCATGTGGATGAGCCAAGGCTCTTCTACCATGGATGGTTTTTCTTGAGAAATACTGGGGGGCGGGATCGTAGTGGCTAAATGAAGGGATGCTTATGTGTTTTAGAAACTTAAATGGACAGAAGCTGTTATCCCGAGGATGGAGAAAACAAAGGGTGTGCCCTGGGGTGGAGGGGGGTGGGTAGGAGGAGACTTTCCCCTTCCCTTCCCTTCCCTTCCCTTCCCATCCCTTCCCATGCATTTACTTAGCTAGCCATTTCTGAAGGGGATTCAGTCATACTAACTAGAATGAGTAGGTATCTTTAGCCATTTATGGAGAGCCCTCACTTAGCAAGAGTGAGAGAAGATGCAAGACCACTCTTTGGGCCTCAGTTTCCTCCATAATACAAAAGGGCTGGATTAGGTTAAAGTCCTCCCTTACCAGTTTTTAAAATTCTATCTTGGAGATGAATCATCAACTCTAAAATGCTAAGTGCAGTTCAGAAAAATTTGTTCCAAAATAATTTTGCCCCATTCTTTCTCTTCCCCTCATCTACCTTTGGCTTTTTTCTTAAAGCTTACTTTTAAAAACATCACCCAGGTCTCTGATTTTTGTAACACCCTAAGGATGGAAGGGGAACTATCTTTAACGCCAGTGGTCCAATGAGTAAAGGGAACTTCAGTCCTAACATAACTACTGGCTGGCTCTGTGAATGGAACTGCTTTCTCTTTCTACAAAATGGAAGATCGTCACTTAGCAACATCAAGATAGGTGAATTATGTGGCAGATTCTCTAACTTGACCTCAAACTGATTTTTAACCCAAGGTCCATGAACATTTTTTTTTAATACTTTGACAGTAGTATTTCAACATAATTGGTTTCCTTTGTAGTTCTGTGTATTTTATGGCTATTATCTTGAGAAAGGCATCCCCAGACCTCACTGGACTACCAGGGGGGCCAATACTCTTAGTGTAAGACCTGAGCTTCTGATTTAAGCTTTGGACTGTAGTCTTTGTGTCTGAAATTACCTTGATGCCTTGATTAAGACTTTTCTTTCCAAAATAAACTAGGCTGAAAAGGTGCTTTTTGAATAATGTTTTTCATAGCATAGGAAAGGGTGCTTGCTCAGTAAGCACTGAAATGTATCTTGTTACAGATCACGTAGTACAGGCCCAGAGAGTAGAATAAGAGATTTCAGAGTAAAAAACAAAATAAGATGAGATACACTAGTTTGCATGAAACTTCCAGCGCTCCCTTACCACCTCCAGCCGTAAAATGGGTAGTAGATCTTTAAGGGTTGATCACTTTCATTAGCGTGAAGAAAATGTACCCATGAACAATTCTGCCACTCCATGCCTGGTAGGCTGTTGGGGTTGCTGTGGCCCGTGGCCCCAGTAAGTTATTTGGTGGTCAGCCTTCTGGTCACAGGCCTCTGTAGCAACCCTCAGAAGGAATGGAGGGAGGTTGAAGGTTGGGGAATGTGGCTAGGAGGAGCCCAGCCTTCCCTTTTCTGACCCTTTCTAGCTTGATAACAAGTGTACACTTGCATAAAAAATTCAGGGTCACCAAGCTTGCTGTGCCAAGAAGTAGTCACATTAAATGGTGTTTCTAATTCTGTGCTTTAGGCAGCAATACAAAGTTACTATCATTGGGAAGATAAGGCAGCCTCCTGGAGAATTTTGTGGTAACTCTCTAAAATAGTGTTTCTTGCCAGATGCTGAACATAAGCAGAAAAGAGGTTGCCAAGTGTAAAATGCAACCCTTCAAACTAGCTTCTAAATTGATTTTAAAAGCACAACATTGTTACTTGCTCATTCAATATGGTGGTATAGCTTTTGGCCTCAGATAAATGATACCATAATGACTCATGGCTTTTGATAAGTACTTCAGAGGGACACCCTGAGGGTGCAGCAATATCAATTTTCTCTTCAAACGCATGAACTTATCTATTACTTTAAAAAGCTTTTAAACAAAAGAAAAGCTTGCTTTTAACCTGCTTTTCAGCCCAAAGAGAACCTTGAAACTTGTTTTATAGTCTTGGATCCACCACTAATTGATGTTAAAACAAGTCATATCCCACCTATAGGTTTACTCCCCACTTATGTTCTTTCCTAAAAATAATAATTCTGTTTTGAGATACGATATTTAATTTTTAGACCAAGCTGAATTATTTTTAAGTGGAAGGTTATGGTGTATGTCTTTTGATAATAAACGTGGGAAATGGACAATCCACTGTTCATGTAGTCTATAGACAGTACTGTTTGCTGCAAGAACTCAGAAAGCAAAAATAGGCTGATGCTATCTAACCTCCTCTAAAATAAACTTGAATTTCTTGCAAATTGGTGACAAAATATTCGCTGGTATACTCTTGACTTCCAGTTTATCCATGAGGGTTTTTAAGCCTGAATCTGTTGCTTAGAAAGCTTGCTATGTAAAGCTCTTAAAACCAATTTCTAATTGTGTGATTTACCCAAGAATCAGACCAATAAATGTTCACTGGGGTACAAGAACTTCATACTTCTCTTCCATTTGAAAAAGATAGGACTCAGTGTTTCTGGTGCAAATTGTAAAATGTGAATATCACCATTATTTCTTAATTTAGTAAAATGTATGCATTCATAGACATGTAAATATGCATGTAGACAAAAGTCAGTGTATTTTTTAATCTTTTGGACAAGTGTATATCTGAAAGGTAGTACATGGCATGGTAGATAGAGAGCTGATCTGACCACTGAGTCAGGAAGACCTGGGCACTTGAGCTGCGTCTGTCATGTGCTAGGTGTCTGAGCTTAGAGAAGTCACCTTCTTGGTGCCTCCAGAAATGTCTCTAAGACTATAGAGAAAGACCTCCTCACCAGGAGCTCCCTAAACCAATGAAATCACAGATCCAGGCAGCAACAGCAAAATCTGTAGTCTACTGATAAGGGATTAAAGGCATCATTTAATTAATGAGCACATGCCCTTTACTTTAGAGTAGAGATCTACATGGAGGTAGATCAAATCTCTTCCTTTTCCATTCTACTGTCCCCTCAGAACGGTTTAATTCTGAATTCCAGCAATCTAAGGGGAAAAGACAAACAAATGGTGTTAGAGATAAAGGAGAAAAAAAATTCATCTTAAAGGTTTTAATTGTAAAGATAGCAAATTTTCACAGACTGCCATATTATATGATAATAAATTTCCCAAGAATCAGCATACTTCTAATAGGAAATATTTCTGTCTGTTTAATTGTCTAAATTTATAACCTCATATCAAATGGAAATATTTTAAATATGTTTTATATGAAAATACAGATGTGCTTAGGATTACAACTATAAAGTAATACATCTTTAGGAATTTAGCCAAACTACTTCTTCTGAGCTTGTGATGTAGCTAATATTCCAAGCCAAAGGTGGCAGTGGTGTCTAGACAAAACCTCGGGCTTCTGTCTGATGCAGATGGTGCACTGCAGCATCAGGGTGGGGCTCAGAGTGAAGCTGTCATACCTGGGTTAGTGAAAGGGCTGATGTTGGCATGGCCTTCACACAATCTATTTCCAAGGCCCTACCAAGCCTCTCAAACTAAGGCTTTGAGTAAAATTCCAATTTTAAATTTGAATACCAGCTATCCTTGCCTGTGACTTAACTTTGAAATCTTTAGTACACAAAGAACAGATGTTGATTTTAATGTTTATAGCATGAGAACTTCAGGAAAAAACAGATTGAAGAGCTGAAGGGACAAGAAGTTAGTCCTAAGGTGTACTTCATGAAGCAGACTGTGGGGAACTCCTGTGGCACCATCGGCCTCATCCATGCAGTTGCTAATAATCAAGAGAAACTGAACTTTGGTAAGTGTGACTCTTCCTCAGAATATTTCTTCCTTAATGTAGATCAAGGTTCTTAGCCTGGCATCCATGCATTTTTTAAAATGTTAATAATTTAAATACAGTCGGTTTATTCTGCAATCCTTTATCTTAACACAGTTCAAAAAAGGGGTCCGTGGACTCCACTAGCTTGTCAGAAGAGTCCATGACATTAAAAAATGGTTAAGAATCTCATCTAAAAGTTACAAACACATTTTATTTACATTTTTAAAACATATTGACCAGAAACCTTGATCATCAACTACTGGGATCCATTTATGAAGGCCCATGGCTTGGTGTAACTTATTTGTAAGTTACCAAGCTACCAAGTATCTCTATATAAGATATTTGATTCTAACATATAATTTATTGATAATTAGTGTCCTCTAGCCTTGGCGTAGTCTGTAAATGAGAACTCATGATTTCTTCCTTTAAAAAGAGAGCTCAGCTTTGCTATAAGCATGATTTGACATTTTTTTGGTCTAGGGTAAGGAGTTCAGGGCAAGGGACACCATGGGGTGATAAAAGGTACTATAGTGCCCTAGCTGAGATTGAAAAGCCTGTTAAAGATTGAAGCAGGCAGGAAAGGTGTTTTATGCTACCTAGTAAAACTGACTTGGTTGCTGGTAACCAGAGTAATTAGCTGAGGAAATATGAAAAATGAAGTAAAAGCTGAATGAGGTAACGCGTCAGTATCTCAGTGCACTAACTACTCTTGTGGAACTTGCGGAAATCAACACAGAAGTTTTAAAATGTAATGATACACATAGGACTGAAAGCTCTTTTTTTCTGTAATAGCTTGGCAAGCCATTTTAGTCCCAAGTTTTAAAAGGTTTTAAGCTGTGAGCATAGAGAAATATTGGTCAGATGTACTGCTATTTGGCCATCTCAACCATATTAATATGTCTTGTGCCAGGGTTGAAATGGGAAGTATGACCCAGCCCTTTATCTTGAGTAGCTTACTGCAGGTGGAAATTTAAATCTAACATGAGGGGATTAGAATTTCATAATGGAAGATCTAAATGTTCTTTCAGACAAAATTTGTCAAATCAAGCATTAATCAGCTATTATGCTATTCATTGGGGATACAAATATGAAAGCCAGTTACCTGCCTTTTGGGTCACTTATTCATGTTGCTTGTAGCTAACACTTGTAGGTATAACCAAGACCAGCTATTTCTTGTTTAATAACTTCAGAGAAACACTGGGCTGAGTGATTAATCTTGCAATTCATCTTTGATCTCAAAGCTCTTTTAAACAGATCCTACAGTGAAAGTTTCATTAGTCTAAAAGTAAACTCATTATTGCTCTCTCTGCTTTCTTGCTTTCCTTTAACTCTCAAGGGCAGCACCATCCAAGTCATACAGGCTTACAACTTAGGAGTCAGCCCCTGAATAGCTGATTATTTGTCAAGTCCTGTAGATTTTACCTTTATGAGCTACCTCAGCTATACCCCATCTCCTCCTTTGACACTGTCACCATTTTGGTACAGATCCTTATCACCTCGCTCCTAGGCTATTGCAATAGCCTACTGATTGTGGTGTCCTTGCACCAAGTTTCTCCCTTCTTCAGTCTGCCCTCCACTTAGCTAAAAAAAAAAAAATCAGTCTCCTTTTATAAAAAGATCTGACCATGTCATCCTCTATTCAGTAAACTCCAGTGGTTCCCTATTGATTTGAAGAGAAAATATTAAAATCTCTTGGCTTTTAAAGCCCCTCATAAGCTGGTCCCTCGCACCTGTCCAGTCTTCTTGCACTTTACTCCCCACCGTGCCTCCTATGATGCAATGACATTTGCTGCCTTGCTGTTCCTTACACAAGACCATCTCTGGATTCTGTGCCTAGAATTCTCTGCCTCCTCTACCACCTGGCTCCTTGGCTTCCTTCCAGTCCCAGCTCAAATCCTACATTCATCAAGTAGTCTTTTCCTGGCCCGTACCCATTAATGCTAGTGCCTTCCCTCTTGATGACTCTCCAATTCATTACATTTATATGTAGATTTTTGCATATTGTCTCCCTGATTATATTGTAAGGTCTAGACCGGCAATTAGGTTGTCTTTCTTTGTATGCCCAATACTTAGCACAATACCTCACACATAGTAGTTGTTTAATAAATGCTTATTGACAGAATAAAAAACTATCATTTGGCACTATCTGTCTTGTAGAATAATTCCTTTATGTTTACTCTTTGCCCTAACCTCCTTTGGCCCTACATATGCTCTTGTCCCTAGCACATAGCTTTCAGAGATGTCTGAACATTATGAGCTCCCTTCAGGTAAGGAGTTCTCTTTTGCTACAGGTGCTCAAGATGAGGGCTGGGTGTCAGACAGATGAGCTCTATAGAAGGAATTCCTTCAGGGAGTTATAGGAAAGAACCTTTACAATCTTCTAGTTCTGAGGTTCTACAAGTTACTGAGACTCGTGCCCAGTGGTTGTGGCATAGAAAAAGTTCTAAAGGAATAAGAAAATAATCATAAATTAAATAATAATGAAATAAAAATAAAAGGAAGATGCTTTGAAAGTAGCAAGTCTGGCCTCCTCCAGTTTCAGGGTCAGTCTGTTACAACCCAAAATAAGTCCTAGGACCAGGGAACACATCTGTGGCCATCCACTGAACTTGCCAGCAGTTGTAGCCTTTTAGCATTAACTTGGGTAATGAGTAACAGTTTTAATGTCAATGAAGAAAATCTTTCAATTTATGTCATCTTAACAACAGTTTGGTTCCTTGCTAGACTCTTCAGCACTTGACCTAGACAGTACGTTATTAATAAATGTTTTCAAGTTTTTTGTAGCCTTGTCAGATTCATCTAAGAGCAGATTAGCTGTCTCATGCCATAACTTTGCCACACTTTTATTTTTAAAAAGTGCATTTATTAAGACTAGCACACCTCCTAGTCTCTTACTAAGCATTAATATGTGTCTTTACATATTTTTAGATGATGGATCAGTTCTGAAACAGTTTCTTTCTGAAACAGCAAAGCTGTCTCCTGAAGACAGAGCAAAGTGCTTTGAAAAGAATGAGGTAAGAGAAACTAAATAACAACGTATGCACATGAATTTTTACTGTTTGCTGAGCTAATAGAGTTTTTCCTTTTCCAGGCTATTCAGGCTGCCCATGATGCTGTTGCCCAGGAAGGACAATGTCGGGTAAACTCAGATCTGCACATCAAGAATCTCTAGGCTATCCAGGCTCTCTACTTAGTTTCCATTGCAATATATAACTCATGGGAATCTGTGTCCAAAACATTTTTTCCAGGTCTCTAAGCAGTTTTAATACTCATCCAAGGATAGCTAATGGAAGAAAAAAATCTACTTCATGTTTGTTTATGAGAACTTCAAAGTCTACCAGGGGTGGTGACCGTGAAGCCTCAAAGCCACTAAGTATGACCTTTTGACTGAGTCCAAGTTTTACAGAACAAATCCTTTTCTTAAGGGGATTTGTTCTATGAAGTTTGGATCCAGTCAAAGAGTGGCACTTGAGGACCTGCAGGGCCACATGGTGGCCTCAAGGCCACAGATTCCCCACCCCTGGACTCTAGGGGATAAGTGGTAGAGTTCCTCGTGGAAAGAAATTAGCAAGTTTACGTAGTGGAACGTTTTGCTTAGAATTTAGTCCCTCAGGTATCAGTCCTGAGGTGGTTTCCAGCAACATTGTCCCTAAAATAAAGTATTTAACCATAATATAAAAGGAAGTACCCTTTTATTGAAGCCATTAGACACAGCATAGCCTGAAAACAACATCAGGTAAAATTCATTTCTTTCCTAAGATTTTCTTGGCAAAAAGTACACCATTCTTACTAACAGTCCTTTGCTAGAAACAAACAAAATCCTTCAGTATTGGCGCTATTAAAATTTCTAACACATTTGCAGTTCTGACCAGAATTCTTTTCGGTGGTATAGAAAATCTATTGGTTAAAAATCAAGAGTTAAACCTAAATTGTGAAATTCTCATTTTTATCTGTTACATCTTTAGGTAGATGATGAAGTTAACTTCCATTTCATTCTTTTCAACAACGTGGATGGCCATCTTTATGAACTTGGTATGTCTTACAGAAGAATAGACTTAAAAAAATTCAGGACTTAAATGTTGATATAGGCTACCACTGAAATGAAGCTTCATGTGTGTAGTAGACTGATTCATTACCATTGTAGTATTTTATTTGTGCTATGCTTAAGATTAAAGAAGCCCAGGAAGCCATTTTGGGTTTTTTTGTTTTTTTCTTTAAAGAGGAATGTGTACTTCATTGGTACAGTTGGCTCCCTCTACTGATGCAGATGGTCACTAGTCTTAACATTTCCCTGATGCTAGGCAACTACAAAACTAACTAATTTTCCTTTGCTCTCACAGCGCATAGTATGTCCTACAAATTAAAGTTGCTGGTTTTTCTTTTAGATGGACGAATGCCATTTCCTATAAACCATGGGTCCACTTCAGATGACTCCGTACTGAAGGTATGACCTCAGCTGTCCAAAACTCCAAAATTAGGGAGTTTTTCCTTCAATAAAACTTTTTAGAAGAAAGAGAATAAGGTTCTGTGGATTAGGGACCACCTTAGAGTAGCAGTCTAAAAGAACATTTATTTTACATCAGGTCTTTTTAAGAAGCTCTATATTGAATTATTTTATGCTATAGTCATTTCTTAATATACTGCCCCTTGTCTCAAAGAAACAGTACCACTCTCAGACCGTCAGTCAACATGAGTGCAGCATTTCCTCTGGGTAGTAAGTTTCACTTGCTTCTACTTTTTGGAAGTATACTTGGTCTTCTGGCTTTTGGGACCAAGATGGTTCATTTATAGAAGTTTTGAAGGAACTCCACCGCTATCTAGACTGAATCATTCCACAGTGTGGGACTATGACATCACTTGAATATGTTAAGAAGAGCATTTAATAAATGGTTAGTAGTTTCTGGTGCTGTAGGATAAATGGGACCATTTAAAGATGTCAAGTTGTGAAAGTTTACAACTTATGACATAGACTTATGTTTGAATTTATAAATATACTACAAACTTAAGTGGTTGTACTAAGTTTGCAGATTACTTAGAAGAACATTAGCTCTTAATAAGACTTAGCTCTAGTTTTAATTTTAATCATACTCTTAACAAATACTGAAAGAAATAAACCAAATGGAATAAATCTTGAAATAAAACCCTAAAATTTGCATTTACATTTGAATAGTGAATATTAATAAATAAATAGTAATAGTAAATAGTAAATAAAAATGATATTTCTGGATAAGATTACTTTTTTGATACATTATTGTTTTGTGGATTAGTCATGTCTGACTCTTAATGACCCCTATTTGGGTTTTCTTAGCAAATATACTAGAGTGGTTTGCTTTTTGACTTGCCCAGAGTCATACAGCCAATAACTGTCCGAGGGCAGATTTGAACTCAGTTCCTTCTGACTCCTGGGCTGGCACTGTTTCTGTTGTTCTACCTAGCTGCCTAGGTGTATTCTTTGATATACACTCACTAATGCTTTATTTTTATTAGAAAAAAATAAACAGATTAAATATGTCCTCTTTGTTGTTCTTCATCATATTCATTCTTATCCTAACTAAAAATATTCAGTATGAATCATTGTAATAATTTGGGATCAGAGTAGATATTAAAAGTTAGAAACGTTCATCATTTGAACTGAAGTGGATATTCTGATGACCATTTTTGAAATCTTGTAATTTATTAACTGGCAGACTAGTGTTGGAAAGGTGTGTTCAGATTTCATTGTACATAGGCTTAACAGATCTCTGACTATACTTCAGCTGAAACATTACATAGAATTTTATGGAATGGGATAACATTTTATTTAAAGAACCATTTGTTGAACTCCGTGGAATATCTCCAATTGTAATACTCATTCCTCTAGTAATAAAGTATCAAATGCTGCCCATGTCATAGATAAGTTTTTGCAGACTTACTGGAATAAATCTACTTACAAAAATGACTAGTCTACAGTTGAAGAAAAACAACGTCTCTTCTTAATAAAAAAAAATTCATCCTAAACAAGATCTAACTTGTTAAAGAAACTTATTTTTTACTAATTATAAATCTACGTATTAATTCATTACTCCATACAATTCGTTAATCCAAATTTTAGAATACTTGTGCATTGGTTCATTAGGAAGCTGCCCATTGATTAAAAAGTCGCATACATTATGTACATGTACCAGTTTAGAAAGTATCCATCTACTTTGCCTAACTAGATTCCATAACAAAAAACTTAAAGAGAGTTTAGACACTGAAATGCCAACCGTTTGCTATAATTGAATGTAGTGGTCAGAGTAAACTTACCAAGATGGAATATGGAGAGTGGAGTCTAGTCACTGAAATAAAACAAATTCTAAATTAGCTTCTGTAAAATGGAATACCCAGGATATTAGTGATATATTCAAGGACCAAACCAAAAATGGTTAATCTAATCATGGCTTCTTAACCATTTGGGTGCTTGTGAGATCTTTTAAGCTGTTTAGTCCAACTCCTTAATTTTAGAGGTGAGAAAATGGAGACCAAGAAAAGCTGGAATGATGAGGTTTCAAATAGCTGAAGGTCTTTCCCCTGGCAGGGGTCAGACTTGTTCTGCTTGGCCCCAGAAGGTGGAGCCTAAGAAAATATTGGAAGTGTGGGGGAAAAAAGAGGGGATATTTCAGTTTATATAAGAAGTAACAATAGAATTGTCCAACAATAGATGCACTTACTTTCCTCCCACCTACTTATAGGTCCTCCATAGGACACAAGGTGTTATTGTTAAGGAATGCTTCCTTAAATCGATAACATTTATGGGTATGATTTCAAGTATGGTGATGTTGATATATTTTAATATTCTGATACATCTTGCATTGAGTTTAAATCAGTTCATTAAAGTTCTAAATATATTTTACTGTCATCTGGTTACTGAAAAATCATAAGAATAGTAACTAACATTTATATAGAACTTAAGATTTGCAGAGTACTTTGCATATGCTGTCTTATTTGAACCTTGCAACAATTCTGTAAGGTAGATGTTATTGTTATCCAATTTTACAGATGAGGAAACTGAGGCTGAGAAAGGCTGTGATTTGTCCAAGGTCCCATGGCTAGTAAATGTCAGAGGCAGGAATCAAAGTCAGGTCTTCTAGTCTCCAAGCATGGTGATGTCAGCCGGAATAATTGATCAGCACACATCCAGATTGGTTAGGGAGTAAGTAGTAAGTTTTCCCCAATAACAACCAAATTATGATATAGTAAAGAAATAATAAGAGCAATGAACTACTTATATCTTTGGGAAAGTAATAATGTAATCCTTTATTAATATTTTTATTTGGTGAATTCCTACCTGTGCATATTTCCCAACTACCTCCTCTATCTTAATGTCCCTAAGTATATCTTCCTACTAAATCAGTCATAGCACATTGTCCCATGTCTTACATTGCAGGATTTTCTGTGGTTATCTCTCCTACTAGATAAAATCCTTGAGGAAGCAAGGCTCTGTCCTATTCATCTTTGTATTTTTTGTAGTGTCTAGTTTACCAAGGTGCTTAATCAAACGAATGACAGCCTTTCTGAGCTTCAACTTTCTCATCTGTTGAATGACAGAGTTGAATTCTCTTGCCATCATCCTTCTACCTCTAAAACACAGTTTGAGGTACTTGGAAAACTTGTTTGTAATTGGAGATAATTGGAGAAATCTTGAACGTATGTAGTCATTTGTCTTCTAGGTCCTTTGTTCATTAGCTTCTCCTCTAGGGAGGCTAATTTTGCCATTTACAGTTATACTGTTATAAACAAAGCTGAAAAGTAGCGACACTCCTACTTGCTTTCCTCATCTTTCCCATAGAAACACTACAAAAATCTTCCAAATTATAAATATAGATGTAGTTGTAAATATGGAGGGGGAAAAGGGCAGGGACCTTTTAATCAGACCAGCAGTATAAACCTCCTTAATTAAACTTCCAATACTGTATAGTCTCACTGTCTTACATTGAGCTCAGCTTACATAAGGTTTGTTGGAAAGCAATCAAATCTTCTTACTGATGAAGTCTGAGACGTTGGTAGACTCCGTTAATATTGTGTTTTCTCCTGCTGACACTGTAGGAAAGTGTTTATTTTGGGGTTTGTGTTTGTTTTTGTTTTGTTGCTAAAAAATATTAGTAATTTTTTTTGTTTACAATTTCATGCAAAAACAATTCTTCTTAACATTTGTTTTTAAAGCTTTGAGTTCCAAACTCTTCTTTCTTTCCTCCCCACAACCCCTCCCATCATTGAGAAGGCAAGCAATTCCATATGGGTTATAAACGTGTAGTTGTGCAAAAACATTCCATAATAGTCATGTTATGAAAGAAAACGTAAACCAAAAAAAGCCTCAAAAATAAAGTTAAAAAAAGAATAGGATACTGTTTTGATGATTTATGTGCTGCTGAATTTTAACTTTGAACCTGTCTGTTGCAGGGGGCTGCGGAGATCTGCAGACAGTTCACAGAACGTGAGGAAGGAGAAGTTCGTTTTTCTGCTGTGGCCCTCTGCAAGGCTACCTAATGTCCTCACAGGAAGGATTTAACTCATGTCTTTCCTCAGCTTTAAAGCACATGCTAACAGTGCAGTCAAAGATGCTTCAATATTTATGGCACAGCTGTTGTATCTTTTTGGTTCTGCAGAATTGCTCCTGCCCCAACCACACCCAAATAATGTCAGAGCTTAACTTTTAAGTTTTTGAGCAAAGTTTGATAGAAACTTTTAAGACACAGCATATGTCTGAGGGAATTTCCCCTTCCCACCCCCTTTCCTGGGCTCAATATTGTGATGTCTTGTGCCCTGAGGAATATCCAATGCTTTCTATAGCTAGTTTAACTTGTGCCTGTAACTTAAGCCCCTGATTGTGGTTTACTTGTATCTGATAGAAAAGAATAAAAATTTTCTGCTGATTAAAAAAAAAAAAGTCTGGTGGTTCCCTCTGAAATTAGCACAGTGGACTACACCGAGAATAAGGATCTTTATTTGATAGGGTAATAGCTGTCAAGATTCAAAACGAGGTACAAGCTATAGCTTGTGTTATGATGCCAATTCTGGTCAGTTTAAATTAACTGTATACTTAAGGATTTCTCCATTGAAGTCAGCTACCTTTGTCATAAGCATTTTATCCTTCCCCTGGACATAACTGGACTGATCTGTCAAATTAGGATGAGAAAATTATCTCATTGTAGTTTGAAGTTAAAAAGAACATTGAGATCACTTGTAAGACACATGAATTAGCTGCCTATGGGCAAGTCACCTGATTTACTTGGGCCTCCATCACCTCATCTGTTAAAGGGTACTACACTAGATGACTTTTGAGGTTCTTTCTAAGACATATCTATGATCTATAAAAATAATGGAGAGATTCTAAGTAGCCCTACTTTCCCCCAATATTCAGCTCCTCATTCATTCATTCCCCCATGCCCATTGAATACCTCTTCATATATGAACCAGCTCCCATATTTTCTAAAATTTTGCCACTAGCACTCCCATGTGTTCACATGAACTGAAATTCAGTTTTCTCTGCAGGAGGCCATTCCTGATGCAGCAAGGAAAAGAATTTGGATTCCTTATTCCCCGAGATGGTTTGAGGGATGACATAATGCATTTTGATTCTGAAGTACTTTTTAAGGTTATACCCCTTTCTCCCCACCCCATCTCCAGGTGATCATCCCAGTCCCACCATCATGTTTATGACTCTTCTACTCCCTGCTCGTATTCAACTCCAGTGATCATTTATTCACCTCGCTTCACCCCCATGTAGGCAGTCACACTTGGGATCCCATCTCATGGCGCTGTGCCACCTAAAATTTGATCCTGAATTTAAAAGCCACTGCCCATGACTACCTAATTTTAGTCTTTATTTTGCTGTCAGGTCCCCATGCTACATCTCTTCTCTGCTCTGTCTTCCATTATATCTACATCCAGCCTTGACCCTAGGATTAACCCCATTTCACTGAGCACTACACTAGGATTCCTTCTCCTCTTGCCTGATTCTGCCATTCCTGTGGCAGTGCCTGGCATATAGTCAATGCTTAGTT
Organism: Potorous gilbertii; assembly: GCA_028658325.1. Classification (NCBI taxonomy): domain Eukaryota; kingdom Metazoa; phylum Chordata; class Mammalia; order Diprotodontia; family Potoroidae; genus Potorous; species Potorous gilbertii. The sequence continues at coordinate 194,490,870 of CM053772.1, forward strand.
CATGCTTGCTGATTAATCCCTAGGTGTCCTGGCATCATTTAATTTCTAGTTCCTAGATTGCCGAATTCTTGGAGAAAGGCACATATTTGAAATGGTCTGTAAGATGGGTGCAATACCTGTAGTA
>CM053772.1:194491493-194625149 GCA_028658325.1 Potorous gilbertii
GTGATATGGGTAATTAGAATGTCCAGTGTATTGGGGAGGGGGGAGGGGACAAATGGGGAGAAAATTTTGGAACCCAAAAGCTTGTGAAAATGAATGTAAAAATTTAAATAAATTTATTAATAAAAATAAAATAAAATAAAAATGTACCCCCTGTCTGTCTGAGCGTCCTTTGAATTGTTAGATTCCATGATGACTTCTTAAAAGGACAAGAAAACTGAAGAGAGTTCACATCTGGGTCTAGTTCATTCCTTTTATGTATGGTTTTGTCACCTTCCTCATAAACAGTAAAATTCTTACTATTCTGGACTAAATACTGGGAAGACCATTTGAAATTAACTTCTAATTTAAATTATTATTAAGTATAAATGGAATCATATTACTTTAAAGTACATGCTGTCATTTGAACTGGTCAAGCAAGTCTCATAATGGTTAGAGGCCATTAGAACTACTTCAAAGTCATCATCAAGTAACTGATACAGTAGTGCGCTTATTCATAGATAGATAGATACACACATACATATATACCCACATGTGTATAAGTATATATGTATATATACGTATATAAATTAAATATATAAATTAAAATTATTAAATTATATTTATATATACATATATATAAAATATATCACAATTAAAAAATAAGATTTTGCTCTACTTAGTGTTTTGAGGACCTGTTTCTTTCACAAACATACCAAATCACTGATGCCAGACTGAAAATAATGCTAGTCTAAAGACCGCACAATGTTTATTTTGAACACAGATCATTTCATCTTATTTCAGCTATGTAAAACTGAGAAGTAAGTTTCTCTATTATGCTGGGGTCCAGGACCTTTAAGGTATGATTATACTCTACATTCTGTCTTCCTCCCAGAAAGTCAGTACCTGTTTCATCTGGGGAGATCGGTGAAGCACTGTCCTGGGATAACGTGGTCCAGCTAGACTCTTCATCACTTGGAGCCAGGTTCTGAATCCGGTGGAGAGCACAATCCGTCTTAGCCCCTGTTTTAGGATGGTCTTTCTTGGTCTCGGGGCTGGAGGACACAGTAGCCACTTGACCATCCTCTGGACTTGACTGATGCTTATTTGGTTTCCGTGGCAGCACGTCCCCATTCCCAATCACAGTGGAGGCCTGGTCCTGGCTTCCACCAGATTTCTCTTCCATTACTACATGGCTGTTCCCCAGGTTCTGTTCTAGTTCCCGGGCTGAGGTTTCCAGGTCTGCATAGTAATTAAGGAAGCTCTTGGTTCTCCTGGGCCGAGATGGTAGTATTTCACAGCCTGAGGAATCCTGGGGATTTGGCTCTTTACCCTCTAACTTCTCAGAAGTTATGTTGATGACTGCAGTGGGGGAGACGTTTTTGTTTGGATCCTGAGGCCCCTGTTGCTCGGCTGCCTTCCGGAGCTGGTTCTCCCCATTCTTCACCAGCTTGATGTTGGCAGAGCTGTTTCCCAGGAGGGGTTGTGCAGCAGGATCGGAGAGGCCCATTGCTGTCTGGATATTAGTTAGTGCATATTTCTTCCTGCATTTGGGAGGGGTGCTGCTCTTGGTTTCAGTGTGTTTTATTTCAGCATTCAACAGTTCGTTATGGGAGGAGCGAAGATTAAGGGTGTTGGGTGGTATAGCAGGGCTGTTTCTATTCACAACGTCTGTTGTGTTGCTGCTGGCCATAAACACTGCCAAGGTGTCTGCACTGGAGTCAACTAGAAAAGAAAGAGGACAACAAATATCCATGAGGGGTCATGTTTAGGCTATTTAACATCTACAGAAAACAAGTATTTCCATGTATTAACTCATAAGAATGAACACTTCCCTACAAGATCTATCTTCATTACAAACAGTGGACTCATGTTCTCCTTCTCCCCTACCATTCATATTTCAAGTAGATCTAAGTAAGATAGATTAAATTCTACATAAATTCAATTTACACAAAGAAATACAGGGATCAGGACTCCAAGATTTTACATATGACAAAAACTACTTTTTCTACTCATTGTTATCTCAGTCAAATACCGAACATTGGTATTTTATTTAAGCATTTCCCCCAAGACAATGAAACCCCTCTTTTTATAATCTTGAAAATTGCTCTTTGCCTTTAAGAAACAAAAAAGGCCATAGCTTCCCCTTTCTTTTGATGCTCCAGAGTATAATAAAATTGGCACGAAATCTTCTGAGGCTCCCATTCCCTAATTAGCCGAAGAGGTCATTATGCAATGATATTGTCAAAGTAATTTTCTCAACTCTGCTTAGGAAGGACCTTATGAATGAGTGAGAAATAAAATATCTCACAGAGTTCTATGTTGGTGTGTATGCTCCTCTAATATTTTTGTTTATATATCTGACCTGAACATCATACTTTTATTCAGATCTATTTTGAAGTCACTATTTAAATTTACTGGGGGTAAACACACACCCACGTGCATGCACATGCACACACATGCACATGCACACCCCACTCATACCATGTGTTGTACCCTTGGCTATGGATGATATGTTAGATTCCCAAACAGAATTTGAATATATTCCTGAAATGAAATACAAACTCAGCTGTTTGCCAGCATCATGTGCCCCTTCAGAACTCCTAGGAAACAACTTGACAGCTGCATTTATCTCAAATACGGCTCATGCTTTATGTGATTTATTCCATGAGTTTTTCAAGGATAGAAGGGAATAAAATGGGCTACTGAAGAATTACTAAGTCCTAAGCTTTCCACAGCCTGTTGGGAATCACTTTTTCCTTTCTCCTTATCTGATCCATTATGGACCTTTTTCAGATTGTTCCCACTAATTGGAAACCAGAAACAGAATGGAGCCTAAGCATTCCTGAAATACCTGTAAGACACTGGACTACCCTTTCCTTTCCTCAGGCAAAACAGAAGCAGAAAGGCATGAAAAAGTGTGGATGGAATTTTCCCTGTGTAGAACCTATGTTCTTCTACTGCCATTGTGAGGAGACTTCTGCTTGTATTCAAGCTGGAATGTCTATTCCAAAGAACTTCTATCTCGAGTTTCATCCAGGGGATGTTAAGGTTTTCCTGAAATGCATGGACCTTCAGAGTAAAGAGTGTTTGAACTCTACTATACAATGTCACAGTGAAATAAAGTTAGTGATTTCTCCAGAGACATCCCCCCCCCAAAAAAAACAACAAAAAAACAAACAAAAAAACCCAATTTTTTTTCAATTAAAAATCTGCTTTCTTTCCTTATCCTCCTTCCCTTTGAAGAAATAAAGAAAAAAGAATAGCAAATATGTATAATCAAGCAAAAACAATTCCTGCTACTGGCCATCTCTTAAAAACTTCAGTATCCATCTAACCATCACAGGATGTTTCTAAATTTTTTTCTTAATCACTTAGATATCTTAAGGACAATAAGGCAATACTATGAGTTCAAGGATTATCTTCTATCTGGTTGCAATTAGGAAGAAGTTTTGGCTTACTTCATTAGTAATCACAGAAATTTTCCTAAAGGATATTATTTACAATTCCTAGGTTCTGTACAATGTTCAAGAATTTTTAAAAATGCCTCTTATACACTGATGATAATTGATGCCCTCTCTGATACCCAAGCTGTCAGTGACTTCTGTAAATTATAGTTTTAAAAATGGAGCATCATGTTATTACTTAACTGAAAAAAAATCTGCATATGAATTTTTTTCCACAAAGTATATATACCATTTGGTTTGGAATACTTAATATATGAAATCATCTAATGGACAAGTGAAAGCTAATCCTCAAAAGGAAGGCAGTCAGGGAAACTAACTAAATAAATTGTAGTATCCAATACCATAGTCCAGGAACTTAGATCTATTCAAAAGGATCCTGAATTAAAATGTAAGGAAGCTCACTCATGATATTCCTGTGATCAGATAGAGAAACATACAAGGTTGAAACTAACAAAGTAAAATTTAATAAGAAAAAATGTAAGGTACAGTGCTTAGGTTCAAAAGATCAACTCCAGTGCAAGACTAGAGAGACAGTCACACGAAAAGGCTTGAGGTATTAGATGAAGTCAAGGTAAAAAAAATAGTGTGATATGGTTGCTGTGAAGTCCGTAATTATTACTAAATATTAATATTATACATTTTATTGAATGTAATTATAATAATTATATTAATTTTTTAAAGATAGAGTGTTCAGAAAAGGGAAGGGAAAGTAGAACAGTAATCTACAGAGGTCAGGAAACATCTGCAGAATTATGTTCAGTTCTGAGTACATTTGAAGAAGGATATTAGCATATCTTCAGTGAATACCTTCAGTGAAAAAAAGAAAAGTTAAGTATATTTAGATTATGAAACAAGAACACATGACAGTCACCTTCAAAGATATAAAGGGCTCTCATGTAGTCAGACAGTCAATAAATATGTATTAAGTGCCTACTATTTGCCAGGCACTGTGCTAAACACTAGGAATACAAAGAAAGGCTTAAGGGGAGGAAAGGAAATAAGTATGTATATAGTACCTGCTGTATACTATATAGTAACTATGTGTCAGGCACTGCTACGTGCTTTATAAATATTATTTCATTTCAATCTCACAACTCTGTGAAGTAAGTTATCATAAGCCCCATTTTAGAGTTGAGGAGACTGGGGCAGACAGAGGCTTAAATGACTTAAGCAGGATCACACTAGTAAGCATCTACGGCTGGATCTGAACTCAAATCTCCCCGACTATAGTCCTGATGCTACATCCATGCACCATCTAGCTCATTCTAAACAATAGTTGTTGAATAAGTGTTGCCTCTCACAAGAGTCCAATTCTGCCCCACTCTCTAAGTGGTTGATGTTACTCCTACCCAGGAGTAAATTTGTATTATTTTGTATTTATGGAGATTATATTGAGCTCTAAGTATCACATTTGAAAATGCCATTGGCAAATAGGAGTACCTTCAGGAAACAGCTCAGTTAGGGATCTGGAGAGACAACATTAATAGAAAACTGGCCCCAAAGTTAGGAAGACTTAGATTGGAGTTCCACCTTTCAAACCTACTAGTTAGCTGTGTGAACCTACTTTACTTCTCAGCACTCTGTGCAATTCTCTAAGTGTGTACGTATGGTGCAGTGAAGACATTAACCTGAATTGGCAAAGGGAGTTTTCTCACTTGGGGGTTCCCTCTAACAATAAAATCACAGGTCTAGTCCTGTCTTCCCTCTCTCTCCTCTCCTGAAATCCTCCCCCACCCGCAGCAGAAGGTAATGGCCTTAAGAAGAGACCGTTTCATTTTTGTCTTTATATACCCCATAATACACACCTCGGTGCTTAGCATGTTGCCTAGCACACAACAGCTGCTTAATAGATGCTTATTGACTAAATAATTATTTAATTAAATTGTATAATGAAAAAATTAATTTCTCATCATCAGAGATTATGGCTACCTGTTAAGGATGGTACAGAGTATATATATGTACAGCAAATGCAAATTTGGATTATATGATCACTATAGTGAAAAAAGAAGCTTAATAATTCTATCATACTAAGCAGGTAGTTCAATTCCTAGAGAAGTCAGGAACATGAGAAAATTTCTGAAAATGGCCAGTGTCTTAACAATTTGTATCATCAACTTCTGGCAATGACTAGGAAGGGATAGATGGAAAAGTCAAAAAAGCACTCAGCTGAGCTCTCTCAAAATTCTCCTTCAAACAACTTTAAAATAATGCCTCAAATTGAATTCTTGAGTGACAGAACCAATAAAAGATCAGAGTGAGACATTCTCCTCTCCAAAGACAAACTTAGGAGGTCAAGACTGGAAAGAGAGATCTATGAAACAGGGGGAGAGGCTGGGCCAGAGCCCATTTAGTTGAAACATCAGGCTGGGGTCAACAGAAGCAGCAATTTCAGGAGCTCTCAAGCCAGAGATGGTAAAGGGACCTGGTCAGAAAGAGATTATAAGGGACCCCTGCTAACACTGGACATAAAATCAGTTGCTGTTTGGTAAATCCATTGTCTATACCAACTTTGGGGTAATAGTTCAAGGACAGAGAGGAGCACTTTCAGTCAACAGAGAGTAGAAGTCCCAAGGAACAGGATTGCTTTTGATCACAAGGCATCAGGGACCCTGAAGAACATCATCACTTCTAGTTCCAAGGGACCCTGAGGATTCCAAGGGATCAAGGGCCCTTCTTAGGTAAAGACCAAAGAAAAGACTAGGGAAGCTGTGACCACACCTCTCTCCAGATCATACCACATTGGAAATAATGAAAAAATAACCTGCTGATAAAAAGCTACCATGGTGACAGGCAAGATAAAGACACAAACTCAGAAGTAGACAATGAAGTCAAAACAGATACAAGCAACATGTCAAAGAAAAATGTGAATTGGACACTAGCTTAACAAAAATTCCTGAAGGAGTTAAAAAATTATTTTCAAAATCAAACAAGAGTGGTAGAGGAAAAATTGGGGAAAGAAATGAAAGCAAAGGAAGGACATTATGAAAAGATCTAACACCTTAAAAAACATAATTAGCAAAATGGAAAAAGATGTACAAAACCTCCCTGAAGAAAATTATTTCTTAAATCAAGAACCAATAAAACAAAGTCAAAAGAATAAAAAATATTTTTAAAAAATGAAATCTCTTTTAAAAATATTAGTGTCCTGGAAAATACATCAAAGAGAGATAATTTAAGAATTATTGGCCTACCAAAAAGTCATGATCAAAGAAAGAGCCTAGATACCATATTTCAAGAAATTATCAAGCAAAACTATCCCAGTATCCCAGAACCAAAGAATAAATTACAAATTGAAAAAATTTGCCAAAATGCAAATTCCTAGGAATATAATACCCAAATTCCAGAGCTCCCAGGTCAAAGAGAAAATACTACAAGGAGTCAGGAAAAAAACATTCTAATACCATGGAGTCACAGTTAGGATCACACAAGATTTAGCAGCTACCATGTTAAAGGAGTTGGGGTACAAAACCGAGTATAATCCTTAAAGGGAAAATATGGAAATTTAATGAAATAGAAGACTTACAAGCATTCCTGATGAAAAGACCAGAGCTGAATAGAAAAATCTGACTTTCAAATACAAGACTCAAGCATAACAAGGTCATATTGAAAAAGAAATTAATAAGGAACTCAATAAGATTAAACTGTTTTACCTTTCCATATAATAAGGTTATAAAAAGAGAATGTGGAGCTTGGAGTGATATGGTTAAAATATATTTGGATATTTGGATCCTCATAGTGATATAGATAAAGTATATTCTTAGGATTTCTGACTTTATAAATATCCCTCTAATCTTGACAATATTTGGTCAGAAATCCTAAAAATAAAAATTCTATGAACAAGAAACAAGTAGCTTTTTATTCTCATTAAATGTTTGAATAGAATAACCCAATAATATGTTGCTATAGATTAGAAAGTCATAGTTTTTACTGCTGAAATATTAAAATATGATAATTTTCCCCCTTCACAAGAACTAAAGATGTCTAAAAATAAGCTTGTTAAGAAAAATTCAATGAAGATTTACCTGTAAGTCAATCTTAAATGAATACAAAATTATTCTTAAAAAGGATCATATTTATAAGACTATGGAATCACACTTCTTTAATTAGTCCTTGTCCTAAGATTAAAAAAAAACCTACCCTTTGTTATCTTAGCTTATAAAAAAAAGATTAGTATTAAATATCCTAATCACTACCTTTATGACACGTAAGTATAAAAATAGGGAAGTCCAAGTTGACTGGATTTGCCTTTCAGTATCATACATATGAAACCTGGGCCACATTTAAACTGTTTTTAACACAAAAATGAGATCCTAAAATGAGAGGAATTATCATGATATGATATTATTAGGTCCCATTTTTTTCTCTTAAGTAAAGTAAAACTTAAGATTTTATTTTATCCTTATCACCCATTTCTCATGACCTTAATCCCCCCATGCCCTTTTTAAACTATCCGATGTTATCTTTTGAAAAGATAACTTTTATCACTCAGGACCAAGTCAATAGCCCAGTGGCAGGGCAATCGTCGGGGTTACATCAATCTATCTCCAATTCCACAGCACTCTCTGTATCCAGAACACACTCTCCTCCTCACCTCTGCCCCTGGAGAATTGCTTACTTCCTTCAAGACTGATCTTGAAATACCATATTGCACGTAAGTCCATTCTGATTCTCTTTCCCCAACCCCCAGCTACTAGAACCTTCATTCCCCCTAAAGTACCTCATCTTCATTTTGTATTTGTCTTGTGTGTACTTCTAATTTGGACATGCTACCATTTACAAAAGAACGTAAATTTCTTGAGAGCAGAGGCTGTTAAATATTTGCTTCATATCTCCAGCACTCACCATAATATGCCTGACACACAGTAGGCACCTAATAAATTCTTGATTGGGAGGAGAAAATCCAAAGATGTGAAATTGCCTGACAATTTTAAATAACAGATATATTGCTGCCACTATGAATTGTAATGTTAATTATGTTAATGACAGTTAAAGATCTTCCTTGCCCATTAATGGGCCTGCCTATTAAGGGAAGCTTGATTAGGGGAGATTTGTTTTGTAGGAAGGCCCACATCTTTCATTAATGTCTAATGAGGCACTGGTTCTCAAGAGCTCTAATGTCCTCCAATTCTGAAAAGTTTATATGTACTCTGAGATGGGGATTTATTTTGGTGCATACTCATTGGAAGTGTTTGTTTGGCCAGACAGGACTCTGGGTAGTCACTAAGCAGCCCCCTGGCTTTGAAAACTCAATGTTGGTACTTGTCTCTCTGGAAACTATATATGTATGTAATGGTCACACAGTTGGATCTGTCTGTTGATCAGTGACATATGTATTGCTTATGGTCAGACAGTTGGAAGCCCTGTCTGTTGGTCTTTATTTCTCTGTTTGTATTTTCTCTGAAGTTAAGGGTGTTGATTTTTTCCTGTGAACTAAATGAATGATATATGTGCTTGATTAAAGTGATTGTTGACCACTCAAAAATTGCTTTCCTTTTAGAAAAGTAGATCTAAGAACCTGTACAGTAGGCCCTCCTGGGTATGCCAGGGTCTTTGCTGTTACATTTGTGGCATAGTTGGCAGGATATGCATAAATTAAAAGGAAAGTATGGGATTTTGTGGGACAAGGATAATTGTCTGTTGTTTCCCAGTTGTGGTGGCTATAATTCTGTGGAGCCTTGGGAGGTGGAGATGGTCAGAACCAGGGCTGGAGTGAATTATCCCAGCTCCTGATTGTGCTGGAAGGGAAAAGGCCCTTGAACTGTATTGTATTCAAAATCTAGACCAGAGCTACAAGAGCTTGGAATGAAGCCCTGGGGTAGGAGAGGGAAAATGCTAGTGTGCCCACCTTGAAAAGCTGAGCAGGGGAACAGGAGTGGAGAACTGCCTGCATGCAGACCCAGGCAGGAGCTGGCTTCTGCTGGAGGAGGAGGAACTCTGGAGCTTGGAGAAACTAAAGTGGAGGTGAAGAAGGAAGATATTCTAGACATGGGAGAAAGTCAGAGCAAAGATATGGAGAGGGGAGTTGGAGTACTATGGGTGAGGAATAGAAAGTAGGCTGGGGAAGTTCAATCGCAGAATCTGTAGAGAGACATAAAGCGTGAGAAGCCTTAAAGGTTGGAAGGGAACAGGCTACAGAAGAACAACAGAAAATTATACATATAATTGAGGAAGTGAATTTGGAACCACAAGAGTTAAAAAGAGAATGAGAAAGGCTGACTTTTGCTTGAGGAAAATCACTTTGGCACCTAAATGAAGGGTATGCCCTGCAACGTACTAGGCACACAGTAGGCATTTATTAAATGCTTGCTGATTGAGTGACACTGGAGCAGGAAGACAATTCAGTCAGGGAAAGCAATTAGTAAGCTACCAAAATGGTACACCAGAGAGAAAAGTGAGGGCCTGAAATAAGACAGTGCCTATGTGAGTGGAGAGAAAGAGACCCCACTACCTTAAAAAGTAGCGCAACCCACTTCAATAAAACTCTAGTTGTTAGGAAGTTTTCCTTTCATCAAGCCTAAATCTATCTCTCTACAATTTCCACCCATTCCTCCAATGGAGCCAAGGAGAATAAGCTCAATCCTGTTAGAGCAGGACAAGCTAACCCCAAAGTTCCAATTCCTTCAGCTGATCCTTATATGAAATGATTCCAAGGCACTTCACCACTCCAGCTGCCCTCCTCTAGACACTCTACTACATTTCAAGCTCCTTCCTAAAATGTGGCATCCAGAACTCAGCACAGTACTCCATGTGTGGTCTGAACAGGGTGGTGTACACTAGCACTTCTAGCTCCTCAGTCCTGGATACTACTCAATCTAAGATCATGTGCGCTATTTTTGGCAGCTGTGTCACACTACTGAATCATATGGTGCTTGCATGTTCATTAAATCTCCAGTTCTTTTACAGATGAACTGCCATCTGGTCATACTATGCCCATCTTGTGCTTGTAATTTTGATTTTTTTTTAAACCAAATGTAAGACTTTATACTTAGTCTTATTATATTTCATCTTTTTACCTCTGTCAAGATGTTTTTTCAACCTGACTTTGGCATAACGTGTGTCAGTCATCGTTTCTAAATTAGTATCCTCTGAAAATATGATAAGTATATACCAACACCTTTTTTCCATGTAACTGTCAAAAAGGTTAAATTACCTGGGACCAAACAGATACTTGGGGCACTCCACTAGAGACAGACTTCCGAGATCACATCCATGATCCATCTTTCCTGATTACTACTCAACCACTTACAAACCCACTCAACTGTACTGGTATTAAGAACACATCTTTCCATCTTTCTTTCCCATAAAAATTGAGCATACATCGTTGTCACACATCTTGCTAAAATCTCAGTAAACTTGATCCACCATAATCTCTTTGAACAACCACTCTAGTCAATGTCAAGAAAGGAAGTAAAGTCTTCACGGTCAAGATGTTCAATAACTGTTCTCCTATTGTTAACACATTCTGAAAGTTACAGAAATTGTAATGGACCCTTCAGGTAATACAGAAATCTCTCCCCTTTATCTAAAAGGATTGGAAGGTTTTCTAAAAACTCTTTGCCCTTTCCTCCAATCTTGTAGTACAACATTAGTTCACTGATAAAAGATTTCTGACAGTGATTTAACAATTGCATCTTCTCTCAAATTTCTGAAATATAGTTCTTCTATTCTACTGGGTTCTCACCGTCCTCTTCATCTAGTGTTTCCACTCCTTATTAACCATTTTTAAAAATCTACCCCTTCTAATCCAAAGACAATTGTTCCTAGCAGAGAATGCTGGGGGGAAAAGTAAGAGTTGAATAGTTTCGCTTTCTCTCAGTCATTTGTGATCACTGGTCCAACAACTAACGGAGCAGCAATCTCATCAATTCTTTAATCTCATTCATATCACCAACGTAGACAACAACCACAACAACGTTTTTTGGTCTGTAGAATTCTTCCTGAGCAAACCACAAAATTCTTAGAGGACCATGTCACATTTCTGTATCGAATTTCAAATTTTCTGCTTTTGCTTCCCTATTTTGTATGATTTTTAATAAAGTTAAGTTGACTGATAATTAGCATTGATTTATGTTCAGCATTCTCTAAACTTTGAGCAAAGGGGCATTAGTAACCTGGAAACCTAACAATCTGTTACTTTTCTCATCTTCCTTTTAGCTGCCACTTACTTCTAAGGTAGTGGACTTGTGTCCCTTGTCATACCAATGGAGTCCTTAGACTTAGCTGTAACAGCAGAGTTGTGATCTTATGCGCTATATTATAATATTAAAAAATATCTAAAGTCAGGTTTAGCTCTAAATCTAATAAGGAAAAAGAGAAAGATGAGCAGTATGTAATAAGGGCAAAAGAAGATTAAAACCAGAGAAAAGACATACTTTGGAATAAAAAGGAGAAATCCACTAAATTAGCCAAGGTCATCTAATAACATGGACACCTATAATATTTTCCATGAAGACTTCACCAGTAATATTGAAACACAAGCAAGCTTACCAGTAGTTTGACACTCTCTTTTACAAACCAAATCCCTCTCAATTTCCCTTTGCTACTTTCCCTCACTTTTCATTAGAACTGAAAAACATATCCCCTTAGTAGACCTACATCTTAACTTTTCCACCAGCACCGTGAGCCTGAAACAAGCACTTGGGTTAGTCAGATTAATAGTTGAATTGTATTTTGCAGAGCCCCACCTATCCATGTCTTAATATTTTCTTTGTTTTTGCTAAGCAATTTTACTTTCCCTTAAAAAAAAGTTAAGAACCTCATTGTGGTATGAAGTCTTGGGAATGATGAGTTTGGAACCAGCTTGCACAGTTTTAAGGAAGCAAACTGAATTAAAGTTTTTCCTCTTAGGAAGGAGAGGTGAAATGTGTCTGGTTTCCTGAAGTTACTCAGGAAAGAAAATGCCAAGTGGTCACACCCTCTCTATTTGAAAAACAGTCTAAAACCTCTATATAGTTTTAAATAGTGGAAAATTCTCAAAATATTTTGAGGTAGCAAAAAAACTCAGAAAACCCTAGAAGAAAAGCAAATATCTGTCAAATGCCTAAACAAATTGTGGTACATGCATGTCATATAATATTAACTGTATTTTAAGAAAGAATGACAGGTAGCCAGGTGGCACAGTGGATAGGGTACCAGTCCTAGAGTCAGGAGGACCTGAGTTTCAAATCTTGTCTCAGACACTTATTAGCTCTGTGATCATATGCAAGCCACTTACCCCCAGTTGTCTCCAAAAAGACAAACCACAAAAATGTAAAAAGAAACAAGGGATAATTATGTTTAATACAAAGAAACAAGAATCAGAAAAACCACATATACAATAACTACAACAATGTAAATGGAAAAGACCGCTACTAAGTAATCAAAACAGAATGCTGGGATCGTTATGACCAAACTTGGTCCTAAAGAAATGAGAATGTAACTCCTTCACTTCCTTTCAGTGGTAGGGGATTATGGGTGTGCAATACTACATACAATATGAAACTTGGTTAATCTCCTGGCTAGTTTTCATGGACTATTTTTTCTTCCGCTTTTTATTCTGTGTTTTAAGAGATGGCTCTCTGAGAGGGCAAGAAGGAAAGAAGGCTATGGTAATACCAATAGTGATGACAATTAAAAAGAAAAAAAGAAAATGATCACAGCAATAACTCCGGTCAGAGAACAAAGGCTAGATGGGTATAAAATAAAAGAATTTCTGTGGTCAGGAGAGAGCGCAATCCCTTCCACCCTTTGACACTCCCTAGAATTCAATGACATAAAAGATTTCAGCCTCCTGCTCCCTAATCTGCTTTTACCCCCACACTGGCTACCTCAGCAGTTTGGATTGCTAACGCAAGCCATAGAGGAGAGGAATCTCTACTTTTTATGTTGTTGTCTTGTTTTATCATAACAAAACATCCAGATGAATGCTGCTCCCAGTTCAAAATAATATTCGTGGTAGGTTAGACAGAGTAATAATGGTGCCAGTTGTCAAAATATATCCATAACATCTTTGAAAGTTCCATCAGACCCTCTAATAATTGTCTTTTGCCATTACTCAATATTGAAATGGACTTGATTTCTGGAAAAATGAAAAAAAAAAACCTACCCCGAAACATCAGTCTGAGTAAGGCCTGTAATATGGGGGCAGGGACATAAAGCTGAGGAATTAACTTTTCCGTAAAAAATGAAGCATAAATATAGAACTCTTCTTTACTTGGCCAAGCTATTTGGCTTCCAAGAAAGAAAGAATTACATAGGTAAACTTCCACACAAAGGGACAGGAATCAGAAGCTATGGGGGAAACAGGAACATTTATGGACTATTAGGAGACTCAATTCTAGAAAGTAATTTGAACTATGCCAAAAAAGTTATTAAACTGTACATACCCTCTGATCCAGCAATATTACTACTAGACCTACAGACCAAAGGAAATCAGACTAATTTTCTTATATAAACTCCTGAAGACTGTCTTGTTCTTTCTTTGTATCACCAGGTCTAGTATTTGGTATACAGCAAGTGCTTAATGCTCATTGACTGACTAATGGATTGTATGGCTTAATTTCAAAGGCAATTCCAAATGAGAACTCTTAAAATATTGTTGAAATCATTAGGGTGGAGAGGAAAATTCCATCTAATTTCTAGTATATTTGTTTATGTAAAAAAAGCTTAGCCCTTTATAATTAATATGCCTATAAGTATGGGGATGCTAGGTAAAGTGTTCATCCCAGTTACTATTCCATAGCTTAAGGTTTATCAGTCCTTACACAGGTAAAGGAGATCTAGCAGTGGCTTCATCTTTCCTGGCTAAAGAATCACACCTTTAGGTGCCATGCAGAATGAAACAAATCAGCTTTTCCTTTTTTATTTTGTATGTTACCTCCAAATTATAAAGCAGGGTCCTAGAACCTTACTGTTACCATCAGCTATTAAAAAGAAAATTCTGGTTTACTAAAAGGGAATCAAAGAACATAGTAAACAGCAAACAGTAATTTTCCCATAATTAAAGCATTTCTCTCTGGCATAGTGGATGTAGCACTGAGCTTGGCATCAGGAAAACCCTAGTTCAAATTTGGTCTCAGATACTTCCTAGTTACATGATCCTGGATAAGTCTGAACATCTTTAAGTCTCATTTTCCTCATCTGTAACATGAAGAGGCTGGATTAATGGATTCTAAGGTCCCCTCCCAATCTATGATCCTATAAGTTATTTCTATTTTCACTAAAGTCCTATTCTGGAGTCTCATCATGGTATGGGTATCACTCTGGGTTGCTGAGGGTTATGCCAGTTGAATTAGAGGTAAACAGTCTTTAACTATGGGATCAGGGAGGAACTATAGGTCTATTATTCAAGGATAAATTGCATCACATTCAGAAAGACTCATCACAAAGTAAGTCACAAGATTTTTAATTCTTTGGTCACAGTGATACTCAAAACTTCCCACTAAATCACAGTGGAGTAACGAACTATCAAGTGAAGGGGTGGGGGAACCCATGCTGGTAAAAAGAAAGGCCCTTAAAGAAGTGATCCACAAAGTGTGTGTTTTTAAATGACACCATTTTCCATCTACAAAAGAAAATAAAATACAAAGGGAGCTTTATTAGAATGCTAGTATCAGGTAGGGAAAGAACAACATTTAAGCTCTAGTGAGGAAAATATACTACAACTCACAAGATCTGACCTAAACTGTAATTGGATCTCGAGTAAAGGGAGGTACCTTTGAGAAGGATATAGTGTAGGAAAATACACATTATGTGTATTTAACAAATGTGTATTTGTTAAATACACGTATGTGTATTTGTTAAATACACATATGTTAAATACACATATGTTAAATACACATAATGATATCGATTACTGTCTAAAAGTTTTTCCCTCTTTTTAAAAAATTTGAAACTTACCATAATACATACAGCCATCCCTTCCTAATTGTGAAACAGAATAGCAAAGCTAAGACAATATATAATGAGTTCGTCCACATGCTAATAATACCCTTCTGCCTTCGTTGCCATAGTAACACAAAAAGTGATGTAGTAAGAAATACTTGATGTAGTTAGCACAAAAATAGCACAACACACGCAAGGTAACCAGACACCCACAGGCCGGCCCTACATACTTGCCTTCTAACACGAGTAATAGTAATTTCCCGTTTAGGGAGATAAATAATAAAAACTGAGGAGTCTTGGACTCATAGAGGTTAGACCTTCCTACCTCCAAAGTAGGTCTACACTGAAACCACAGACAGATAGATACTCGGTTTATTTTTGAAGATCCGCCAAGATGGAGGATGGAGACCAACCTTTCTTAATCTTTTAAGTTTTCAGGTTAACAAGATATACAAAAGGAATAACTCCATGGTAATACAAATGATCTGGCTCTTATTTGCAAAGGAAATAAGACTGACAAATGAGATATGCAATTTTAAAAAAAGAATTGCACCACCTAATTACTCGTGAAACCGAAGAATTTAGTGCTAGATAATTGTTTTTAATATCTTTTGTACAACTACCAGGGGATTGAAAGAGCGAAAGAGAACTAAATGAAATGAATACATTAAAGTTACAGAATCAACCATCAACAGTAATCTCTGGTTGGGCTAACTGGCTTCTAGGAAAGACTTTTTAATCATTTCAGATATCTTTCTATTTCCAAAAATAAGTCCATATTATAAAGTTCATTATAGCCTTTTTTTAGAACATCTGAACCAGAGGCTCAGATTCTGCTCCTAGATACACTCAAGTATCTACTGGAGCAAAATTTCTCCAATCTAACCCTTTTTGAAAAATATCATAGAGACATAACATTTTTTTTTAAAAAATTCACAAACTTGTTCTGGAAATTTAAAGACCCTCTATTTTGGAACACACAAATGCTCAGCATGTCAAGTATTTCCTTATTTATTTTTTAAATGATGAAAGACTATGATCTAATCATCGCAGCAAAGTCATCTCTGACGGAGCCCTCCCTCTGGAACTATGATCTTGGGTATATGATTTCATGTCCTTTCTCTTTCCTATATTAAAAAAAAAGGCTATGCTCTTACTTAAGGATAACAGCTTAGAGGTGTATTATTTATATAGTCTTTTCACTTTCTTAATGGAAAAGTAGTATATAAACTATCATGATGGAGTCAAAGTCAGTCAATTTCATTGCAGTAGTTCAAAGTCAACAAATATTCCCTTTAAGCATCTTTGATAGGATAAACTCATCTCTCTGAGGCTTTAAACATGCTGAATAGCCTATCTCTGTACCTAATTCAAAGGGAAGGAATCAACTTATACTGCTCAGGATATCATCATCGGCCTCACACCATGGTTCTTTAAATTTTTATCATGAATTTTTCTTTAATTTAACAGTAGCAACAACCAAAATTTAATTTTAACTTAAAAACCTGTTCACATTGTCCTTTCCAAGAACCTAACAAACAGAATGTGCTCTAGTGTTCAAAGATTTTCCAAAAGCATCAAATGAAAAGCACCCCAGGAAGAACCAGGATTTCCTACCAGCATCATCTTAGCACTTCAACTTATAACTGAAGGCAAAGGAATACACAAAATTGTTAGAACTAAGTTAGAGAAAATCAAAGCTGACTTACACTGACTTCTATGGCTTACAGCCTCACAACATCTAATAAACTCCAAAATCATTTTACATGTTCTGTTTTACTCAGTTAAAGCTCTTTTTATGATTTAATATATGCTCAAGAACTTTTTTATTTTTGCACATGCTTTTCCTATTTTTGAACATCTGCACATTTTGTACATTTGCTTTTCTTAGGCTGTAGCAGTCAAGGAAATAAATTAGTATATAGTAGTTTACCTGGGAAAGGCAATAGTCCAAAAGAAAAAGAAACTGTTTTCAAATCACAAGTATAAGACTGAAACAAACAGAGGTCAGATAACAAATTTGAAAGAGACAAATGCTTCTTTGCACTTAAATACATGAAAGGGTATCTGACCTGGAAGTACTTCTGACATGGATCAGTAGGCGCCAGCAATGGATCAGGAAATAGGTTATAATTGGAAATCTGAAAAGAGGAATCATTCAAGAAATTAAAAACCCAATAACCCAAAACATGAAAGGAAACAAAAAGCATTTCATTAAAAATCTTTCCAAAAATCACCAGGCATTCAAAATAAAACTCTTTCAGCCCTCACAGCATGCCAATATTAAATAGTACCCAAAAGCCTGCTCACAACATTTTTCTAATTCCACACACACAAATCACATTGTGTAACAGCATTTTTATTTTTAAAAAATATTTCCAGTTTTCATCTTACTAAGAAAAAAATCTTAAATCTGACAGTTTGCAAAGTTGGATTTTTCTTTTAAAAAATTTATTTTAGTTTGAGAGCATGATGAGAGACTAGAAAGAAATTGTCCTCATCCTACCCCTTTCCCCACTGCAAGAGTTAACAGCAAAGATGTCATTTAGCACAGTAATTATAACAGTAAAAAAAATTGGACACACTTCTTCAATTATATTCAAATCCATAAACTACACACCTGGAAAGATTATGTTTCTAAAATCTTGTCTATGCCTTTCCAAATTGGCAATTTTTTAATGAGCATTGTTTCCTACTTTACAATTCAGATAACAGCCTGACAATCTGGTCTACTGACCCACAATATATTTTTAATTATATTTTCACACACTGAGGGTAAGGCTCATTGCTCTGATATAATTAAAAGGACAGGCTTATTCCAGACTGCTTAGAAACAACAAACAGCAATGAATTGTTCCTCCATGATGATTTCTGGGCCTGCCTCCTCACTTGCTCTATATCCTTTTAGGGATACTTAACACAATTTACTCATTGTTTAAAGTTCACCTTTTACTGGTCTCTGTCATCAGTCCACTTCTAATAATGTACAGGAGACAGAGAGACAGAGAGGAGTGTTTAAAAGAGACGAGTATGTCTGTATGGGAAATTTCAAAAGATTCTGATGACTCTTTAAAACATATAATTCCCATAGGAAACTGAGTTAACTGATAAATTCTCCACCCTTACAAAAGCTTCTTTTTTTAATGAGATGAAAATTAAAAATTCATTTTCATATACTTTTCACTGCTCACAAACACATTTTAACTCAAGGACAACATTCTTCCGACATGACATGACATACTCTGAAATAGAGGCGTAAAGTGAGATCACTGAGATAGCTATCATTTTTTTTTGCTTCCTAATGAACAAGTATTTAATATAATCTCAAACAGATTTGGAGAGGGCCTTAATACTATAGAATAATTCATATGATCACTATTTTTGCAACTGAGTCTAAGGACTGTTAAGAGGGAAACATACAAACCCATAAATTATACCTTTTAATCAAAACATTCTCTCACTTTTTTCATTGTAAGGGATACAGAATGTGATTCTAATTCAGCTTTTCTGACACATAAGGTACGCTTACATCCATACGGTTATTTTTCTTAATAATATCCAATGCTGAGCTCAGAGACAAAGGACTAATATTCAACCACTACCTATATTTTATTAAAAATCCAGTTGTGACTTTAAAACAAAATATAAAACTGCTTAAGTGCAAACAGATTGCCAGTAACTATTGTCCTCCAGTCAGACTCTCATAAGGCTTATTAATAAAAATCCATATTGCTGATATGCCCCGTGATGATACTATTAGGGCTAAATAAACTTCCAATCTGGCTAGAGATGAGAGCATTCATGTGAAAACATGAGGACATTTAGGTCCAAACAAAACAAAGGCGGGGAAAAAGCACACATACTAAGTCAGGAAAAGCAGCTCTACCCTCCTGATGAAAGTAGGTAAGGAGAGGCTGGCCTTATATATCATGGAAGACGCCTTCATTTAACCAGATAATAAGCCTTTGTTAAATACCTACTATGTGGCCAGACATGGGCATCAAGGTGACAAAGAGGATATAGTGCCAGGCCTGGAGTCAGGAAGACTCATCTTCCTGAGTTCAAATCTGGAGTCAGAAACTTAGTAGCTGTGTGACCCTGAGCAAGTCACTTAACCCTGATTTCCTTAGTTTCCTCATTTGTAAAATGAGCTGGAAAAGGTAAATGCAAACCACTCTGCCAGGAAAACTCCAAGTGGGGTCCCAAAGAGTTAGATACAGCTAAAAGCTGACCAAAATATGCCAGGCACTGTGCTAAAGTACATTCCCATGGGGACAGTGAATGGGGAAATACACTGAACACCCAAAAGTTTCATTACAACTTTCTGACCAAACAAAACCCTTTACAAAACTGAGACATACTGACTCCTTCTTCTTTTCCATATACGGTTTTCATGTCTATTGCTGCCAGTCTAATCCAGGCTCTTATTTTCTCAAGTAGAGAGTGTTTTGAACACTCCCTCCAGTCTGTTCCTGCATCAGCTCATGCTACACGTCACTTTCAAATGACTCTTCCTCAAATACCATTTGGTATAATGTACTACTCAATGGGTATATTAGTTCAAAAAGGGTCAGGGGTACCCCATTGCTTGCAGAAGTAAGTTCCTTAGTTTGGCCTTTAAGAGACTCTACAATCTGGTCCCTCCCTCTCTATTCTGACAATAATATTCTGTACTTCTCCCCTAACATGACACCCTGGATTTTGAGACAGAAGGACGTTCAAACACCAACACTTCTAGGTCACTTCCCTGGACAATTTCCTCTGAAGCCCTGTAAAATGCAAAATTGCTACTATTGGGCAGGTTGTTTTTAATTGTTATTAAATGCAATGACATTATATAGAGTAGATAATAAAAATAAGAGACATTTACATAGTACTTTAAAGCTGGCAAAGCACCTCATATACATTATCTAAATTTGGACTTAATTAAAAAGCAGCATCTGAGGACCCAGGCTGCCTTACACAATCATTCATCTTTTTATGCCTACTGCTATTTTTCCCAGCTAAACTGTAAACTTCTTAAGGACAGGGACCTTGTCTTATGTCTCTTCTTCTCACTACTACCCAAGTAAATATTGGTTACATGTTGTTTGATGACATTGAGAATTCCCCTCTTATCTCCCTTCTCCTTTGCTCCCATTCTCTGGTGAAGACATCTATAAAATGCATCTGGATACAAGAAGATTGGACCTAAAATAAACCAGCTATCAGTTCAATAACATTTTTGCTAAGATAGAAAGATATATTCAAAGAGATTAGGTCTGGTCCTTTATGTTGATGAAGTGCACAGCTCAAATGAGGACACTGGCCCTACACACAAGAAAGTGAGGGGTACAGAACATGCGCATCTACTATTCCAAGAGGGCTGGGGAGAACTGGTACAACTTTATATTCTAGCCTTGGGTACAACATTATCTAGTTACAGTGCCAACACTCACCACAACCAGAAAGATCACTACTATTGAAAAGGGTTCACCAAAGATACAATTCATGAAGTAACCAGGATGTCTCCTCTGTGTTTTATCGACAACCACAGCATGACAAAGAAATATGGATAGCAGCCATTCAACAGCTCCAACTAAAATGGTCACAAACAAGAATGAGATGAAGGCTTAATTTGCTTAACAGGGCCTCTTATATATCTATTAGAGAAAACATAAGAAATGAACTGCCTCATAAAGCAGATGGTCTTCTCTAGTTTCTTAACAAGATAATTAAAGGAAACTAAAGAGCAAGGATCTGCTAAATTGACCACGGAAAATGATTTAATCTGAACCAGACTGTAGGAGTTTCTGAAAAAAGGATTTCCAGTTTCCCCATAAAACTGACACAGGTCATTTGGCAACATCTAAATCAAGAAAGAGAGCCATTCCGAGGGCAACTGCTTCCTGGGCAAGAGGAACCAATCTGGCAGGCTCTATTAATGAACCAGGGTGGGAGGTGAGGGATTAACATGGCCCCATGGAAAGAAGACTAGAACAGGTAAGTCAGACATAGGTCTGAGTTCTTCCTTGTTCTGTTATAAAATGGCTTTGTGACCTTGATCAATTTTTCTCATTTCCCCGTCTGAAAAATCAGAAATAACACCATAAAGTTTCTTTTTTGCCTTTCTGCAAAAGAAAGATCAAATGGTGAGACTTAAAAGTAATTAGTAGTTGAGGAGAGAACAAAGGAGAATCCAAATCAGTAAAACTGAAGTCTCTTTTTTTGACCCACAATCCAACTCAAAGTATGATCAAGATCCTTTATCATGGTCGTAGTGAGCTACCTATATTTAAATGGATGAGAGCTCCTTACGAGTCTCGACTGTTTTTGGTTTTTTTATTTTTTTTGTTAAGTGTATTCCTCTCTCCTAATGAAAGTGCCTGGCATTTAGAAGATGTTTAATAAATACTTGCTGAATTTAAGTGAATAAAACCAGAAAATGTACTTGTTCATATAAGTTTACTCCTGGGACAGAAATATGTTTTAAATGATGTTTCCATGACTCCAGCAAGGACAGACACAGAATCTTCAAAAGCAGGCAGCATGCCAACTTGTGAAAATAGTAAAGCAATTCTTCATGGAAGAGACTCTACTGTATCTCTAACATTGTTATTCTGCAGTTTGGACTATCCCTGGGCCCTATGGCATAGTGAACAGAAGGTTAAAATTGATGCTGAAGAGTCCTGGGTTCAGTTTCCACTTCCGTCATTTGTTACCTCTATTATCTTGGGCAAAGAGTTTAAGAATCTTTGTTTCTACATGTGTAAAATGGAGTGATAATGCCTGTATATGTCACAAAGCTGTTGTGGGACTCAAACAAATCTGTGATTTCGCTGATGTGGATGTACCTTCCAAACCCTTCCACAAATGGTTATGAAAATGAGTTATTTTTATTATTCTATTTTTTTCTTGAATAAACATGTAATTGTGTTACTAACTAAGGAATTAAATACAAAGTAATTCAATGTTGATGAAGTATGTTTCAGACTAGGAATTATACTATTCCACAGAATTGTGACACAGCCCAAGACCCAAATGATTGGCCTTACCAACCCATTCACTCACCTGTGTTTATGACATATCAAATTAATTAATAAATAAACATTTATTATGAGCCTATTATGCAATAGGCATGACATAAGAGTTGTCGCCAAGAAGCATGGCACAGCTTAAAGTTCAATGCTCTGAATTTTACAATATCTTTAAAGGAAATAAAACCTCTTCAAAGTTGTTAAATCAGGTTCACCAGACAATTTCTTAAAGTACTTTGTGTTTTATTTTCTACAGTTTTTGTTCTGTCATTTAATGATAATCTGGAACTTTGTTAATTACTGTAGGCATTTGTTAGTTCAATAATCAATACTGTTCCTCGCAAGTTTTTCCCTTTGGTAATGGAAGGAATAGCCATTGGTCTATAAAATAAGCTCTTTTTGAAACATAATTCAATTTCTTAAAATAATTAGTGCTTCATACTTTAGTATAACGTCATTTATATCACCTTTATTATTTAGCAAGCATCATATATTTAGTTATTAAATGTCATTTAATAATAAATACTGTTCTCATTTTAGTTTCAAAGGAAGCCCTTTTGGCCAAAAAAATTTTTTTAAGAAAGAAGCTCAAAGCCCAATTACTTTATTATTTCCTGGGTGCTTTAACATAAATTTAGCTTTAATTTGATGACAATGATAAATCGTACATTTAGTTTACTATTACATAGCTTAAATATAATGAAAATAATCAGATTTTACAAATTCATTTTTATTTTCTGCTTCATGTCATCATTCATATTTCAGTACTCAAAGGATCTGTGCTTTCTTGGTGTAATGAACTTTTGCTAACTGGTCAGATGCTCTTGTCAAAGACCAATCCAGTGATAAAACTCTCTAAATATAGCTAAGTTCATCACCAGATTACATAGACACAGTCTCTCATTAGGCAATAATGAAGTTTTTGCATCCTCATAATATCTTCCAAATGTTGCATTCCTTTGGCATGGTGTTTGTGAACCAAGAGTACCCTCTTTACCAGGATGAGGAGGAAAAATACTCTTCTAAAATAAAGATTATTAAATAATTGAATTTCAGTAGAAGGTCACTGTCTGATAAGAAGTAGAGCTAAGCTGGATATTATAGTTCAACAGCATCCACGTTTCATTGTCAGACCAGATGTTTCAATATTTCATGGCTTGAAGTGAAATAGTGTTTGGATCATTCCATCTCCTATTCCTCTACATGACTCACCACATTACATTAGATTGTTGGGGAGGGGGACAGAAGGGAGTGGAAGATGTCGGTATGGAGGTGATTACAGGGCATACATAGTCTTACTGATATATAGAGTTATGGCCTGTTTTTATTTGTGTGATCATACTAGTATAAACATTTCAACTCCTTGAAAGAATCATGATGTGTAAAAATCAAGGTAGAGCTGTGCTATGAAATAGGAGAAGGAACCAATAGGCTGGAAGTCAGAGGACTTGAGTAGTTATCTATATTCAGTCATTCAATTCAATCACTGAATAATTCAATCATTTACTAGTTATGGCACCTTATCTATGTAAGATAATGTTTTCCTTCCTATCTCATAGGGTTGCTGTAATAATAAATGGAGATAAACCTACGTGAAAGTAAGTAGACAACCACACATGTAGGAAACAGATGATTAGAGTCATTGTGGTATTGCAGAAAGCCCCTGAATTTGTACTTATGCACCTGAATTCTAATCCAGACTCTGCTGCTTACTACCTCTATGACCTTGGTATCACCTAACCTTTCCCTTTCTGGATTAGTATATAAAAGGCTTGAAGATATGACCTCCAATGTGTCTGAAAGCTCTAAATCTTTGACTTTATGATATTGTTATGGTCAGGTGATGTCTCTACTCAAAAAGGCTTTAGTGGCTCCCTATTACCAGCTAGGGGATAGCTAGGTGGTGCAGTGGATAGAGTACTAGATCTGGAGTCAGGAAGACTTGAGTTCAAATCCAGACCTGAGCAAGTCATTTAACCCCACATGCCTTGGTCCTCATCTGTAAAATAATCTGGAGAAGGAAATGGCAAAACATGCCAGCATCTTTGCCAATAGAGTCCCAAATAGGGTCCCAGAATCAGACATGAGTGAAATGACTAACACGGCCAAATTACAAGTCAAATGAGGTTTGTAAACTCAATTTGACATTTAAGTCCCTAAAAATAGGCACCATGAATTTTTAAACCCTGGTCTTTTCTTATGCCTTTCCATTCTTGACGCTTATGAAATTCTCCCCCCTTTTTTCATCTGTTGAATATTAAAGCCCATCTTCATCAGAGAAATACTCTTTATTTTCTTGTTGGTAATCTTACATAGTTACTTTGCTTTGTAACAAAGGACCTGATGCAATAATTTATATTATAGTTATCTAGGTTTGTGTCTCATGCCATAACTGGAGCACAAGTTTCTTGAGGGCATGGAATGTGTCTTATTTAGATTTTGCATCTGTCTCAGCATCCAGTAAAGTACTTTGAATATATTGAGTATACAATTTTTATTGGAAGATTATTAATTCATCAGAAAACATCTTACACTTCAGAGCTTCACTGTGGCATCCAGTGACTGTATATCTGAAGGTCCTTCCAAGGGAGACCTGGGACGTTCTCCTGAGTTTGGGACACTGTGAATGGATCACTTATGGTGAGAAAGAAAGCAAGGTGCTGACACCTAAGGCCTTGTCACTTTCAAAGTAATTCCCAAGTTAATGATTCTTGAAAGGAAGGAACCTTAAACGCGCAGCTATTTGTAAAGTTGCTTTTGAAGTCTGAGTTAGTCATGCATGAGTTTTAAAAAATGCTTCCTTTTGACTATCTGGGGCACAACTAGAAGAAAGAAAAGAAAACCTATTTCCAACACTCTTACCTACTTAGCCTCAGCATTAAAAAAAGGGGGAGAGGAGGGATAAAACTGAGCAGGTACAAAGAAAAATCAATCAATGGATCCAAATTCAGGGCCTTCAAAAGCTTAATATGTAAAATATTCTGATATTTTAAGCATTACTTATTGTTTAACACCTAAGTTTCACATTGTTTTAAATATGATATAAATATTATATATTGTTATATATGTATTTCATATATATTTTATAAATATATATTACATTATGTATTGTATATTATGTATATGTACATTATGTATAAATATGTACATTACATATTGTAATATTATATGTCACTTAAAAAGATATATATATATATATATGAACTGGTAGCATTATTCATGTGATATTTGTACAAAGAACAATTTAACAATGCAAACTAAAGTAGGGTTCATAACTTAGAACCTGTGAATTTAAAAAAATATATTTTGATAACTATTTCATTGTAACTGACTTCCTCTATACTCCTTTGTATTTTATTTATGCTGAGAAGGGATCGAATGCTTCACCAGACTGACAAAAGTGTCCATGACATAAAAAAGGCTAAGAATCTCTGGACTGGAGCAACTGAAGCACTTAAGTGTTGGCGCTTTGGATATATTAAGAATACATTTATGTGGTATTTCAAGGTGTACAAAGCTTTGACTTTACATATTTACCATAAGGGTTCTATTTTTCCTGTTTTTTTCAACAAGGGGCAGAGGGAGGAAGGGGGGATAACTTGAGGTTTGCCAAAAAAGACAGAAAGCAAAAGGAGTCATTTGAAAACCTTTTTAAAATGCTCAGAAGGAAAATATGCATACCTCTGACCCAGCAATACCACTACTAGATCTGTATCCCAAAGAGAGCAATGAAAAGGGAATAGGACCTAATTGTACAAAAGCATTTACAGCACCTCTTTTTGTGGTGGCAAAGAACTGGAAATTGAAGGGATGCCAACCAAGTGAGGAATGAATGAAGATGCTGTGATATATGACTGTGATGTAATATTATTGTACTATAAGAAATGACAAGGGGGGGTGGAGTTTCAGAAAAACCTGAGAAGATTAATGTGAACTGATACAGAATGATGTTAGCAGAACTGGGAGGTCCTTGTACACAATAACTGAAACAATGTAACAATGATTAACTGTGAAAGACTTAGCTACTCTTTTTAAAACAAAGATCCAAGACAGTTCAGAAGGACTCATGATGAAAAGTTCTATCTACTTTCAGAGAGAACACTGATGAACTCTCAGTGAAAACTGAAGAATAATTTTTTTCTCTTTGGTTTTCTTGCTTTTTTTTCAGCATGGACAATATGGAAATAGATTTTGCATGATTTTACATATATAACTGATATCATATTGCATGCCTTCTCAGTGGGCATGGAAGGACTGGAAAGAGAATTTGGATCTCAAAATTTAAAAAAAAGAATGATTAAAAATAAATAAAATAATAAAATTTTTGTGCTCTCAGAAGAGAAGGAAAGCCAGAAAGGAACAAAGACCAATGGGTCAAGCACTGAAAGATATGTAAAATTTATTACATAATTCAAAGAAAACGCAAACTAAACATGATCGAAATTTGTAGTTTCCCTTACAAATCCTCTTTTTCTATTCCATTTTGTATGTGAAAATGTGTGTTTTTAAAGTGGTGTTTCTTGAGTCCCGAATTTTTAAAATGGCAACAGTAACAATAAATTTGACTCTTACCTTCATGAGCTCTGGGACAGTGGGCAAGTCACAGCATCACTGAGACCTGAGGGAAGCAGTCTCAGAGGCCCTCTATCCCAACCGGTGCCTGAATGAGAATTTCCTCTAATACATACCTCCGAAGCACTCATCCTATTTCTGCTTGATGACCTCTAATGAGGGAGAACCCACCACTTCCCCAGGCAGCTCGTTCCAGTTTTGGATAGCTTTAATTGTCAGAAAATTTTTTTGTTTCAGAAAAAGCCTAATCTTTTTTCCACAAGGCACCTTCAAATACTTGAAAAAAGCAACCAGGTATTCTTGAAGGCTTTTCTTAGAGAGGCTAAAATATTCTTGGGGTGTTCAACTGAATCCCATATGGTTATGACCTCAAGGTCTTTCACAAACCTGCTCCATCTTGTCTGAATGCTGTCTACTCATCGATGTCCTTTCTGAAATGTACTACTCAAAACAGTCTAACACACACACACATACACACACACACAGCTACTACGAATACTATGCCTCCTTTATCTTGTACTTATGAAGTTAATTTTTTTTAATATGAGAGTAAGATTTTTTATTTCCCCCTGTTAAGTTTCATCTTATTAGATTCAAAGCAACATGATAGTCTTTTAATTCTTTTTTGGACTCTGACCACCATCCAATGTGGTTAGTTGGCTTTGTGTTATCTGCAAATATGATAAGCACAAGATAGACGTATTGAAGTTACAGATAAAAAATGTTAAACAGCTCAGACTCAAGTACAGATCTTAAAGACATTCAACCTACTCTGTCTGCAGTATGTACAGGGAAGGGCACAGACCTGGAGTCAGAGGGCCTGAATGTAAACTCAGGTCCTACTACTTATTTACCTGGGTGACCTCAGTCCAGGAGAAGCAACATGCATTCCCCTCCCAGGTATACTTCTGACTTTCCAGACTTCATTACCATGCCTTCTCTATGACCACACCCTAGAAACATCCTCAGTGCCTGGAACTCTCCTATACATCTTCTCTCTTTTGGTAATTCATCTTCCCTTCCTTCCTCAACCCTCTCCTTTCAGCTCCCAATTATGTGACCCCTTTCTCTATTAGTATGTAAGATCCTTGGAGGCAGGGGCTTTTTTTTTGCCTGTATTTGTATCCCCAGGACTCAACACAGAGCCTAGCACATAATAGGCAATTAATAAATATTTATTTTCTGTTGCCTGCCTGCCTGGGCTAAATCACTTAATATCCCTATGCCTGTTTCCCCATCTGTAAAATGAGAGAACTGGACTGGTTGGCCTCTACAGTTCTTTCTGGATCTATGATCCTAGTCACCTTTCAAGCTGGCATTAATGACTAACTTTCGGGGTTGAGTTATGCAACTAGGTCCAAGTCCACTTGACCACTATTATCTACTCCTATCTCTCCATCTTCTTCAAATCTGACCTCAGGCTCAAGCAAGCTGTGCACCTCCAGCTGCGTCTCTTCACTTGTTTGCCTCAGCTCCTTTACCTGTACAATGGCAATAATTACAGTACCTATCCCCAAAAGTTGTGATAAGGATAAAAGGATGATTTGTAAAGAGCTTTGAGAACCTTTAAGCATCCTCCAAATGCTAGCTGTTGTTATTGTTAGCTCTAATTTTTCACAAGAATAGCAAGGGGAATTTTAATCAAGACCTGCTACAACCAGCAACATCTATACCGTTCCTTTGACTGACGAGGGAAAATCTTTCTAAGCCTCATTTTCTCCATTTTTAAGCTGAAGAGGATAATACGTGTAGCATGCCTTCCCTGTTGGAGTTTTTGTGAGGAAAGTCTTTATATCTTAGTGCAATATATAAATATGAATTGTTGCTTATTATTATTTATCATCATGCAGGAGGTGCAGAATTTGTTACAGGAAGTAGCTCTTGTCTTCCTACCCCTCCATCATATCTACAATAAAGGCTCACTTTCATCTCTGTCCCTTTTGCAATAGACCATCTTGAACCTTTCCCTTTTCCCAGTGATTCAAGTTCTCCATTAAAACTCAACTCAAAAATGACCTAACTGCAAAGCCTAGCAGATCGGCCTGACCCTGCCAATAATTTCTCTGATATCTGTATTTGTTTCACACTTACAGTGTCCCGTTCTATTATTCTTCTCAGGGAGGTATTCCAATTTGTATTTTTCTTTTGTGTACACTCAATGAAAGGATAAAAAACTTTAGGGCACTGGCCACTTACAGGATCTTTTTTTCCGCACATTTTTTGTCATTCAGTTGGTTTTTTGGTCATGTCTGACTCTTTGTGACCCTATTCACAATTTTCTTGGCAAAAAATACTGGAGTGGTTTGCCATATCCTTGTTCAGCTCATTTTACAGATAAGAAAACTGAGGTAAACATGGGTAAATGACTTGCCCAGGGTCACAGAGTTAGCAAGAGTGGGAGGCCAGATCTGAACTCAGGAAGATGAATTAGGCCTTTAATAATTGTGTGCTAAAGGTCAAAAACAACAGTATGCTTTTCTTGGAAACTAAGATGAAAAAACTCAGGGCAAAAATACATGTATCAGCGTATGGTTATTCTTAGAGTTGATTTGTTGTTAAGGTGACATCATATGGGGAACAGAAGTCTAATTAGTCTATCTTTGTTATGGAATTGTTGGGAAAATACAAGTCACAGTCCAGGATGCCATGTTTTCTTCTCTCTTGGATATTTTTTTCAAGACTGATTCACTTTGTCTTAGAATAATTTCTTTCTGTTCCTCTGCATCTCAGTTTCTGCCCCAATTAGCAGCTACAGACTAGCTTCCCATTCTGCAGAAGGCTCACACAGGAAAGAATCACCATCTGATACTACGTCAGTGACATAACTATGTCTCAAAGATGACATCCTCTGGAATTAGAGGTTAAATTGAAACTTTTTTTAAACATATGATGCACTTTTAACAAGGAAAAGTAAGTTACCTGGTTCATATTAAGCCTAAAATCTACTTTCCCAGGGAAAAAATAATAGGGAAAGAGATGAAAGCTTAGTGTCAGGAAGCCTAAAGCAAATATTAATTGTTCCTAAAACTTAAAGTTACACCCCTTAATTCAGAGGAGTTTAAGCTGGAGCCCAAGGTGGGCTCAGATAGATTTCTGGGGCCCCATGAATTTGGATTAAAAAATTGTATCTTCATTTTCTTTAAACACAGGCTGAAATTTAGCATTTCCTTCTATTATAATTTTTTTAAAAAATATTCTGAGAAAAGAGGTTTTACCACATCTGCCAAAGGGGCACAGAACACACAAAAAGATTTAAAAACTCTTATTTAATTCTCTATCAAAATCTCTTCTCCCTGACCTCTCTCCTACATATCAATTAATTATAAAAATGACACAAAGTCCAACTGAGTTAAACGAGTAAGCCACAGGGGGAAAAAGTGTATTTAGTACTACCTACCAGGGGTCACCCACCCATCAAAACAGCTCTTCACTGGGACGGCTCATCCATTTAGTATCAAAAAACTTAGGGCTGTTTTTGACTCCTCTCCCTCTATGTCTTGTCACTCTACATCAAATTAAGTCAACAAGCATTTATTGTTGGTTTTTTCTGTTCAATCGGTTGTATCTGGCTCTTGGTAATCAGGTAAACTAACTGTCCATGGAGTTTCCTTGGCAAAGATACTGGAGAGGTTTGCATTTCCTTCTCCAGTGGATACTTTGCCAAGCAATAAGAGATTAAGGGACTTGCCCAGGATCACACAGCGAGGCTGGATTTGAACTCAGGTCTTCCTACGACTCCAGTTTCACTGTATCCACTGAGCCACCAGCTGCCACAAGCATTCATTAAACTGCATACTATATGCCAGGCACTCTGGTAAGCACTGGGGATGCAAAGAAGGGCAACCCTCGCCCCTCCAAAAGAGTCACTGCTCTTAAAGAGCCTAATGAGGGAGACAATAATATTAATTACTATTAACTGGGTTAGCAGTCAATTTACCAAATCCGAACAGGTCTTTATTCAAAATGTCTTTCTCATCCATCCCTCCTCCCCCTTTTACTATTCTCATTGCCCCCAGGATGTGGAACTAATTCTTCTGCAATAGCTTACTTTCTGGTCTTCGTGCCTCCACCCCAGTCTACTCTGCTCTAACACATGCTTACACTATAGCCAGATTAAATTTCCTTAAATAGTTTCAATCACATCTTCCCACACAAAATACCTGTGGTTATGTGGAAAGTGACTGCTCACTGACTACCAAAATCGGACCAAAATTTCCCAACCTGGCATTCAGGAGCCTCCTAAATATGGTCCCATCCTATTATTCCCCATATGTGTGTGTGTGTGTGTGTGTGTGTGTGTGTGTGTGTGTGTGTGTGTGTGTGTGTGTGTGTGTGTCCTTTGAAGCTTTAAGTTTTGAAGATACTAGACTATTTGCGTTATCTCCCAACAGTAATGCTGTCTTCCTATGAAGTCATCAATAAACACAATGTATTTCAGCAGTAACCTAACTAAGGCTACCATAAAAATGGCAATGAGGAAGAGGCAGCCCGAGAAGTACGGCTCATCGGCACTTTTGCCCAACGAGCATACACAAACGACTTCGTTTATACTAAGGTGAACTTCAAGACCACAACTCATCACCTTCATTTATGAAAACTGTTTGGTATAAGCTACATATTCTTTTCACAGGTTACACTGCATGCTCCCAGAAGCTGTTTTATATACTTTAGGAAGTGATACCAGATGTAAGTATACACTAAAGTGTCAAACACTGCAGAGAATGAAGATTATCACCACTTGTATATCCATGCTCTAAAACCCTATCACAGTAGCTTAGGTAATGGTGTACACTGTCCTTGCAACCAAATACCAGTTCCCCACATCAATTAACTTGGGAGGCTTTTATTATAAAGGCCGAAACTCCCATGCCCATAATGACATTTTAAAACCATCTACCATCACTTTCTCCTCTGCACCCAAGTGTAAACTAGCAATATGACTAGACAGGAGAGGAACTTTACTGCTTATCATCCTTGACTCACAGCCCAGAAAAGCAGAGTTCAGAGGTTTTACCTGAGGTGAAATTGGAGTCATTCTCGACAACACTAGACAGGAAGAAAGGATATTTCCCTAAGCTTCTCAACTTTCAGACTGACCTCCCTTCTTTCCTTGTTTCCTAGGGATAACTAATAGCTATTTCAACATAGGGCCCAGATTATATCCATTTGGACCGTCTGGCCCAGCATAGTATGCCTGGCTGGTCATATGTTGACCTTATCTCCTCATTTTCCTTGGTCAATCAAGTCTCTCATGTCACATTCCCCTAAGATTAATAATACACTAATATCCAAATGTTTATTCCCCACTTTGCAGTACATGTGTCTGGAATCTGCCTCTTAAATCTTGCCTGTTCTCCAAAACCAGCCTCAAATCTGTCACTCATGTTGCCTCCGTAATACTCTCTCCCTCACTGTAATCATACCTATGCCCACACTTCCCCAATCATATCCTCTCTCATCCTTTTCAAGTAAACTCTAAAAACTCTATATCTACCTATTTCTCATCTATACTCTATTATACAATTTAATATCTAATTATATAATGTCTCAGCGTTCAATGTTGCTTCCTGCCAGTTAGTCCTAACCCCACAAATAGGATGACTGTAAATTACCTGTGTATAAGAACCATATTTTAAACTCCTTCTGAATCCCTTTGCATAGTGCTTAGTACGAAACTGGTACTGACTTCTATTAAATGTACTTTGAACTCCTGACCCTCAGGGGAAAAAGGGAAACCCTCCATAAGTACTCTGCCTGTCTACTGGCTGGCAGAGAATGAGAGTAATTTTTAACCCATCACCACATCTGACTTCTTCTACATACAGACTTGCAAGAAGATGTAGGGAACAAGTCACTCTTAGCCAGCACTCACTCACTCACTCTCTCTCTCTCTCTCTCTCTCTCTCTTTCCCCTTCTCTTCTGCCACCCTCTCCCTTCCTCCCTCTTTTTCTTAAGCCCAGTGATAGAAGGGGAGAAAACAAAGGGAAAAGGTTACATATGACACAAAGAATTTTCTTAAGTCCCATTAGGATTTTGCTATCCATTTCCAGGGGATGAAATTTGGGTTGCTTATCATATTATTAGTAAGCCCTAGGAGAAGAGGGACACTTTTCATACACAAACTGAAAATCATTGGATTTGGCACAGATTAAAGCATGCTTGTGTACACTGAGAGGGGGAGACTCAAGTGAAGATAATCCCTTCAATGTGTCACCATTCTCTGACCAACTAACTATGTATAGATTTGCCATGCAAGCAAATATATTGTACATATTGCCTATATCTGCTCCAAGTCTTGGAGGGATGGGAGCGGGGGTTGAGGGAGGAGAAAGAACTCATAGACCTCATTCATGCTTCTAATTGTGCAAAGTCATTCCTCTCAAGATTCTGCTGGTCTCACCTTGCAAGTATTTTAGTGAATTTACTTCAGTTCACTGGAGTTCACATCCCTGAGGACTGCTTTGAATTTCTCATCTACAAAAATGAGAAAACTTCTAGCATACCTGGAGAGACAAGCTGATCTGGCCTTTTTCCCCAAAGTAAGCCACATTCCCCAGTAAACAAGTGAGCAAAGAAGAAGAACAAACAATTTTCAAATGAACTACGAACCACAAACAGTCATATGTAAAAACCGCCCCAAACTACTAATAAGAGAAATGAAAATTCAAATAACACACTTAATAGTCTACACCCATCCAAGCAGCAAAGACAATAAAAGGTGGAAATAATCGATGGAGAAGGCACTAAGGGAAGGGCACACTAATACACAGATGATGGAACTGCGAACTGGTCCATCCATTCTGGAGAACAATTCAGAATCACATGAGGAAACTTACTAAATTGCTTATACACTTTAACCCAACAATCCTGCTATTGGGCATGTACCCTAAGGAAACCAAAGAGAAAATCCCATATATACTAACATAAAATAGCATAGCTACCCTTTTTGGTGCAAGCAAGAAACAAAATGGGTACAGATTGATGGGAGAATGGTTGAACAGATTGCAGTGTTATCTCAACATAAAGGAATAGTGATAATTAACACATAAATAGCCCTCTAAGTTTTGCAGTATACTTTATATGCACTATGTCATTTGAGTCATAACAACCTTACAAATGAGGAAGCTGAGGCTGGGAGAGATCAAGTGACTTGCCCAGAGTCATGTGGCTGATAAGGATATGAGATAAAATTCAAAGTAGTGTCTTCTTCACTCCAAGCCTAGTGTTCTTTAAAAATACCTTCTAGCAACCTCAACATAAAGATAAAGATGCTATACAGATGAGGGATTCTGAGAAGCATATGAAGATTTGTGTGAACTGAAACAGAAGGGGGAAAAGAGAGCAGAAGAATGATATATACAGTAGATATAAATGGAAAGGTCACAGAAAGGAAATGGCCACTATGGACTCCAGAGAACAGAAGAGGAACCACTCCTACTTCCTCTTGGGATTGCAAATGCAGTGTGCAGACACATACATACACACATACATACACACACACACACACATATTCAGTTGTAATATGGATCAGTTTTCTGGAAGGCATGACCTTTATTAGCAAGGAGGTGTCAGTGGGGTCAGAGTTGACAATGGGAGGACACACCAGAAAAGGGGGATGTGTCAAACATGGTAAATGTGTCCATTTGTTTTACCTAACTGTATTTCTTGGTTACAAAGGAGGGGCTAGGCACAACGAGAAGGGAAAATGATTCTTTCTAAACATCTATTAAATATTAAAAAACAAATGTAAGCCACAAAATTTCACCTTATTCTTCACCTCCCTTAATGGACTCCTTCAAAGCAGAGGACTCCCTCTACTTCTCTGCTTGCATTTTCCTACTACATCTTTAGCAAAAATTGTTGTGGCCAATTTCTTGGGGAAAACACATTTTTCTCACCTCCCTCTCTGCTAAGTATACCTTCCTGTGCAAAGAAATTCCTTTGAAAGATAAAGTTGTTTTATGGTTGATACAATGACCCATAACTTACTCTGCCGTCTCAAGGACCTCAGAATAGAGAATGGAACGGCTCACAACACTTAAAAGTAAGGAATCTCAAGACTACCTAGAACAGAGGATCCCAGAATCAAAGACCTACAGTATGAACAGAGCTCAGAGGTCACCGAGCCAATTCCTTTCTTCTCCAGATGAGAAAATCAAGGTCCAAAGGTCACACAAGCATAAAGTGTCAAAGGTGGGGTCACCTAAATTCAGAGGTACAGTACCATGCTGCCCTTCTTTAATACCTTCTTTTTTACAAATGAGTAAACAGGCCCAGGAAGGGGAAAAATTCTCTTAAAATCACAAAACCAAGACGCAAAATGAGGTCTTCTGAATCCAAATCCACTGCTCTCTTTACTAAATACTCTTCCTGGCTTTGGGGCTCATTTTCTTTCATGAAAAGAGTGGGAGATACAGTTTATTGGTGCCCATATCTTTTCATAACCAAAAGCCTCATGTGACAAGAAGAAAGAGTACCCAAAGAACAGAACTTCCTAAATTTTATTTATGCAACACAGGAGTAAAACGGGCTTCTTTCCCAAGCTACAGATCCCTAGTGTATAGAATATGGAGTAAAACTACACAGATCAATTTGGAAGGAACAGAGCAAATGAATTTCTTATGTGTTTGTTGTCTGTTAATCTATTTGGTTCTCCTCTGCCAAATGCCAAGGGGTTTAAGCATTGATTGCTTATTGTGTATTTTATTTCAGTCTTTGATTTCGTCAATGGTTATTAAACTTAATATTAAATTTTTTAAATTAAAAAATTCCTACTGCTCAAGAAATTTCACATAACATTGTTTTATTCCCTTTTCTTCCATCTCATTAAAGGGGATGTGCCAAACAAAACAAGAAAAACTTTTCTACAAGATGAGAATCAATCACTCAAAGAAAGGAGTCAACTGGTGATCATTTAGTCAGAGCTTGATGCCTGCTTGGCACAGTGGTAATCCCTGGAGATACAAAGAAAAAGTGAGAACAGTTCCTGTCCTCAGAAAGCTTACATTCCAATTGGGAAGACCACATGTGCATAAATAGGCATGTACAAGATATAAGCAGAGTCAATGCAAGCTTAGAAGAGAAGGTACTATTGAGGAGGTGAGGAACTGGAAAAGATATTACAGTTCTTTCTCCTCTACAAAAGATGCCTATTGAACACTGTTCCAGGACAAGGGGGAAATAAAGGAAAAATAGTCAAAGGCTAAACTGCAAGAGGTTGAGTATTTTGCACAGTGAAGTTTAAATTCATTTTTTTATAAAAAGAGGAAAAATGAAAGTGATCTTTCTTTACTGCTGCTCTTGACAAGATGTCATTCTACCATGAATATGAGGCAAGAGCCATTCTAGGTAGATGCTCCAAAAAGATGGGGTTAATCACCAATGGATACTCCCACATATAACATTACAAAAAAAGAATTCTTCCTTGTTCGTTCCTAGAAATGGAGACAGGAAACATGCAATTACTAAGCACCTACTAACTACCAGGCACAGACTAAGTGCTTTACAAATATCATCTCATTTGATGAGGTAGGTGTCATTATCTCCTTTTTACAGACAGAGGTTAAGTGATTCGTCTAAGGTCACATAGCTAGATTGTTTCCGTGGCTGACTTTGAACTCAGATCTTCCCAGTTCCAGGCCCAGAACTCTATCCAATCCACCAGCTAGATCCCTTTAAATGGGCAACTTTATCAGCTGAGTAAGTCAAATAATAACAAACACTTTCATCTAGCATTTTTCAAAGTATTTTACATAGATCATTTCATTTGAGCCTCTTATGAGATGCAGATATTCCTATTATGATGCTTCCTATTTTGCAGATGAGGAAACAGTATTTCTGACTCTAAATCCAATATATTCCCAACATAACATGTCCCACTTCGAATGAGATGTTCAAGATAAAAATGCTCTAGACCTCTCCAGAGGTGAATATGATGGTGATTTTGGTAATTACAAAGTTCTGGGTCACAGGATTTACAACAAGTTTTCAAATTTTCCTGGATTATATTGAGAAATTGTGGTAGCAATATCTTTAAATATGTTTGACTTAAATGGGAGATTTTCTCATCTTTGAGAACTTTAAGGGTTCAAGAATTCCCATCACTATCTAAGGGGGCTGGAGGGTGTTTCTCCTCTATACAATGTCTTTATTCTTACTCTCTAGGACCAGGTCGTTTGTAACCTCACTCGCCTAGGGAGTGACGGATGCGTAGCCAGCATAAGAGGTGAAGCACAGACCATCAGGATCAGAACACAAAGGAGACTCGGGGCCTGATTTCATAACTGAATTTTGGCTAAAGAACATTCTTTTAATGGGAGTATTTGGACAGAACCCATAAAGGTTGCTCTCCAAGAGAAACAGAAGATATTGGATGCCCTCTGAAATAAAAATAGACAATGGGAGAAATTTTGGAGCAAAATAGGTAAGAAGTTAAGCCTATTTCCAGACTAAGAAATTTCCCTTGTGTAATAATAATTTCTATTACATTGTTTCAATGGTTTGTTGTTTGTTTTTTCAGAACTGAAAAGTATCCCTACCCATTCCTATTACTTTCTGTATGGAATCCCTATAAACATGGTGTGTAAATCTATGGTTTAGAGAACATGATCCTAAGAAAATGCCATACAAGTGCTCAAAGTGATTTTTTTTTAAGTTTAGGTATGTTAAATCCAATGGTCCCAATTATCTCTAAGATCAAATACAAAATCCTCAGGTGTCTAAAGTTTCTTTACAACCTGACTCTTTTTGACTTTCCCAATCTTTAGACTCTTCCTTGCTCCCTACTTACACTTGGCAATTCAGACATAATAGTACAATGCTCCATGGCTGCTCCCCATTCTGCCTAGGAACACACTCTCTCCTTATTTCTTCCTCTTGGAATCACTAGTTTTCTTCAAGTGATTCCTTTTATAAGAAGCCTTTCCTGGTTCCTTGTATAAGATACAGCCCTCACGTGGCACATGAAGAAAACGGAAGCCCAGATGGATTCAGTCACTTGCCCAAGGTAACCACTCTAATCAGAGACTGAGTCAAAACTAGAAGTCTCCTGATACCAATCCCATTTCACATCCATTTTTCCATTCCTTCCATCAGCCTGAGGCCATGAACTAGAGGCCCCTGGGGACACTACTCTGCCTTCCACCTCCACTGTTACTAGGAAAATAACTCAACAATCTGAGTTTTCAAGAGTCTGATTGTACCCTACAACCAAGCCTTCTGCAAAACCATCACAATCAAGCACACAGACTGCTGACGACATTCGGATTCCTGTGATCTCCCCATCTTTATTTACTCCATTCTTAGATTTCCTTTGTTCATTTATTTACAGAAGGACACCCCCAGGGGACCCTCCACTGCAATCCTAGGGTCTCTAGCAGGACCATGGACCCCTCAACCCCACTGACAATTTGCTGAAGCCCTTTTCAGAATCCTGTTTTTAAATCCACAAAATGAAATACATAGAATTATAACAGAAGTCAATTATAAGGATATGTAGTTATCAAAGTATATGGTTTTCTTTTTTTTCATTTACAGATTCCAGATTAAGAATGTGTTTTATAGAAGTCTACCCTTTCTAAGGAGGAACTTGAGTGCTCTCTCATCAGGAAAGCTGTTGAAAGCCAAGACAGGAGACAGATTGCCTCCGTGCTGAGATAAGCCAGTCATATACTGGTTGCACTATTGTTTGGACTTGCCTGCCTATTCCAGATCCCAAGATACAGTACTCAGTCTCCTGCTTTGAATTCCATCCCCCACATGTTTCCTCTTCTTCAGTCTGACCTCTACCAATACCTGAACTCCATTTCTGCTTCTCTTTAAGAGAGTTGGACCTGAGACTCACATGCTCCAATTGGGCTTCTCCTGGCTACTGGTTTGGTATGACCTCTGAACACCAACCCTTGGCCTGTCTTTATCATGTCTGATTCTATGCATTCTGAATCTCTGAAAAAAACAATTTCCTTTGCCTACCTCTACAGTTTCTGAACCACAACCCCATTCTTCTTCAGTTTAGACCAACATGTCTGATACAACCTAAGCTACCATTATCTGTATCCTGCCTATTTTGCTTTGAGTGGATTTTAAGTCAAAGATCTACTTTTCAGTTTTGGCCCCCTCTGTGACCACTGCCACTTTAACACTCCCTAAGAGACTCCTACATTTAGACCACTGTTGCCTTCCAACCCTATGGATCTGCTAGATCTTGCCTATCGTGCCACTGTCTGGGTTAAAAAAAATACAAAAGTAATTTTAAACGCCATCAAGTCTAACCTCCTAGCCAAAGTAAGCATCCCCTCTACGGCATCCCATTTGAGAAAGGATCCCAACCAAGTTTTACCTTCCTCTTGCCTCAATTCTCTCCATAATCATCTCCTGCTTGACTGCCAGCCTGCCACCCTGGGAAACGTCTAACCTAAGGACCTCCTCTACTCACTGGTGACTCCTTGCCTGCAACCACCAATCTGAGAGCGATACCAGCCATTCTTCACCTCCTTCTTGCCTTGATTCTCCACAGACGCTATCCCTATCTCCTCACTTGCCATGGTGCCTCTTTTCCCCACCTTCAAATTCCAACATTTCCTGTTGTCTTCCTCTGTTGGAATATAAGTTCCTTGAAGGCAGGAAGTTAAGATAACCTTTCTATCAATGTCCAGTAGCATTACTGATGGGTTACAAAATATATGAAACCAGCTAGACAACATGTTCTAGAAAAGGGTGGGGAACTTGCGACCTCAAGGCCACATGAGGCCATCTAGGTCCTCAAGTGCAACCCTTTAACTGAATCCAAACTTCACAGAACAAATCATCTAAATAAAAGTATTTGTTCCATAAAGCTTGAATTCAGTCAAAAGGTTGCACCCAAGGACCTAGAAAGTCACAGGTTCCTTGCCCAGTTCTAGAGTTTCTGACACAACAGCACATAACCTTGGACAGGTACAAACATTACAGCTTTTATTCCCACTAACCTCTAAATGAAATTTAGCATCTCCTTCAATTATTTAAAAGCATTATTCTGAGAAGGGGTCCATGACACAGAAAAGGTTATGAATTCCTTGTCTAGTGAAAACAGGACAGAACTTGGCAGTCAGGAAAGTCTTGGGTTCAAATGCTCTGACATGTAGTAGCTGTGAGTTCCTGAACAATTCCAATTGATCTGCTAAGTCAGTGGTGCCAAATGTACAGACACAGAGATCACAAATCCGTACATAAGGATCCCTGAGGGTCACATAGTGACAGTTTCAAAATGTGATACTATCTATGTCTTACTGTATTTTCATTTATTTTGTTACATATTTCCCAGATACATTTTAATCTAACTCCTGAGGGAGCACTGTGGAGTAATCCCAAGCCACATGTGACACTTCTGTACTAAGTAATAGATGAGCTGTTGGTGTTGCACTAATGGAAGAAGTTTTCTCTACCAGAAATTCCCTAGACTGATGAGGTCTCAGATTTAAGAAAAATGACAAGGATGAATAAGATACTATTTCCCTTCCTATGTTTACAGGTGGGTTTAAATTATATTAGCTGGGGACCTCAAATCATCTCACACTTCTTTTCTTAGGGGACAGTAGAACTGAGTAGCTACAATTTCTTCTACCCTACCACTACCATGACTCAACATTTCAAAAAGTAAACGTTACTTAAAATTACTTAAAAACTGCTCACACACTAATCCACAACACTACTCTCTCTCTCTCTTTCTCTCTCCCCCACACACACACACACAAAATTATTGCCTTAACTTCACACCTTAAGTATCAAGAGAAAGTCAAGACGAGTGACAGAACCAGGCAAAGCCACCCAACAATCCCAAAGCATCACTACCTTTGATCTCTAGGGAAAAAAAAAACAACACTTATACAGACCTGATAATATAGCCGCTCTAGAGACCAAGTCAATATCCTTTACACATCGTGGGGAAAAGGCATCAACTTACTCATCTTCCCCAGCAGATGAAAGGCAGAAGTGGCACATTTTAGAGAGGTCATTAAACTTGCAAGTTCAATGGCCAATGATGGAATCAAATCCTATTTTATATAATATCTAGCATGATATTGGCCTACAATGTTACATAAGAAAACATTTTCTGTGGTAAGAACCCTTGGGAAGAGATAACTTAAGAGAGAAAGAATAGATTCCTTCCCACTCTTTTTCTGTACCAAGTAAAATACTTCTGGTGGACATAGAAACATAGGCTAAGATATCATTTACTCAGTTTTTTTAGGGAATAAGCTACTCCCCAGAAATTAACTTTCTAAATATCAGAAACTTCTCTCTCTACATGCCAAAAACTTTAATTATTTATAGAATTCATTTATAGAAAAATTTGCAGAAATTATTCTAAATTGGCCTAAATTTTCTGATGTTCCGAAAAGTCAAATCCAGACGTATTAGCTATGTGACCTTGGGCAAGTCACTTAGCCTGTCTGCCTCAGTTTCCTCAAGTGTAATATGGAGATATAGTACTTACCTCATAGGACTAATGTAGAGATCAAATGAGATAATATTTGCAAAGCACTTAGTACAGTGCTTGGCACACAGTAGGCACCATATAAATGCTAGCTCTCATCACCATTAATATTA
This sequence comes from Potorous gilbertii, assembly GCA_028658325.1. Lineage (NCBI taxonomy): Eukaryota > Metazoa > Chordata > Mammalia > Diprotodontia > Potoroidae > Potorous > Potorous gilbertii. The sequence continues at coordinate 194,532,974 of CM053772.1, forward strand.
AAAGGTAAATAATTAACTTCTCTTAGATGATACAGAGTCATCAAAATGAAAATCAAATATGATATGATGCTTTAATTTAGATATGCCTTTGGAGGATTCTGTGAGCAGACTGACTAATCTGTATAATTACTTTACAAATAATTGCCTAGAAGGGGTCAGAAGTAAGGTCCCGAGGTTCTAGTGTCAAGGTAAGACCCCTGACATGCCTTTTCCACTCAGAAAAAGTAGCTGAAGGTCATGCATTTGACAGAAGAAACTGTCAGAAGTTTCTAGATGAGTAGTTGTACTAGCAAAAATATAACATGTTTTTATATGCTTACATATGTATATACTGGATGGCACAGTGAATAGAGGGCCAGGATTGGATTCAGGAAGACCTGAGTTCAAATATAACCTTACAAGTTGTATGATCCTGGGGAAGTCACTTAAACCCTGTTTGCCCCAATTTCCTCAGTAAAATGAACCGGAGAAGGAAATAGCAAACTACTCCAGTATTTCTATCAAGAAAATCCCAAATGGGATCACGCATCAGACATGACAACTGAACAACTCTAGAAAACAGGGCCTGAAATAAATGTTAACTAACAAGTGAAATAGAAATGTGGGGAGGAGAAAAAAGGGAAAAAACATGAAAAGTGATAAAGGGACAGGAATTATTTTCTTATGAACCATTTTCAACACGGAAATTCTATAAAGCTATTATTCATAAGTACAAGAAATTTTCTTCAGGAGAAAAAAAAATCTCCACAAATATAAAAGCTAGGTCAGAACTGCCATGGTACAATGAATTTGGAAAGATCTGTGGTTCAAAGTGGACCAAAAGCTTAACGCATTCTACTTTTAATTATTTTCATTGGAAGAGATAAGTAGAATGGGCAAAGTGAAATAAATAAATATAAATAAGTAAATAAATAGATAAATTGAAGGTGATTCTAAATTCAAATTTGGAATACATTGTGATTTTTTTTTTCTGAGATTTAATATTTATGTTTTGCTTTGGGCTAACATAAAAATTAAGTTGCATTTCCCCACGTACATGCCAAATGATAATGGGAAAAAGAGGAGATGGGGAAAAAAAGACTAAAATTTCTTAAACTTGCTACAAATAATCAAAAAATGCAGAAAATGCACATGCAGTTAAGCAGGAGTTGACTCATAGCCTGTTTAGCCATGATTTTTGTCTATCTCCTATTCATTTATTCATATTAGAATCTTATTTTACAAAGAATAAGAGGTAATCTAGTGTGGCAGACAAAAAGCTGCCTTCAAATCAGGAAACACTGGGATCTAGTCCCACCCACCTCTGACCCTTATCTGCTGTGGGACCATAGGCAAGACATGCCAATGTCCCCAGGCAACTTTCTAAGATTAAAAATTGAGTTTTGTCACTGGGAATGCCCTACACAAAGGGAAGAAAAGTCATGAATTAATCATGTAACAGGTCATATACAGAAAGGGAAAGATGGCAAATCCTTTTCGATAGGCCCTGTTAGAGAATACACCTACAAAGTAAGAGAAGGATCACAGAAACCAGATGGGTATCTTCAAATACATGGAAGTTGATCTAATGGCAGATTCCTGTCCTACTTGCCCAGTTGGTGGCTATTACAACAAATAAAGAAGTAAGCAGGCTTCATCTCAAAATAAGGAAAAATGTCCTCACAATTAGAGCTATCCCAAATGGAAGGAAGGAGAGAGGAGGCACAAAGAAAACTGCATGATCCAGTGGAAAGAACATCAGCTCTGAAGTCAGAGAATGTAAGTTCAAATAAACCTCCCTGAGACTCAGTTTCCTCATATATAAAATGAAGGAGTTGAATTAAAGGACCTCTAAGGTCCCTTTCAATGTAAGTTCTGTGAAGTAATGAGTTCCCTGCTGTGATGGGTATAGGGCCTGGTTAGAGATAGGAAGCCCTAAGTTCAAATCCCGTCTCAGTAACTTGTTACTTCAGTAACCTTGACCAAGTTCCTCAGCTTCTCTAGGACTACGCTTCCTCAGCAGTACGAGGGCGATGAGAATAGCGGCACTTAGCTCAGAGATGTGGAGAATTAAATGACGCAACAACCATGAAATGCTTTGCAAGCCCTACAGAGCTATACAAATGCTGTCCAGCTATTAAACAGCCGCTGAAGGACCATGTCAGGGATACTGCAGAGGGCACTCATGCAGGCCTGGTACAAGGTAACGAATCAGATGGTCTTCAAAGTGCCCTCCAACACTGAGATTCTACAAATCTATTTAGAAATCACAGCCTCTAGCTCTGGGAAAAGTTGGAGGGCAGGGTTCCGGGCAGTGGAACAAAATGAGATGCAGGACTGGGTAGCAGGTTCAAGACCAAGTGGCATGGTGGATTAACCACTGGCCTTGGTGCCAGGAAGACCAGAGTTCAAATCCTGTCTCAGACACCTACTAGCTGGAAGAGCCTGAACAAAATCACTTAGACTCTATCATTCTCTAGTTTTGTTGTCTAAAAAATGAGGGCAAGGATAAGACTTATCTCACAGGCCTGTCTTGAGGACCAAATACATGTAAAGTGCTTTGCACACCTTAAAGTATTATCTAAGTGCTACTTCAATAAAGAAGTGATTTCACTGTGGGAGTAGTGGGGAGAGAAAGAATCCATGAAAAAGGCGGAGAAAGATTTTTGTTAAGTAATCACTAAACAAGCATTTATTATATGACTAGTCTAGGACAGGCACTGGGGTTATGACGACAAAAATGAAGTGACTCCTGTTCTAAGGAGCCTCCATTCTATCATGTATAGATAAAGGTTTATACAGAATACATGAAGCTAAATTTTATAGGGGAAGGCATTAGCAGTTGCAGGAGTGGGTGATATGAATGGAAGGCTTTATATGGGTGAGACTGGAGCTGAGTTTAGAAGAAAAAAATAAACATACACACATACATACATACATACACACATATAGGTATACATACATACACTAAAAGGTAGAGGTAGAATCAGAGGTGTGTGTGTGTGTGTGTGTAATATATACACATAAACACATACATATATAATATAAATATACATATATAAATAAATATACATACACTAAAAGAAAGAGACAGAGGTGGAAAGGAATGTATTTTATATATACACACATACAAAAACCTATACACATACACACACATACATATGCATATACCATACATATACATATGTACACATACATATAAGCATGTGTGTGCACACACACAGAGGAACAGGAAGACCAGGAGGGTGGAAGCAAGGAGCACATGAAAGCCTGTAATGTATAACAAGCATGGACAGCGTAGGCTGGAGCCAAATGGCAAACAGAAAAACTCGTCTTTGCTCCTAGAGGGAACCAAGAGGCCCTGGAACTCACTGATCAGGTGATGACATGATGCTTTAACTCCTGTACTGTAGAAACATCACTTTGGCAGTTGTGTGGAAGGTGGATTAAAAAGGGGAGAGACCAACAGGAGGTTACTGCATTAGTCTAAGTATGAGGGGATGAGGGTCTGAAAGAGGGTGGCGGCTGTGTGCAGTGAGAGAAAGGGACAAGATGTAGGAGATATATTGCAGAGTCAAACTCGGCAAGACCTGCCAACTGACTGGATATGGGACATGAGTGCCATAGATTTTGTACATGTGTAACTAGATGGATGGTGATGCCCTGGGGAAGTTGCAACCTCAAGACCACGTTTGGTCCTCTAGGTCCTCAAGTGCAGCCCTTTGACTGAATCCAAACTTCAGAGAACAATTCTCCTTAAAAGGATTTGTTGTGAAAAACTTGGACTGACTCAAAAGGCCACACCCAAGGACCTAGAAGACCACAGGTTCCTCCCCCTGCTAGACAGAAATAGGGAAATTTGAGAGAAAAGAAGATTCTGGATGAAAAGAGCGATTCTATCCAAGTCGCAGTTGGTAATGAAGGACCAGAATGCAGGAGAGAAGTTAGGTTTGGGTAGAGAAGGGCAGCTATGATCGCTGGCATGGGGAGACCAAGAAAAACACCAAAAGAATTAAACTGTAACACAAATGATTCTATTCAGATATTTAGAAGAGCTTCTTGAGCATGAGTACCGTGAAATACTGTATTTTCTCACCAAAAGACTAAATTGCAGTCTCTTTGTTTGGAAAATGTAAGGACTCAGAAACAAAAGCTCTCTCTCTGGGGAGGCTTAACCACTATTTTGCCCAGAGTTCAGAGGTGACGCTGGATGACCTCTCTCCTAGACTCAAAGCTCTATGATTTTTATGATCCATAAGAGGCTGAAATAAACCTTCTGAAACACCCTTAAAAAAAAAGATAATGTTCTGAAATGGAATTCATTATATTGCCTCTCTCTGGCAGGGGTGTTCTTTGTGGGAAACCTGAATGCCTCATTAAAAGATGCCTCTCTACATATATGGGCATGGACAAAGAGAGGTCTAGTCTTAAGGGGACACTTAAACGTATCACCCCAATTTAGACAGTTTCTCCATCCAAAAACAATTTTAAAAATTAAAAGCTGCCCTAGGACAAGCCATTCTTTGCATTTCTAAGTGCTCTTATTTAGCACTTAGAGCCTTGAGATCTCACAGCACAAGTAGTTAAACTCAGCATACTACAAATTTGTAGTAAAAATGAAAGGTACATACATGAACTGCTTGGATGACAGTGAGCCCCTGGGTATCGCCTGCCCATAGTGACCAGTCAGCACACTACCCGGAACTGTCAGCGTTTTCCAAATACTTAGGAAAGACTGAGGATGTTTAGCTGGAAAGGAGAGGGAAAAAAAAGTAGAAATAAAAGGGAGATTTAGGATGATGACAGCATTTTTTTTTCATTAAAATGCTAATGACCACCACAAATTTCACCACAACCATGCTTATAAATTATTCAGTCACATCAGCAGAGAGGAAGTCTCTCTATAGCTACAGGTAAATGTTTATAATTAATATGTGGCCACTATAAAGAATTGTGCTGGACACAGAAACCCCTTAATCAGATTTCTTCAGTGTTTCTAATCAGAAGATGGTACAGACAGAACAGGCTGACCAAGTCTCATTACCTTAATATGGTACACATTTCCTTTTTTTCTGAAAGCCCAAAGATGGCATCCACCCAGAGCATCAATGCCAATAATCTGGCAGGCTTGTAAAAACCTAAATGGTTTCTTAAAGAAAAGGAAAAAAAAATCCTCTGTAGCATGGATGGCTGACATCAAATTGGCTTAAGACAAATACTGCCCTGGAAGTCCTGGGGCCTCTTAATTCATTAAAGATGGCCAAAGCTGCCCTTTAAAATTAATGATGTAAATAAACAAACCTGAACAGAACAGGGTGAAAGAAGAGAATATTAAAAGTCTGGATATCACAGAAGCAAAAAAAAAAAACTTCTTCTTTAGGCTAAATTTGACCAAAAAGGATGACCAAAAAACATATTCAAAGCTTTAGTACAGACTGAAAACAACACAGCGCCATTCCAGCTCATACAAATTGTATTTACCCTTACGGAAGTCTAAAAGACTTTGGGTGTTTTGATATAAAAAGCCTTCTCTAAGAGACTATGACATCTGAGAAGGCAGCATGTTGAGATACAACATCATAAGGCCAGGGCAACATAGAGGGGATGTGGGGAGGGAGGAAAGGGGAAGGGGGGGAATGATGAAGAGAAAACAGCAGCTACCAGTAAGATTATCCACTTATCAACAATGTTTTTTCACTGAATGTGTCAAACAAAGGCAATGTAGTTTACCAAACAGACTGCTGGACTTGTAGTTAGGGAGAATTGAGTTCCAAACCCAACTCTGACCCAAAAGCTGTGTGACTGAAGCTCCCTAAGTTGTTTAGGAGCACCCACTCTTCATCACAATGATAAGCTTTCCCTAGCTACAAGTCCTGGCTACTTTAATCTCCAGCCTGTATTATAGGAGACAGCAGCACAGGTGTTAGCATTTTAACAAGGCATTAAAACAGGGCATTGCACCTTTGGGGGAAAAGGGGAGGGAAGGCACGGCTAAACAACCTGTGACACAGAATGGAATGGAATATTACCAAACTGGGAGAAATAGCGAATAGGAAGCATCCAGAGATACCTGGGAAGACTTATATGAACTGATGCAGAGTAAGGCAAACCAAATCCAGAAAACAATATACACAATGGTTGCAACCTAAAGGAAGGGAAAAAACAACAGAAAAAAACGAACATTGTACAATTTTACTGGCCAAGATTGGCCCCAGCACCTTTCATTTTTGTTTTCTTTTTTAATGTGCCTTCTTCCCTTCTTTGTAGAGATGGACAAAAAGTGTGGAGTACTGCAGCTGATGGCTGACGTAATAGTTGATTGGGTGGGATTGCTTTCTTTTCCTTCTTTCTTTTCTTATTCTTTGTTACAAAGGATAGCTTGGTGAATGGAAGGGAGATGGGAAATTCAGAAAGGAAAATGACATCATAACAAATATTAATAAAAACAAAGTTAAAAAACACAGGGTATTGGTGCTTCTCTATAGAAAAAAAAAATAACCTTGGTATTTCTTTCAGGTAGCCCAGCTTATTAGGATGGGTCATTTCAACTGTACCCTAAAGCTCTAACTCGCTTAACAGCATTCAAATCCAATGCCAACTCTGGATTCTGTAGCTCTTTCAAGACTGATGGGATTTTGGAATCGATCCTTCCTTAGTAAAGGCAACCAGAAGAGTGTGGACCGTCAGAAGCTGCCTACACTGGAGACATGCACTGAAAAATGGCTTTCATGCTTGTGGATGGTAAAAGAGACAATGATTTCCTAACCTCACGACTGGCTCCAAAATGAATCAAACTCACTCATTTTCCTCCAAGTGACACAAAATACTTAAGCAGATGGATTACAAATGACTTCTTTGTTGATGAGGATGTCCTGAAAATTCTAAAATCTTAAGTAAACAATGTGGAGAAATAAGTGGATATGACTTCTAAACATAGAAAAACCAAATTCCATAGTTATTTTTTTCCTCTCTTCTTTCCAAGACAATGAAGTCTAACAGTGCTGTGCTTCTTGTCACAAAAACCTATTCTAAAAAAATTTAGCTCTAGTTATTAGGTAAATAAATCAATCAGAATACTTTTTTTAAAGTTCTCCCTTAAATCAAACTGACATTTCCACCTATTTAAATTCAAAAATATTTGCAGAAAGAAAAACTTGCCTATTGTCTTTGCACAATCAAATCCTTTCATTTACTGGCAGATAGGAGATCAAATTTCAAAGAACTGAAGGATAGGAAAGATAGAATCTCAGGGGCTAAATTCCACAGAAGGTCAGCTTAGGAGACAGGGAAAGCTGTCAAGCATAAAAGTCTGAAGATACAAAGAAGCAATTCTGACAGACAAGAGGGAGCTCTGTAGAGAGCATGATATGGATGCACAGGGAACTCACTGATTCACTTAAATGTTTAAAAGGTACATACAGAAGTTGGAAGCAAGAACAGGCAATGGAAGAAGGGAAAAAAAGGACATCCTGACTTACTAGAATAGTATCTACAATGCTAAAACTCAAAATGAATGAAAACTTGTAAAGGGAGGCTTTGTTGTTCATCTTTATTCAACTGTGTCTGACTCCTTGTGACTTCCTTTGGAGTGGTTTGCCATTTCTTTTTCCAGCTCACTTTACAGTAGAGGAAACTGAGGCAAAGTGGGTTAAGTGACTTAACCCAAGCCCACACAGTTTGTGTCTGAAGTTGGATTTGACCAACTGTAGAAGATGAGTCTTCCTGACTCCAGGACCAGCTCCCTATCCACTAAACCATTTAGTTGCCCCATGTAAGGATTTGAAGGGGAGACAGCATGGTTAGAGGGCTAAACTTGGGATTAGAAAGACAAGTTCAAGCCCTGCCTTTGCTGCCTAGTAGGTACGCATTCAAGAAAAAGTCAATTAACTTTTCAGGACTTCAGGTAACACTCAAAAACTGTCAATTTCCACTAGTGGAGAAAATTTCCACACTAATTTCCTTCCATAGACAAAATCATGAACCAAAGAATCCTAAAGCTATGGATGATGCAGAACACAATGGATAGGTTACTTTCTGACTGTCCAAGTCCTTTTGGAATATATCTCAGAATTACATACTTCTAAAAACCATGTAATCAGTTCAACAGAAGTGGAATAACTCGTCAGTATGGTCAATGATGTCCTAATTCTTGTGGGATGCCATTACTAAGGGCCCTCAGAGTATGGCCCTTACAGTAGGATATAAATTTCCAGGCAGCCCCTCAGGTGTAACATCTCATTTAGCACATAGCAGAAGAGACTACACAGCATAAGGATATCAGGAAATATTATTTGACAAGAATGTTGATGAGAAAGGTTTATATTCTTGGTGACTATGTTTTTTTCCAACTGTTAAAAGAAAATAAAAGTAAACAAGTTTTTAAATAAAATCTCTGTAAAACTAAAAATATTTCTGTCCATTTCATCTACATAGTATCCCAAAGGAGAAACAAATCATTGAGGGCAGTGAACAAAGCAGCACCTCATTCTGTTCCTGGACCAGGTATCTGAAAAGATCAAGATGAATAGGGTACATGACTTGAGCAAGCAGCAAGGGATGTATTTATGAGGCCTTGAAGTGTTTACTTTGCAACTTTTTATCACTATATTTATGGGGCCAGGAATAATATATTCAAGACCAGAAATGGTTTATAAGGACAATCATCCATAACAAATCCATTAACACCTCTTCCAAGAATCCTCAGTATGCTGATCTGGGTAAAAGGGAGAAGGAGCTTGGCAAAATAAAAATCAAACGGCAGCAGCCCTGGAGAGTCACCTTCTCCAGAGCGTCTCTCATTTTAGCATTTGTTACTCTTAAATTCATTACTGTTATTCCAAAATGGAAACTTACAAGAATGTCAATAAATAGACAAAAAGATTACTGTTTTAATTAGTTTGGATTTCTTTTAAAATAAATAAAAGCTAAAGTTACCTACTAAAAAAAGCTATTCTGTAACATTTAAAACAGGACAGGATAGGTGGTAAAGTAGATGGAGCTATTCGACCCTGAGTCAAGTCACTTAACCCTGCTTGCCTCATTTTCCTCATCTGTAAAATGAGCTAGAAATGGCAAACCATTTCAGTGTCTTTGCCAAGAAAACTCCAAAATGGGGTCACAATGAGGCAAATACAACTAAATGATAACATTTAAAATAATGTACTATCTTACTTATAAAAATCACAATTCTGTATGTCTCCTATAACATGATGATACAGTAAAATTAAGGCTATCTCAAACCTTTAGGAGAATGTCATAGTCTTTTCCTTGATAGATACTCCTCCCCTTTTTAAGAATTAGTCAGAAGTCGACTGAACTAAGAATTTCCCTCTGAGGTGTTTTATTTTGGTTTAGGGCGAAGAGGGGAAGGGATAAAGAAGCAGTCTCATCATTAATGATTTGCTGGTGGGAGAGATGTTAGTAATGTACGACAATAATCAATCAATTAACAAACCTATCTTAATCACCACTGTTGTAGGCACTGGGCTCAGAGATTCAAAAAGTAAAAAAGTCCCCGGTTCCAAGATCTTGAGAAACAACATATATGGACAAAACGGTACATAAAACACACAAACAGAAATTTCTGAGGAGATACTAACAACACAAAAGTGGGGCTTTCAAGACAGGCTTCCCAGAATGACAATGAGCATGGCAGAACAAGGGAAGTGGACCCTAGGATTTGAGACACTGGGCACTTTATACCCTGAGGGCACTGTTATATCCACCTTACTTCCCTCAGGAATATTTTTGAGAGTTTAACACGATAGAAAAGAGAAACAATGGGCTGGATCTATTAAGGAAATAACACAAGTCTGAGCTATTAAATTGATTAATTAATAACTAAACATTAAATTAAAATAAAATTTTAAAAGATACTTTAGAAGCTTTAATTCCACGAGGGACACAAAAAAAGATTTTGAAAGGAGCAAATAAGGATACTGATCACAAAACAGAGAATAAAATTTTAAAAGAGAAAAAATGGGATGAGAATTAGTAAAAAACCAAATCTTAATAAAAAATCTCTTTCTCCCTCCCTCCCTTCCCTCCCTCCCCCTCCCCAGACAGCTACTGGAAGAAAGCCCATCCAAAGAATTAAGTACATGAATCTTGGGCCACTGGCTTTGAAATACAACACCAACAACACCTAGCATTGATATAATACTATTTAAAATAATGTATCATTTTATCTTCACATTAACCCTGGGAGGTAAGGGCTATCATTATCCTCATTTTACAGATGAGGAAAGTGAGGCAAACAGAGGCTAAAAGGCGTACCCAGAGTCACAAAGTGAGGCTGGATTTTAACTCAGGCAGAAAAGTGTAAGGTCACAACTGGGTCTAGCACACTCCTGGAATTCGGTCTCCCTGATTCATGCCTATTTCTCTATTTACTATACCATCTAGTTGCCTGATTTAGCCAAAGAAAGGCCTTTTTCCTCCCTTCCTCTTTGTTTCCTGGTGGTCGATTAGGTAAACTTGCCGGACACCTTTGCTCCTGAGCAACAAAGTGTTCCTACTGCATACAGATCAAAATCTGAACATATCACCAGCACTAGCAAGTCAGGCAATGAATCTAAAATTCATATTTAAAATTTTTTTTTTAAAAAGGAAAAGAAGTAAAAGAAAAGTCAAATTAAGAAGTATTGGCATCTCTAAAGAACGTGTCTGTAGTTCTTTACAGGAACAAAAATCCACCTGGACAGCAGACCTTTGAACAAGAAGTGATCCTACTGCTGTCAAATAATTGAAACTATTTAATTAAGTAAGCAAGTAGGTCAAGAGACAAACCAAAACTATGTAGAGAATGTGGTTAGAATGAGAAAGCCTTCTCCACTGCTCCATGGCAAACGTAAACTTACTGGAGGCTCAAGAGGTCATCTGGATCCCCTGTTTTCTGTCTCTCAGATGCACTGCTCTCCGCAGATGGAAGAATTTTGCCTTCAAATATTTTTGTACAGCTTTTCTTCTTAATATACAAAATGTTCTAACTCAGGCAGCTCAAATCTGAGACACTGTCTTCAGAAGCCTTCTTAAATCAAAGGCTAGACTTTGCAAATTCCCCTAAGCAGTTTTTAAAGAAAACATTTTATCACTGCTTTTCTCTCTCCGCTCGTCCTCACCTCTATCTTCATTTTTCTTTCATCATTTTCCGTAACCTTCCCTTTCTTCTGCCCTCCTCCATTGTCTTCTCCAATCTTGGCCTACCCAATACATTCTTTCTCCTCTACTTGGCTACTTCAAGTGAACAGCAGAATTTTTTTCCTTAAGTCAACAGAGATATTATCTTTTTCAAATTTGCAGCAGAAAAATAAACCACCTCTGTCCATTGAGCTAATAACATCAATATTAATAGTAGCTAACAGAAATATACCTCTTTAAGGTTTGCAAAGCACTTTACATAGGGGATCTCATTTGATTCTCATGATCTCAGGTCCCTGCCACCAGCTTTTGGGATTCTGTCTCTGCCTCAGGGCCTTCCCAGCAAGCTCTGTTTCAGTTCCATCAGGCCACCTGCCTCTAGAATCTGTCTTCAGCCCAGGACCTAGAGTCAGCCTCTCCTCAGGCACTCCCCTCTGTGCCTAGGTCTTCACCCCAGTGCCTTCTCCAGGGCTTTGCACATCATCCCTGACCAGACTCATCTTCCACTGCCACTCACCGCCTTTGGACTGAAGTCCCCTCAAGCCATACCTTCATCAGCTCTAGCCTCCGGAGAGGTAGGCCAGCAAGAAATCGCAGGACATCTGCCCTGGGGTTGGACTTCAAAGGTAGACCCCATGAGAAACTTCATCACTTGGCTCCTTCATCAGTCCTTTCTCCAGCCACTGACAGATACCTTTCCAAGACTAATTTCTTAATTCCTTAGCATGTTCACACACCCTCATATTTTCCCTATTCCAGTGATTCTGGAATCTGTTCATGGGCTAGCTGCAAAACCAGCAAACCAGCAAAACCATGCAAAACCAGCAATAAAAGTTATAGCCTGACATAGTTTGGCAAATGTTCAAAACATGAGTGCAGTCAAATGAACTAGAGAACTTGATGAAAGAAGGCAAATTTGACCTCTCAGGAATTCATGAGACTTAATGGGTGGGACCTACCATGGGATTATGACTTTACAAGAGTATTCTTTATTCCATAAGAACCAAACTGGAGGTGGGAATAATACACATATTACACACACACACACACACACACACACACACACACACACACACACACAGATGTACATGATATATGTTCTATATTATATATTATAGTACAAAAAATAAATAGCATTCTATAACACACACATAATTATATGTAACTATATAATGTGGTATATATTTTATATCATGATACATATTATACATGTACATTAAAAAGACATATTCATGTAAAGAAATATATGAATAAGAGAAAACGTGGCAGAGAGTAGTCATTGGACTACATAGTACAGACTACCTGGACAGAAAAAAAGGAAATACACATAGATGAGAAGACTGGGGAAAAGATCACAAGTCTAGCATAGAGGCATGACAGACTAGCTATGGGAAACTAAATCTTGACATCTACTCAAGGCCATTGTCTAAAGCGGGGCAATCAATAATTTCCTGGCTTGTCTTACTAATAATTTTAACCTTTGAAGACTAGAACTCACCTGCAAAGGAGGCAAGGGAAAATGAAGACAAAAGTGTGACATGTCCTAAAGATAGGTCAGAAGGAGCTACAACTGGTGAGAAAAGCTTATGACCTTGACAAGGGTTAATGATTGGCTGTTTTTGTTTTTTTTTTAAATGTGACTTTGTTGGAGTCAAGAAGGAAAAAAAGCAAAAAAGATTTTGTTTTGACTGGTTGGGTGGAATGGGCTGATGAAATTGACAACAGAAAGGAGTCAAAGACTGCTCTCTTGGTCAAGGAACCACCTATTTTATTTGTCTTGGTAGAGTTCAAGTGAACCAGATTGAGATGAACTACATACCAGTGTACTTTTGAGGAACTAAAAAATATAATTGCTGAACTGCATAGAACTTTATTTTTTAAAGGATGAACTCATGATTTTCTCTATTAAATTAATAAATTCATATTTTGACTTCCAGAAATCAAGTTAGAAGGGAGGAAAAAACAAACAAAAAGGAAAAAAACCTGAAGAAAAAACTGGTTGGATCAGTGGGAAAAAAAATACTGCTAATCTTTGCCAAAGGTACGGAAGGAATGGAAAGGTACAAATTTTCTAAATTAAAAAATGTATGGTTTCCAAATCAATAATCTTAAATTTCTTTCAAAATTCTAGTACATGTTATTAAAGCAACAATTTGTAATATATGTATATATCTCTCCACCCCGCTCCCCACGTACCCATAGTAGGTCAGAGAAATAATAATTCCTGAAAATTATAGAGGAATTTAATTTACAACAACCCTGCTGAGTAGATAATGCAAGTGTTATCCCCATTGTACAGGTCTGAGAAAATCAAGGTGCTAGAGATCTGATAATTACACAACTTAGCAAATATATCAAGAGAGTTTTGAACTCAGCTTTACTTACTACAAAGTCTAGCATGCTAAACCATTCAATATGTTTCAAGGTCATGATCAAATCAATTTGGTTTAACATAGATAGAATCTAACCAAAACTTAGTATACTCCATTTTTCCTCAAGATTTTTTGTTTGTTTTTCGGTTTTGTTTTTTGGGGGTTTTTTGCCCCTGCTGATGTGATCTCTGGAAGTTCAAACTCAGGACAAAATGTGTGGTTTTATTAATTTGGGGGTGGGAGGGAATCATAAGTTAATCCTTTCAAAAATAAAGTATAAAACAGGTTACAAAGAAATTCAAGGAGGAGGAAAGAGAAAAAGAAAGTGGAAGTTAGCCCTTTGAAGCCTTAGTAAAAGTTGTCAATCTCTCTGCCTCTTTCTTACCCCTCCCCTACCTCCAACCTATCTGTGATAGGAACAATTTGATTAGTTAGCCTGTGGAAACCCCAAGGGAATGAATTTGTCTTCCTCATTAGAGGGGATGAGCCTTCCAGCCATAGCAATTAGAGCAGCACTTATATTGGGTTTTAAATCCACAAGTAGTTCACTGCTTATTACTCACAATTGATTGAATTTCTGGCTTTAGTTTGTCACAAGCATTCTAATTCTCTAAGCACAAAAAAGCACAAGGCCTGAATAGCTTTAAAGGAAGAAAGGCCACCTTTGGTATGATTTTACTGATGTTAAAGCATGATTTACAAACACAGGATACAAAGTGTCTTAAAATAAAAGTAGATTTTTCAGAGTATTGGAAACGCCAAAATGAAGGGTCTTTATTCTGGGTTCACATAGTGCTCTAATATCTATAAATTTATATAAGAAATTTCATTGAAACCCATTGGGGAAAAAAAATGTAATCAGTTACCATTTACCAACAGCATAGCAAAGGCTATAATGATAAAGCAATGGAACGAACCCATGCTACAGCAGTTCCTACTTCATCATCAAGAACAGATTTGAATACAGGTCTAGCAGTAGATTGAAGAACTCTAACTAGGGTGGGGTCACAGGGGTTTTTCCAGGGTGCTGACATTTGAGGAGTATACTTCCTTTCCACACTTCTTAGTTTTCCACTGCCATGCTACCTCATTCAACCCTGGGCCAACAGCTACAGGGTCCTATTACAGTAATTATATTCTTCTCCCAGGACCCTTCTTTCTTCCCAAACCCCTGGAGGTCACTGACTAGCCTTCCAGAGGTTGAACCACCACCAGCACCCTCTCCCTGTGGGATTGTGCTAGGGGTCCTCTAGCCTCCCTCCTCTAGGTGAAGAACTGTTAAACTATAGTAACTCCTGAAGAAGCTAAGCACCTAAGGAATTAGGGGGTTACTTAACTGGGGGCCTGGGGAAGCGCACAGAATAACCAGTCATGAAATCCTTTTTGTATAGCATTGTGGTAGATGAAAGAGGATGGTGAACTGGAAGTCAGGTGAACTAGCTATGCAGCTTTGTAGGAATGGAAGTTCCTTGAGGACTGGGACTGCCCCACTTTTATTTTTGTATCCCCAACACCTAACAGAGCGTATGTCATACAGCAAGTGCTTTTAATAAAAGATTGTTGGACTATGAGAGCTACATAATCTCTTGGCCATATTTTTTTTCAGAAATAAAACAGAGCAGTCCTGGATGATCTCTCGGGCCACTTTGTCCTCTAACCTTGGGATTCTGTGACTCATATTACCAGTATGTGTCAGGTCAGGGAAGGAAGCAAGGATTGAGATCCTTTATTCTGGACTGAAAGTTTTACCTTAATGGTAGGTAGGCTCTTTATTCTGGCCAATCAACTTTGCTAAGATGAACTTCAGCAAATTTACCATGAAGTGCCATAATCATACATAGGGCTACAGAATATGAAAGAACTTCTCGGAAATAAAAATCCTTTAAAATAACAATTTAAAATAAGTGAATCTTAGACCACTTCAACAGACCTAAAATTTTGAGAAAGCATGCCACAAAAACCCATTTCTCTTCTTAGGCACAAAACAAAACAAAACAAAAACACACACACCAAACCAAAACAAACAAACAAAAAACCCTAATCTGTATTTGACTACCCACAAAGTGGAACGAGGGGCAAGCATTTGTCCTATTTTTCTTGTAGGCTACTTCCAAAATAACATCTCCCACATCCCAAATGATTTTAAAACAAATGCAACATTAGAATACAAGTGCTAGGTCTATACCACAAAGTGATCAAAGAAAGCAAAAAAGAACATACAAAAATATCTGTAGCAGTTCTTTTTGTGGTAGCAAGGCAAGGAATTGGAAACGAAGGGGATGGCCATCAATTGGAGAATGACCAAAGCATGGTAAATGAACGTAGTAGTATTGCATTACAATCATGTAACGTAATACTATTGTACTGTAAAGAATGAATGGGATGATTTCAAAGAAACCAGGAAAATTCACATAAACTGAGGCAGTATGAAGTGAACAGAAGCAGAACAGTTTATACAACAATATTGTAAAGAGAAACACTGAAAGCCCTAAGAGTCTTAAGCCCTGACACTTTAACATGATAACCAAACACAATTCCACAGGACTCAGGATGAGCTACCCACTTCCTGAAAGGGAGATAACAGCTAATAGAGTCAGGGTACAGAATATATATGTGTGTATGTATGTGTGTGTATGTGTGTGTGTGTATGTATGTATATTTTGGACATGGCCAAAGTTGGAATTTATTTTGCTTAACAATGCATATTTGTTGTAAGGGCTATGCTTTTCTTTCTTTTTCAGAAGAGGAGAAAATAATTTTTGTGAATTAAAAAAAAATTTCTACAAAACCAAAACATTGGATTGAAAGCATAAGATTTCCACCTTTCAGAAGATGTAAGGAAAGGCTATAATTCAATTAATCAATAAGCACTTATTAAGTACCTACTAGATTCTATGTTAGGTGTTGAGGATACAAATGAAAAAATCAACAAGCTTACTTTGGGGGGTATATACATGGGCTGTACATAACAAATAAATGGTGGACAAATGCCAGGCCTGGAGTCAGGGAGACCTGAGTTCAAATCTGACCTCAGACACTTACTAGCTGTGTGACCCCGAACATGTCACTTAACCCTTTTTGTCTGTTTCCTTATTTGTAAAATGAGCTGGAGAAGGAAATGGCAAACCACTCCAGTCTCTTTGCCAAGAAAATTCCAAATGGGGTCCTGGACACAACCAAAATGACTGAAAAACAACAAAATTTTCCTGGGGGTGGAATAAAGCAGGATTAGTAAACTGGAAGGGGAAATGGGGAAGAAATCGTGGAAGGCTTGAAACAAAAGATGGCACTTGAGAAGAGCCACGAAGGAAACCAAGGAGAAGTCAAATGAGAAGAAAATGTGTTCCAGGCATGAAGTACAGCAACATTCATATTCTTTATCTGCTTTAAGTGAAAGCAGTCACTTAGATCTTAACTGAAAGGTAACCCGTCTCCTTTCACTGATGTTCATTCCTTCCTCTTGTTTCTAGTTCTTTTTCATTAAAGAACTCCAGCCTAGAACACAAATACAAATTTTCTGTACACATGCCTATCTTGAATGGCCCCGTCTATCTACAGCAAAGAGCATGATGGGTTCAAAAACTAATTTTAGGGGCAATACAAGGTTCAGCATCTGCTACACTACCACCTGACCCTTCTGCTGACCTAAAATTCTCAAGCCTATTGTTACTATTGCATTAAGGCTATGGCTGTTTTCAGAAAACAACTATGGAAGTACATGGTTAACTGTAACCAGGATTGGGGGAGCCATATCTCTAATATAGCCATAGAAATAAGTTTCTTGGATCAACTAGCTGGCAGCTTTAATAAGGAGAAAGTGGAATCTTGAGGGACTAGAGGTCTTTTTTGAGGTCTTGAGGTCTGTTTTTGCACATAGTTAGAGAAGAAAAGGCTGACAACATAAGGCACTATCCCAAAGGGCACAGAACCAAGAAGGGAGCAGCATGGGAGAGCACTAGCTGCATCCTGTGAATGAGCATCTGGGAAATAAGGAGTTAAGGGCCAGCTGAGGCACAGAGAGAAACCCTGTCTGCTTTTGTTGCCAGGGGAATCCAGAAAAGGATAGCACAGGAGGTCAGCAAGATATCACGCTGAGGAAGGGGAAAATCCAAAGCTGACTATGAACAGGGTCAGAGCTCAGACAAATGGCGCTCCCATCTTGGAGACCTCCTGAAACCTCCTCCAGTCATCAGGGGCTGTGGCCAGGATAGGAACAACCTTCTTACCCCAACACAACTGTCCTTTCAAAGGAAGGAACCAGGACCACCAACATCAGTGCACTTAAAGGGGCACCTTCCTTTCACATCCTCCCACCTCAAGGCACATCTAAGATGCCAGAAGCAGCAGCAGCATGACTTATATGGAATTTAGAAAACCCTAAAATACCTAGCAAGGAAAGAAGCACCTTTATAACCATTTTTAGATGGGGGAGATGAGGTTAACCTAGAGATCCAATGATTTGCCCATGGCTACCCAGTTCCCTTTAAGGCCCTGAAGAATGGGTCTGTCTACTTTAACATCATGGGCAGCCTGTCTAAAAATCTCCCCATGTACTTCCCAAAGCCAGTAGTAATCCCTTCAACTTTCTGTTCCATAATGAGCATAAAAGGCTTAAAGTGCTGTATGAGACCGAAGAAAATGTAGATTTGGCTTCAGAAGACCCAAGTGTAATCTAACATTTAGCAAGAGAGTGTTGGTGTTGTTCAATCGTGTGTCATCTTTTTTGACCCCATATACTATACTGCCCGTGAGGTTTTCTGGGTAAAGATACTGAAGTGGTTTGCCATTTTCTTCTCCAGTAGATTAAAGTCAACAGAGGTTAAGTGACTTGCCCAAGGTCACACAGCTTTAAGTGTCTAAAGCTAGATTTGAATTGAGATCTTCCTGAGTGACTATCCAATGAACCACCTAGCTGCCCTTTAAAGCAGAGTGACCTTGTGCAAATCCCTTCCCCAGATATCTGCAAGACCAAAGTCATCTTTGTAAACATTGTTTCTATGGGGAAAATGTGTTATATATAACTAACCTATAAACTTTCAGAACCCAACCTATTTGCAAATTATGTGGTACCTATAGTTATATTTTGTATTTATGGTTCTTACATTAGGAATATTAGGAATAAATGGGGAAGGGGCATAGAAATATTATAGAAAACAAGATGAAAAAGAAAACAATTTCAGAAGCCATTTGTGATGAACTATAAATTGGTATTAAAAAAACCAAAAAACCACCATTTATTATGCAGTATATGCAAAGCATTATGCTACAAAATGAAACAGATCCCACCCTGAAAGAGCTTACAGTCCACTAAAGTGCTACACCACGTATACAGCTGTTTAAGCTGTTTAAGCTAAACAAACACAAGGTAATAAAGGAGGGAGACAGCAATAAGACTGTCATTCTTTAAGAATTATATACATGTCAGTGATTATTATTTCTCTAATTAATTGGACTCATCTTTCAACAAAGTTCCTTCCAAAACAAACCAGAAACAAGTTCCTTTTATATTTAATGTTCTCTGAACTATTTTAAGGATAGATAAAAATAAATGCTTTTTTGCAGTTGAATTAAAGTATAAGCTCATATTCTGTGAGCTCACTGAAAGCATCCTTAGCATAACTCCAGTAGCAGATAGGAAAACAAATCATATGCACCTTGTTCTTTTCCCATATGATTTTGGCTTCCTCTGTTAGAAATCTATATTTTAAAAACTATTTGTTCCATGTAGTTTGTAGGATTTTGGTATTTGGTAAGGTTAACTTCTATTAGAAATGTCATTCTTACATTTCTGTGATTCAGCATTCTACCCAGGTATTTGTGGGCAATAGCTTGACCTGTGATGATGCTCCAGTTTCAGGAGTTAATTGAGTTTTCAAAAAGAGTTTGAGTCCTATATTGATAACATGGAGGATCTGTCATCTGTCAGTACATGAATGATAACGAATTTCTAAAATTACATTCTAGCCATGCCTTGCTAGGTATTCAAAGGATGCTACCTTTTTGGAGATGATAGTGCAGCATCAGATAATTTGTACCCTGTTGAACAAGTCCAGGTTCTTTAAACATTTCTGTTAATTTCTGGTTTTGATGACCTAATTCTGAATTGCAATCATAAGACTCTGTGTTTTTATAAATAAATCTGAATGGCTTCCCAATTTTTATTATTATAAACAATTACTGTTGCTGTTAACTGAGGGAATCAGGAAAGAATTTCACAAAGGGAGTGGCACCTGAGTTAAAGTATTAAAGAAAGATAAAGATTCTGAGAAGTAGTCATGAGGAAGGAATGAAATCCAGGCAGGGGAACTGGTTTCTACAGAAATGGTGGGAAATGAAATTGTGACTTCAGCTGGTAGTTCTATTTTGCTGGAATGGAGAATGTATGATAAAAAGGAGGGAAGAAGTAATACAAAATCAAGCTGGAACAGAATCCAAAGTCATCTAAAAGTTTGCACACAAATGAAGGAAAATCTCAATACTTTGGGAAAGATGCATCCCTCAGTTCAGTGTGCTGAAGCAGTTAGATTCAGGTTTGAGGAGGCTGAGCCATAGGTACTTTATCTGCATATATCTCTGGCAAGTCACACACATTTAGCAGACATGGATGCTTGCTAAGACAGATAGTGTTGGCTGGACTGTGGATATGAATAGCTTTTCTGGACAAGCATCAAGCACAGCAGGAATGTAAATCAGAGCCAATTCCCTAACCGGACTCATCATGGGCAATGGACAAAGTTTTTCATGACAAAAGAATGGATAATTTTTTAAAGCTGCACTTTAAGAGCATTTCTAATGTGTCCAGCATCAAGAATGCCTACAAACATAAATGCTAAGCAAGAGTACAGGAGGCAGCCCATTTGCCGGCCTGATGGGCTTATTTCATAAACTCTAACTGAGAGATCAATCACCCAAACTTCTCAGCTTTCTTGCAAGAATATAAATCACCTTGAAAAATATTCATCAGTTTGAAAATGTCAGCTCTGCTTCAAATTCTATTGACTACCCAAGCTTTCTCTACCCTACAAACTTCCAGATTCTTCTTTGTTACACTGGTCCTCATAAAAAAATCAAGAGCAGTTGAAACAAGAGTTCCATTTCCGAGTTGTACAAGTGAATTATACTATGATCATACTATGTTTTGAAAAGCAGAGATAAATTTATCTCAGCCAATCTAAGGATTTCCCCACCCCCACATCCTGCTATGTTTCATCGGAAGATGACAATGAGACTCTGATTCCCATATAGCGATACTGACATACGTGTCAAAGGAAACAGGCAATTTAATCATCATAGCACTAGAGAAGTGCAATACGGCAATCTAGATGATAGAAACGTAACAAGTGAAAGAAAGGAGGCTGCCAAGACTTATAAGCCATCTCTATATGTACCTTTCTGAGGACTATGTTAACGAATGAGTTTCTCCAGATTGGGTCAGCTAAGGTGGCAGCAAACTGGGGCCAGGCCTGGAGTCAGGAAGACCAGAGTTCAAATCCAACATCAGACACAAACTTTGTGATCCTGAGTAAGTTCCTTAACCCTGTTTGCCTCATTTTCCTCCTTGGGAAAATGAACTGGAGAAGAAAACAGCAAACTACTCCAGTATCTCTGCCAAGAAAATCCTAAATGGGGTCACAAAAGGTTGAGATGACTAAAACAAATGAACAGCAACTCTTCAAATCAGTAAGCACTGGGTATAAATCTGGCAAGTTCATAGGCATCCTACCTTCAGGCTCTGAAATAAGTTGTACTCCAGAAAGCACGCTGAAAATACCAACAAGTAAATTAATGTTTCTAGACCATCTAAGGACTATCTGATTTTTAGCCCCCTTTTTCCAGCACTCATGACACCATAACTTTAAATAAAACCAAAGCTGTCCACATGAGGCTCGGACACATTTTGGATTTCTGACAATTTCATGTACTGATATGGTCAGATATCTAAATACAGATTTAGAGAGTTGGGATAGATCTCAAGGGTTCCTCATTCAGCCAGTAAATGGCAAAGCCAAAACAGTCAATAGTTTAAATAAAGGGTCACATAGGGAAACAAAGAAAGTCCAACTTAAAAAAAAACCCCAAAATAATCCTCAACACAAAGACTAGATCTTAAACAATTAAACATTCAGGGTTTCTGCTACTCATTTTAAACTCTGATGTTTTTCACTGTTTCAGATTTTTTTTTTTAAATACTTGATCTCATCCTCAATAACTAACAATAGCAGTTTTAATACTAAAGAATTTGTGAGGAATTATTCATCCATAGGGGAAAACCAAAACAATAACACAAGGTTGCTTTAACTTTATGGGAACAATTAAAACATGACACAAGTGAAAAGCAGTGATGGAAAACAGAAAAATTGAAGTGATTCACTCTAAAATTATCGTAAAATGCTGATTCTTT
The DNA here is from genome assembly GCA_028658325.1 of Potorous gilbertii. NCBI lineage: Eukaryota > Metazoa > Chordata > Mammalia > Diprotodontia > Potoroidae > Potorous > Potorous gilbertii. The sequence continues at coordinate 194,554,865 of CM053772.1, forward strand.
AAACTCAGCATTCTTTTACACATTCAAGTGGAAAATCTATTTTCCACTGCCAAGCTGCAATTATAGAACTTAGAAAGTCCATGCTAAAGTGGCATATAATTGGACAGCTTGACAGTTTTGTTCATAAAAAAGCAGACTTCCTAAAAAGGCATATTATTTTCAATAGGAATTTGTCTGGATGGAGATATTGTTGACAGTAATTGACCAGATATTAGCATATTATCATGGTCCCCAGCTAATATATCTTCAGTTTTAGCCTTTATCTTTCACCTACCTATGTAATTCAAAATTGTGTTTTACACTGAGCAGTGAAATACTTGTCTGAGAGATCTTTTACAGCTGGATTCTACTAGGATTCATAAATCTTACATTCAAAGTATCAGTCATTTCATTTTTGAGTATCTATTAACCTGCCCATGTTCTTAATTTCAGCTCTATAGAAGAGATCAGGGTATTTCAAACAAAAATTACCCAGGAAGACAGACACAAAATGTGTATGTAAAACAATATTCACATGGGCAGAATAGGGAACGTCAGACTTCAAACTCCACTAGAGTCACTAAGGGCAACGTAGAATATACAATACATTCGACCTTTTCAAGCCTTTTTCATTATGTTGACAAGGAATAGTTCATTATGGTGATCACTTACTCGGGGAAGAGAAGGAAAGGGGAGGAGAGTCACACACTTAGGTGACATCAAAGTAAGGAAAAGTGAGGAGAAAAGGGAGACAGTGACAGAATAAGAAGAATGTTGTCCAGGAGAGGTAAAGGATAACAAAAAATGGAGTTCCAAGAAAGATAATACGGCAAAAGGACAAAAATACATACATTTGCTTGTAGGTCTTTCCTAAAGACAATGTAGCACATGAAAGTAATGGGATATTATTGCACCATAACAAAAGAGGAATATAAGGAATTTAGAAAAAACATGGAAAGATTTGTATCAGCAAAGAAATACATATACAATAACTACCACATCATCTACATGGTCAGACTTGATTTGTGTTTTACTTTCATTTACTGAACTGCTTCCCCTGCACCACCCTCTCTTTTTTATTCTTTGTTACAAGGAGTGCTTTGCTGAGTAAGGGGGAAAAGGATAGATTCAGAAATGAAGATTATGCAAGAACAGAATGTAGCAATCAAAATGGAGAAACAAAACAAAATGCTGGCCCTCACTCTACCTGGTATACTGTCATTGAATACTAACTGCAATAAATTATACAAATCTGAAAGATAAAATGATGGTTTTGTTCATCTTTTAAGTTAATATCTGTGAAAGACACCACTAAAGCTTGTTCTAAGAATGTCTTTTCAAAAATGGATACTCTATAAGCATATTTCCTTTAACCACCAAGAATGTCTTTTAAAAGATGTTATTTAATAAAGTTAGTGCCAACTGGAGGTAGGGGAGGGCAGCTAGGTGGCAGAGGCAGCTAGGTGGCACAGTGGATAGAGTGCTGAGCCTGGAGTCAAGAAGACTGATCTTATTGAGTATAACTCTGGCCTCAAACACTTTCTAGCTGTGGGACCCCACACAAATCCCCTAACCCTGTTTGCCTCAGTTTTCTTATCTGTAGAATGAGCTGCAGAAGGAAATAGAAACCACCCTAGTATCTTTGCCAAGAAAACCCCAAATAGGATCATGAAGAGTTGGACATGGATGAAACAAGTGAGCCACAAAAATATCAAATTTTCCCTTTCATAACTTCCCCCAAGCCATTTCTTTCTACTTATGATAAAAATTTATGTTCTAAAAAAAATAATGTATTTCTCTCTCTACTTACAGATTAAATGGAAATGCATCTGAATTAAATTGCCATTGCCATAGAAACGCTGATATTTCAGATCAAAATTACTGATGATGCTATGAATTCTTTGAAAACTGTTGGATTCTATAAACATGCACATTATCACATTTATCTATGATTACCCATTCTAAGTCACCACTATATGGGCCATCATTTGTAATTAACAAAGTTTATCTTGCTGAAAGAAATTAATAAATGCCTATTTATCTGACTTTCCAAAAAGCTAGTGAGTATTTCTCCTTCTTTTTGCTTATTGGAAGATGTACAACAGACTAATAGATATTTTCCATAGCAACAAATCCATAATAATTAAGTTATTTATTAGAATAATCAGGATGTTTGATAAGATAGAGATACAACACTGTCAAACTCCAGTGAAAAGAACCTAAAATTGTACTTAACATTCACAAGAAATAGAAACTGGGCTAAATAATCATGATCTATTACTAGGATGCCATATTGTTATATAAGAATATTAGTCTAGGAATATATTCCTAAAGGTGATAGACATTAGACCTGTGATTTCATTGGTATACACAGCTTCCAATGACAACTTCCTTTACCATTCCAGGTCTCTACCTTCCCTGTGATTTACAGTTTTGGAAAGTTACTTGGAACACTGAGAACTCAAGCATCTTGCCTAGGTCTCACATGGCCAGTATGCATCAAATGTAGAACAGGAATCCAGGAATTCCTGGCTCTAAGGTCAGCTCTTTATCCAATATACTATGATATCTCTCCAATATACTACCAATTACATGTCAAATTATAAGACTGTTACTTATACCTAGCAATATAATATTACACTGCATCAAAATATAGTTAATGAAATACTTTAATACCAAGCATTTAAATGGCATTATCTTATTTTGACTCTCAAAACAATAAGCGTTTGTTTGGATCATAAGACTCAGAGGTGCAAGGGACCTTAAGAGATTACCTGAAACAACTCCCTCACTTTACTAACAGAAAAAACCAAGATCAAGAGAGGTGAAGGTTCTGGCCAAAAATCAAAAAGGGGGAACGTAACCCCAGATCAGGCCGAGTCAAAATTATGAGGAGATGAAAGATGGGCAATCTCTCAAATGAATTAAAAAAAAATTTAGTGACTGAGTCAAACAAATAAAAAATTGAATTACCTGAATCATTCAGAATAACCGGACTGAAACAAAGTCTTGTTTCTTAATTCTTAAATGCTGGCTGAATAGTGAAACAGAACAGGACAACTAACTCTCTGAAACTCCCTTTACTTCCCTTTTTTCCACTTTCTTCCCCCTAGATACCACCAAAATCCAGTCCTATTTTATCTTTTTCAGTCTTCTCCAACTCTACTTCCACTCAATATACATTTTGTATTGATCGTCCTATCACTGCCCTCTCTTCTTTTATCGGAAGCATCTCAAGGATAATAGCTGGCCGGTAGAGTACTATATCTCCCTGGGTGTTCTCAATCAATATGTCTGCAAATATTTATTGAGTGGCTAGTGAGTATGAGAGACAATGTATTTATATCAGAAGTAGCATGCTATAATAACAGTAACAAAGATAGATAAGATTATATAGCTTATTACAGTTTGTAAGGGGTTTTATAAACATTACCTCATGTGAACTTCCTAATAACCCTGTGGGTTAGGGGCTACAGATATCATCACCACCCTTTTACAGAGGTAAAAACTGAGACTCAAACCTCAGATAATGATAGGACTGTGGCTATGGCCATATTAGCAGTAAGTGCGCTCCAGCTCACTTCACTAGGTTGCCTCAAATAAAGGAGAGGGGGACCGGGCTTTAAGATCTGCCTGAAATCAAAAGATCTTCCTGAAAACAAATTCTGCCTCTGACTCCTACCAGGTCATGGGTAAATCACAAGCTCTCCGTTTCCTCATTTGTAATGGAAATGATAATACCTGTCATACTTACCTTGCAAGGCTGTTGGGAGGGTTAAATGAAAGAACATGCATGACTGCACTTAGTAAATACTAAGTAATTGAAGAATTTCAAGTGTTAAAATTTCAAGCAATTTTCCTGGGAGGTAGAGATTGAAAGGGAAAAGTTATATTTAAAAAAAAAAGCCAGGGATATGGTTCTTATCCTTAAGAGCCTGCCATCCCATCTGGGATTGTGACAGAAAAACCACCAAAAATACTAAGAGAGGTACATGGTAAGTGTCAGATGAATGGTACAACAGACAATAAATGCTGTCGAGTTCAGAAATCTCAGAGATTTACTGAATGATGCAACAATCAGGAAAGGCTTCAAGGAGAAAGAGAAGCCAGTTTGGAATTTTCTGCGCAGGTCGCATTTGTACTTGCTTCAGGTGCTGCTTGAGGTGCTATTGTATAACTAGAAGTCCATACCTGGCTTGTACCTGGCCTTCTGCAAATCAACAGAAACTCAGACTATCACTCTACCATGGATGAGTATGGGAGTAGTTTATCATTTTATCCATTAAGTGGAATACTCCTCAAGCAACCAGCCCAGTGTTTCCATCATCCTTGAACCATAGACCCAAGGTCCTCCTTTTGTGCATGTGAAAGTTGCCTGACTCCATCAAGTCAAGAGACCTCTGAATTAAGGCAAAACAAATACTTGATAAATGGCTCTGAATGAATTTAGTGTATGTGAAACATGGGTCAGGATTATTAAAATATGAAACCCCCTGTGGCTTTAGCATCTATCCCACCTCTGAGAAAGTTCCTGCTCTCTGTGGATCCTTTGTATATCTGATAATTTTACAGTCAATTTTCTATGGTCACATGATTTAGTAAATACAGTAAAATTGCAAAAAGATCATCAAGAATTCCATCTATATTTCCCAACCGTCTGCAAACTTCTCCTCACTTTTATGGGGTGTCCTGAAGGGCACTAATACAATGAAGGGCAGAGGTTTTAAGTTCATTAGCTCCTCTGAGGAAAAAGAAAAACCAATTTAGCTTCAATAGGCAGTCCTGGGGAGGCAGTAGTTCCCAGATCCTAGTTCTGAGACAAGAGAGGCTCCAGATGGAGGATATCAGCTCTTGTGGGCAACGGTAAAGGAGTAGAAAGTGGAAGAGATGTTCTTATGAAAAGATCTTTTTCAAACTGAATGTTTCAAAGTAGAGGACACCCGGTCTTAGAAACCATCAAAACATCAAACCCAGAGGCTGCCTTCTACTTCAGTTTTTCTAACCATAACATGGGGAATTGGAAATGAGTTATAAACTGAAGGAGCGAGAAAATTTCTCAGAAAGTTAGCTAAGTTTATAACTCTAAAGATGGCAGGGGACCTCCAAGGTTCTTGCAAAGAAGAAAATATCAGGCTTTTCAACTGAGCAGTTTACCATTTTGCGGTTCTGGATCAAAGGACAATGGCTGAAATACCTTGACTTTACAGATTTCATTCATTTATTCATTCATTCATTTTACAAATATCTGCTAGATGCAGTGAGTGACCAATAGAGCTGGGTGTCCACTTCACAAAAAGAGTACCATCAAAAGAATGAGTTTGATATTTGCCTTAAAATGCATGCACATGACCCAAGGAATATGCTTTATCATCCCTGGGGTGAGGCATGAAATGATGATTTAAAACCAAATGAATTATCTTTGCACAAAGGATGCATAAACTCAATCCAACGGGTTAAGAAAACAGTTTCACTTTTTTTTTCCTATTCGCATTCTTCCAGTCAGAAAAGTGCAACTCAACAAGCAAGGGGCCCCACACTCAGCTTCACTAGGATAAAAAGATGTCCAGAAAAATATTTTATCTATTGATATTTTTCTAACAACTTAACACACAACACCTTCCAGAGGAAAAACACAAAAGGGTTTTACGTTAAAATTGAAAAGAAAAATAACTAACTTGAGATAGACAAAAGCTGGTGATTCACTGAATACTAACTGCCTAAAAGAGCCATTTCTATTCCTTGTTAGCCCTGGTAAGATACCAATATTTCTTAGTGATTATCTTTTCCTTTCACCTTGAGGGAGGCTGTGCAGAATGGAAATACGCAAGTATTTCTACCTGCACCAATGCTTTCTATGCAGGATTATGTAAGAGTTCTTCCATGTTGTCCCTTTTTCCAGCCACAGAAGCAAATGTAAGTTAGGAAATCAAGCCCCAGGAAAATGCTCTGTTCGCACCGAAGGCTACTGCCATGCTATAACATCCCACAGTATTTCAGAAGTAAGACATAATGACGCTCTTGAATAATGTTTTCCACTAAAAAAGAATCACTTCCAATTCTGAGCAAGCACAGATAGTATAAAGCAAAACCAAAACTTCTTTGAAAGCTCTATAAAAGCTTACAAACTGATTACCACAGAACCAAAAGTCTTTGTTGATCCATGGATCATGGCCACCTTTGGCACATCATTCCAGTTTCATTAATGATGTTTCTATGACCAAGTCTATCTTCTAGATCCTTCAAAACTAGAGCTTCTCCAGAATGAATCTCTAAAACAAGATATAGCTTGTTTTTCAGTTGTTTTTTTATTTGAATTTCTAGTGCTGCATCACCTTCATTTCCCAATAATTAAAATTCTTCTCTCCTTCTACTCTCTCTATGTCTAGCAGTGCTTTCCAGAACAGTTGGACAATGTGCATTTCCACTAAAAATTGTCTTTATCTGGACTGATTCTGTGCCCCCACCTACCATGAACTCCTCTACACTTCTGTTCCTTGGCATGGACTCCATCCTCACCTCCCCTCTTGGTTTCTTCCAAAACATAGTTCAAACACCACCCTGAAGCTTTTCTGATGCATCCCACAGCTACCAGGGCCCTCTTCCCTCTCAATTCCTTTATTATTTTGGGGGTGCCTACCTATTTCTAATTTGTCTCCTCTGACAGAATGAAAACCCCTCAAGGAAAATATCTGTTTCCTGGAGACTTTGGATCCCAAGGATATTTGTGGTCCAGTGCCAGACAGGCATGATTTATGGATTGAAACATGGCATTTGAAAGAAACCCCCTCCGGCCAACCTCAAGGTCTCCTACAAACATCTCTAAGCAATTTGATCCAGAGGAGGATAACACTAGAGTCTGGCACCAATTAATACAAACAGAATTAAGCAGTATGCTAATCCATGGACCTTATGTCTCACTCATCTGTCATGGGTATGGTAACTCATCAAATTGGCAACCTCACTCCCTCACAGTCATGAACACTAGTGTGAGGAAAGAATCCATGAAGAATCTGAATAAATGTCATAGACCCATGGTGTCCTTCCCCTCCGACACAGGGGTCCCAAGTAAAATTTCACCTTCTACAGGAAGCTTTCTCCAATCCCTCTTAATTCCTTCATCTGTTAATTATTTCCTACTTATTCTGCATATAGTAGCTTGATTTGTATTTTTTTTTTTTTTTGCACAATTAGACCTTCAGGTCAGGGACTGTCTTTTGCCTCTTTCTGTATCCTGAGTGCTTAGCACAGCGCCTGATACATGGTACTAAGTGTTTATCACTTCATCAAATGACTGATTGAGGATGTCCATTCCAGCTAAGCAGGCTAAAGCAGCACTCACTGATTTGGGGTCAGAAGACTTAGCACTGAGTCCCTTTTGATACTTCCCAGCTGTATGATACTAAGTTACCTCCCCTCTCAAAATCTCTGTTTAGATATCTCTAAAATAGCAGCAGAAACAACCTGGACTTAAATCCTGGCTCTGCCACTTGTCAGCTGGGTGACTATGACTATATAACTTTTGTGAACATCGGTTTCCTCATCTGTAAAAGGGGAAAATTACTAGATTAGATGAACTCCAAGGTCTTCTCTTACCTCGCATCTGATGTAAGGAAAACACGGTGAAAACCTTAAAACATAATGGGGATATGAATAATTAGAGAATTATAATAAAGCTATAAGACTGGGTGTGTTGTCTCACATAATGACAGGAGGTAGGATGAAGTAGTACAGAGATGGCAAACGTTGGCCTGCCAAGTGATACCCTAACCAGATTAAAATGCAAACAGGAAATATTTAACAAAAAAAATAAAAATACAATAAAATATAGATAATATTGCTTTTAGAATGAAATCAATATGCACTTTAATGTCTATTTATATGCATTCCTCTAAACCCCTAAGGATCCTTATGGATGGATCAGACATCCCACCCCATCATCCAACCATTTCTGACTTTGATACCATTGCTGTCATGGACAGGGAAACAGTGAAGGAGTCAGGAAGGTCTGGGCTCACTGCCAGTCCCTGGTACAACCTAGGTAGAGGACTCGAGGCAATTTCCTTAACTTCCAAGTGATTCTTTACTTCCACCCCACCCCTCACTCTGTAAGACCTACATTGGTAGAGAGGATTTCCATACTGGGAGCTACCCAACACTGATCAAATCCCAACTAACAACCCCTCCCCAGAAAGAATCAAGTGCTCATTTAATAACCATCTACAGCCCTGGGAGGTAGATAATAGAAATCTTTTCATGTTCATTTTACAGACTGAAAAAACAGTGAGATTAAAAGCAAAGTAATCTATCATTATGCAACTAGGAAACGATGGGTCCAGGAACTGAACCTAGGTCTTCTGATACTCTACTACATAGCATGCTGCTTAAGAGTCCACATTAGAAAATCCCTATAGGATAAGTGCTCAGAAGCACACTTTACATCTGTTCTCATGACTGAGGCTCCTCATCTTTGTTCCTCAGATTTCTTCACCCTCAAATATTATATAATTGTTATAACAGTTCCAGGTAGGGGCTCCTAGGCAAGAATGACAACTGTCAATATCCAGGTGGACCTCTGTCTTGCTGCAGACTATGAGACAAGCTGCCTCTCAAAGCTTGGAGATCAAAGAACATAATGGTACAGAAAAAACAATCTATGAAGTTGCTGCCTGATTTGTTTTTTGTATATCTGTTAAACAAAATATGATTTCACATGTGCTCAACATGTCCAAGGCTTGCAAATCAATACTGCTGAAAGCTTACAAATGATGGGCCATTTCCCAACATCACCTCACTGTCAAAAGAAAACCGCATGAATATTCAAATCTAGTGGAGTTCATAAAAACCTCCCCATTCATCATCAGGATGGAATGATAAATGACTATTTGGAAATCTCATCACCAAATGGCCAGCAAGGCAGTCATTTGCACATAGAGTGCGCTGATGCCTCATCCTTCAACAGGCAGAAAACGCCTGGCTTCTGGAAACTTACAATCAAAATCTGATGAAACTGATTTATTTTAAAAAACTACTTTAATTTGAAAGCCTACAGGTCAAGTTCATATATATCATTCAGGTCAGTCTTTAAGGCATAACCTACAGGAGACAAGCAGCCACAGAGCGCCTTCAGCAGTAGCACTTTTGCCTATGACCCACAGAGTAGGAAGAATGCAAAATTTGGAAGCAATCAATAAATATTTATTAAGCACCTACTGTGTGCCATCAAATAATACAGACTCAATTCCTACACAGATGTGACTTTGGACCAAGTTAAAACTTTATTTCTTCACTTAAAAAATGTGAGTTCAGGATTAATTGACATCCAAAGTCTCTTTTAACTCAAAATTTATGATCCTATGATCCCAAGACCAGTTGATCTCTAAGCTCTGAATTGATCTATACTCCTCACCCAGTCCTGAGTCAGTGTCACCTGGAACAACTCTTCAGCAATCCATCAGAGAAGTTTTCCAGGTACCTCCTGTTTTCTACTTTGCAACACAGTTGTTTCCAAGGCAGGTTCCCTCTAAAAGCCCCATTCACACTTTCAATCCTATCAGCCAGGCAGCTAACACCTCCCAAGCCAGTACTAGGGACCTGTCAAGTCCTCTTCCCTCAGGCAGCTCAGCACCACAATATTAGCTTTAATAATACAGAGCTTTAATGCATTTTGATGAACTTTTCAAATGTTATCTTATTTGAACCCTAACACATATCCCTGGGAAGTAGGTGCTATTATTATTTTACAGATAGAGAAATTTAGGTGAGAATTTAAATGACTAAGTACCCAGAGTCCCCCAGCCAGTAAGTAATTATATGTAGCAGAATTTGAACTCAAGTCTTCTGAACTCCAAGACCACCTTTCTATCCATTTGGATTATCATTCCACTTGTAGCAGTTAACTCACTCCTACTAGAGTCATTGTAACGGAAAATTATGCCCCCCAACAAAAAACATGACCTTTAACTTGTTCTTCTTCGTAATCTAGAGGTCACTTGGTGTAATGGACAGAATAGGACCTTGAGTCAGAAAGTCAGAAAGATCTGAGTTCAAATCCTGATTCAGACACTTCCTGTATAACCCTGGGCAAATCATTTAACCTCCCTGTGCCTGTCTCATCATCCATAAAAAGGGGATATTAATAACCCCTACCACTCAAGGATGCTGTGAGAATCAAACAGAATAGTATTTATAAAATACTCTTTGCAAATCTTAAAATGCTATATAAATGTTAACTATTATCACTGTGACTATTACTTGTTGATTAATTACATTTGTCTATTACTTATGTAATAGTATAATATAATATATTGTAATAATACAATAATATAAGGCAACAGTACTTTATTACTGTTTTTATTACTTAACCTCTATCTGCCTGTTTTATCAACTGTAAAAATGGAGACCATAAGAGCACCCATCTCCAGTATAGCTGTGAGGGTAAAATGAAATGATATTTGTAAGGTATTTGGCTAACCTTAAAGTGCACATATTCGTGTTATTATCTCTCTCTCTCTCTCTCTCTCTCTCTCTCTCTCAGTATATCTGTGGGTATAAACATATATAAATACAAAGGCATATATATGTTAGTTATTGTTATCAACATTGCAAGCCTAGTGTTTGCTGACAATTTCTTATAAACTGAGGAAGCATTTGCTTTGCCTCTTTCCTACGCCTGAGTCCAGAACATTCAAGAAGCACAGATGCACCTCCATTCCAAGAGCTGTTTTTGGTTTTGAGGAGAGGGGAAGAAACTACACAGCATGCATTTTATAAGCAGGAGATTGTGTTGTGTTATGCCACATTAATTAGTCAGCAAAATAAAGGCTTCCATCTCTAAAAATTGCCAGCAAGAAGTTAATTTTAACTTTAGTTTCAGTTACTCAATGTGACAACTAGGAATTTCCTGAAACTAATCAATCCAGCAATCTGTCTAAAATCAAGGAGTCATTTATAAACATCCATTTGATCACAAATGAAAAGGAAATTTTGCATGTATCACATAGTCATGTCATTTCAGAGCTCAAAGAGACATGAGAAATCCCCATCCAGTCTAACTCCTTTCATTTTACAAATGGGGAAACTGAGGGCCTGTTTAGGATTTACAGTGACAATACAATGGAGAAGCAGTATGACACAGTAGATAGAGTGCTGAACATGGAGTCAGAAAGACCCCCTTGAGTTTGAATTCTGCCACATGACACTGATGATAAGCTTACAGTCAATTGAAACCCCTTGTTAAAACTCCTTTGCCAGAAATTCTGTCTAGCCTTTTCTACCCTTACTTATATATTTAATCATTTTTACCTTAAGTATAGGACATTGTTTAAATTTATACAGATGTTTCATCATAAAATAAAAATAATAAAAGATAAAAGTTTTCAAGTGGTCATATCTTCTGCAATTTTTAAAACTTTAAATTTAGTACATAGGAAGAAGGTATAGGTAAATATGAAATATTGCATGAAGTCTATGGTTCAGACAACCAGTTGTTTTACCCAGTTTATGGTAAACCAGTATTACCAATTTACATAATAAACTGTGTAGAAGGAAGGTTTTCAAGCACCACAGCAGTGTAGAATTTTGGGTTGTAGATAGTCAAATGTTTTCTAATGAAAAGGGAAAAAAAATCAATGCATTGTGTTTATTTGGGCCATGATTTTCTCAAATAATGCTCTACTTCAAGTTAAAATGCTATTGATGGCATAAACTCAACTAAATTAATACAAATAAGTAACAAAAACATTACCACACACATAAATGGACTATAAAGCTAGAAGGGTAACAGATTCCCAACATAATAACTGGCCTTTATGTAGCACTTGGAGGTTTGCCAAGTGGTTTGCATACATTATCTCATTGGAGCTTTATACCCTGATGAGGTAAGGTAGGTGCTACAAATACTTTATTATTTTCTTTTTACAACTGCCATTCCCTAAATCCAACCTTCCATATAAGAACTCTCTTTTATGAAAATTCCCAGTATGGATACAGTATGTCAGAGTCTCAAGGAGCTGCCTGGGGCACCGAGGGGTTAAACTGCTCACCCATATACAGTATATGTCAAAGGCGGGACTTCCTTCCAGATTTTAAGTTCAGTCCCTCTATCCATGAAATTGCTCTACAAAGACCATTCTACTTTCAGAACAGAACACTATGGAAAGGTCAGAAAACATCTCTCGTCTTTGATTCATTTTGACTGAAATTTTCTTCACTAATAAAGCAGATGCAGATGCCCCCCAATGGCTCTCTTTACCGACACCATTCCATGGATACAATTTCTTGGTAGTCAGTGAAGAAAGCCCATTTGATCCTGGTAGAAATCCCGAGGCTTATCATTCTAACAGCACAGAACAGGCAGACCATTAATGATGTGGTCTGTTCAGTGTGACGGTTGGGTCATCAGTGCTCTAGGAATACAACAAAGGACCCATACAAAACAAAACAAAAGGCCTTGTGCACTAAGCAACCCTGGACAGCCATTGGAGGTTTCTAATGATAAACACATATCCAGTACTGCAGAGCCTAGTGGTCACAATCCTTCTGATTTCCATGAACACTTAGGGAATGAAGAAGGTAAGTTCCATTTGATTCCTTTTCTTCAGATAGTAAAATACCCTGGAAGTCGAGGCATTGCATGAGGTCTATCTATGTACAGTACAGCAGAGTACTAGACTGAGAGCCACAAAGATTTGGGTTCACACCTCACATCTGACATTCATTAGCTGTGTGACCCTAAGCAAGTCACTTAACCTTTAGGTCATGTGTGGGTCACAGTCTCCATTAGTCAGGTGGTTGTTCAGCTGTGTCTGATTTTTTGTGACTCCGTGAATCCTCACGGAACACCATGGAGTTTTCTTCAGAAAGATACTGGAGAGGTTTGCCATTTCCTTCTCCAGTGGATTAAGGCAAAGAGAAGTTAAGTGACTTGCCCAAGGTCACACAGCTATTAAGTATCTGAGACATTTTAACTCACGTCTTCCTGACTCCAGGTCCAGAGCTCTATCCACTGAGCCATCTAGCCACCTCTATTAAGTTAGGACATCCCATCATGGAAGTGACCCACACTGAGAAAAAACCAATAAGCATACACTATGAAAGTGAAATAACGTTTATTCTCAATGGCGTTTACATTCTAAGAGGGGAGACGTACACACAGTTACAGACTGTAAACAACCATTTTGTGTCTTCATAGAAAATGATCTGTCTGCTCCCAGCTCTCCCTAACTGAAAGTCACTATGGTGTAAAGAAAGGAACAGGGATCCAATAATACAGTAAATAGCCCATGTGCTTTAGGTCTCATCTACGATCTGCCAAATTCCAAAGAATGTACGCCATTGTTTCCATGTTGTCTCCCATGTTTTAATGATTCATGTGATAATATGAGCTTCTTGAAGGCAGGAACTGTGTTTTTACCTTTCTTTGAATACCCAGAACTTAGCACAGCGCCCAGCAAGACCTGAGTTCAAATATGACCTCTGACACTTACTAGTTGGGTTACCACTTCACCACTGTTTCCCTCAACTGTAAAATGGGGACAATATCAGCATCTATCTCTCAAGGTTGTTATGAGGATAGAACAAGATAATATCTGTAAGCACATAGGGGGCCCCACATAAATGTTTATTGCCTTCTCCCTTCCCTAATAAATACTTGCTGAGTAACTGAATTCACCTCAACCCCAAGTGTGTGTGTGTGTGTGTGCATGCGTGCATGTGTGTGTGTGGGGGGGTGAAATTTGGAAGGCATTTCTTTGAAAAGGCTGAAGAGGAACACAGGAAGGTGCATTCAAATATGTGAAGGCAAATGATTTGCCGGTCCAAGTTAGAGAGGGGTTAAAGCAAAAACAAACGGGAAGAAACATCCGATGACTGATTACTTTTGAAAATCCTGGGCCACCAAACACAAATTTCAGAAGAGGTCTTTGCTACCCCTTGTGAACTGCCAAATAAACAGTTCCTTGGCAATGAGGGGAGCCCTTCCTTCACAAGCCTCTCTGTAATATACGGCTTACTCAGGGCTCCATTTGTCAACAAGAGTCACGCAGCTTTCATACCTTTGCAGAGGGTTTTTAAGGGGAGGGTGGAAGGGCTGAGGAGGACCAGACTCCACAGCAGAGCAATAACATCCCCTAACCACCAGTCAAAAGGATATTTAATCCAATAATTAAATTTAATACAGTTAAAAATTTTTAATAATAGATAATATTTTTTCCTGCGGACAGTAAATTAAAGATATTTCACTTTTGTCATTGAATTCACAGTCTTATGAGATTCTGTAATATCAGCTCCATATAAAAGAAAGGCAAACAAAAACTGAGAAAGGCAATTTAGCCCCATTAAGAGCAAACAATTGAAAAGCACTAATTAAGCACCAATGATGCCAGACACCCAGGCAGTCACATCACTGAACCAGAAATCTAAAGCTGGAAAAGTCCCTCGGAGACAATCTAATCCAAACTTTGATTTTACAGATGAGGAAACTGAGGCCCAGAGAGATGAACTGAATTACAGCCCCACAGGCAGGACATCCACTCCAATTGTTCAAGGCAATCTTGAGAGCTTGAAGGCAATGCATTCCCACACACTTGTTTTTTGTGGGGTAAGATGAGAGGATTTATGACTCTCAATTCATTCCTGATTCAAACACGCATCACAAAGAGTACAGTCATTTAAGCAAGTTTTGCTTTCTTGGATTAAAAAAAAAATCTACATGATCATCATATTCCAAGACTCTCAACAATATTCCTGGAATTTTTTTTTATTCCCTTGGTAATAATTGGGGTTGTTGCCATTTTGGTGGTTCTATAGGACAGCGTTATTGATTATGAAAGGGATGTAGTACTTTGGGAAGATTTCCAAAGTGCTTGTCTTCAATGGCATCATTTTCCAGTAGAAAGACTATCGTCCCTAGACATGAAACAAATGGACAAATCCTAAGGAGTTTAATGAATCAGTATCGCTTGGAGCAAATTTGACTACCCATGAATCTCTTTCAGTGCTAATATATTCCTAAAGGCCTGGCAATGTAAATCTAGCTTCATTTATACTTTCATTTGCATTCATTACACACGGATGTATTTTTACCTTCAAAGATATTTCAGAACTAAAAACACTTCGTTCTTCATAGTGATTACAAAATGCCTCACGTAAGACACACACACACACAAAAAAACAATGCATGATATATAAAAATGCAACCCATAAAAACTGATTCTACCTTCCTTAGACAGTCAGGGCCTGGGTTCAACTTCTGTAGCACAGGCATATATGTTTTGAAAAATTACTGAGTTATCATAGTCTGCCTCACAAGCAGGGATACTCTTGTTATTAAAAGTATTCAAGAAAAGTCTGGGTGACAGACAGTCTGTTAGGGATCATGCAAAAAGGAATTCCCACATTGAAAAGATGGTTGGATAAGGTGACCCATGAGGACTTTTCTGGATCTGAGAAGCTATGGTCAAAATGAAGTGCATGCTCTTAAAACACAAGGAAGCAATTACACAATTTAGCCGATCATCTAGTATTTTTATGCTGGAAAGAACATAGATTTTCCCTAACTGATTCTTTGGGAAATGTCAGAAATGATTTTTTTACATTTTGCCCAGCATTTGGCAATATTTCAGTCATAAATTGTGTAAATTAAGACTTTCAAACTGCATAAGTTATCTTATAATTTTCTTTTATGTTCATTCTACCTTCTTATCAGAACATTCAGTTGGCAGAGCTGAACCTTCTGTCAGTAAAGCATTTTTTTTCAGGACAGCAGAAAGCATTTATGTATTAACTTTAAAGTGTACTTCAAATACCAGAAATCTGATGCACAAACCATGAGTCTGATGGCTCATCAATTTCCCCCCAGGATTAAACCATTTGATTAATCTGTGAACCAGCAGTTCACTATTTTCACATCCTCTTCTTTCTCCTTCTCAATACAGTCGATTTCAACGGCCATATTTTCATTACAAATTCAAAAGGGAGAGCCAACCTGAAATGTGAGGTATCCTGAATTCTGAGACTGAGAAAAACAGCTTAGTTTCTGTCCTATCCTGCACCACAGGATACTAGCTTGCCTGGGATGTATAATCCATCCATTTCAAACCAGATAAAGGTTTGATCACAACCTGAAGAGCCCAATGTGTGAAACCCAGCAGAAATGGCCTACTGTAAAAGGTTATCCAATTTCTTGGAGGTTCTTTATAGAACAGATCCTCTCTTGGCTTTGAAAAAATCACACAATGGGCAAAAAGTACCACCCTGGGAAGTCGACTGAACCACACATGTCACAGACACTGTATTCACCCTAAACTTTGAAGAAAAAAATACAGCTTTTTTTTTTAAAGGAAAGTTAGAAAATAACTTACTTTTCCCAGGTCTTTGGTACAAAGTACAGATGGCAAAGTTCCTTTTGTCCCTCCAAGACGTTGTCAATTAATAGCACTCACTCAAGTAGGTCAGACAGACCAAAAGGAGTCTGGAAATAGAATAGGAACAAAAATTAAAACCCCAATAGAAATACAAAAATCCAAATCAGCCACCAGTTATTCATAATTTTCCAGGGCAGTTGAAATAAAAGTACCTTTGAATTACTGAAATGATGAGACACCCAAGTCAAAAACTAAGCCAGTAACCCTCCACTCAAATCTGAACAGCAGTTTGCTCTGTGGCCTGAATAAGGCATCAAAGACTAGGGACAAGCTTCTTGGAAACTTTCCATGGTAAAAATGTACACTCAGGAGTCAAAAAAAAAAAAAAATAGAAATGAGATGGAGAGATCTAGGTTTCTAATTATACTGTGGCTTGGGGGTGAAGGGTTTCTGACATTGAATGTGCCAGTCCTAATCTAGCAAAGATGAGCTCATTGCACAAAGACAGATATAGCTGCAAAGGGAAATAAAAAATAAACATTTATTATAAAATCTAAAATAAAAGCATTTAGCAATTTTATTCCTGTTTTTAAAGAAAATTATAATCTCTTTTAGAAATAATGAAGATAAACCCAAAACACAATACAGTGACAGTTTATTTATCCAAAAGTCATTTAACAAGCAATCTTAACTATTCAGAGACTTGCCTCTGCATTAAAAGATACAATAAAAGAAATCTGAGAAGTCAAAATACACGTAAAAATCCACATACAAAAGTGTCTCTCAGAAACAAACTTGGGGCAGAATTACACTTATTTTTGGTATAATTCTAACAAGCATGGATATCTATTTTCTTAGTCTACAACAGACAAAAAAATTTCAAATTACGAGGGAAGATTCTGCTTAAGACATGCTGATCACTTATACTGAAGGAAACAAAACACCTATTAAATAACACAGAGAACTACAAGGGCATTTTGGAAGTGACAAAAAGTTTTAAATGCTTTAATAGTCCCCGAGGGCATGTGAATATAAAGTACAGTGTAATTAGTGATGATCCTCAAGACAAAACTTAGTAGAGCTTTTCCATACTTGTTTTTTGTTATTTATTGTAGTTATTTACATCCCAGCTTTTTTCCCTTCTTTAAGAGGCAGCATACTATGGTAAAAAGTTGAGTAGAATTAGAACCAGGGTTGTGAGCACTTAGAGGAAATAGAAAGTATCCACTTCATTTTCTCATCAGCCTTAGCAAAGTGTTTTGCTTATGTAGCCAATTAACAAATGACAAATGAACAGAAAGAAGGATGCCTCTGAATCATCCAGAAATGGGTAAATTGTTTATAATTTGCATAAAATAATTAAGTATATAGTGCGTTTTGGAGGGAGTACATGGCATATAATGGACACAATCAATAAACGCTTACTGATTCATTATTTTAAATAAAGAAAAGGGTTAGTTTTTGCACAATCAAACCCAATGCAACCAAGATTAGGAGGAAAGCAGAAAACTGTGAAAGAATTTTTGCAACTAGTGTCTGTGATAAAGGCCTCATTTCTAAAATATATAGAGAAGTGAGTCAAGTGTACAACAATATAAGTCATTCCCCAATTGATAAATGGTCAAAGGATATGAACAGGTATTTTGAAGAGGAAGAAATTAAAGCTATCTATAGCCATATGAAAAAAATGCTCTAAATCACTATTGATTAGAGAGATGCAAATCAAAACAACTCTGAGATACTGTATCACATCTATCGGATTGGCTAACATGACAAAACGGGAAGATGATAGATGCTGGAGAAGATGTGAGAGAGTTGGAACACTAATTCATTGTTGGTGGAGCTGTGAGCTGATCCAACCATTCTGGAAAGCAATTTGGAACTATGCCCAAAGGGATACAAAAATGTGCATACCCTTTGACCCAGCAACACTGCTCCTAGGACTGTATCCCCAAGAGATTGTAAAAATGGGAAAGGGTCCCACATGTACAAAAATATTTATAGCAGTATGCTTTGTGGGGGCCAAGAACTGGAAAATCAAGGGGATGCCCATCAACTGGGGAATGGCTGAATAAATTATGGTATGTGAATGTACTATAAGAAATGATGAACAGGAAGACTTCAGAGAGGCCTGGAAAGATTTATATGAACTGATATCGAGTGAAAAGAGCAGAACCAGGAGAACTTTGTACACAGCAACGACCACAGCATGTGAGGAATTTTTCTGGTACACTTAGTACTTCATTGCAACGCAAGAACTTCATACATGTTATCTTGTCTGACTACTGACATCCCTGGTCTCTTTTAAGTAATTAAAATGCCATCTTCTGCTACAGGAAGCCTTCCCTAACATCTTTCTCTCCTTTAATTATTTCCTATTTGTCCTATATATAGTTGGCTCTGTATACATTTGTATGTTGCCTTCCCTAATAGATTTTAAGTTCCTTGAGGATAGAGACTGTCTATTGCCTCTTTTTGTACTTGCAATGCTTAGCATAATACCTGGTATGTAGTAGACCATAAATGTTTACTGAGTTAAATTGATTTTGATTACTCAAAACAATCAAGGGAAGGATGATAATTTCCATTTCACAAATGAGGAAACTGAGGCTGAGACAGGTTAAGTGATTTGCCTAGGGTTACAAGACTAGTTAAGTGAGGCAGGATTCTAACTCAGGTCTACAGGACTCTAGGTCAAAAGTTTTAAATATCCAGCCGCCTAGCTGCCAAACATCATCTAATCCCGTCGCCCCTCCCCACCAATCAGTCTATACATTAGAAAACAAACTGCAGATTTGCAGTAACTTCAGATGTCACACAGGTCATAAAGTAGCAGAGCTGGGAAGGACCACAAGTCCTGAGCCTATAAATCTACCATTCTTTCTCTTATGCTGAACTGGCTCCCTAATCCAAAGGATTTCAAATTTTGAATTAATGGCACTTTGATTTTGTTATTAAATGGTAATGTTTCACCTATTGTGATATATGAAACAAATGAAGTTCTGACCAAATCAGGGGGATGAACTTCTTTTGGACAAGATCCACAATAAGCTTATGTAAATCGGGAAAGGATTCAGAAAAACAAGAAGCAATTAAATTTCTTTCTTGATATTCTAGATCTCCCTTGGGGATTTCCTTTAATTAGAAAGAAAAAAAAAAAGAAAATATTTTCAATATTTCATTCCTTAAAGGACAGATAGAACAAATAGAATTGAGATTAATTAAAAGGTTCACCATTCCGTTAAACTGAACAAAAACAAACATTTTTAAACAGTCACAGGTAATGAATTCAGCTTACTACTTTAAGTACCATTTAAGCTTGGTAGATTAAAAAAAAAAGAAAGACAAACCCAGGAACATAGGACCTGAACAAAACAGAAAAGAGGCTTCTAGCCAAGCCCCTGGATTTAGGAGGCGTTAGTAACCTCTCCAAGGGCAACGAGAAAGCTTGTTCAAATGGTAATACATAAGCTTTATTTTTGTAATTTCTAAATTGAAGGTAGTAAAATAAGAGTAGAGCAAAAAACGAACACTGTAAGGTAAATCCTCATTTTCAAGTATTTGTTCTGAGTTCAAATTAAAGGCCATAGAAGAGTTTTAAGTTGGGGAAAAAAACTATACAGTGGTGGCACACAAGATCCATTTTACTTGACATGCAAGGATCTGAGTAAACATGTCTTTGTTGTATACAAGGTAAACTTGAGTTTTTTTCAATCTCAGAGGTGAATGCACAGCAAAAGCTTAAAAACCTTGAGTCCTAAATTTGAATTCACATTTCTGGGTCTTTTCTCTTTGAACAGAAATGCTGTCAAGATTTTACCTAGTCTCCATAAAAGTAAAATGAGAAAATCAACCTGCCACATTATTAAAATGAATGGTTTCAATATTACTCACCAAAAGGAAGTTATATAGCTAATCATAAAGAGCATTAGTCTGAGCTCTGGCACTTATTCATTGGGTAAAGTCACTTAATTTTTCTCAGCCTCAGTTTTGTCATCTGTAATATAGGGTCACTTCTGTTCATACTATCTACTGCACAGAGTATAAGGAAAGTATTTGGTAAAACGTAACAGAAATTATGTATGTTCTCTGAACCGTCAAATCAATTATAGTGTCCTTTGGTGATCTGGTGAAATCTACAGACCCCCTCCCTGAGAACTATGTTTTTAAATATATAAAATATAACATACGGGATTACAAAAGAAACTAATTACATTGAAATAAAGATGCCACTTACTTTCCATCTAAGTTCACAGACCTCTTGAAATCTTTCCTTGGATGCCAGTTTAAGAACTCCTGCTTTAGACAATGACTCACTGTCTTGACATTTGTGCTTTTTAAATCTCTGCCTAAATTGCTTCAAGGATATAAAATCTATTTTGTTGCCTCTTTTCAATATTTTTAGAATAAACGTATTTTAATAGATAGCTAAATAGTGTGATCAGCAAATTAATACAAAGCCTATACGCAACAGTGATCAAAGTTCAAAAAATTAAGCTAAATACCGTTTTAAAGACAGATCCAGGAGACAATGGCACATTAGACAAAGTGCTGGTTTTGGAGTCAGAGATCCTGAATTCAAATTCTGGATCTGACATTTACTAACTGTGACTTTGACCAGGTCCCCTACACCTCCTTCAGAACTTGAGTCTCCCTGACATTCAGGAAAACTATTTGGAATTAAGTAAAAAACAAGGAAAGTCACTCAACTTTTGTGCCTTTGAACTAAATGATCTTTCTGCTGAACACAGAATGTGAGGAGGTCAAAGACAGAAAGGAATATCTCACATATCCAAACATTCATAGGAGCTTTTTTTGTGTGTAATAGTAAAGAACCAGAAACAAAGTTGGTACCCAACAGTTAAAGGAATGGCTGCACAAACTGTTATGGAATATTATTATGGTACAAAAAAATGAAGACTTTAAGAAACTCAGAAAATCATAGGAAGACTTTTACAAATTGATTCAGAGTAAAGTAAGAACCAGAAAAATAAACAATATACACAACTACAACAAAGCAAATGAAAAAAATAAAACAGAACTTTATGCAATTATGTTCAGTAAGAAAAAATGTGGGAAATGCCTCACTTTAACTTGGTGAGGTAGAACTATGGTGCGGAACGGTTACATGCCGTTGGGTACAGTAAAATGTGCCCTTGGTTTTGCTCAGCTGTTTTTTTGTCTTTGTTATATGGAAAGCTTTACTGAAGAGGGGAGGGAATGAGTCATATAACGTGCCTGGAATATAGTAACAAGTCCCTAATAAATGCTGATTGATTAATTTATACTTTTGTGATGTAAAAAGAAAAAGAAATCTAAATTTTTTTAAACAAATAAGGAAATTAGACTAACTGATCACTAAGACCCCTTTGAATGTTATGATCCTAATAACACATACATTTTGATTTTACATCGCACAGCATCATTATAGTAAGATCCATAGGTAACGTTTATATAGTGCTTACTTTGTGCTGGGCACTGTGCTAAGAATTTTCAAATTATCTCATTTGTTCCTCACAACAATCCTGAGATATAGGGAACTATTTTTATCTGGATTTTACAGATGAGGAAAGCAAGGCAAATAGAAGATAAGTGACTTACCTAGGTTCACACAGCTAGTAATAACAGCACAACTAATAGCTAACGTTTCTATCATGCTTAGATGGGCCAGGTAAGATGCTAAGCACTTTATAATTATATCTCATGTGATTCTCACAATAACCCTGGGAGAGAAGTATAATTATAACCCCATTTTAAGAGCTCCGCTGATGAAATTTTATTCCTTAAGCGGCCTCTATAAGCAGTAGTTCTGTCCCAAAGGAGATGAATTATCTCAGCGTAACCAGTATATAAAACAATCACTTACTAGTAAGTGCAGAGAAGTCTTTGAGAAGCACCCCAGAGTGATACCCCTAAGCAAAATTCCAAGTCCAACCTCCTTCTTTTCTGTACCCCTTTCACATCTCCTGTTTTCATTTCCCCAAGAAGCTAACGTGCCCTTCTACATACCAAAGTCATTCCCAGTGCTTCAATTCATCTAATTTAAAAACATATTCTTTAATTTCATAATTTAACAATAATACAGTATACCTAACAGTGGAATTTCAGCTAAACAAAGGCACGTAAAGTTATGCAAGACTAAGTCTCCTTCCCAAATGACATTTGTTTTTTTAAAGGAGAAGTGAGTTTATGTATTCAACTCTCTAGTCAGTAAAATGGAAGAAAACAAATTTTTAAAGCAGAAAAATTTTGCTAAGTCAGCAGAGCACAAACCAAGCCAAAATGAATTCAAGTGTGGCCCAAGTCCCAGACAATATCTGCTTTTCGAGGACAAGCCTCACTAAATACCACGGAGCTCATTACCAGCAGGTTGGCCACATAATGATGAGTTCTTAGGCCATAGTCACCATGGTACAAAGAAAATTACAAAGACAGACCAGGCGAGTGTGGTGAAGGATATACTCCTGTGATCAGAGAATTTACAAGTCAGCTGCATCACTGATGGGCTTGGGGACCCTGAGCAAGTACAACCTCTCTACACTTAGGTTTCCTCACCTGTAAAAAAAAATGCAATAATGCTGACATCACCAAAGGTGGTGTGTGAAAATCAAATGTGGTACGAGGTGCCAAGTAAATGTGAACAGAATCACAGGAGATGAGAGGAAACTTAGAAGGCATCTAGTCCAAGTCTTTCATTTTAGAGATGAAGAAACTGAAGCCTAAGAGGTAACTTTAAGTGCCTTGCCCAAGATCACAAAGGCACGAAATGACCAGGATTCACACCCAGGTTGAGTCTAGACTGTGCCATTTACTACCTCTGTCATCAAACAGCTATTATTATTATTCTAAGACAGAGACCACCCTGCACCCAGGCCAGCCAAATGAAAAGGGAGAGGCAAGAGCCTCCCACTTCTGAAAGGTTGACCATCCTTGTAACTGATCATAGGATGCCATAGCATCCAACAGTGTAGTGGGAAATTGGATAGTTGTATCTAATGTAAAGAGTGCTGTATTTGGAGCCAGAGGATCTGGGTTTGAACCTCAGCTCTGCATTTACATTTATGTAACCCTGGACAAGGTACTTCTCCCCCTTGGGTTTCAGTTTCCCCATCTGGAGGAAAGAGTTCCATTGGATGATCTCCAGCCAGCTCTAGTCCTTCCAGCTCTAAATCTGTGAGCTTACAAGTAGAGTAACATTTCCACGGTCTCCTCCAACTCTATCTAGTAAGATCCTAATTCCTTGAAGATGCCTTTTTTGGTAACTAGTATTTATTTTTAAAAAAAGGTTACTTTGTCTTTAAAAATACATGAAACTTTAAAAGCTACTTCCTTTAGAATGCAATATCCTTGACAGTAGAGACTGGTTAGGGCTTTTGTCCGTTAGTGATCCCACTAACACAGTGCCTGGCACTTAGCAAAAGTTTAATAAATATTTGACAGATTAAAGAAAATATCTAAATTGCCAAGAAAAACTCAAAAAAAGCATCATTTTGTCCCCAATTCAAAGTTATCATAAAATGGGGTGGGGGGGGAGAGGGAGAATGATACTATGATTTGAAATAGACAAAGAAATCTTTAACTAAATCAAGAGCTTCTACTTTTATTAAGCAAAACTTGAAAAAGAAAAAGACTTGGCAAGGCAAACTGTTCTCAGATTCTGGGGAAAAAAATGTCCTGTCATTTTTAATATCTCTCAGTCAAGGAACAAATTCCTGGGGACTGGCCATGCCCAAATATAGAGCAACATTTAAACACACAGTTTAAAATGTATACATGTTTACTTATTCAGAATACCAAAGGAGAATGTCAACCAAAGAAATCTTCATATTCATTATTTCAAATCCCAATATGTGAAATGAAGTTTTATTTATTCTGAAATCCTATTCTGAATGTAAATAAAGACAATTCTTAAGGTAGTGTCTAGGAAGACAGAAGACACATCTGAGCACATCCATAAAAAGTTATTTAAAGGTCTCTATGTGCTGTAAAACATGGGCTTTAAGCCTCATCTAACTCTTCCCTTTTTTCTCTCCAATCATAGTTCCAATGCTGTCAGTGGCACAAATGTTAGAAGCAGGTAATTCAGCAGCCTAGCTACAAAAAGAGCAGAAATGAGGCAATGCCATTGCTACATAGAACTTTCAACAACAAGGAAAGAAATGCTCCCAAATAGTACAATAAATCAGAGAACCTAGGAACCATCCATGTGGGTAACATGCCTCCTCACCCTGTGCTCATCCTCTTGGGCATAAATTATTAAGTAGGTGTGTGAGAATCAAGAAGTAAAGTAACCTGCTCATGACCACTTAGCCAGCATCAAGGACAGGGTTCTAACCCATGTCCTCCTGTCTCTTAAAGAATGTTATCTTTCAAAATGCAGTAAATAGTTACAGTTACCTGGATACCAGACACATTATCAACATAGATCTGACAAGAACTTGGGAACTTGAGGAGACAGCATATTGACATATATACTCTGGTTACTGTAAAACATTTATTCAATATCTTCTATTTTAAGGCCTTTCTTGAAATGATAAATAGTATGTGTCTAAAAGTAAGTATTGAGTAATAAGCAAGCATTCTCTGTAATGGGGATAAACTAGAAGTCTTTCCATAAGATCAGAGGCAAGGAGAGAATGTCCTCTGACAAAGGCCTCATTTCTCAAATATATATATATGTTTGGAAGTGAGTCAAATTTTTAAAAATAAGAGCTATTCCCCAATTGATAAATAATCAAAGGATATAGGATGATTCCAAAAGTAGAGATACGTGCTATCAATAGTCACATTAAAAAATATTCTAAGTCACTATTGATTAGAGAAATGCAAATTAAAACAACTCTGAATCACTACCTCATACCAATCAGATTGGCTAACATGACAGAAAAGGAAAAGGACAGATACGAGAGGTAATTTGGAAAAATAGAGATACTAACGCACTATTGTTGGTGGAGTTGTGAACTGGTCCCACCATTCTGGAAAATAATTTGGAATTATACTCAAAGGGCTATAAAACTGTATATACCCTATGACCCAGTAATACCATTACAAGTTCTCTATCCCAAAGAGATCAAAGAAAAGGGAGAAGACCTATATGTACAAAAATATTTATATTAGATCTTTTTGTAGTGGTAAAGATTTGGAAATTGAGGAGATGCCAATTAACAGGGGACGGATGAACAAATTGTAATTGTTGATTATGATGAAATACTTTGTGCTAAAAGAAATGATGAAGGGGATGGTTTCAGAAAAACTTGGGAAGACTTATATGAATTCATGCCAAGTGAAGTGAGCAGAGCAAGAGAATGCTGTACACAGTAACAGAAATACTGTAATGGTGATCAACTGACAAACTTAGCTACTCTGATCAAGAAAATGATCCAAAGACAATTCCAAAGGACCCATGAGGAAAAATGCTAATCACCTCTAAAGAGAGAACTGATGAACACTGATTACAAATTGAAACATACTTTTTTATATGTCTTGCTTTTTGTATGTTCTTTTGTAACACAGCTAATATAGAAATATGTTCTGCCTGACTTCATATGCATAATGGGTATCATGTTGCCTGCCTTTTCAATAGGTGAGGGAGGGATGGGAAAGAGAAAGAAATTATTTGGAACTCAATTTTTTTAAAAAGACTTAAAATATAATTGAGAAATATTTAACAAAATAAAAACAATCTAAAAATTGAGAAATGTTTGATATAATAAACTAAAAAGATAGTAAAACAAAACTATCCATTTTTCCCAGTCCTCTTCTAGAGTTAGGTGTGAGGAGACAAGTATAGAAAAAACGGGGGAAAACATTAATGAGTGAGCAGAAACCGGCATTCTGAAAGTCTCTTCCCATCTGAAATTTTGGAGGGGAAGGAATGTGTTCTGTAACCAAGAAAATCTAGTCCAGGTGTCACTTTCAAGTAAGATACTCAACACCCTGATAGAGGCAGCAGGAAAAGAAATGAAAAATCTACTAATCATCGGAGTCAGAAAGACCTGGTTTTGAATCTTACCTCAGAAACTTAGTGGTGTAATCATAGGCAAGTCACTAGCTTCTCTGAGGCTTAGTTTCCTCTCAAGATTGTTGTGAGGATCAAATGAGAATGTATACAAAGTCCTTTGCAAATCTCAGAGTACTATGTAAATGTGAATCAGTATTAAAGTTAAATTAAAATCTAAAGTTTTATACAGAACATTGGCAGTAGGCAATTTCACTGTCTGGTATTACACTGACCTATAAAAGATGAAGGACTCATGATTCTTAATATAATCACTACATTTTTATGAAAAAGTATATAGTAGAAAAAAATGGAACTGAAGAAGCAGAGAAAGGCTATTAGAAACCAGGAGCAAAAACATGAGAATGTAATTCTAATTCAGAAACTCCCATGTATAAATGAGACAAAGATGGCACCCAAACTTACATCTAGAGTCCTCACTTTTCTCTAAAAATCGAATATCTATTTTAGATTTTTTTTCTGTGAGATGTCCTGCATACCCTTCAAACTGAAAATGTTATAAACTTAACCCATGCCTTCGAAACTGGCACTCCTTTATTTTCTTTTTTCCAATGATGTGACACCATCATTATTCCAGTCAACTAGACTTGAAATATAAAAGTCTAATTTATTAGACTCTTCCCTCTCCCTAACTCCTCATAGTTAATGTTCCCTACAAACCATGAAAAAATCTATCTATTCTTCAAGCCCTTCCTCAAATGTCTTCTCCTTTAGTAATTAAACAGATATATTATTGAGTTCCTGCTATGGGCAAAGTAATTCATGAAATAGAAGGATGAAAATAGTTCTTTTGCTCCAAAATTTTATAATTATTGAATTAAAAAAACCAAAGAATTGGAAGTTGGAAGAAATGTCAGTGACCATCTAATCAAACCCATACACCCCCTTCCCAAAGAATCCTGGCACAATATAACCAGGAAGGGGTTACTCATTTTCTGCCTTAAGTCATCCAGTGAGGGAGAACCCACCACATCCTAAAGCAGACCAAGTCACTTCTGGAGATCTCTAATTTCCAGGAAGCTTTTTCCTGACAAAACTAACTTTTCCTTTATACAATTTTGACCTGTGTCCATATTTTCCTTTTGGGGCCAAACAGAACAACCCTATTCTCTTTCTGACATGACAGATCTTTGACAGCAACTCTCTTCTAACTCTTCCTTTCTCTAGGTTTCCAGTTTCTTCAAACAGTCCACATATGGCATGGATTCCAGTCCATTCAGCATCTGATCTGACCTTCTCTGTATGTCGTCCAGTTTATCAATGTCCTTCCTAAACTATGCCACTCAAAACTGAACACAATGTTCCAACCTAGAAGAAAGGATAAGGTAAACACATAAATCATGATAACATAAAGCAGATTAAGGTCAGTACCATGCAAAAAGGACAAAAGGAATTACAGGATTAAGCAGCTGGAAGAGGAACCCTTTCTCTTTCCTCTGAACTCCCATAACACTTATTCTTCATGCTTAGAGATATGTACTAAATGACATGCATTAGATGAACAGCCAAAGAAGGGAGGTCAATATCATTGGAAAGAAGTCATTAGCAAAGTGCCACAGGAATCTCTGTCCTTGATCCAGCTCTACTCAATATTTTTTTATCAGTAACTGATTTTTTTTTTATCAGTTTACTGAGAAGGCTAGCGAATGTATCAGGTAAGTGGTTCCAGAACCAAAATTCTCTCAATGGGCTGAAATGATGGGCCAAATCAAGAATAGGGATGGGGATGGACCTATAACTTCACTGGTATAGGGAAAGCCCAGGTAAGAAAATCCCTTTTATCAATACAAGTAAATATCTTCTCTACCAATGAAAATAAAATCAATTTTAATAGGGATGATTTATAAATTCCTATATCTAGATTTAAAAATCAGTTGCACAATTATAAGATGGAGGAAATATGGCTTGATATCAGCTTATTTGAAAAAAAAAACCTCTGTAATTCTTGGGGTTTTTCAATTCAACATGAATCAAGGATGATGTGGCAGTTAAAAAGGCAGTGTGACCACAGACAATAGAATGTCGCTAACCAAAAGAAAGGCAAAAACACCCCTGGGTTCGTGTTTTCAGTGCAAGCACATCTCAAGTACTGTGCTCACTTTCAGGCACAAAATTTGAGAAATAATATTACTTTCCTCTTAATGAATAGGATGTTGATGAGACTCAAAACCAGGCCGTAGAAGTACACAATGGATATGACTTGGGAAAGAATATCTTGGTAGAATTCAGTAACACTATGGTGTAATGGTATAATGCAAAGAGCAATAGACTTGGAGTAAAAGAATATATAAACATATAATGTAAAAGAGTAATAATAAATCCAGAAGAGTCTTTAGTAGTTCTCAGCACTTATTAAGTAGCTAGTACTTGGGAAGTATTTATAGTACTAGTAAGTACGTAAGTACTAATAAATTAAGTGCTAACTAGTACTTATTAAGTGTTAATGCTACTAATAACTACTTAAGGACTAATAAATAAGTACTAAACAAGTACTAATTAGTACTTAGTAAGGACTTAGTACTTATTAGCTGTATGGCCTTAGACAAGTCACTTAAATCACTCTAAGTTTCAAGTGACCTATTTGTCTAATGAGGATACCATACTAATAGGACTTATATCATATGGTGTTTAATGAGATCATATATTTGAAGGATTCTGCAAATTTTAAAATGTGGTACAAAACATCATTTATTATCTATTTTTGCTGTTGTTGTCCAGTCATTTCAGCCATATCTGATTCTTTATGACCCCATTTTGGGGTTTTCTTGGCAAAGAGATTGAAGTGGTTTGTCATTTCCTTCTTCAGCTCATTTTACAGAAGAGGAAACTGAGGCAAACAGGTTTAAGTGACTTGCTCAGGGTCACCTAGCTACTAAATATCTGAGGACAGATTTGAAATCACAAAGATGAGTCTTCCTGACTCCAGCCTGGCCCTCTATCCACTGTACCGCCTAGCTTCCCCTTTATTATATATACTCAATAATTAACAGAAGTCGTAATTCTTCACCAAAAAAATGATAATCACACACACACATACTGGGTAGGAACCCAACCCAGAAACTCTGTCTCTCTCTGGCTCTTTAAACAGAATACCAAAAGAATTGTTGGCAGAGAAAAAATGGCAAGGATATCATGGGAGTTTCAATCCAAGTGGGTCAGAAGAACTGTTCCAATACTCTGGCAGTGACAAATTTCTTCTCCCACTTTGAAAAGTAACAAGAGATTTAACTGGCTAAGAGCTGGTCCAACATGAGAAATAAAAAGGAGGCCTTACTATGCACTTGGCAATGAGGTAAGGAAAAATATCCTTTGAGAGTTTACCTCACTAAAACATACTAGAGAAAGTTAATTAAGAAAAGGTAATTAAGGGATGTATATTTGCAAGGGAAACATTCGTTAACAGAGTAACTCCTTCCATAGAATTATAAACTGAATGACACCTGGTCTCTTTGGGCCTCTATTTCCTCATCTGCAAAATCAGGCAGTTGAATTGAAATAACTATGGAAGGTCCCTTTTAGCCCCAAACCTTGTGATCCTACGACATTAGGTTACATGTGAATGGATTTTTGGTAGAAGGAGGCACAGGGAAATAAGTATCCAGGTCACATTCATCACTTTTGCTGCAGTCCCACAATGGAAGGTAGCCTGCATTTCATAACTGCATACACATCACAGCAGAAAGAAATGGCAACAAATAATACTGGATTCCAAACGCTGCTGGAGAACTGACCCTGGGGACCCCTACGCCATATCTCATTTTAAAGTTATATAAATGTAAACTTCTTCTGTCTTCATCATATCTGCCAAAAGTATACAACTTCTGAGCTCTGGTGTTTGAATAGTCACTGCAATTCTATTTATATAATTATTTCATTGGAAATATTAAGCAATTTTCAGTTTAATTAAATATGAGAAGTCGAATTGCTACAAAGTAACACCAAAATAACCTAGGACTCATTAAACAATAGAGTAAAATGTCATATTGGTACAGACGTAGAATGACCATTTTTAACGAATACCAAAATGGCTTCGAAAGTCCCTGCCTTAGCTGAAATTCTATTTCTCTAGTTTCCTAGTGGTAGAATTTGCACATCGTTGCAAATAATATAACAGACGTTGCTAAAACAAGATATTCTCGCCATGATCCTATTTAGTTCATTAATAACTTTTGGGGGTCCCTGTCGAACACTGAACTTAGCACTAGAAGAAGATACAAAAGGAATCCCAGATAGGTGTTCTATCCCCAAAGTGTGTGCAATCAATATTGAAAAGAAAAAATAAAAAACCAACCACAAACCTACTCTTAAGAAAAATAAAAATATTCAGCTTTTTGAAAGAGTTTTATTGACAAATTGTTTATACCACAGTCATTTCCAAATGTTGACATCATAGAACTACCACTGTGACAAAGAAAAGCAATTACTAATCTCTAACATTTATAAAGCACATTAAGTTTTCAGCATCTTCGAGGGGTATCTCATTTGATCTCCCAAGATGAGGCAAGTGAGGCTGAGCAAGGAAAAGTGAGTTGCCTAGGGTTCCAGAGCTAATATCAGGTGGGACTGAAACCCAGATCTTCCTGACTTCAATTCCAAAGCTCCATCTGTTATGCCAAGTTTCCTAGTTAAGTAAAACTGATAGAAGAAAATGATCACATCTGACAGCATATGCAACACTCTGCTCCCATAGTCACCCACTTCTCCACTGAGAATAAGGAAATATAGGAACTAATATGAATTAAATGGAATGACAAAGGGGACAATTTCAGAGAAATGTGGGATGACTTCCATGAACTGATGCATGTGCGTTCGTCCTTCATTGCTGAAGAAGATCATGCCATTGGAGAAATGATGACATGACTTGCAATTGACTTTTTTTTGAGTGAGAGAGGGCTGTGCAGGTAACCAGTCTTCTCCTCCAGAGCCATCTGAATCCAGTGACCAGATATTCATCAGGATGACTGGAGATGACCCAGGATGAGGCAATTGGGGTTAAGTGACTTGTCCAAGGTCACATAGCTAGTGAGTGTCAAATGTCTGAGGTGAGATTTGAACTCAGGTCCTCCTGACTCCTGTACTGGTGCTCTATCCATGGCACTACCTAGCTGCCCCGGATATTGCGATCAATGACCAAAGACTGCATATGGGAGTGAAGGTAATAACTCCAAAGTTATAAGACTGATTGACTGGATAGATGGTGGAGTCTTCAAGAGAAAGTCTGAAGAAGAAAGTAATGCACTGGGACTTGACTGAAATATGGAAAGGCTGTACAGATCAAGATGTCCAAAAGACAACTGGTGATGATACGGAAGCATAGACAACCCATGGAGCCGAGAGATCATCAAAATGAGAGGGTAGAGACAAAGATGAAGGCCCAGGATAGAGGTGTGAGTAACATAGAGGGAAGTGAACAGAAGTCGGAAACAACTTATGCAATAACATTTGTCTCTATGAAACAAATAACCTTGAAAGGGTTAAGTTGGGTGGAGAACCTATGGCCTCCAGGCCACATGTAGCTCTCCAGGTCCTCAAGTGCAGCCATATGACTGAATCCAAGCTTCACAGAACAAATCCCCTTAGTAAAAGGGGATTTAATCAATTCAACCAATGGAATTTAATCAATCAATTTAATTCAATTTAATCAATGACATGACCAACCACTAGTCTACAGGACTCATAATGAAATATGCTTTCTATGTCCTGATGAGAGATGATAGCTACAGGGTGCAGAATAATGCATATTTCTTTTTGGACATGCCCTGGGCAGGAATTTGCTTTGCTTGAATAATGCTTAATTGTTACTTGGATTTTGTTTTCCTTTCTTCTTCAAAGGGGGAAGGAAGGTAAGAATGAAAAAAAAAACCAAAACAATTTTTGATGACTGAAAGAAATCAAGCTAATTTTTTAAAAAAAGGAAAATACATATACTTACAATAACATATTCCTATGCATGACCTTTTAGACCTTTTCTAAAACTAGGACTATATGGATAATTATGGTAGAAACACTGAGAAAGCTCAGGAATAAATCACACTAACAAATCTTCGGGTTCTAGATGTTCTTCAGGAAAGAATAGGATCTTCCTTGGCTAGGGAGGGAAGCCAGATGTTTTCTCTCCTCCTTGTTCCTAATCCTTCCAGTAAAATACAAGTAGGATATTTTACCACATGTTTATCTGGTCTTTGATAGACAATAAACTCTGAAGGGCAGAAACTCTCTCATTTACATATTGCAGTCTAGGCTATAGCAATGCCAGGTGGCTTGGGGATATTCAATCTAAGCTGCCTGGATGGTCTAAAGAAGGCAAAGGGCATTATATTCCTCCAAATTATTTATCGAAAGACATCTGCAAGTTACGATGAGGTATGATTATAAAGTCATGTGAATGATTTTTTTTTTAAACAAACATACTAAAACTTGTAGCTCCAAGTGATGGCCCCTACCTTCAAAGTGGTGTCCTTAAGAGACAAAAAGGGCATTTATTCCAAGAATGCTGCTGCTGCTCAAACACTTAGCAACCCTCTTGGCATTGCCTTTAGAGGTTGGGGAACATTCTTTTGAACTTCCCATAGCAAACCTTTGTCCTTTGAGAGTATATTTGATTTTTTTGCCACTCTGAATCCGTTCTGGGGAAGATGGAAGACCAAGGTGGGAAATGCCTTTTACAGGAAAGTAAACCGAAGCTAAACATTACTGAGGCAGGCCTTTCTCATGTAATTCCTAAACTGGCTGTTAAGGTGAAAATAGTAACAGTAGCAATAACAATAGCATTTATATCGGGTTTTAAGGTTTACAAAGCACTTTACAGGTATTTCATTTGCTCTTCACAACAATCCTGGGAGATAAGTTATATTAGCTCCATTTTTTACAGATGAGGAAACTGATGGAAAGAGATCAAATAGCTTATCCAGAGTTAAACAGCCAGCAATTATCTAAGGCGAAATCTGGACTTGATACTTATTGATTCTAGGATGCATCGATATCCATAGCACCACCTGCCTAAAAATACAGACATGTAGACACACACACACACAGACACACACACACACAGAGTCACCTATTTAAATGACTAAGACTTATCAGGTGTAGAAGTAGCCCACTGTAAGAGACTCTATAAATGGAGTAATCAATGAC
This sequence comes from Potorous gilbertii, assembly GCA_028658325.1. Lineage (NCBI taxonomy): Eukaryota > Metazoa > Chordata > Mammalia > Diprotodontia > Potoroidae > Potorous > Potorous gilbertii. The sequence goes on from CM053772.1 coordinate 194,588,357, forward strand.
ATTTAACAGATGTAAAATATGCTGTGTAGTAGCAGCAACGATCACCATGAGAGGCTGCATGCAGTATTCCTCCCAGTCAAGATCATTAAACTCCCTTTATTTGCACTGCATGCCCATGATTAAAAATTTCAGTTTCCCAGATATTTCAGTCCTACAGGGTATCAGCAAAGGTTCATAAGGTTTAGAACAGGAGGACATCCCAAACTCAAACCACTAGTCTTATAAATGAGAAAACTGAAGCCCAGATAGTTTAAGTGACTGCCCACAGAGGATCACAACTCTTAAGTACCTAAGGGGAAGATTTGAAACCAGATCTTCCTGACTGTAGGCCCAGAAGTCTATCCACTACAGCACATTGCCTCTCCTCATACTGCAATCCCCCAAGGTCAATTAACATTATCAATATTCCATTCTGTTAAGAGTGAGTCACTCTGGGAGTGGAGCCAAGATGGTGGAGTAGAAGAATGGACCTGTAGAAGCTCTCTCCTCATAGCTCATAAAATACCTATAAAAAATGACTCTAAACAAATTCTAGAGAACGGCAGAAGCCGCAAAATGACAGAGTGAAACAGATGTCCAGCCCAAGACAGCCTGGAAGGTAAACAGGAAAGAGCTATCACACCTGGCTCAAAGCAGAGAGCAGCCCAAGCATTGGCTGAGCAGAACAGCATGGACAGGACTGGAGCAGACTTCAGATCATGGAATCACAGGTAGCAGCTACAGTTTCCAGATTTCTCAACCCACAAAAGCCAAAGACTACTTCACAGGTTAGTAAGAAAGCCCTTTCACCTGGGTGAGAGGGGAACCCAGTTGGGCCCCAGTCCCAGGGCAGCAGCAACATCAACTTTTGGAGACCTCGGCCTAAAGACCCAAGAGGAATCAAGCACCTGATCTGGGTCTCAGTCCTGAGTGGCAGTCCTGGGATGAGGAGGAGCATGATGGCAGTGGAGAGGAAACCCTACTTGCAGTTCCAGGGCAGAAAAGGGTGCTTGTGGTTGCTCACAGACCAGAGTGCAGGTCAGCAGAGGAGTAAACTCCTCTCCCTTGATTGTGCCACCTTGGAGGAACTGAGAACTTACAGGTTCCTAGAGATATCTCAGAGAACAGCTGCACAAAACCTCTGAAGCCTAGGGTAGTACACCCTCTACTTTTTGACAAAGGATTCAAAAATCAAGTAGCTGGCAGGGAAAATGCCCAATAGGGGAAGTGGGGGAAATAAGACTATAGAAGGTTACTTTCTTGATGAACAGGTATTTTCTTCCATCCTTTAAGATGAGGAAAAACAATGCATACCATCAGAGGAAGACATAAAAGGCAAGGCTTCTACATCCAAAACCTCCCCAAAAAATTTGCAGTTATCTCAGGCCATGGAAGAGCTCAAAATGGATTTTGAAAATCAAGTAAGAGAGATAGAGGAAAACTTGGGAAGAGAAATGAGGGTGATTCAAGAAAATCATGAAAAGCAAGTCAACAGCTTGCTAAAGGAGACCCAAAAACATGCTGAAGAAAATAACACTTTTAAAAATAGACTAACCCAAATGGCAAAAAAAAGGTCCAAAAAGCCAATGAGGAGAAGAATGCTTTTAAAAGCAGAATTGGCCAAATGGAAAAGGAGGTTCAAAACTCACTGAAGAAAATAGGTCTTTAAAAATTAGAATGGAGCAGATAGAAGCTAATGACTTTATGAGAAACCAAGAAATTATAAAACAAAACCAAAAGAATAAAAAAATAGAAGACAATGTGAAATATCTCATGGGAAAAACAACTGACTGGAAAACAGACCCGGGGAGATCATTTAAAAATTATTGGTCTACCTGGAAACCATGATCAAAAAAAGAGCCTAGATATCATCTTCCAAGAAATTATCAAGGAAAATTGCCCTGATATTCTAGACCCAGAGAGTAAAACAGAAATGGAAAGAATTCACCCATCACCTCCTGAAAGAGATCCCAAAACAAAAATTCCTAGGAATACTGTAGCCAAATTCCAGAGTTCCCAGGTGAAGGAGAAAATATAACAAGCAGCCAGAAAGAAATAACTCAAGTATGGTGGAAATACAATCAGGATAACACAGGATTTAGAAGCTTCTACACTGAGGGATCAAACGGCTTGGAATATGATATTCCAGAGGTCAAAAAAGATAGAATTAAAACCAAGAATCACCTACCCAGAAAAACTGAGTATAATATTCAGGGGGAAAAATGGAATTTCAATGAAAGAGAAGACTTGCAAGTATTCTTGTTGAAAAGACCAGAGATAAATAGAAATTTGACTTTCATATACAAGAATCAAGAGAAACATGAAAAGGTAAACAGGAAAGAGAAGCCTTAAGGAACTCATTAAAGTTGAAGTGTTTACATTCCTATATGGAAAGATGTTATTTGTAACTCAGACTTTTTTCAGTTTTAGGGTCATTAGGGGGAATACATACACACACACACATACATATATACATATATACATATATGAAGGTGCATATGGGCATGTATGTATGTGTACATTATTTATGTGTGGGTATGTATATGTGCACGGGTATATCTGTGTATGTATATATACATACATACACATATATATGTATACATAGACAGAGGGCATAGGCTGAACTGAATATGATGGGAGGATACCTAAAAAAAATAAAATTTACTCTTGAGTGGAATGTACTAGGAGTAAGAGAAATGGAGAGGTAGAATGTAGCAAATCATCCTACATAAAAGAGGGAAGAAAGAGCTTTTACAATGGAGTGGAAGTGGAGGAGATGAAAGGAAATAAATGAGCCTTACTTTCATGGGAGTTGGTTTAAGGAGGGAATAATACACACTCAATTGTACATGGAAATCTATTTTATCCTGCAAGAAGGCAAGGGGAAAGTGGATGGGAGAGAGAAAATAGTAGAAAGGACAGCAAAGTGGGGAAAGGGATAATCAGAAGCAAACACTATTGTGGGAGGACAGGTCAAGGGAGAGAATGGAATAATGGAGAGCAGGATAGGATAGAGGGAAATGTGGTTAGTCTTTTACAACCTAACTATCATGGAAGTGCTTTGCATTGTTACACATATATGAGCTATACTGAATTGCTTGTTTTCTCAATGAGTGGGTAAGAAGGGAGGAAGGAAGAGAATATGGAATTCAAAGCTTTAATAATGAATGTAAAAAATCGTTTTAGCATGCAACTGGAAATTAAGATATACAGACAATGGAGTATAGATAGCTATCTATTTTGCCCTACCAGATCTGACCTAAGCTAAAGTTAAATCCACCAATAAACTGCTAGGATGAGAGCACAAGAGGATCCCTTTGCCTACAGCTCTCCAACCAGGTCCCTTGGAACAGCACAGGGATGACTCCAAAATGAGACTGTGAGCAATCACTTTATGACTTAATCATCTTCCAAGGTGATTACTGCCTTGAAGGACAACACTTAGTAGGCAAAGTTTTCATGCCTTTCTCTAAAAACCCAATTCTGGTACTCACCTTTACCACAGATCCACTTTACATGTTTCAGACAGAGTGGGATGCAGAGTGGTCTCTGTCCTCTAGCAATAGATAGCCAATATATCAAATGAGATCATTTGTGTGAAGTGATTTGCAAAATTTAAAAACCCTACAGAGGGCATATCAAAAGTTTTAGTGCAGTTTTAAGCCATTCAGGTTAATTGTAAGTTATTAAAGCTTAAAACTGCACTTACATTTTTGCTATTATTATATAGGGATTTTATTGTGCATTCTTACTGGTTTCAGCTGGGTGGAACAAGTCCTGTGGATAAAGGTCTTATGAAGCCAAGTATTAATTGAATCAGTCACAATTTTTACAGAGCTCTATATAATAACCACAAAATCAAATACTTCTTTATCTAGGTAAACTCACCACCTTCCTTTTCTCCAAGTTACAAGGGATAACAGAGTCACAGATTTAATTTGAAGAGACGTAAGAGGCATCTTTTTTTTTAATCTTTGCCAAAATATATTATAGTTTTTTAGTAACCAATCAATGTAAACATTAGTGGATAAAAAAATTTAATTTTAAATATGGGAACACAGGTGAATAAATAACTAAATGGCAGCAAACATTAAAAGCACTATATATTTGTGTATATATATGTATACATACACATACAAATACATTTATACTGAGTCACTGACTGCAAAATTGTCAAAATAGAATTCACTTACAAAACAAGATAATTTAGAATCTGATTTTGATTCAAATTTTTTAAAATTATAATTGCATTTTTTACATTAAAAAGCTGCAAATTCTATCTCCAGAATAAATAAAATATTTAGACACACTTTGACACATTATCAAAGTTCTTCTAACCTGCCAAGGGCTTGAACATGTATTTAAGTTAGTTCTGAGGGCCAGAATCTTATTTACTCTGTTTTTTTATTTTAAATTTTTATATTCCATTCCAAATTCTCTCCTGTCCTCCACTTTCTCCACCCCCCATTCAGAAGACAAGAAATATGATACTCATTATACATATGAAGTCATGTAAAACATATTTCCACATTAACTATAGAGAAAAAAGGAAAAGAAATATATAAGCATGCTTCCATCTGGATAGAGAGTCTGTCAGTTCTCTCTCTGGAGATGGATAGCATTTCTCATCACAAGTCTTTTGGCACTGGTCATGAAATCATTGTATTCATCAGAGTGGTTAAGTCTTTCACAGCTGATATCATAATATCATTGCTGTAACTGTGTGCAATATACTCTGGTTCTGCTCTCTTCCATTTGCATCAGTTTATATGTCTTCCCAGATTTTTCTGAAACCAGAACAGCACAATAGCATTCCATCCCAATCATACGCCACAGATTGTTCAGCCATTCCCCATTTAGTGTGCATTTCCTCATCAATTCTTTGCCACTACCAAAAAAAAGCTGCTATAAATATTTTTTGTACAAATACATCCTTTTCCCTTTTCTTTGATCTTTTTGGGATACGGAACAAATAGTGGTATTGCTGGGTCAAAGGGTTTGCACAGTTTTATTTCTCTTTGGGTACAGTTCCAAATTGTTCTCCAAAATGGTATGATCAGTTCACAACTCTACCAACAGTACATTAGTATACCTATTTTTCTACATCCCCTCCAGCACTTGTCATTTCTCTTTTCTGTCATTTTCATGGATAAGGAAACAGAGGACTAGAGAGATTAAATGGCTCAACTTAGGTTCCACAAATAGTCCATGAGAGAGGTGAGATTTGAACCCTGGTCCTTTAACTCCAAACATAGCTCCCTTTCCAACTAAACTACACTGTCTTGCTTGGACTTCGGGAGCTCAGAACCATCCTTAACTTCCTGCACTACAAGAGATAAAATATTTCTAAATCACAGGCCACTAATTACCTTTCAATTGATAATCCTCAAGGACAAAGTTATTTCTTGTAGATTGTTCAGCATAATGTTATAAATGTGTGAGTATTTAATAAAACATTTATATGGGTGATAACTCATTTCATCTAAATTATAACACTTTCAATTTCTATTCAATACAAGTCACAAACATATAAAATACATAGAGGAAAAATGTCTAGCATAAGAGCAAAAAATAATCTCTTTGGCTATGTTATAACTTAAGACATATTCCAAGTTAGCTTTATGAAAAGATAGATTTTTTAAAAAAAGACACATTTAAGTGAATCATATCAATATGTAATAAATTACAAAAAAATACTGATGATTGTATTAAATATAAAGAGTTCATAATCTACTTAGACTGTCACTGTAAAATAAAAATACTGACACCAAAAATAAATACTCTTTACTGGTCAAGAACCAAGAGATTAAGAACTCAGTCCTCAAGCAAACTCACATATGAGGAAAATTAATTATTGTGAAAACATCAGGAATGTTGAAAGAAGTAATTTATTATGAAGTACTTTTGTGTCTTCAAAGTATTAAAAATGACTGCCAAACAGGGAAAGGGGTATAGGAAGAAAGGTAAAAGAAAAAACCCCATAAGGACCACTGAAATGGGGGCTGCACAATGTATCATACCGAATGCCTTTTCCCACAGAAATAAGGTGGTACAAACAATGGCTCAAACCTCTAATATTGTTTTGGGAACAGTAAGCTACTTCAGATACATTCTAAGCTACAAAGACTCATGTGAATCAGACCATCTGTCCTCCAGAGAGAGAGATGGATTGTATGAACATGTCTATGTATGTGTATATGCATATGGACACATGTACACATACAACTTCATAAAATAATACTTTCTATGGGAAATTTGTCCTTTAGTTCCAAACAAGTGACTGACAAATAAATGTAAGGAACACAAGTGGAAGAGTGCCCCAACATGAGAACTTTACTTAAAGAGTTAGGGTTCATACGTTGTGAGGCCTGCATCCTCAAAACAATCACAGGAGAGCCTGAATCAGCCCCATACTTAGAGAATAAGGCAGCAAGCTATTTTAGCTTTTGAAGGGGAAAAATGTGAAAAGCTTTTTAAAGTGACATTTTCTTGACCTTCAAGTAAAATAAATAACTTCAAACTTGTATAAAATAAATAACTTTCAACTTAAACGCACTAGTAAAAGCATAAATAAGGTTCTATTTTTCTCTAGGCCTCCACATGTGCAGAAAACTAGGACAAGAAAGGGACCCTATCTGTCTAGCTTCTCAAATAATCTATTTACTAGATCTATATATCTACACATATCTAGATGTATATATTTATTCATATCTAGATCTATAGATATATATCTACAAATATATATAGCTCTAGATATAAAGAGATGTGTATAAATAGGTATCTATGATGTCTATAGATAGGGACATATGTATTTGTGTAATTATACTTGGTTTTAGTCACACTGCAGAAATTTGTATCAGAAAAGCAAACTTTCAAATTAGTATAGTCTTATGTTAACTCTCCTTCCCACCCCCAACTCCCCCACACACACACTCAGTTTATTTCAAAACAACTTAAAAGAAAATATTTCTGCAAAAATTTACTCAAAGGTCAGGCTGACCACCCTGAGTACAGATATCCTCTGAACTTAGGAGTTTTTGAGTCTAAAGCAAAAGAAAAGTCAAACATCAAAAAGATCAGATATTTAATAAACTGATCTATCCCCTCAGGTTCTTAAACAAAAAGACTCATCTCTACCAGGAATGAATTATCCTCTGGGAATAAACTTTTCATGCCAATAAGAAAAACAAATCTTCCAAGAATATCCGAGTAGAGGAGAGCAATTTTACTAAATGACACTTCTGGGTCTTCAAAGAATTAAAGTGGGGTTTGCAGAGGCGAGAGTAACTTACTCAATAGGTGATTCAGGCTTTTACTTTTCTTCAGGAGAACAGGGAGGAAAAAATCAGTGAATTACTGTTATGTGGATATGTGTGTTTTTAAAAAATAAAACTGAAATGGGATATATTTCACCAGTGTTGAATGATATGATCCTTTCCTCTCAAGTCAACAATTATTAAACAACTACTACACACCAGGCAATGTGTGCCAGCACTGAAGACTGATACAAAGAGGTAAATACAAAATAAGACTAGATAAGGTCCCAAACTGGGCAACTAGGTGATGCAGAGGATAGAACACTGAGCTTCCCAGAAACTCATTTTCCTGAGTTCATATCTTGCCTCTGACACTTACCAGCTCTGTGACCCTGGGCAAGTCACTTCACTGTTTGTCTCAGTTTCCTCACCTGTAAAATGAGCTGGAGAAGAAAATGGCAAACTAGTACCTTTGCCAAGAAAACCCTAAATGGAGTCATGAAGAGTCAAACATGACAGAAACAAGTGAATAACACAATAAAAACAAGGACCAGATTAAAAAGGGTTCTAAATGTAAAGTTGAGAACTTTGTATTTTATCCTATAAGTAACAGAGAGTAGCTGAGGATTTCTGAGGAGGCTTAACATGGAGTAACATGTTTTAATTGCTCGAAATGAAATGCTACAGGAACTGACTCAATTAATAAGACATGGACTCAGAAAGAACTGAGTTCAAATCCAGTTTCAGACATTTACTGGCTGTGTGACTCTGGACTTAACTTCTGTTTCTTTATCTGTAAAATGGGGCTGACAATGGTACCTACACCTCTCAGGGTTGATGTGAGGATCAACTGAGATAATATTTGTAAAGTACTATCTAAATGCTAGTTGCTATAATTATTGTAAATATGAGGAGGAAGGGAGAAAGTAGTGTTTTTCCTAATGGAACATTTCTTAAAAGCTACACTTGCTAATAAAGACAAGAGCTTTTAGAACATTTCTGATTTTCCTATCATGCTATGCAATTTTATTTTATTTCAAATGTTTGGACAAGTATTCATATTTTCAAGTAAAATACACTGTTTTTATACAAAATGCATCCTTTTAAACTGCCTTAAGTAGAACACATGTTTTCAATTGGGGTCTGTCTTGGGAACCAGCCACACACACGGCTGCTCCTCTCGGTGATCACACATTGTGAATTTGATCGGTACATTATTAGTCAGTTAGGAAAGTGAAGAAAAATGCACATACGCACAAAAACCCTCCTAAGCTTCCACAGCTGCACAATATGGTCCCTCTTTCATGATGACAGAACTTCACAGAGAGTATCTGGTGACCACAGAAGAGAGAAATCTTTGAAGGTGAATAACATTTGAGAACATAGGACCAAAAAAAAGGGGGAAGAGGGCAAAAAAAAAGCCAAAAAGATTTATCTCCTTTAGCCTGAGGTTACTCTTCAAGTATATGCCCTTTTCAATGATAACTGATTTGACTTTCATATTTTGATATGAAATAAGTTAAAACAAACAATGCCTCTAAAATCCTTCCAACAGAGCTTTTTTAACTGGAATAGCTATTGCTGCCAAAGTAGTGACAAGTTTTATAGAAAGCCCACAAATTCCATCGTCTGCCACAGACCACATGGTAGAAAATGTACTCTCTCATTCAGGCTGATTCAGCTAGAAAAAAAGAACTTCTGCTCCAGTTTTTAATGAATGCAGCAAATCTTTCAATGATCTAAATAGCCACCTTGATCTACCTGCCTCCTTGAAAGAATATTTTCCTGACTACAAATCATAAATGCAGTCATTTCCAAGGTGGGCTGTCTCACTGCAACAGAAAATATGCCCTGCCGCATCAGTGGGTTAGTTGTTTCAGAACTATCAGACTGGGAGCCACCATATTTGCTAAACATTGCAAGCCAGCTATAAACAAAGATTATTTGAAGTGAATGTCACCATCTCTCAACATCCCCTATTTAGCTTTCCTCCGTCAGTGTTCCCTCATGCTTCCTTCACTGCTCTTTGCACGTCCCACTCAGGAATTTCTCAACTCAGATGTGTCTTCCATCAACCCTCCAGAGAAGACTGACTTAGCAATCTTTTGGCCATATGACAAAGTTCATTCCAATAGTGCTTTACTATGAAACACCATGTACTTTTACTACGAACCCAACTCCGTTGCTTAATTGTTTTTCCTTTCTAGGGCTTTCAAACACACCCTATTATATACTAGGCTTGGAATGAGAATTATTTTTATTGCAGACGCTATTGGAATTCAAGATCACTTGTCCCCAGAAGCCATAGAATTTGCCCCAAAAGGCCAGCAAAATAATCACCAAGTAGTCAAAACATTTCACTCCTAATGGCAGGCAGAAGATTCCAAACTCTGCAGCTACACTTCTAGTCTTGCTCCTATTATCAAACACTAATGTACAATAGCAGAAAATCTGAACAAGCACTCCTCTTGAAGTGTTTTGAAAGTTCACTACCATACACCCTGGATGCTTTTTCTGAAGAACACAAAATTGGCTGACAGGACCCAGAATTGAAGTTACTAAAAATGTGAAATCAGTGACTGAAATGATGAAGAAATCAAGGAAAGAGCCAAAGAACACTAAGCTAAAAAAGCCTGCAAGCAAAGATTGGAGAGGCACTTCTAGGTTGTGGGGTAGAAGAGATTCTTAGATTGCTATTGGAGCCTCTTTTCAGCTCTGAAGTTCACTGATTTTTGAGTCATGTGGGCTGTGTACAGAAGGAACTCAGCAGAAGGAGAGTGCTTTGAGTGACTGAGAAAGCTGAAAGTCTTTCCTGCATTGGAGGATTGACACCTAGGAGAATACTGTCTGTTGGCAACTCTAAAGTTCTCTGTAATAGGTACAGTTCACCAGAAAGAAAAGTCATCTTGACTCTGTATTGGCTAGGGCATAGGTCCTATAAGTTCTTATGTTTTTCTGTCAGGTTTTATCGTTTAAGCAAAAAAACCAAAAAAACAGAAAAAAACCCCCAACAAAAACTTTGTTCTCTATATGATGTTTTCTTAACCTGAGTGCATTAACAGGAGCTGGGGCACTTTCACTGTCACATTCTGATTTTTCCAGGAAAAACCTTGTGTTGGCTCATGTGCAATATACTTTTATAGTTATTATTGTGAATCTTTCAAGATTTCTTTTTATAGGATAACAGTTTGGAGCTGGGAAGGGCCTTGGAGGTTATTGAATCCAGTCCCCTCATTTTATTGTGGAGAAAACTGAGGCCCAGAAATGTTACAAGATTTGTCCTTGGTCACACATTTATTGTCTTAATTAGGATTTGAATTTATATCCTTCTGACTCCAAGTCCAGTGCTCTCTCCACTATAACATAATGCCTCTCATGATGTAACCTGGTCACCAGAGAAGTCTTTATAGAAGTCCAGATGAATGCTTGTCAGGTATGTTTTAAAAGAGGATGTTTATCCATTGAGGGACTGGACTAGTTCTCTAAGGTCCTCCCCATTCTGTGATTCTGTGATAAAGAATTCAGATGCAGTCAATACCTCATAATCTCTAAAAGAAGATCCAGTGCAGATGATGGAAAAGAGTTAAGGATACTGAAAGCGAAGCTAGAAAAACTTGCTAAAACCACCACCAAGGCAATCACTGCTTCAAATTACTTTGATTCATGTTACAACAGGGAACAAATTTAGCCATAATCCATTTTCTTCTAATAAAGGAGTACATGAAATCACCAAGACCATATAAAAAGAGAAAAGGATCAAGGATAAAATCTCTCACAAATTCCATATTTCTGCTAACAGTATCCTAATTTTTCTCAGAATTCAGGACCTGAAGTCATTTTATGCTACCCTCTCCATTTAACCTTTATTTCAAAATCAAATCTAGTTTTTACCTTGGAGATTTTATATTTATTTTATGTACATATATGTGTGTGTGTGTGTGTGTGTGTGTGTATATATATATATATATATATCCATTTCAACCACTGACTTTGTCTCTGTGTACTTTCAGATTAAGGTAATACCACAACCTTTAATTACATGTTAATTACATACTTCTATTTTATCCCCCATTTTGGATAAAGGAAGCCAAGGGACTGATTGCCTAGGAATGTGCGTGGGGTGGCTAAGTTCACTATGCTTTTCTAAAGAAATCTTCCAAAATCATTGAATTAGCCAGGAATTGTAGACAGGACAAACAATCAAGGCTAAAAAGCACCTGGATTGGATAAATCCCTCTTTGGGAGAGAACCAAAAGTGTAGGCAACAGAAAGGATCAGAAGCCAACATCCTGGGATACTGTTTCTAGGAAGGTTAATAATAAGTAAGATCCAGCCTAGTACTTTTACAAGCTTCCTTTTATAAGCACTTTCAATTATCTTATTCTTTTTTTTTCTAAAGTCTTTCCCTTTGTAAATAAGCCTTACTAAATGGATTCCTGTGGTCTGGAGTGTGTAGCAGCTGGGAGAAGAGAAGCAGGTAACAGATACTTGAATCATATATTTGGTTGTGGCAGAAGCAGTAGCAGATGGGAGAAAAGTAATTAAAGATCAGGTTTGTCTGATTTCTGGGTCTAGGAAGTCAAGCAGGCTGGAGCACCAAGATCACCTCAAGCTGAGATTTAGCAGTCAATGAGGTTTGGAAAATAAAAGTGAAAGCCCAGGGCCAATGGCAAAGTCCCCTGAACCAATTCCAAGGGGGTGATGGAATTTCTGGGAAACCAACCAAGATCAGCTAGGTTGAAGGCCCAGGCTTCCATATTTCATAGCTCTACCCTTCAAAGGGACAATACCTCAAGTCCAGGTCCCTGGTACTTCGTGTGCTTGTATTATTGTGATTAGTTTCCTCACATGCAGTCCCCAGCCTCTCCTCTCTGATCAACCTGGGAAAGTAGAGCTAAATTAAACTTCCTAACACAACACTTCATCACATGATTCCTTTGCTATAAACCCTTCTGTGACTCATCCCTGTTTGTAGAAAAAGCCCAAAATCTTAAGACTTTGGCATTCACAGACTGGTTCCACTCAAGGAGCACTTTTAGAGTGAAACCGTACCAACCAAGATGATCTCTCACTCTCCCATAAACCTCCTCTGCACATTCCCATCTCCTACCTTTGTTCATGCCTTTCACCCTGCCTGGGGTACACTCCTTTTTTTATAGCCTATCTATCCTATAAGATCCAACTTAAAAAAAAAAAAAGCAGTATAGAAGGGTAACAAGGGTACTTGGATTAAAATCCCAATTTTGCTACTTGCTAGTTGAGTTACCTTTGGCAGGTCACACAGTTTCCTCATCTCATCTGATCATGGGGACTCTTCCAACTCTGAAATCTGATGGTGTTACTCCAGCTTATACTGACTTCTCCCTTCTCTACAAATTTTGGCATTTATAATCCTTTTGTAACATCCAAGAATCAAGCAAAGGGATGACCTCATCCAATAAATATGCCTTCAGTTGAATTACAGAAAGGCATATCTCACAGAAGAATAAAAAATGATAGCACTATAAAGTGAACTGGTCAACATGCATTCCAGGCAGCTAAGCGGCCCAATGCATACATTGCTGGATTTGGAATCAGGAAGACCTAGGTTTGAATTTTGCCTTTGCTATCTACTAGCTGTATAACCCTGGGCAAGTGACTTAAACCCTCTTTGCTTCAGTTTTCTTATCTGGAAAATGCTGGTAGTAAAATCACCTACCTCCCAGGCTCAATGAAATAACGTGCACTCTGCAAACCTTTAAGCGCTCTATAAATACTAGCTGTCGTTATTAATAGTTCTTTAGAACTATTATTTTATCAGGCACACACATAGCAAGCACAGTTTATCTCACATACAAGATTAATCAATATTCTCAGATTTAACTAAAATATATCAAAGAGTAAACACAGACACACTCAACTTATTATGTATTGAGCTTGGAAACTGACACATCAGATTCCATTAAGAATTATAGTCTGTCCACTCTATCCAAAATCCTTGAAATCTTAAAGTTATAAAATTTGGCATTACTGAAGTTTTGAAAAGTCAGGAATTGGGATAACTCCCATGGGGAAGAGAAGGTAAAACAGGGTGAGAAGTACAGTAGATGAATGGAAAGTCTTTTTTAAAAAAATCTCACATGGCTAACATCTGTCCAAACAAAAGGCCATTGAAGAAGTCTGAAAAGCTGTCACACTACTAACCCTTGAAAGCTGTTAACAACAATTTTATTAAAGTTAATTAAACCTGCAGATGTTCTCTAAAGAAAGGGATCTGTGTGTTTCAGGTCCCCTTGCTTGAAAATTTAGAAAAAAAAAAAAGATAATTTTTTTTTTTTTTAGTTTTCAGAAAAAAATGATAGATACACATCACGATATCTGAAATGCCCATGCTTTTATTCTAACTAAACAGTCTCTCCTCCCCCCTCAACCTCTACTCCCAAAAAGAGACTTTCATAGATAATTTCAAAAACTAAAACTAAATTTAAAATATTTTAAAGTGATTAGAGACAAAATTGAAACAGTATTTTTCAGATTAAGTCTACAAAGAAGTGAAGAGTCAAAGAGATGTTAGGAAGCTTTCCATCTCCTCTGGAAACTCTGCTCCTATAAATTCTGATGAGAAGGAAAAAAAAAATTAATGTACAGAATTTTAAAGTTACTAAAAGGCCGCACAGAATTTTGTCTTAGTATCTACTGCTATTATTTCAAGTCTAAGCAGGCCTTTCTTAGCAAACAACTCCCCTGATTAGTGATCAACTTCTGGGGATTTTTAAGGCCACTTTCAGCTATGTGGTTTGCTAAGCAAACAGTCAAGAAACTAGGCAGAAACATACACACCCTCACACTGTAGCAAGTAGAAGTCTCTTTCTTTTGGGTGGCTGAGTATAGAAGGGTTTTTTGATAATCAATATAATAGTTTAATACATTACTTAATCAGGTGTTCATCTGATAGATTAATGCTTCCATTTTGTTCCCCTCATATTTTAATTCTTAGTTTTGAAAAGTGTCAAAACTGAAGGAACCATACATCTGAATACTTGCTCCAAATGTGTAAGGGACAATCTGCCAAAGGTGCTGGTGGTTTTTGCCACCTTGGGAATCCCCAGACTTCTCCTCAAGGAACTCTTGGACCAGCCATCAGGATCTCTCTGCCTATTTGAGTGTTCAGATATTTTCAAGATAAAACTATGAAAAGGCAATCAAAAATGCTAAGGTAACATTCAGAGAGGTATAGCTTACATCAGATAGGAGAGGTGATGGTCCCTTTGTTCTCACTCCATTCTCCCCAGACCACACCTGGAGTGTTGGGTTTTACATTTTAAGAAGGACATAAACAAAGTTGGAGGATTTGTTAGAAGAGGGCAACTAAGAATGTCAAAGGTCTGAAATCAGACCATATTAAAATGGGCTAAAGGAAGTCAAGTTAAGACTGGAGAAAAGAAGTTTTAGGGGGAACAAGATTACTAGCTATCTTCAAATCTCAGAAAGGTGATCATGTGAAAGAGGAATAAAGCTTATTTGGCTTGACCCTAGTGGGCAGAATTAGGTCAAAGCATAGAAACTGCAGAGATTCAAGATTTAGGTTTAAGGAAAAGTAAGATTTTTCTGACAATTATCATAAAGTAAAAAGGGCTACCTTAGGTAGTAGGCTCCCCTCCAATGGTGGTCTTCAAGCAAAGATCACCTGATTGATTGTCTGCTAGCTATGTTGTAGAGGGAATTCTTGTTCAGGCATGGGTTGCCCTAGGTTATAATTCAAGCCTTGAAACTCCCTAGCTTTTGTAACCATGGGCATGTCACTTCATTTCTTAGCTTTCTCATCTTGAGAATCAAACAACTAGACCTCCGAGATCTGATTTTGTCAAGGTGGGAATCCCTTCCATTGATGACATAGACTACAATTCTTGTATGAGACAATTAGCATTTATCAAGCACCTATTATAAGTCAGGCATTGTAATTCATGGTCTTCTCTAGATTCTAAGATTGAAATCATCATCCTGTGGCCAATTTCATGACTGAAGAACTTATCTGAACTTTAGGTGGGCTGGTTCCTTGACAACAGACATCCTTGGGCCCCAATTAAAAACCTGTTCATTTGTTAGGAATGGATCTACCTGTTGGGCCAGCATTTGAGAACCCAGAATTACCTTTAAGCCACCATGGGATATCAGAATACGGCTTTGCAAAAGACATATCAATCACATGAAAAATAAAGTTAGATTTGTAATCAAATAAATAGTAAAGTATATGAAAGTAGTTTAAGTACACAAGTTAGATGGACTGGCATTTATACTAACATCTCATAAGCTCCTGATTTGAATATATGCTATATAAATAGCTATTTATTGTTCTTTTCTTTGGTCAACAGCCATTTAATAGTATAATTTTGTTCATGAATAAAGTAAGACATTGATCTTTATTTGCATAGATGCGGAAAATCATTTGACAGATGAAAATTAGACAAATTCTGAACAGCTGCCTTGTCATGAATATAGATTATATTTGGGACATTTTAAATCTGAATGTTTTATGTTACAGAATATGACAAGGACAAAGGTGGAACAGCTTATTAATATGTCTGTTATTACATTAAAATAAAGTTTGACTGTATGTCACCCAAGTATTATGTCTTTGAGACCATCTGAATGAAACCAGACAATTTAATAGGTGCCAAGATATGAATAAAAAGGTTAGAAATTTAAAACATGTAATATTTCCAACACAATAAATTTGCTAGGAACCTTTTAAATAAACAACAAATATAACTAATATCATTTCTGTTGAAGAAAGTAAATGCCAAAGATTCTCTTTTTATTTCTCACATTGCTACAAGCCACTGAGTTGTATTTTGTTCTACCTGAATTGAGTTTTAATTGCAAATAAGAGTATACATTTGTCACAAATTTTACTGTAACCCTTACTTAATAGTTATGTAAGGTCTTCAGAAATAATGGCTCTATTCAACTACATTATTGCAATTTCAATTCTCAAAGCAAAAACCAAGTTATATCCTCCTGGTATACAACATTTTTTCATATAACCTTTATTTGAGTTGGTCACTAAGATTTAAAAGAAGTAGTATCAAAAAAAAAAAACAACCAACCACAATGGTGTATAGCTAGGACACAGGATGCCAGCTTTTGTTCTATTAAAGATAGCCCCCAAAAAAGTTTTAAGAGGAGAAAATCCATCCAGTTAACTCTACACACATAATTCAGCATTGCTAACACTATGAGAACATTCTAGGAACAAAAGAATACCCAGGTCACAAATGTATCAGTTTTCACATTGCTACATTTCAAACCTAGACAAAACTGGCAGCGAACCTGCTTGTTGGCGATTCAAGTTCAAATAAGACTAAAAAGAAGGGGCAGAAAACACAAGAATGGAACCCTCCAGGATGTCACTGGCAGAAATGAGAAAAAAGGAAGCTAGGCATGGCCTGACCTATTAGAGAAAGGTAGGTAGAAAGCATTGCAAATTGTAAAAGTTTGGTTTTAATCCCAGATTACAGACAAGTAGGAGACATGAATTGTTAGCTGTGTGTAGGGGAAAGAACATGCCTCGAAACTTTATGACTCCTGGAGTTTTGTTTTTTAGGATTTCTTAATCATCCCAGGAGGTGACGGCTACATCAAAGACAGGTCTGCATTCTATCCATGTTATCATGAAAAATTCCCAAAGTAAGAAAAAATGATTGGCAAGAGATCAGAAAATAGTCTCTCTCCACTCCTTCGCTCCTAGGGCTTGTCATTTTATCCTGCTACAATCTGCCTCCCTTTCCAATTAAATAATACTTCCATGAGAACTCTGAAACTCACACAGAGGCTGAATGAACTCTGATATAGGTGATATGATATGATAGAAAGACTGCTTAGAGGCAAGAAAGACCTGAGCTCCATCTCTCTGGAACACTAGCTCTATGTGGCATGGGCAAATAAGTGACTTCACCTTTCTAAGCTTATCTGAAAAAAACAAGGTTATCTGGGGGGAAAAAGGCAATATAAGACAATAGAGCATGTTGTGTGGGTCAAAGAAAATTATATATGCTAAGGGCATACCAAACCTTGAAGTGTGATCTAAATGTCAGGATGTGGGTTTTTTCCCAAAAAATTTTAAAAGACACTCTGGTGAAAATTTTGCATTAAACAAACTAATTATCTGTTTTTAATACTTTGTCAATGTGTTATAATTTTAATAGAGATTGTGGGATCATAGATTTAGAAATGGAAGAAAGTTCTGAGGTCAAATCCAAACCCCTTCATTTTACAAATCAGGAAATCTATTCTTCATAACAAAATCAAGTCTATTTTGAGAATTACAGAGATTAAAGATATTTACTCCCTTCTGCTGATTTTTGGCCATGGGGCAACAGACCTAGTAATTCGGAAATGGCTCTAGAGAATGTGATTTCGTTTTCCAGAGTCCACTCCACAATATATTCTTAGGTAATTTTCTCCAAGAAATTAGCAAAGACAATTATTACAACGTGACTTGGCAGAGATAATAGACCAGTTATTATCAGAAGAGATTTTTGACAAATGGAGGTCTAAGGAGTAGTCAGTCAATGACATCACGTTTGAGTGGAAGTCAATCACTATAGTAATCTGAGGGTGCCGATTAACACAGAAAGTTTTCATAGAAAAGTCATGCTGGGGAAGCCCAAGACGAGGAATTTCATCTCGTTCATCTCCCCAGGACCACGCCAGTTTTCCAATTCTTTTTCCATGGCATTCCTCAGCTTGGTCTCTCTTCCCTTCAATGTCATAATAACCACCACTTTAATTTAGTTCTCCATGTCCTCACAATTTAGATTACTGCAAAAGACAACTTTACTGATCCCTTGGTCTTTTGGTCTCTCCCAGTTCCAATCCATATAACACAGAACTGCTAAAAAAAAAAAACTCTCTTCTAACACCATTTTCATTGCATCATTCCCTCTATTAAGGAGCCTACACTGGCTCCTTATGCTTCCCACAACAAACTTAACATTCATAAACTAGCATTAAAAGCTTTGTACCAAATGGTTATTCCATCTACCTAACTTCCTTTCATATCATTCCCTTAACTGGACTCACAGTTTCAATCAAAGCAATTTGCATTGAGTCTCCAGAAGAATTTGTCTGTTCTTGTTTTTATGTCTTTGGTCAGGAAGTTCCTCTACCTCTAATAGCCTCCCTACTACTCTCCCCAATCTTTGAACTCTACTAGATCATAACCCCTTTCCTCAGTGCAAAGATTGCTATACTTAAAGTCTGAGGACCATAACCTCTTTGTGACTTGGTTTGCAAATCTGTAAAATGGAAAGGACAGACTAGAAGACTTTTAAGGTCCACCTCTAGCTCTAAACCTATGCCTTTAGATCTTTATGAAGACCTATAACAAATAATTCTTAAGTGAGTAAAAAGGAGGTTTGAAGAAAAGCAGTTATTAGCCTACATACATCTATTTTCTCATATACCTTTTTTCAAATGTTTTTAAATACTGGTCACGAACCCTCAGAAGAACAAACACTTGTTCCCAGTCTTTGGTTAGGTTCCCATTGTTGCAAATATGACAAAACACACAAAAATATATTGATTCAGCACATGATAGTAACAGGAGGGATTATGAGATTCCTGGATATATTTTGTATTCTGGTTAGAAAACGAAAACTGAGGCTCTGGAGAGAACAGCAGCTGTTATATCATAATGTTACAATAAACTTTGAGATAACTATTCATGTTGGTTTGCTGCTGAAACAACGATATTGACAGTAAAAACTACACATCCACCAGCAGCTTAGTTTTGACACCCTATGTTTATTGACCATTTGTGTTCAGTCTAGTCCCTGGAGGACCTTCTCTTGAAGATTTAGAAAATAGACAATTTAAAAAGTAATGATAAGAAAATAATTCTAAGGAAGAGATATATGCATATGCTATCAGTAAGAGAGCTACTTATTTCTCACATGATACAACTTATTTACAGGTCTAAAGACATATCTAGTATTTAAAGATTTTACAAGCTAGTTAAATTTAATTATATTTCAATGTGGTTGAGGTTTTGAATTTTTTGTTACAAAAAACACGAGATTTAAATTCTATCTATATGTATACATATATACACACACACATTCATATAATATATATGAGTATATCAACCAGAATTTATTTCAGTCTATAATTCACACACACACATACACAGAGTACACACACATCCCTCCACATGACACATTGTACCATGAGATATGCTGCATAACTGACAAAACAAAAAATATTTCTTCTTCTGTATTGTTTCCTTATTCTGAATTTCTCATTAATAATCTTAAAGTACAGGCTTCCAAAGTCTATAGTTACATCCTTTGACCCCAACAATACCACTATCAGGTCTGTATCTCAAAGAGATTAAAAAAAAAAAACAGAAACAAAAAGCATCTAGATGTACAAAAAAATATAACAGCTCTTTTGGTGGTGGCAAAAAAATTGGAAATTGAGGGGATGCCCATCAATTGGGGAATGACTGAAGAAGTTGTGGTATACGACTACGAAGGAATACTATCAAGTTGTAAGAAATAATGAGCAGGACACTTTCAGAAAAATCTCGAAAGACTGACATGATTTGATGCAGAGTGAAATGACCAGAACCAGGAGAACACTACACAATAAGAGCAATGTTGTATGATGTTGATCAATTGTAAATGACTTAGCTATTCTCTATAATACAATGATCCAAGACAGTTCTGAAGGACTTATGGTGGAAAATGCTATCCATCTCTGCAGAAAGAACTAATAGAGTCTGAATCAGATCAAATCATATTATATTTTTACTTTTGTAGGGTTTTGGATTTTTTTGGATCTATATTTTCTTTTAGTCCTTTAGTATACCTGCTATCAAACTGCTTACTGTCTCAGGGAAGTGGGCAGATTAGGAGAAAGGGAGAAAATTTGGAACTCAAAATATTTTTTAAAATGTTAAAAATTATTTTCACATTTAATTGGAAAAAATAAAATACTTTTAAAATATTTAAAAATAAATCAAATAAAATACCTAAGTGTTCAAAGATAAAAGTCTATGGTTAAAGCAAATTTTTCATGACCTTCTTCCCTCCATACTCTGAGAAGTCTCATCAGCTTTCAGGGGTTCAACTTGATATAGATAATTCGAAAATCTAGATATCCAACACCAATCTCTCCCCTGTACTTGAGTCTCACATCACCAAAGCCCATTGGACCTCCCTGACTGGATGTCCCATAGACATCCAAAACACAACTGGCTACAGTAGAAATAAGTACTGACTATGGAGTGAGAAGACCTGAGTTGCTATCTTTGATGCTATCTTTGATGACTTATTTGGTCACCTGTGTGCCCTTGGTCATGCCTACCTGGACCTCATCTATAAAATAAGGGTTGGGAGGACAAATTAGATAGACCTCTGAGGTCCCTTTTAGCTTCAGATCAGTCTCAAAAGAAATGTTTTATATTTCTCCCCTCCCTCCAACCCTTCTTTCTTCGCAACTTTCCTATTTCTGATTAAAAAAAAGTCCACTATCTTCCTAGGAGCCCAAGGTAGATACCCTGGAACCACACTCAACTCTTCCATCTCCTTCACTCTTCATATCTGATCACTGGCCAGGTGTTATGGTTCTACAATGACAATATATTTCAAATACATTCCTTTGTTCAGCACTCAGATAACATGCAGCATCATTCAGTTCTTCATTACCTCTCACTTTGACTATTTCAGAGGCTTTCTAATTCTTCTCCCAGCCTCTGCTTAACGTTCTGGCCAAAATGATATTCCCCCTTATAGGACATGTCATCTCGGAATCTGTCCGCCAAACCTGGAACAAACTCCCTCCTCACCTTCAACTCTTAGATTTGCTAATTTCAAATTCCATTCAAGTGCCATCTATAGGAAGCAGACCTTCCTCCACCCCTGAAATGATCCTGTATGGATTTTCTATTTATTTATTTATATGTGATTCTCTCAATAAAATGTAAGCTCTTTGAGAGCAGGACTATTTTATTGTTTGTCTCTGTACTCCCAGCAACTAGCTCAGTGCCTGGAAAAAGCAAGTGTTTAATGAATGTACAAACGATGTCAGAATTAAGCTGCTTGTGGAAAGAGGGTCTTTTTATTAACTATAAACACAATTATTAGAGGAATCTACAAAATGACAGGTTATGAGAAAGACGTACAAAGTTTGTTTTATCACTAAGAGCAAGAGAATAGATGTCCCCACATGTTGAGGCTTCAAGAATGCTAAAGTGGATAATTATTTTCTGTGTATACAGATGTAGGTGAAAACTCTGATTCCTGACAGAAGCCTATCTTCACTATGCATATTATCTTTGGATTTGCAATACCTATAATCTGAGACTCTATCTATGACTTACAGTCACCCTAAGAACTTGTAACTTACTTTGTTTCAGACTAGTGCACAGCACACTAACATGTCTGTCTACCAACTGGTTATAACTATGGAATATGCTGCAAAACATGATTTCCCTTCGACTGATGCAAGCAACAACCCGTCCATGTTTGCTTTCTTACTGGGCATGATTCTGATCCATGACTTTCCATAAATCCTCCACAGGAGATCCACATAGTGATCCTGCCTGGGCAAAGTCCTGATTGTCATTCTTTGAAAATACCAGCATACCAACCTATCATTCAAGCTACCTATTATCTCTGATTCTTGACCAGCCCACCTCCTTTTCTGGTTATACACATCCCTGATGGTGTCTCATTTGCCACTTATACCTCTAAAGACATATCTAGTAACATGCAGCAGCCTGCTCACATTCACCATGAATCTTTCTGATGTCCTTTCAATTATATACAGTAGTAGTTCATGGTGTTCTGTGATTTGCAGCCATTTAGCATCAATGAGAAATTATTGCATTCAAAAAATTGGTATCCAGGAGATGGGTTTTTGTGTCACAAGCAATGTGGAACCGTTGAGAGAGCAATCTATCCAGTGTTTACTCAAATTATAAACAATAATAATCTAAGTCCAATTCTGTAAAATTGTCAATTATCCAAAAAATCCACAATTAGTAGGTTACATGGTCAGTGTCTACAAGATCCATTTTTGAAACAGCTGAATTCTGCTTTAGAACTCAATGATTTCTTTTTATTACTAGGCAATTTAAATGAATAATACTTTTGTTATTTTTAAATTCAGGAGTTGAGAGAAAATGGAAAATCTCTAGATATTTTTCTATTGTACAGTCATTTTTTTTAAAATCCCGGTTCCATGTGAAAACTGGGGAGAAATACACAATTTGTATGGTTTTTCTTACAAGAAAAAAAACCTTCAACTAACAGTTATCTTAGAACTTAGAACTTTAAGAATTAAGATGCTTTGCAATATGCAAAATTTCTAAAAACATAAATTTTAGACTTAGTAGGTAAGTCTAGAAAGAAACTTAAAAAGTTAATCTACATGAAATGCACTTTGCCTCCCCTTAGCAGAGACAGAGGGCCTCCAGGGCAGAATGAGATATACATATACATATATATATATATATATATATATATATATATATATATATATATATATAGACACACACACACACACACACACACACACACACACACATATATCAGGCACAATGACTGCATCACTGCTCTTGCTTCTCTGCTTTTCTTTATTATAAGAGAGAGTTCAAATGCATGTGTGTGTGTATATATATATTATATATATATATATATATATATATATATATACACACATATATATATTGAGTGGGGGTAGTATCCCCAAACAACAAAACTGTAAAAACAAAAGGTATCAATTAACGATGATGACAATTAAGACATCATCAAAATGAATAATCATTTTAAAAGGTTTCTGAAATTATCTCCTCTATCTCCCCATTCATGAAATACCATGACTATTTATTCTAGGCAAATCAAAAATCTATTCAAAAGCCTTATAGATGGACATTCAGAACCTACCCTTCAGGGTGGAGGCCACTATCCTTCCCTTCATGCACAAAAGACTTTTCCTTTTTTTTTGTGTGCAATTTTTTGACTGAGTCCAAGTTTTACAGAAAAAATCCTTTTATTGAGGGGATTTGTTCTGTGAAGTTTGGATTCAGTCAAAGGACCCCCCCTCCAGGACCTAGAGCACCACACATGGCCTCGAGGCTGCAGATTCCCCACCTCCTGATCTAGGTTATCTCAATGTACTGATAATTTTATCACTTTCTTTTTAAACATCATTAAATCAAAAAGGAGCACATCAGGCAAGAAGAGGAAACTAAAGCTAACATAAGCTTATTAAACTTTCCAACAGCTGAGTAGTGCCTGAGAAAACCAGAGGCTGCAAGCTGGAGATGAGGCTAGTCACATGTGACTGGCTTCACCTGTGTAAACTTAAGGAGCCAAGACCTGTCCTTTGCCTGAGGTAACCTTCGTGGAAGCTCCAAGAGTACAAGATCATTAGCAGGGGCAGCAGCCACAGCAATTAGAACAAGCGCAGCATGTTACAGGCTCAGCCACTGCTGAAGAAGGCAGCATCCAGTCATCTGATCTCTGGTCCATAACAGTGCTGCTTTTGCTCCATTCACACTTGTGTCCTTAGAATATTTCTTCTGCCTATCTCAAATGTGTACCTCTCTGGGGAAAAAAAAAACTACCTGAAAATGTCAAGGCTGTACTCTTTTGATAGAGCAAGAAGGGAAAAAAGATCTTCCCAAGCAAATCTAAAAGAGCACCACAGTGTCAGATGCATCTCTGGGCACATTCTGCGGGCTCTTCCCTCTCTTCACAAAGTGAAAACAGAATGAAGAGAAAGCTGTGGTGGCGTTTCAGCTTCAGACGAAATTTATGAGTTGAGGGAAAAAAAAGAAATTTATGAGTTGGGACAATGGGTTTTTTCCTAGCAAAAGACAAGAATGTAATCTTTGGCTGTTATCGGTCTATTTTTTTTCCTGGACTATGTATCATATTAGAATATAGGCTATTATGAGTCCATTTTTTTCTAGCACTATAGCAGAATATAGGTTGCCCCTCAGTATAAATCATATTCCCCAAATAAGAACATCTCCAAAAGAAGAAATGTAACTGAGATCCTTTCTTGTCTTAAAATCTAGTCTAGGCTCTCATGAACCTGTGTCAAACAGTATTAGCCGCATTTTACAGATAAAGAATCTTGGGCTTCAAGGAAGTATTTTGCAATTTGTATAAGAGGAAGGTGGAAGGAAGAGAGGGGTAGAGGGAGGAAGGAAAGGAGGAAGGAAGGGAGTAAAAGAAAAAAGGGAGGGAAGGAGGCAAAAAGGGAAGGAAGATGAGGGGAAGGGAAAGGGAAGGGGATCACTCAGTAATAGGTATGAAAACTTTGATTCTTCTATACTTAGACCAATCTATTTTGTCTACTAACATATATATCTCCCCATTATGTAGGTCTTCTTCACTCACATATTTTCTCAGAAACTTTCTCCTATGGACTTCCCATTCAGCCTTTCTTTCTGTTCCACAGCTAGGCAGGTCCAACCACAGCACGCTGGCCTTCAAACAGGAGCAGCTCACCCATAGCTCTGACCTGAGGATGAAAGGCCAGAATCAATCATATGCATTCATATTTATGGATAACAGAAAAATACACATGTGGAATACATAAACATGTGATGCAGCACCAGAATTGTTTTTTCATTAAAATGTAAGTAATTAAGAAACAATAGCAGCTGCCTTCACCAAAGTACCCTGAAAGCCTACATTCTGCCCTAATCCTGAGGAAGGGGCTGAGGTCATTACTTACTATTGAAGAGAAATTCTATGTTTCCAGAAAATTTAAGCCAGATGTTTTAATTAGCCATGGAAAACAGCAGCTACAATGAAAAATTCATGAACACACAGATCTGCCCCATGGAAAACTGCAAGAATGCCTTGGCAAAGAGCTTGTTCTGAATTCTTTGGACATGGCAAGCAAGGATCATCACCCACAGGAACGCGGGCTGAAATTCAACTTGTTCCATGTGTTTCAAAACCCAAATAAAATCCAGATAGCATCTCATATGTGAAAATATATTTCACAACTTCAAAGGGGTCCACAAAAAGATATGGGACAATGGTCACCAAAAACTTTTCATGTGGTCTGGGGCTAAGAAATAGTGAGTCCACCAAAGTCAGCCCTCTGTCCATTACACTGTGTAATTGTGTGGAAGTTTGGCTGGGGAGGTGGGGGAAGGAAGGTGAGGAGAGGGAGAGGAAGTAGCCTCTATTACACTGTGTCATTGTGGCCACTGTGGTCTTCTCATCTCCTCAATGGAGTTGGAGAATGGGTTTGGTCAGCACTCAGCTTGTTTACATAACGGAGGGCAATGTTGTATGCTTGAGTTTTCCTAGAGAAATGCAGCATTCAGTAAAATGTAAACTCTTTGAAGGCAAGAATTGTTTTCTTTTTGGCTTAAATTTCCAGTGCTTAGCACAGTGTCTTGTATATAGTATGTGTTTAACAATAAGGAAGGCGATATGAGACTGACCCACTGAGTACATAGATATAGGGAACTCCCAGTGAGAAAACTCCCTCCAGCAATGCAGATCAGAACCTTAGAAAGTCTTAGAGGGATGTGTGGGACCACTGAGAGGTCAAGCCCAGGGTCACCGAGCCAGTACATGTCAAAGGCAGGACTTGACCACAGTTCTTCCAGACCATGGGGCCAGTTCTCTCTCCACTACCCTACGAAACCTCATATACACACTGAGTAAGAAAAAGAGCATGAAAGAGTGGGAGAGAGTACAAGGGGGAGAGGATGACGAGGACAGGAGGAGAGACAGAGCAAATGGAGAAAGAAAGAACAGAATGAAGAGCAGGACGGCCATGGGACAATACTACAGGTGAGCTCATCGCCCCCACCAAAAAAAAAAAAAAAGGCAAAACAGACTCATCCATTTTCTGGTAGATGACTTGACTGGAGGATCCTAAGCGCCCTCCCACTGTATAAGCAAGTGCACTTTTTAGAACATCTCAACACCTACTTTATCCATTACAACTATTCCTTTGGCACATTCTGTACACCTTGGTGAGTCTCAGAAATACCAGGGAAAGTACAATGGTAAAATAAGTGCAGTCTCTGATCCTTCAAAACACAGTTCTTGATACAGATGGCTGAAGCTGGTTACTAAAAAAAGCTAATGGGCAGCCACTCTCATGTTCACATTCTATTAAAGCCATCAGTGCACAATAGGGATTAACTAGCCTGAAGCCTTCATTTAACAAACTACACACTGAATATTGTAAGACCATTTAGAACAAACTAAATGAAATAAATGATGTTATTTTCAGATACTAAGTCCACAAAGCTTTTCAGCATCTCAAAACAGACCCAGATACAAGCATGTCATACCTACTATTAGCACAGAACAATGGAAAAACACTAGCTTGGAACCAAGGATCATCTAACCCTCACAGCCTGGCTCTATCCATCCCTTATGATCCAGGAGACCTTGGGCAAATCACTTGATGCCTGTGGGTCTCAACTTTTTAGAGTGTGATCTCTTCATAAAATATTTCTTAAGTAACTGACAGGAATGCTCAATTCCATTTACAAATTAATGAAAATTAAGTTGTAGTTTTCCTCAATCAAGTTTATGCACCACCACCCCAAACCTATTCATGGTCCCCTCAGAGGGAAAGAGAGAGGGAAGGAAGGAAGGATTTATTAAGTGCCCACTTTCATGCTAACCACTTTATAAATGTCTCATTTGCTCCTCACAATCACAAGCACAACCTGTGAGGTAGGGGCTATTATTAATCTCCATTTTTTTTACAGCTGGGGAAACTGAGGCAGGCAGCAGTGAAGTGACTTGATCAGAGCTATACAGACAAGTGTCTGAGCTTAGATTTTAGTTCAGATCTTCCTGACTGCAGGCCCAGTTCTGTCTCTGACATGTACTGACTATGTGACCTTGGACAACTCATTTAAACTCTGAGTGGCAAAGAAGGGGCCCACCTGCATCAGCAAGTTTTCTTATCAGAGAGTTCCCAGCCTATATCAGTGAAATAACAGGTCCAACACACACCTCCTCACAAGGCATCTGTCTACCTCTTATCTATTAAGAAGACCTGGAAGCTAAAAGCTCAAAACTACTCAATTTACCTAAAATCTTGTATTCTACCTGAATAAGGGATCTAGCCACCAAGAAGGAATAAACAACTCCCACTGTTGAAGGGAGGTACAGGAGTCTGCCTTCCTAGGATCCCATATCTTTTTCCTTTCTCTGTTTTCATTTTAGCATTTAATCATTTATTATCTGATATTGAGATTTAAGGCAGCAAGGTGGTTCAGTGGATAGAGTGCTGGGCCTGCCTGGAGTCAGGAAGATTCATCTTCCTGAGTGCAAATCTGGCCTCGGACACTCACTAGCTGTATGACCCTGGGCAAGTCACTTGACTCTGCTTGCTTCAGTTTCCTCATCTGTAAAATGAACCAGAGAAGGAAATGGCAAACCACTCTAGTATCTTTGTCAAGAAAGCCTCAGATAGGGTCACAGAGTTGGAAAAGACTGAAAAACAACTCTATTGCTATTTAACTGATGTTTCTAAGTCTTGTCTTCCCAGTTAGAGTCCCAAATTTCTTTACCCTCTGACAGTGCCTAAGAATCAAGCATAATAAAAATTATGGCATTGGAGAGCTAGGGGAAAAAAAATCTTATATCTAGTCTACTCCCCCATTTCAGAACGAAGCGAGCTAAGAGATGTTAAGTAAGAGCCAGTACTAAAATTCAGCCCTCTCATTCCTTCTTTCCACCACAAAGATTGACTCTGCAAGTAAATACCTGTGTAAATGAACAATAGTTTACCACAAAGCCTCCTGCAGGGATTTTATTTAGACTTACGTTAACACCCTCAATACTCCAGGGTTGTTTTCCTTCTAACTATATCCATAAAACCTATTTGGAGACAACTAGAAGGGGCAACCCCATCACAACGCATGTTTGGCTGCCACAAGTACCTGAATCCTCAGCCACAACGCTTGCCCTGTGGTAGCTCAGCAGGGGGCATCTTGAATGGCAACTGCCCATCACATCAAACCTTTCGTGGGTTTCCCATATGCCTTTTTGGCAACAAGCGTGTCCTGCCATCATTTTTAAAATTACAGACACTGAGGGAGGGACCAAGAGCAGTGGAGTGCTCAAAAACATGTATTTCCTGAAGCAAAAGATTTTACCTCCCAGTACCGAAACAGAAAGGGTGAAGCCTTTCCTTCCACTTTCAACACCCCTCTAACATTTGAGTCAAAGGGTTTTCAAGAACAGTGGGGAGAAGAAAATAGAGTCTGATCAGAGGCAGGAAGGGTCAAATTTTCAACAAGATAAAATGACACCTGCCGCCTGGCCATCAGCAAGGACAGGTGAGAAATACATTCCTGTCTGTAATTAGGTGCTGTTGAACTATGCCTTCCAGCCTTGACTTGTTCATTCTCAAAACACTCAGCTCTTCAGGGAAAGATGGGAGGTTAAGGAAGCGCCCCACGTTTTGGCAAACATCAAACGAGAGGTCTGGTCTTCATTTATTTCAAAAGAAACATCCCAAATCTGGTCCTTGAGCCAGTTCTGTGGTTTCTGTTCTTTCAGATTCTCTCTTTGCAAACCTCTCCTACCCAGCCTCACTCAGGACAGTACCACCTAGACCTTCCAGAATCACAGCCAGAGCCACACAATTCCACCAGAAAAAATATGAGCAGGCTGAAAAAGCAACAGGAAAAAAGAGAAGAAACTCAGATGCAGGAAAGCGAACACAGATGACTGTGATAAACCCAGCCACCCCAGGGTGAAAGGGGCACACTGTGCCCGCTCAACATGTAATGACTCCATGCCTCTAAACAACCTCATCCTTCTCCCACTGTGGGACAGAAAACAACATGAGTAACAATGGCATGAATTGTAAGCCTATTTATGAAGAAAAGGCCACATTTCATGATGCTGTGACCGCATTTTGAAAGAGGACTGACAAAGACAATAACGATAGTCCGATGCCATCTGGAGGCATGCATGCTAGTAAAGGGAGAAAAAAGGCCTCTCCAAGAATTCTGCTCTAGTTATTAACACAAGACTTTGAAATTTTATAAGTACAGGTATTTTTGCATACCAGTACAGACCATGAAACCTCTGTGACTTGAAAGACAGTCTTAAGGAGTTGCTGTGGCCAAAAAAATTTCCTCACTTGGTGGCCAGCCTTCAAATGATGAGTATCTTAGAACTTGGCTAGGTTACTTATCTGATGACTGACATAGTCTGCTAGTAGACCAGCACTTGAAACTTGTTAGAAACTGCCAAGGCTTAACATTCCATCAAAACCAAGGAAAAATCACCTCCTCAAGACACTGCTAGATTGTGCAATGGATAGCGTACTGGGCCAGGAGTCAGGAATATTTGAGTTCAAATCTGGCCACAGACATTTCTAACTGTGTGAGTCCAGACAAGTCACTCTGCTTCTGTCTACCTCAGTTTCCTCAACTGAAAAGTAGAGTCAATAATAAATAGCAGTTACCCCCCAGGATCACTGTGAGGATAAAGGAAATTTTGGTAAAGTACTTAACACGGTGCCTAGCACATAATAGGATGCTTATTAAGTCATTTAACCCTGCTTGTCTCAGGTTCCTCATCTGTCAAATGAGCCAGAGAAGGAAATGGTAAATTATTCCAGTATCTTTGCCAAGAAAACCCCAAATGGGGTCAACAAACCAAAACATTACTGAAAAAACGAATGAACAACAATTGCTATTTAATCGATGTTTCTAAGTCGTGTCTGCCTTCCATAATGAGACACCAGGGCAAGGTCAGTAATGGAAGTTCTAGCTGTTTTTGTTGCTAAGTATCTATATCAGAGAAAACAAAACACTCATCTCTTTTATATGTCTAGGGGTCATATTTTAGAAAGAACAGTAGAGAGTTAGAAAGAACAATGACAGATTGGAGGAGAAAGATAATCGAGATGGAGATGGACCTTGGCATCATGTCCTGTGGTATATGAGGGAGCGTCCAGTTAAGAATGAGGATATTACCCTACAGAAAACTGGAATGTAGAAGAAAGTCTTTGGTGGGCTATAAAATGGAAGGACCATTACATTTGGTTTTGCTTAGTCCAAAAGGGCAGAACAAGGTTCAGCGGAAAGTTACAAAGAAACAAATTTAGGATTGATGTCAAGAAAAACTTCCTAAAAATCAGAGTCATCCAAAAGGGAAATAAGTGCTATAAAAAGCACTGGGTTCTCTCTCATCATTTTTAAGCCAATGCTAGTTAGGTGACCATTATTCAAGTATGGGTTGGACTATATGTTCTCTTGAGATCTCTACCTATTCTGAGATGATGTGGGTTTTGGTGCTTATATACAGGTTACTGTCTGTGGGCAAGGAGGAATTAAGTCTATAATAACCTTTTGCCTATTATCTTCAATTCCGTTCAACAGACATCACTTGACTACCAGAAAAAAGCATCGTTCAAGGCTGTGGAGAATACAATGATGAAGACTTGATTTCTGTCCTCAAAAAGTTTACCGTTTGTTCAATTAGCAATTACTAATTGTTTCTGTATGCAGAGTATAATGCTTTAACTTTTGGGAGCCCCTGTTTCTCATCTATAAAATGGGAAAAAATAAAAATTGTAATATCCCCTCAGGGTTTTCAAGAAAATATATCTGATAATGTTAAAAGTCTATACTATCATGTTATTTTATTAATTATTAAAGCAATTAGAATGCTAAGTGTATATGAAAGTACAGAGTGCTTTAAGATACCCTCTGAGAGAATAATTATTTCCAGCTAGAGAAGATAAAGGAAAAATTTCATGAAGAAGGCGGTCCCTGAGCTTCATCTTAAAGAATGGGAAGTATTTTAATAGACAGAATCAGAGAAGAAAAGGGAAAGAATATTTCAGGAATGTGGAAAGGGGGTGTGGTGGGGAGAGGGGACACAGGAAAAGTTCAGGGGACTGAGTAGAAATATGGAGCACAGGAAATCAATCCATCAGCAGGCATTTATTAGGCACCTATTGTGTGCCAGCTATGGTGTTGACTGCTGGAAATACAAAAAATGGCAAAAGACAGGCCCAGTCCTCAAGGAGTTCACAATCAAATGAGAGAGAAAACATGCAAACAAATATGTACAAACAAGTGATATACAGAAGGAACAGGAAATAATCAACAGAAGGAAAGCACCAGAATTAAGGGGGATTGGGAAAGTCTTCTTGTAGAAAGTGGGATTTTAGCTGGGACTTGAAGGAAGCCAAAGCAGTCAGGAAGTCAAAATGAGGAGAGAGAACATTCTAGGTATGGAGAACAGTCAGGGAGAAGGCCCAGAGCCAAGGAACATTGAGAAGATCTGTGTCAGGGGTAGGTAGGTGGTCCTGGAGTCAGGAAGACATGAGTTCAAATCCAGCCTCAGACACACTGGTGTGTGACCTTGGGCAAGTCATTTAACCTCAACTGGATAAAAGGAGAAGAAGGGTACTAGGTGATGTAAGGAAACTAGAAAGGTATGGGAGGAGGAGGCAGCTAGATTATGAAGGACTTTCAATGCCAAACAATGATTTTATATTTAATCCTGGAGGGGAAAGAAAGTCAATGGAGTGTTTCATGAGTAGAGGAGTGACACAGTTGGGAAAATAGCTTTGCTGGCTCAGTGAAAGTTGAATGAAGGATGGACTGGAATGGTGAGAGACCTACCCCCAATAGTCTAGGTATGAGGACAAGAGGATTATAGCAGTGTCAGGGCAGAGTAGATAAAAAAAAAAACTCATCTGGAACCCAATTATGGAAGACTTCGACTGCCATGGTAAATCATTAGTTTTATAAGTGATAATGTATTTGAATTAACTAAAAGGAATTTAGGTTCAGACAATATTGATCCACTGACATCTATAATCAAGACATAAAATTTCACTGAAGTTACCAAATGACTGATTACCTTTCCCAGTAGAAACTTAAACAGAATCTAGATTCATGAATTTTCTAATTGTTCTTTCCTGCTGGAGACTGGAGTTTTTCCTTGTTTGGTCTTCAATTTGAACATTTTTGCAAAAAAAAAAAAAAGTATGCCAAAGTTAATTAATACTTTGCCAAGCTCTGAAAGTCCTCAGTGTTTGGCTAACTTTTTACTGCTGTCCAAATGCCAAAATGCTCCATCACAACCAGCTTCATGGTACTACAGCCTGACTGTTCATGAGTTTAAGAAGTCTGAATAAGGTAACGAATCCAAATGACGAATGCCGAATGACGAATCCAAAATTATAGACTCACAAACAAATTAACATCAACTGGAGGATTTTCTGAAACAATTACTGGGAATTTTGAAGCCTGAACCTCTAAAACTGGATTAATGGCCAAAATTATTGCAGATAATGGGGGAAAAGGACTCCTGGTAAATAAGACCTGCTGCTTTCCAGACTTCTTCTACCATGCCCTGAAGCCTTATTCCTGCCCTGGAATTCACCCTCTGGAAGTACCCAATGCCCCTTTAACCTCTCCCTCTGTTTGGATGGCTCCTTTCCAAAATTTTAGTTCCAAAATTCTGCTGTACTGATAAATTTCACCTATCTCCATCAGTTAATGTTCAACATCATGGATTTTTTTTCTAATTAACCAAACCATGTATACATGTTTCTTTTACTTAAATAACAGAAAAGGTAAATTAAAATTCTGATTTCTATAAATGTGTTTAAAATTTTAACTTTCATTTTAATCTTCAGGCAGGCTATAGTTTTCAAGGAAAGGCAACTGTACATTTTATACTATGTAAAATGAAAAATTGGAGTTAAGGCTGTTTTTATTTTAAGTCCTTGTTCTGGGTTTGAGTGGATTATATTTGTGCATAGTCTGGCAGAGAGTGGAATACTTTCTTAAAAATAAGGAAAAGAACACATGCTGGAATCCATCCAGTAACAACACAGTTTTAACAAGGGGAATATCAATTACATTAGAAGCATTTCCTGCACACATGCACTTTTTAAAGTTGAAAAAACAGAATTTTTTTTATTGTAGAGGCCAAAACCAAGTTTTCCTTTATCAAATCAAATGAGTGCCTTCATAAAGTTAAAGTTTATTTTTTTTAAATCCTTAAAAGAAATCATTCAGAAAGCTTAGTCAATCACCCCCACTGTCATTAAGTCAATAGAATGTGTATGCATGAGCATGTGAAAACGCATGGCTATGGTGGATACTCTGTTTCCCCAAACTTCACCCCAGCTCCAAATCACCCTTCCTATGGATACTGAAAATTAGAAAACTATATACGAAGAGATATTCATTGTTCAAAATGTCAAATGAACAGTAAGAAGAAAATGATTAAGGTAGAAGTGACCCAAATGACTCACAATGCTGAAGACAGATGGTA
The DNA here is from genome assembly GCA_028658325.1 of Potorous gilbertii. Taxonomy (NCBI): domain Eukaryota; kingdom Metazoa; phylum Chordata; class Mammalia; order Diprotodontia; family Potoroidae; genus Potorous; species Potorous gilbertii. The sequence goes on from CM053772.1 coordinate 194,621,898, forward strand.
TCCGCTTATTTTTTTTTTTTAAAAAAAGGGAAGGGAAACTATTTAGTCTCACCTCTCCAAACTAGAGAACATTAACCAGCAGAAATAACCTGACTGGCCGGATACCTCATTTTGCTACATAGACTAAAGAAGTCAAATACATGGTTATCTGCATAACTCATTACAGTCATCTGAAGATTTTAAATTCAGGTCTAAAACCTGACCGCACACCCCCACCTTGGGGGGGGGGGGGTGTGGAAACTGCACAATAAAAGAAGAAGGAATACTGGTCCAGATGCCATGACTACATGTGGGTACAGCACTCCCTGATGGTAAAGTAAGCACTTTGGGAGGTATACTGTCAGGCCAACAGGGCAATTTTAATTAAATTACTGCTTCAGATCACTAAAAGGTGGCCTCCCAAAGTAAATGTTCCTTCCCAAGTCTTTAATTTTTACCCAGAGAGAAGTTGAACCTTGTGATCTGGCCCATTAAGAATTACTGCCAATTGGGAAAAGAATGCAGAAGGTCCTCCAAAACCAACCAAGCAACCAAACTGCTGTTTCAATCTGTATTTGGGTTTGGATTTTTAAGAGAATGTATTTTTATTGTCTGATAGAAAAATTAAATAGCATTTCTACAATTTAAGACACTGATCTATCAAGTGTTTTCTGAATTATTATTCTATTCTGAATTAATTCTATCCTGAATTAAATGTGAACTATAAGAATGATTCTCTGAATGGTTGAAATGAAGTCCACAAAGCCATCCACAGAGGAAGACAGATTATGACAAAAGCAAATGGTCTATAGTTATATTTCTTTAACTTCCATCACCTATTTCATACACTGACTCTTACATTAAAATCCAAGAAGCCCAGGGAAGAATTTTTTTTAAAGCTGCACCTCATATTATTTTTGAGTTTGAAAAGGTCTGAGGGATTATTTATTCAAACCACTTCATTTGACAGATGAGCCAAAGAGATTAAATTTGTACAAGGTCAAATGACTTGTCAATAACAGAACCAAGACTAGAACCCAGAATTACTGATTCATCAAGCACTTTCCACTTTCTCCTTGCCTTCCCTGTCACAGACTGCCTTTCAGAGTCCAGCATGAGCTGCCCCTGTGGGGAGCCAGGAACCATCTCCTCTACCTGACACCAAGTACCTGTAGGCACCTGTGAACCAACCTGGGCACCTACAGGACCAGGCCTCAGGAAGCCTTTTTCCTCTTGTACCACAGCCCCCAGTGCTCAATTCCTATAAGGCACTTATGGCTTTGGATACTGACCACCACCCCCATCCTTTACTCCTTTCAGAGGGAATCCAGAGTCCTCATTCCACTTCAAACCTTAGTCTCACAAACTGCTTTCCAAAAAGTCAGAGATGATCTGGCCTGCAGATGAACCCCCCTATATAATGTGTTTTTTCCCTGTATTAAAATCTGAGCTCTTTGACAATAAGAGCTTTCCTGCTTAACATGATGCTTGACACAGAGTAACATGTTCAATAAATAGTCCATCCCAGTTCCACTGTACCATATCCCATTTGTCTCTTCTCTGATTAAGCAATGGATACTCTTGTAGTGCAGGAATTGAACAAATCAAAATCAATAAACATGTATTTATTAAGAACTGACTAGAATGAAAGTTTCTTAACTTTTGTCTTTGTATCCCCAGGGTATAGCACAATGTATTAATAAATGTTGACTACTCAACACACAGAGCGATTAGATAAACAATTTTCCTCCAGACTGGGAAAAACTGAAGTCCTCTTCCTCTCATCCCAGGGTGGAGATGACCTTGGGCTCTAGTGAGCTAGACCAGCAAGTCTTGGAGGTCCTATCAAGCCTTTCCAAGAAGTGGCCCAGTGATGGAAAGCATTTCTATTTTTATAGCATTAGTCTAGCTAATCAATGGATTGACTCTAGGTTTTACACACACACACTAATTCTCAAAGATTATACTTGAGTCATAGAGGGGCTATGATTTTCTACACCATCACTATCTGGTACCCAAATATCATCCAAAATTACAGTGTACAGAAGAGAATGGGAAAATTCATTAACCTCATATGCAACATACATAGATTTCACATCTAAAAGAGGTATTACAAATAAAGGCCATATCAGGGAATAGACCACTGGCCTGAAATTTAAAAGTGGAAACCCCTAGTTAGGAAGGCACTACTTTTCTGCAGGCTAACTTTTCTGTTCAAGGGCCCGGCAATCTGTAAGTGAGTTCAGGTGTAAAAAAAAAAAAATACATCAATTAGAGCAGATCAAAACATATAGCCTTCAAAATCAACTGGAAAAAAATGTTAAAGAATATTCTCCATTCCATCTGCTGCCCTGCTTGGTTTCAATTCTACAAACTCACCATCATGCTGCTAACTCAAGCTTTGATTAACACTACTTCCCTCAGCCTCCTCTCTCCTTTGATTGGAGGGATGGAGGGAAGAGTATCAAAACCCTTTATAGAGGACTGGCAGAAACTGGATTCTCAGATTACATCACTTTCAGGCTGTTTCTCTGCCTAGTCTCAACTCCAGAAAACATGACTCCTCTAGTGTCCCCTTTCTCCCTCTCCTTTCCTTTCTCCTTCTGTATGTTATCTTTCTCCCAACTAAATTATAAACTGCTTGAGGGCAGGATGCTCATTCTTCTTATTAACTGTATCCTTAGCAGATTGACTGGCACATAGTAAATGTTTACTGGTTATTTCTTCTTTACACTATATCACAATGCATCCATAATTTTTTCGGATGTATAAAGTTAATCAATTTTTTTTAAGTATCATAAAATAGCAACTTAATGTTTCCTAGTTAACTAGTGATACTGTACAGGCTTCCTATTGAGACTTCATGCCAACTTCACTTTAGGAACTTTATTATAAGATAATTTTCTACCATCAAATGACGCCATCTCTGGTTAACAGGAATAATAGCAATTTGCCTCTTTGGAAAAAAACCAAAACAGCCACCATTCTCTGCATCCTGTTGCAGCAGGGCCAGGGGTCACAAGACAAGTAAATAATCATCCATTAGGGAATAAGCATTTCATACACAGTGGAGATAGACTCGACCTTGGATTCAAGAGTAGCTTCTGACACATACTGGCTGGGTGACTGTTTTTTTTATTTATTTTTTAATATAAATTTATTTATTTAACTTTTTACATTCATTTTCACAAAATTTTGGGTTCCAAAATTTTCGTCCCATTTGTCCCCTCCCCCACCCCAGTACACTGAGCATTCTAATTTCCCCTATCACCA
>CM053772.1:194625649-194649286 GCA_028658325.1 Potorous gilbertii
TAAAGAATAAATTTATGTTCGTATATTATTTTTTATTTCACCAGAAATTCTCCTGGTTCCTTTTCCTTCCCGATTTTAGAGATCCAGCCCTTATAACAAATAATATTCTTAAAGGAAAAAAAGTTGAAAGAAGAGGGAAAAAAATCAGCTAAATTAATCAATATATAAAAATATATGAAAATATTTGCAATGATCCACACCCATGGATGAATCTCTTACCTCTGCAAAGGAGTAGAGTGGGTGTATCTTCTCATACCTAGACTCAAAATTCTTATGTGCATAATTCAATATGTACAATGTACAGTAATTCAAGACTGAAATAGTTATTCAGAGCTACTACTACAGAAGGTATGTTATTAGGTAGTAGCCGATTGCTAAGTGAGTGGTGAAGACTTAACTTTAGGGAAGCAGAGAGTAGGGGTGATCACTTAAGGCTGTGCTGGATAGGAAATATTTTATCGTGGAGGAAGAATTTAGTTGGTCCTTGAAGGAAGATGGATTGTTTATGGAAAGTAAGTGTTGATTAAATATCTGAATGGGGGAGAGGGTAAAGGAGGAGGATGTTAAAACTATATGAGAAAAAGCATGGAGGGCAGAAAGCTCTTCAAGACCCTGTGTTATCCACATTTGACAGATAAAGTTTCAGGGGCACAGAATAATTAAGTACCTTGACCAGCATCACACAGCTTAGTGAAACCCAGGATTTCTTGGTTTCCGGTCCAATATTCTTTCCATTCCACTGCCTGTCACCAAATATTAATTTGTATCCTTTGATACTATTACACTCTCTGTGTAATTCTATTTCTATCTGTGTTTTTCTGGGTGTCAGTGTGGGAAGGGATTTTAGGGATTATCTAGTACAACACCCTCATTTTACAGACAAGGAAACTGAGGCTTACAGAGAAGTGATTTGTTTGATGTCATGCAAATATTAAATACTAGCACCATAATTCAGACCCGGGTCTTCTGAATTCAAATTTGTTGTTTTATTCCATTTTGCTATGCCCAAAACAGCACAGCTGTATGGCCCGGAGTCAGAAAGACCTCAATTCAAATACAGCTGCAGACACTAGCTGTGTGACCTTGGGCAAATCACTTAACCTGCTTACCTCAGTTTCCTCATCTGTAAAATGAGCTGGAGAAAGAAAGTGCAAAACACTCCAGTATCTTTGCCAAGAAAACCTCAATTGGGATCACAAAGAGTCAGACAAGACTGAAACAACTGAGCAGCAACATGCTTTGATTCATGCAATTGACATAAAAATTATATTTTGACTAAATTAGTAAGATCAACTTCTATGAAGTTGGAAGACCTAGCATCATATGTGCTCTTTGAAATTTACAAGTGTTCAGAAACTATAATTTAAATATTTGCTAATTCAAATTGGATCCCAGGCAGTTTTTTCCTCTTATCTTTTTTTAAACTAATTAATCACTTCATTAAATTGAATCTGTCTGCAGTTGATCTCCTTTAGTAGTTGGCTCTTGCATTGTTCATTTGCTCAGTCTCATTTTTCTTAAGGTAAAAAATAATGTTTTTAAAATTCAGACTGTTGGCTTCAAGTGGATGAACTGGGGAAGTCTGGATTGATCTAAATACTAGGCTTTGTGATTTGCTTTGCTTCAGAATCACTAAAGATGAGCCAGTGAAAATACTTTGCAATATTGCATAGCTGACTTTGCGACCTTCTACATATTAGTTGCTAATTTTCTCTCCTGTAGTAATCAAGTCTGTCTTCTGAATTTAGCATTTTGTTCTGATTGACTTAGGACCATTGATTGCTGAGAAAATCTATACCTAAGGTTCAGAATTTAAAAAAAAAGCAACAAACCAACCCAACATATAAAACAATGATAAGGTTAGCAAGATGTTTTTCTCTCAAAAATTGCCTAGTTAATGTTATCTACAGCTCACCTGTATTGTTCATGATTTATTCCTTAAGAATTTCAACTGAATGGATGTTGCTATTGGAAATTGTATATTCCTAATTCCTAAATAATTTAAATCATGTACAAAATATATTTTCATTTATTGCTTATAAAGAGTAGGCTTGAGGTGGAATCCCAACTCTGCCACTTAAGAAATGTGTTGTTATTTGTCCTTCTTTCTTAGAGGACTAAGACATCAGGGAGTTGATACCGTGACAAGCAAGTGAATTGGATTTAAGTGATCCAAAAATGCAAAGTCATCAGCCTCCATCACTTTCTCCTTTGGAGCCCTCTGGGTCCAGAGATATAGATCCAGACTACAGAGGTAGCCCTGAATGCAGTAGGAGACTTCAGCCTTTTAAGACTAAGGTCTTTAGCAGGTCTGTTTGATTGAGGCAACACCCATCCAGTGATTAAGGCTAGGTAAAAAATGTGGCAGAGAATGACTTCTTTAACATAGTAAAAAAAAAAATCAGTTTGAGAGGGGGAAACCAAAACAGAAACAATTGCCATTTATATTCATCCTGAGCCAATCGGCCCAAACCAAGACCAGGTAGGCTTGCCCTAGGATTTAATGTTGGTCAGTCCCTATGAACCTAAGTGATTTGGGTTTAAGGTCTGGTCCTTAAGCAAGAAGTTTAGTCCTAAGTGATGGTAGATTGTGTTCCTCCTTCGGAGCCAAAGAAGACCATGCCATCAGAGAAATGACATGACTTGCACTTGACTTTGTTTTGAGTGAGTGAGGGCTGTGCAAGTCACCAGCCTCACTTCTCCTCCTGAGCCATCTGAATCCACTGACCAGATATTCATTGGGGTGACTGGAGGTGACCCAGGATGTAATGGGAAAAGGCCAAGGTCTTTGCAGGTACTCACTTAGGGTGAGGCAACATCCATAGGCCTGTTTAAGAATTAGCCAGGGCATGACCCCTTTAATGAGGTGGAAAAAAAAAGAAAGACATCAGACTGGGTGGGAAGTAGCAACAGTTACTATTGGTAATCACTTTAAACATAATGTACTCCGAAACTGGGATTCCAATAGGCCCCTGCCTAAGGGCTCCTAGCTTTAAAGTGATGGTAGAACACTGAAAACAAATAAAATAATAATTAAAAAAAAAAAAAGAAATCTAGTCCTAAAATTCAAGATATTTTGCAGGGTTTCTGTGATCAAAATTTACATTTCTTTGCACAGAGTACCTACAGATAGGGTGTGAGATACCCTATGTGAACAGAGGGAAGGGAAGGGAAAGAAGAAAGAGAAAGAAAGGAAGAGAGAAAGAAATGAAAGCAGCGATGTTGCCCAATTGGCTAGTTCCAAGTGGGTCCCTAGTGGGCAGCTCCTACTTCTACTCACAGAGGTTGTTAGAACTGTGTATGACCTTAACTTAATGTTTCTGAGCTGCAGTTTGCTCATCTGTAAAATGGGGGAAGGTAGTAATACCTTTCTTGTCCTACCCCATAGATTAGTTAGTGAGTCTGGAACAAGATGATGAGTATAAAGTGCTTTGTGTATGTTAACAATGCTCTATGAATGTCAGTTGTAATAATATTATCATATGTCTTATTATTGTGGTGTGGGTATGACTAGTTTCTTGAAGCCTGTTCCAATATAAGCAGGAAGCGTCAAATTGGAAAGGTTTCTAGTCCAAGGCCTTGTGATGTTTGTGTGTCTGTTTAGAGAACTAGTTTAGTTCATCACCAGGAAGTAACCAGAGAGCAGTTGATTTCTTGGATTGCAGCTCACAAAGACTGTGTACTAAAGCATACTCTGTTGTGAGTTACTGGGGCCAATAATCCCATATTATTCAGAGGAAGGTTCCATGGTGCTTATATTCTGCCACATGAAGAGAGTTCTTTGATTTCACCCTTAATGTTTCCTCCAACTTGCTTCCTTTCGTCTCCTTTCACCTGGATATTTATGATTTCTAATACAGCTCATCTGCTATTTCCTTTTCCCCTTAGCCTGCAAGTCTTAGCTTTGAAGCTTCTGTTCCTGTTGTATCTTTTCTGAGGTTCAAGATTCTATCAATTTAATTTAGATCAGGGAAAGGTCTTCTTTTTAAGCTTGAGTCTGGCTTCAGCCAGAAGCTCATTTATCATGTTTTTAAAGCAAAATGATGAGGTATTTATTGTAATTGAAGCTTATCTCAAGTTTTCGTCTCTTTCCCACCATACTCTTCTCCAGTTTTTTTGATGCTGTAACAATACAAATGCTCTTGCAATAGTAATGACTGACATTTTGAATGATCAAGAGCCCTAGACTTATAGTTAGATGACCTGAATTCAAATTCTGATACTGACTGTAGGACCCTAGACAAATCACCTCCCTCCCTCTCTGAAAAATTCAGCTACTACCTGGTTAGATTGTTACGAGAATGTCATCAAATGAGATGATGTGTGTCAAGATCCTTTGTAACTATAAATTCCCATATTTGGGATACCCCATATGGCATCCCAAAAGCCTTAGTGCACTTTTGTCTCAATACCATATTATTTTAGTTACTGTGATTTTTTTTTTAGGGGGTGAATGGAGTGAGAAGCAAAAAGCAGCACTGAGGGCTTGCTAAAGCTAGAGATAACTTAGATTCTACACACTTACCTTGACACAAATCACTGAATTTAATTAGATATTCAAAAATAATATATGTGAATTTCAGATGTGCTTCCCTTTTCTGTGGTACTTTGCAGTTTAACATTTTTTGTTATCTTTAAATGAGCTGATTTGGAGAGTGAGTTTGGTTTTGTAGAAAAAGCAACAAATCTGGAGTCAGAAGTCTTGGATTTGAATTCGTTTACTATTCATGCAATCGTAGATAAGGCTCTTAACCGGGGAGACCTCAGTTTCCTCAAATGAAGAAAAAGAGGGCTTTACATTAGATAACTAAAGGTCTCTTCCAGCTAGCATCTAGTCTAGCATCCTGTTTTCCTAAGAGAGCCAGGAAGATTCCTTTGAAGAAATTATAGACAAGTTGGAATCTCTTATTATACTGTGCTCTTTTCAGTATGAAGGAAACAAGGGTAAATTTCGGGAGTATTTTAGAGCCTTGTCACTCTATAACTTTGTCTGAGCTATTTTTTGGTTGTTGATTTTGTTATTCTGTCTTGTTTAAAGTGTGATTTGCGTTGGAAATGTAGTTCAGCAGAGTTAAAGCTTCTGTTGTCTGTCCTAGTACTAGCAGGAATGGGAAGGGCTGCCTGGGTGAGTCATGAGTCCCAAACAAAGACTAAGATATACTATAGTTGTGAATTGGGCTGCCTTTCCTCAGAGGTCGCTTCTAACAGTGAGGTTCTGTGGTGGTGACAGTAACAATAGCTATCATCTATGTAGTACTTGAAGATTTTTAAGTGCTTTACATATGTAATCTCATTTGATCCACACAACACTCATGGGAGATAGATACTGTTATCATCCGCACTTCACCTAGGAGGAAACTGGGGCTGAGAGAGGTTAAGTGACTTGCCCAAGGTCATACAGCTAGACATGTCTGAGGCCATATTTCAACTCAGATCTTCCTGACTCCAAGTTCAGAGCTCTATCTTCTAGTATCACCCAGCTATCTGATAAAATAAAAGCCCCTGTTGCTAAAGAGCTTTATGATTTTTTTTTTTGCTGCTATTTTCTCATCTAAGTGTACCTCTAAAAGACCGCAGTGACGGCAGTATACAGTAATCTAAAAAAGTGACTGAATATGAAATCTTTGAAGTACTTTGAACTTTTGGGAAAGGCATACAATATGAACTGTGTTGGGAGTAGTTGTGATTATAATCTTTGTTTTAGGGATGACTGTGGTCAGGAATTAGAATTGCCAGTTATCTCTGGTACCATTGAGTCGAACAGTTTTAGATGGCATGTCTATCTAGTGGGCCAATGATATTATGAAGCTGAATGCTTTATACACGGAAAAGTATGATCAGCTTTTGATAATCAGTGCTAAAGAGTAGTAAGAGTGATGTAGAGAATCTAACACTAGAGATTTAAGAAAAATCAATTGTATTGTTCTTTTGAGGTGCATTAGGTGACTTTGAAGTTATTCTGATTTTTCTTAATAATTGTTTTGTTGGCTGTGAGTATCAAATTCTTCCACTTAAGTCCCACTATGATGCCTCATCATGGTTTGGAGGTGAACTGGGGTTTTGGAAGAATATACCCCTGGAGCACAAGTATTGGCAGCCTTTCCCAGACTCATCAAGGTTCAAGTATGGTCCCTACAGTAGATTTTGTGACTTTTTTCAGAGATAGCAGAGTTGAGGTCATCAAAAGGTTGGTGATTGAATTATTTTTAGTATGCTATAGACAGGGAATATCTCTATTTATGAAACTGGGGAATTGTTGAAAAAGTGTTGAATTTTTTTGTCTTGTTTAGTCTAGGTATCAAATTCACATTTTCTTTTGAGCCAAATTTCTTTTTTTTTTTAATTTTTATTATTTTTAAATTATTTTGTTTTCAGTGTTGTGCAATCACTTCCATATATCTTAGAATCTTTTCCCCTCCTTCCCCCTTCTTCCCCCATCTCCCCATTCCCTCCCTGAGACAGCATGCGATTTTATATAGGTTCTACATATACATTTCTATTAAATACATTTTCACCTTAGTCATGTTGCATAGAAGAATTTATATGAATGGGAGAAATCATAAAACAAACCAAAACTTAACACAGAAGAAAATGACTGTTACTTCTGCGATCGAATTCCATAATTCTTTCTCTGGATGTGGAAGATATTTTGCCTTAAGAGACCATTGGGAATTTTTTAAGTTCTTGCATTGCAATGATATACTCATCTACCAGAAAAAATCCTCACACACTGTGGTTGTTGCTGTGTATAAAGTTCTCCTGGTTCTGCTCCTTTCACTCAGCATCAGTTCCTATAAGTCTTTCCAGTCCTCTCTGAAGTCTTCCTGTTCATCATTTCTTATAGCACACTAGTACTCCATTACATTCATATACCCCAATTTATTCAGCCATTCTCCAATTGATGGGCATCCCCTTGATTTCCAGTTTTTGGCCACCACAAAGAGTGCTGCTATAAATATTTTTGTACATGTGGGACCCTTTCCCATTTTTACAATCTCTTGGGGATACAGTTCTAGAAGCAGTATTGCTGGGTCAAAGGGTATGCACGTTTTTGTAGCCCTTTGGGCATAGTTCCAAATTGTTGAGCCAGATTTCTTACAAAAATATTAATCATGCTAATGCTGTTTTACCTGATGTGTCTTTGAATTAAAGTTTCAATAAAATGACAGTATCACGTTTATTTTTCGGAGTGGTCTCCCAAGTAGTAGTCATATGCTTCTTTTATTAGCCTTTATACTTTTCAACTTAGGCTTCAGTATAGTTTGCATTTCTTAAGTGTAGCCTGTAGCTTAAAACATGACGATGACTTGTCCCTGCTCAAGGATGACATACAGCTAACAGGGACTGTTAAGAATGTGATGCCTAGAAATTCCCTTGGAGATAAATTAAAAAAAGGGGTCATCAATAAAACTCGTGACCTTAGATATGTACGTACAAATGTACCAAGTATACAGTTAGTAAACAAAATAAACTTGTTAGAAGTCAGCAAACTATGACCCAATCCATTCCACTCACTATTTTTGTATGGCTTGGGATCTAAGAATAATTTTTATAATTCAATATAACTTTGTTTAAAATGCATTTTGATACTTTATTTAAAAAATATTAAAATTATTCTTGGCTCCTGGGCTGTATAAAACCTGGTGGCTGGCCAGATTTGACCCAGAGTCTGTAGTTTACTGACTCTTCCACCAGAGACTGCAAAGCAGGTAGACAACTTTGACTTGGTGGGACTAGATCTAATTCTTAAAAGTTATATTTAAAAGAAAAAAACTAGAATATGTAAAAGGGCAAAGGAAGTTACATTCTCTATTAAGGGAGACTCGTGAGGAAATCCAGGAAACACAGAGGAAACATGGGGAAAAATATTTGGATTTAGATGAATGGAGACATAGAAACAATACACTGCAGGCCATCTGGTTATAGAGGAAACATACAATTTTGGGAAACATGTCATAAGGATGACATAGTCATTATACCTTCGAATGGGGAATTTCTGTTATTTGGTCGGAGATGCTAGAGCTGTCTGCCTCTGTTTCTCTCTGTCTGTCAGTCTTTGTGTTTGGTTCTTTTTCTCTCTAAATTTCTTGACTTCCCTTAATGATAATTTTTTTATTCAAAAAATAAAGGAATCAATGAGAGGAATTTCTATTCTGGATCTGACTCTCTCATGAAAGAACAAATTACCATGGTGAAAATTATGAGGACATTAGTGACTCCGTCTTAGAATTTGTAATAGAGGAAGAGAGGAAACCTAGGGAAAAAGTGCTCTAGATTTTGTGGATTACATTTAAAAGTTTCCACCAAGGGTTAGGTAGTATTCTGTAGACTAAAATTCTACAGAGGACTTCATCCCAGGAGGAAGATAGGGAGCGCTCAGTAATAAAAGACTGAAGACCCAAAGAGGAACACCTCCGATGTGGGAGAGTATTTCTAAAGAGACTAGACTCATACAGGAAATTCATCAACCACCCTAAGTTGGTTTTAGAGGGACATGCATATATAAATGAAAGCCAGGACAAGTAACGGGATGGATTCTTAAGCTTCCTCCAGTTCTGTAAGCATAGCATCAAGAGTGCTAAAGCTCAGAATGAGTGGAAGATGGCAAAGAAAGTTAAGTACAGCAACAAAAATAATGATAGTGATGGCAAACATATAACAAACTAAGACTTGCAAAGTGCTTTGTACACATCATCTCATGTTTAGCTGTATTGGGGAAAAAAGAATCAAAATGAGGGCCAAGACTTCTGTTTGGGGTGGATGATCACTGTCAGCAGAGAAGAGATGCTTTTTCTGCTCTGGAAAATGATCTGACTGGAAAGTACGGAATAACGATGAGGATGATGATGATGAAGATTATAGCTAGCGTTGACATAACATTGGCCATGTGCCAGGCACCAAACTGAGCCCTTTACAAGTAACATCTCATTTTATTCTCACACCAACGCTGAGAGGTAGGTCCTATTATTATTGTTAGATAATGGTTGTAAATGCTCGTCACACCTTTTAAGGCTCTCTGTGAGTATTTCTTATTATTCTCTATTTGAACCATTCTTGGAAAATGATCTAAATTTTTAGACCGTACACAATTTGGGATGCCCCCATTTTAGGAAGGTCACTGACAAACTGCAGAGTATCCACAGCAGGGCAACCAGAATGGTTAAAGAATTTGAGACTGTGCTATTGAAGGCTAACATCATCTAGATGTGACAAGTATTTGAAGGGCCCATCTATGGAGGAAGGATTAATGTTATTCTGCTCACCCCTAAGCGGGCAGAACATGCAGTGGATATAGATTGCGAAGGGGCAAGATTGATGCTTGATAGCAGGAAAACTTCCTTAAAAATCAACTGTATCCAAAAATGAAGTGGACTGTGTTAGTGGCTTTTCTGTTTGTGAAGATATTCAAGCAGATTCTAGGTGACCACTTGCCCAGTGTGTGGGAGAGGGAATTCATTTTGGGGCATAGGTCAGACTCGATGGCATCTGAGGTTCCTTCCAGTGCTGAGATTATGATTGTGTGAAATACTTGGAACCCAGCGAAGAGCAGGATATATTGTATAAGACCTGTGTTCAGATTCTGACTCTACCACTCTATCATTCTAGAACCTTTGACAAATGATCTGACCTCTCTGGGTTTCAGTTTTGTCATCTATAAAATGAAGGTATTTGATTAAATTACCTTTCAGGTCAGCTTTAGCTCTTAAAACAATCATCCATTAGATGATTCTAATCTAAGAGTTCCATGCGGACAGGGAATGTCTTTTGCCTCTTTTTGTATCCCCACTTGCTTAGTCTAGTGCCTGGCACATAGTAAATGTTTGATGTTTGATTCTATAATCCTTAATTTGCATTGGCAACTTAGCCTTTGAAATTGACTTTGAAAAGTGCTTCAAAGTATCTCCTGATGATGGCTTCAGTGAACTTCTAGCTCTAACACTGACTGCAGAATATTTATCAACAGGATCCTAGAGTCTGTGTGCCGTGTTATTCAGATTCTTTAACAGATGTAGTAGAACTTGAAATTGCTGTCACTTAGAGAAATCAGTAACCATTTTCCCTATGAGTGGTATTAGAAAAGAGAATGGTGTCTGGCCTGGAGTCCCCAATTGGAAGGATTGCAGAAATGCTAGTACGAAAACAAAATTCATGAAGTATGTTGCCAAGACTTGTTCCACTTAGTGCTTCCTTGTCTTCGTCATAACTATTACTACTGCAAAAAACAAGTGGCCTTAAGGACAAGAACACATGACTCATATAACTTTTATTAAAAGAGTTCTGGTTAATAGGTTTGCTCCTAAATGTTGCTTGTCTTGTAACATAATCTCATGATCCTTGTAACTTGTCGTCATATTTTTTTTAAGCTCTGTTGTGAAACCAAGATTCACGTTCCACTCCAGTCATCTTGCCATCTGCCCTGCTGTATGTCTCCCAGCCCATTTTCATCTCCTCCAAGACCCATTATCAAACGCAGACTGACATTGCTATTAGAAAGGGTGTGTCCATCAACTCCCGCTATGGCTCTTCTTACCAAGTCTGTGACAAACCTCTTCCCTCCACATGTTGTCTTCTGGGTATTCCCCAGTGCTTCATCCAGTGCTTGGCACGTAGTAAGAGCTTAGTAAATGATTTTTCATTTATTTTTGCATTCCTTTATAGTTTCTCTTAGGGGCAGTATTAAAAAAGAATAAATTGTCTTAATTTCATTTTAAATGCAATGGAATCCTGTCTTTCAAAGGATTAGGATGTAGGAAATGCTGAGTATGGGAGCAATGTATGAAAGATTGAACCATATTACAAACTGCTCCTTTAAAATAAATCTTATTTCTTTCTGATCTCTAATTTGTCTTTCTCTTCCACCTTACATTTTGGAAAAAGCGGCAACTTTTTTTTTTTTAAAGCAACACATTAAAGAATGAGTTTGGGAAATGAAATCACTAGCTACCATGCAACATTTGCTTGAAGATAATTGTTTGTAATCAAAATAGGCTGCAGTTAAGCCTGGTGGAACAAATGTCCTTTTTGCTTGCTTTCATTGTTTGAAGGAAGGAAATCCTTCAAGGTTACAAGTTTAAGTACAGAGCTGTGAAATACCTCTCTGTCTGACAGGACTTGTTTGAATAGGTTGAATTTTTTTCTCATCTAAACTTCATATCCGGTTTGATATAATGTTTGGAACTGCATCCAAGGTTCCTCTGTAGAGAATCTGATCGCTGGACTTTTATTCCCTCGTGCTGATGATCATGTCTCCAATGTAATTCTATTCCCTCACCCCTCTTTCCCTTCAGGAACCCAAAGATTCTGAGTCTGAGGATCTGGCTTCAGTTTTCAGCTCTGCCACTTACCTTTGGCGAACCACTTAACTACTCTTGACTTGAGTTTGCTCATCTGCAAAATAAGGGCAGCTGGGTGGTGTAGCACATAGAGTTCCAGGCCTGGGATCAAGAAGGCTTCTCTTCCTGAGTTCAAATCCAGCCTCAGACACTCACTAGCTGTGTGACCCTGGGCAAGTCACTTAACCCTGTTTGCCTCACTTTCCTCACCTGTAAAATGATCCAGAGAGGGAAATGGCAAACTATTTCAGTATCTCTGCCAAGAAAGAGTAAGATATACTGAAAAAAATGACTGAGTAACAAAAATCCAGCCATTGGACTTAATACTCACCATAATTCCTGCTCTACATCTATAATTTTAAACTGCAGTTCTAAAATCCTATCTTCTTCATCAAGTCTTTCTGATCAGCAATCGCTCTTGTCTCTAAATTCTTGAGATCTTAGAATGTCTTTTTTGTTGTGGTTCATTTGTTTCTCAGTTGTGTCTGACTCTTCCTGACCCCGTTTGGGGTTTTCTTGGCAAGGATACTGGAGTGTTTGCCATTTCCTTCTTGGGCAAAGTCCTGATAGACTGTAACTATTGTTTCTTGTCTTTGTATGTTTAGACTTGCACCATGCCTTGTGTACATGCTAGTTGTGTAGTAATGTCTGTTGAATTTTCCTTAAGTGTGCTAGTCTTGGCTCCTGGATTCTACTGTCAGCTTCTTGAGGCAAGACAAAATACATTAGGCTCACAGATTTGGAACTTGAAGGTTTGGCACAAGTTTTGAAGGTCCACTTCACTTTTTAGACCAGAAAACCAAGGCCTAGAGAAGTAGAGAGTTCTGGCCAAGGGCACCCAGTTAGTAAGTGACAGACCAAGGAGTCAAATCCAGGTTCTCTGACTCCAAGACCAGTGGTCTCCTCGCTCAACTGTTCCATGCGCAATAGGGACTCTGCAGGGTTTGAAGATCTGTGTTTCTAACCCCTTAGCTTTGGACGACTCCATTCACTCTTTGTCTGACACCAAGGGCTGGAGAAATTCTTGCCATTTCTCAAACTTCAACACTTCATTTCCTATCTCTTTGCCTTAATGCTGGCTATCTCTTGTGTCTCAAAAGTGCTTTCTCCTTCCTTCCATCAAGCACTTGGTTAGATGCCTACTAGGTACTAGGCATTGTGCCATATCAAGAACTTTGTTAGGTATCTACTATATGTTAGGTACTGTGCTCATTCTGAGGAGACAGAGGCGTCTTGGAATCCCTGGTTTTCTTCAAGATGGAGCTCAAAGGCTGCCTTCTTTATGAGGACTTTCCTGCCTCAGCCCAGCCCCTCTCTCCCCCTCCCTCCATATACCTTGTGTCTGCTTTGTATGTCTCATATATTCTTTTATTTGTGCATGTTCTTTTCTTCTTTGAAGGCAGAGATTGTACTTTGTCTTTGTATTCCCATTACCAAACATAATGACAGGTTATTATATACCTGTTATATACCTATGAGTAGGTGCCTAATAAATGCTTATGGATTGATTGATTTTATTATACTGACAAATGAAACCAACAAACAAGTGATAATGCTAATTCAGAGTAACTACCAAAAGGGAATACTGATGTTAACCTTCATGCTTTTGAGTATGTTTTCTCCTAGAATTCCAGTGTCAGAGTTTAGAAGTAGGCTTAGAGATGATCTAGCTCAGGTCTCTCATTGTTGGCATGAAGAATGGGAGTCTCAGAGAGGATAACCCAGGGGTGGAGAACCTGCAGCCTTGAAGGTACATATGGTCCTCTAGGTTCTCAAGTGTGGCCCTTTGGCCACAAGTTTGGGTTTAGTCAAAGGGCCACACTTGAGGACTTAAGGGGCCCTCAAGGCCCCACCCCAGGAACTCATTTGCCCAAAATGACACAGCAAGCAGAAAAACTTAGACCCAAATTTCCTTCTTCTCATTCCACATCCAGTTGCTTTTTCTATTATGCTACACCCGTATCAGGGTCATTTGTGATTTCATTGTTAGAATTTCATTTTTAAGAATTTTCTGAATCTTCTAGTACTTTTCTTTTTTTAGTGTCTCAAACTACATACCTGTCCTAGCTATCTTTTCTCCTTTTTCTAAGGTGTAAGATATTTATACTGTACCATTATTTCCTTCTTTTGTTGCTATAAACTCTAAGGTGATTTCCTGATTCTCTTTTTTCAGCACATATCTCAAATTTGCTCCAGACCAGTGTTCTCAGCAGTGGAGAAAGGAATGGTTCATTGGGGCAGGGGAATAAAATGTTAGGACTTAAAAACATACGCAGATGTGTGTATGCATAAATGCACATGGTTATGTTTAAAGAAGCAAAACATTATTAGCTGTTCTCCTATAGCTTGACATGGATGTATTCAATAGTCCATGTGTCAGGTGGTCACATGTCTCTTGGAGTGGCTGACAGCGACTGCCTCAATCACTTACTTGCTTTTAGATATTGAAGCATTCCAGTTTAAGCATGCCTGGTTAAGTGGAATTACACATTATATTTTCTAATATTAACTAAACTACCTCACACAAATGAACAAGGGGCTTCAAAAGATTAGTTCAAAGAAAACATGAATTAAAGATAATACTAACAGTGGGAGCAGAAATAAACAAGAAAAAGACCAAACTGACTTCTATTTCCAGTACAAGCTCTTTGTCCCCTATAACACCAGACAAAAGCAGAGCTGATCTAATCAAATCTGACAATAAGTTGGCCAAAAAACCCCTGGAATTATCAAGATTATTTAAATGGATTTATATCTGCTGTCATTATCAGCGAATCTTGCCTTGGATGCCTTGAGATATTAGTTAATAGTAGTTTGAAGTTATCATGCTTATTTTTGTTTTAAAAAACTAAGCTTTTGCTGTCAAAAACAATGGGTGTCTAATAAAAAACAGCTTATCTGCACAGTTACAAAACTTAGAAAAAGAATTTTCTAGCCTGTTTAATGGGTTTTTAAAATTGATGTGTTTAACAATTTTAAAAAGCAAAACTTTCCTATTAATTTACATACAGTTATTCCTAGCCTTTTTGTGTCTCATAGATGCTTCTGACGCTTTGGCAAAACCCATGGACCCCCTTCATAATAATTTTTTAAAAATGTGGTATTAAGAAGAAAGTCAGTTACATTAATAGTTAGCAAAATTTAAAAAAATAAAAAAAATCATAGACCTCAGTTTACGATCTGTTTTCCAAGAACAACAGATTGATGTTAAGGAAGATGGAAATTTGTGAGCTGATTTTTAACCAAAACTTTTGGATAGCTAGTGAGAGGCATTGAAAAAAGCATTTTGATTTAGTACCTACTGCTATTGATGTATTCATTCTTTGATGCTCAACACATTCCTATGAGTTCTTTTTTTCACCAATGATAGCTGTTACTCTTTCGTGGCAGCAGCTAGCATTTCCATAGAGCTTTAAGGTTTATAAAATGTCTTACCTCGGTTATCTCATTTTGTCCTCACAGTAACTCTCTGTGGGAGATTTTATTTTTGTCCCTAATACATAGATGAACATAAAGGTTGATTCCCTAGAGTCACATGCTCTTTGTCTGAGACAGAGTAAGTCTGGTGCTCTTTATTTTCTATCAAACTGAATATTAGAATAAACTCAGCCTAAAACCAGACATTCAGATAATTGTATCACACAGTGGTTAAGGGAAAAAAAAGATCTGAAAAAAAATGAAGCATATTCAGTCACGTTGTTAGGAACAGAGAGAATATCCTAGATTTTTTCTTGTTCACTCTCCAGGGTTCCTAATATTATTATTAAAATATTCTATTGAGAACAAAAAAAATTTTGAACCTAACATGATAAATTAATATATATTAATAAAAAGACATCTATTGGGCACTACATGCTAAAAACAAATTTACTGATGAGGTACACAGTAAACAAAAAACCCCCAAAAACTTTAGAGACCAGGAAAAAAATGATGATGCAGAAAAATTATAGATAAATGTAGAAATGCATAATTTGGTGTAAAATGAAGATGTTTGCCTCTGATGCCATGAATGTTCCACTGAATTTAATGCATGAAAGCTACTGTTGAAGAAGGCTAATTTAAAATTAATCTTAGTGAATCAATCAAACATTTATTAAGTGTTTATGCTGTCAGCACTTAATATATAATATGCTAAGATACTGTTCTAAGCTATGGAGTTGGGGTTATAGATATACAGAGAAGGACAAAGACATTTTTTGAGCTCAAGGAATTTGCCCATATTCTAATGGAGAGATACCATGCAAATAACTATATACATACAAAATGTATAGAAAGTAAATGGAAGGTTATATCAGAGGGGAGGGCAGCAGCAACTGAAGGGAGGGAGCGAATAGGAAAGAACTTCTTTATTAGATAAGGAAACCAAGGAAGCCGACAAGGTAGAGGTGAGCAGGAAAGCATCTTTGGTATGGAGGACAGTTAGCATAAAGGCATAGAGATGAGAACTGAGTGATGTAAGTAGGTGGGCTGGGGTAGCTAAGGTTGTAGGATATGTTGAGGAGAGTAAAGTGGATGAAGACTGGAGAGGTAGGGAAAGACTTTAAATGATAAACAGAGGAACCTTATAGGTGCCTTGAGATGATGAAATAGCAAGTTTTTGTTTTAATTTTTTCAGAACTGTTCTTATTGAGATTTGTAAAAAAACAAAACAAGAAATCCCCCAAAATTAACTAAAAGAATCTTCTCCATCCCCATTTTTTTAATTTAAAAAATTTTTAAAAAATTTATTTTTAGTGTTCCACAATCACTCCCATACAACCTAGATTTTTTCTTTCCTTCCCTCCCCTCCACCTCTCCCCTTCCTTCCTGAGACAGCATACAATTTTATATAGGTTCTACCTATACATTCCTATTAAATACATTTTCATCATGTTTATGTTGTATAGAAAAATTAAAATGAATGGGAGAAATCATATAACAAACCAAAACGTAATACAAAAAAAAGATCTACTATAATCTGTGATTGAATTCCATAGTTCTTTCTCTGGATGTGGAAGGCATTTTGCCTTAAAAGACCATTAGGAATTTTTTAAGTCCTTGCACTGCAATGAAGTTCTAAGCCTACCAGAAAAAATCCTCACACACTGTGGTTGTTGGCTGTGTACAAAGTTCTCCTGGTTCTGCTCCTTTCACTCAGCATCAGATCATATAAGTCTTTCCAGGTCCCTTTCTTCATCCCCATTTTCTTAATTACTTCTTTCCCTCATACGTGTCTGATCTGTTATGATGTAGGTGAGTTGTTTTGTCTCACTTTACCTTTGGCTTCAGTTTCCCTATATATAAATAAATTGGTTGGACAACGTTCTTAACTTGGGATTCATTAACTTGTCTTTTAAAATAATTATTTTGATAACTATTTTGATAGGATAATTTTTTAAAAATCCTCTATATTTTATTTGTTGCATTTAAAAAAATCTCAGAGGTTCATAAGTTTCACCAGACTCCCAAAGGAGTAAAAATAACAATTAAAAAAAGTTAAGAAATTCTGAGCTGACTGATCTCTTAATGTTCCTCCAGCTCCAGTCCTAAGCTTTATTACTCTGGTTGCCTCTGAAAAGGCAGTATTTTAAAGCTTAAAAAAACCCAACAGCCTGTTATTCAGGTATCATTTAAAGGCATTCTGAGATTAAAAGAGTGGAGGAGTTAGTGACTGCCCAGAGTTAGCACTGAACTCCTCAGACCAAGAATTTGCTGATGTTTGTCATGATGTGTTTGTGGATATTAAAACGAGTTTGATGGCAAATTTGAAATGCCAAGAGGAAAATGCACCTTTTTAGGTGCTTAGATTATATAACATTTAAAAGATACGATATTATTAACTTGTATTTTTGAGAAAATCTGAGTTAGAAGGTTTTTAATATACAATCATCTCTTTGCTCAGAAGAAATTATCAAGACACATTTATGAAGCTCGTACCTGGACCTGCATGTTCATGCTGCAAAGAGAAACCATCTCATTTTATCATTTTGATATTAGAAAATTAGGTGGTTGAAAAAATCTTCTCTGATAGCTTAATCTTAAAAATTGTATCAAAGAAACTAATGATTTTCACACATATTTGTATTCAAAATCACAAGTAAATGTAGAAACTGAGATTTCTTTTTTTTTTTACATTTCCAAATATCTGTACAACCCTGACACAAAAGTAAAAACAGGGACAGGACACACGTGTATATTTGTGTATTTTATAGCGCTTTAAAGTTGGAAAAGAACTTTATGAATACCATTTTTGGCCTCTCCCACCAATTCTGTGAAGTGCTGTCATTATCTCATTTTACAAATGAGAAAACTTAGGCTTAAAGAAGTTGTGACTGACTCCATGTCCCACAGAAGGGGAAATTAAATGAGGCTAAACATGAACTGAAATCTCAAGTCTAAGACCAGCATCCCATTCATTCTACCATGTTGCATAGAGTCAGAGGGTTACTGAAGTTTTTATTATTTTTCTTTTGCCCTCATCATTCTTATATCAGAAAGCCCAATTTAAAAAGATTATGCTTAGTGTAGGTTTTATTTGAAATTCATCAAAATAAAGTATTTTAGGTTAATGTAATTGTGTCATTACTTTTCTATGTAAAACACTTTAAGAACCACAGGAAAAAATGTTATTCATTTCTACTCATATTTTTCAGCTCTTCGTGGTTTATTCTGACCTTTATCCTCATAAATTTGTTTACTTTAAAATTTCTTCCCATGTAACCTCACTAGGAGGAGGGTTAGGGCATATAGAAGATTAAGTATCATACATATTTAAAGTAATTTCTGGGGCAGCTGGGGGTGTGGGAGAGAGTCAGGATAGGCTTTCTGAAAGAGGTGAAATTGGGTTGACCTTTGAAGGAATTTGAAATTTTTATTGACAGTGAGGGAGGAGTGCCTTACAGGCCTGGCAGAAGTTTTTGCAGAAGTCAGAAGACTGAATAGGGAATGTCCTGTAAGGGTTAGACCAAGTTGAGTTGAATCATAGAGTTCATGGATGAGAGAGATATTCTGTTGATCCTGGGAAAGGGAGGCAGGAGCCAGATAGTGAAAGGCTTTAAATGTCAAACAGAATTGTGTATTTTTTTCCGTAATCAAGAGGTAGCTACTAGGATTTTGGTAAATGAATGACAAGGTCAGACCTGTTCTTTAGGGAGTGGACCTTTAGTGGCAGTGTAAAGGTTGGATTGGAAAGAGGAAACACTCTTGAGGCAGAAGAACTAATTAGAAGGCTGTTGCCATAGTTCAAGTGAGTGGTGGGAAGGCCTGAATTAGAGTGGTAACTGGATACAGATATAACTGTTGTGGAGTTTGAATCCATTACAACCATCCCCTGATTGGATGTCAGGGAAAGAAAGAATTAAAGGTGGCTTTGAGAAGGTGAACCTTTGACTGGAACAGAATAGAAGTAGAATAGTTAGGAAGAAGAGAGATTTGGGGAGGAAAGTTGAGTTTGATTTGAGGCATGCTGAATTTCAGATCCATCCACCAGCATGTAAATGCCTGTTATGAGTGAGGCACTATCATGAGGCTTTGGGGATGAAAAGACCAAAATGAAATAGTCCTTGCCCTCAAGGATCTTATATTCTATCAGGATGCCTTTGGGTCCTCTAGTTCAACATATCCAAATAGGCTATTGGTAATGTAGTCCTGGGTTGCCCAATGGAGTGAAACAAGGCTGTGTGCTTGCTCCCATGTTTTTTTAACATGATGTTTTCAGCCATGTTGTCAAATACTTTCAATGAGAAGGAATGGGGCATCAAGCTCAGTTACTTCAGTGATGGTAAATTCTTCAACTTGATCAAGGTTCCAAGCCAAGACCAAAGTGGAGGGAGTGTTGGTGCATGATTTTCTGTTTGCAGATGATTGTACACTCAATGCAGCCTCTTAAGCTGAGATGCAACAAAGTGTGGATGAATTCTCTGCTGCTTGTGCTAATTTTGGCCTAACAATTAACACCAAGAAAACACAGGTGCTCCATCAGCCACCACCACACCATCTATATGTGGAACCATCGGTTACAGCAAATGGAGAAGTTTTGAATGCTATGGATAAGTTCACTTACCTTTGTAGTGTACTTTCAAGGATGTACATGTTGTTAATGAGGTTGACACGTGTGTTGCCAGAGCTAGCTTAGGGCTTGGGAGGCTCTGAAGGAAAGTATGGGGGAAAAGAGGTATTAGATTGACAACCAAACTGAAGATCTACAGAGCCATTGTGCTGACCTTATAGTTGTATGCCTGTGAAACTGGGACAATATACCATCACCATGCCAAGAAACTGAATTGCTTCCATTTGAATTGTCTTAGGAAGATTTTGAAGTTCACCTGGTAGGATAAGGTACCAGACACTGAGGTCCTTTCTTGAATTAAAATGCCAAGCAATCGCACTCTGCTTCACAGAGCACAATTCCAATGGGCTGACCATGTTGTTTGAGTGCAAAACATATGTTTGCAAAAAGACTTTTATGGAGAACTCACACAGGGCAAGCATTCACATGGTAGTCAGAAGAAGCGATACAAGGACACTGTCAAGGTCTCACTTAACTTTGGAGTTGATTGTGTGACATGGGGCACACTCAGCATGGCGTGCCCACATCAGAGAGTGTGCTGTGCTCTATGAGCAAAGCAGAATTGAAACAGCTCGAAAGAAATTTAGGATGCACAGATTTAGAGTATCCATTCCAAATGTTCACACGGACTCTCTGTACACAATCTGTGGTGGAGCATTCTGAACTTATATTGATCTGATCAGCCACAGTCAGACACACTGAAGCTTGACTCCAGCACAATTTGGTTCTCTTCAAGAACGAAGAATGCCAACCATCGGCACTCAAGGTCTGACTCTGGGAATCTGCTCAGAGGTGATAACTGAACCCATGGGAGCTGCAGAGTTCATCCAGAGAGAGCATGGAGAGAAAGAAGAGAAGAGGGCCCAGGATGGAGCCCAGGGATGATATCATGGTCTAATCTTGCTCTCTGGGCCATCTTACTCATTGTCTAGGCAAGCCACACCTGTTATTTCACTACTCCTCTAACTTAGCAGCCCCTAGGCTTAATCATTTTTCATTTTATGACTGTTGACTGAACCACCCTGTTTTATTGAAGTTTCCCCAGGGCATCAAGCATTCTGGCTATTGTCTCAGCCTGGCCCACCGTAATCATCCTTTTTTTTTTTTTTTTTTTGGCCAGTCTAGTCTTCTTTCCCCTGGAATGCTGATTTCTTTGTCTGTATTTGCTTTCATTTCATCCAATTATTTTCTTTTTCTTGAGCTAGAAATAGATTTACAGACAGCTCTTAAGCCTGTAGATTACCTGTACCCTTTGCTTTTCGCCCTGCTAAGTCTGCTCACCTTGGGGCCAGTATGACTGCTTTCTGTAGCTTTCCTCGGGGAGATAGTAAGGTGTGGAAGAAAACTCCCAGGATTTGGCCTCAGAAGCCACGTGGCCTTATGAAAGTCTTGTAAACTCTCCTGGGCTCAGCCTCGTCTCTAAAGCAAGGGTAATGGTGCTTCCACTTCAGTGAAGTGTTACGGTGATCACGTACGCTAATGTCTTATAAATTGTAAAGCAAAGTGTTATTACTCGAGGTGTATTAGAATGGAGGCAAAGGCAGGCAGCATCTCCATGCTGATCTGGCCAATGGCAGCGTGGGTGACAATATTCTACAGTTGCATTTAAAATGGAAGCCTTTGAATTATTTGTGAATGTCAGAGATGTTTGTGTTCCATGAAGAGGGATGTCTCTGGTAAAACTGAAGCAGATGAAGGCTTGAACCTCCTTCCTCCTGCCATCCCCTCCTTTATAGAGATTTCCTGTTCTCTTCAAAACTGGCTTTAAGGAGGGATTTACTATCTGTGGTCATACCTTGGTGTGAATTTAATTAAAGTGTTACATCTTCCCAGTACATTTACATTGTAAACTTTAAGTGTGGAACAAAGCCTTTCATTAACAGAATGTCAGGCTTAGCTGCCCATATCTTGGGAGGGTGGTTTAGAATTGGTCAGGCAATCAGAGATAGGTATAGTTAGTTACCTGGAGGTGTGTTTCTCAGACTCCATTCACACACTTAAGCCAAAACATTACATAACTACAGAGGATGATAGAAAGATTTAGAGTTGAAAAGGACCTTAGCTTTTTGGTCCAGTCCTCTGCTTTAAAGAAAAAAACATGGAAAGAGAGGCCCAGAGAAGTTATACAACTTGTTTATGTCATTTTGGTTCTTGTCACAATTTGAACCCAGTTATATTGGGGAAGGAAATTAGGTGGTTAAGTAGATAGAGTGCCAGAAGACTCGTCTTCCTGAATTCAAGTCTGGCCTTAGACACTTACTAGCTGTGTCACCCTGGACAAATCTCTTAAGCCTGTTTGCCTCAGTTTCCTCATCTGTAAAATGAGCTGGAGAAGGAAATGGCAGATTGAGAAGGAAATGCCTATCATTTACTTTATCGTGGAATAGGAGAAGACAGAATTATGGAAGGCATCTGGGTGCTGTTTGACCAAACCCTGTTTTGAGGTGGTAGTGGTGGGTTTTAGTGCTTTTTTCCTTTATAATATAGAGGAGGGGAGGTATAGAAGGGTTGTGGGTAAACTTGAAAACTGCAGAGGCCTCCAGTTTCTGCCATGTGTGTGACAGAATCAGCATTTCACCAGGATGATATGCTGCTAATGAGTGGTTTCTTTTCTGACTGAGCTTAAAAAAAAAACCAAACCCTACTAATGGGTAATAATCTCTAGATGAAAAGAATAAAAAAGGATTTTAAAAAAAGATGGAACAGTGAATAACACACAGGGGTATAATACAATCTTAGGAGTGTAATCTAAATCCATTCTGCATATTATTTTCAGGAATGAGTTTTTTTCCCCTTTTGCCCAAGTCAAGGCCATTAAATGGATTTCACTTCAATATGTGTGATAACCTTCTGGTTAATATCCCTCCTTTTTGGATTGTAATCACTTTGAGAGTCAGGTTTTTGCTTTTTAAAAAAATCTTTGTATCCACTATGCCTAGGTCAGTGACTTGCAGATAACAGGAACTTAATAAATGACAAATGGAATTAAACCAGTCTTTTTCAGTTTCCTAAGGGAGCTATAGTGGCCACCAAGTTGAGAAAAGGAAAAAATATATAAGCCAAAGATCCATGAAGGGGCTCCCTTAATTACAGATTCACTCAGCTTCTGCCACTCTGTGGTAAGAGGTTTCTAACTGAGAATAGGAGTGGTTAACCTCTGGCTCATGTCTTCTTAAGGCTCTTTCCAGGAGATGACAATCCCATGTATACTTATAAGTGGTGAACATTCAAGGAAACTGAAAACCTTGAGTGATGCTCGAAGGTTGGAAGTATTATGGGGGATGCTTGGACAACCGAACTGGAAGCTTTTGGGAGCAGAAACCATTTGTGATTGTGTGCATATCCCCATTGCCTGCACAGAGGAAGGTCTGAATAAATGCTTCTTGAGTTATCGAATTCAATCAGAATACAGTAACAAAAGAATATGGGAGTATCTAAGAATCATTCAGAAATAAACAATACTGTACCCAAAAAATGGCTGTGCTCTGGTTATTAAAACCATATCCTGGAAATAAACTTCCTCTTGGCAAGGACTGTTCTTTGTTTGACACATTTCATTTGTTTTCCTGTGCCAAGTCCATTTGTGCAACATTACAAATTAGAATTAAAAGCAGATTTTTGATGGAAGTTGGGCAGAACAATATTTTACTTTGCTCCAGACTTACGTGAAAGCAAGTTTCTGTTAGAACAGAAAGAATTGACTACACAAAGGACTTTAGTTTCTCAGGATAATACTTAAATACCAAGAAATTGGAATTTAATGGATGACCTTTTTTTTTTTTTTTTTAAACCAGACCTGCGATTTCACTAGAATAGGGAATTCCCAGTCAGGAAACTCCCTACCAATAGAGTTTAGCACTTTTCAAGTTGCTTGAGGTATTTCAAGATTAAATGACTTATCAAGAGTCACCCAGCCTACACACACACACACACACACACACACACACACACACACGCACGCACGCACACGTACATGTGGGCATGCACACACAGAGACAGAGAGCACAGAATGAATTGAATAGGAAGGGATCATATCTTAAAAGAAATCAAGGTAAACAATGAAGGAAATGTAGTGGGAGGAGAGAGGGTGAAATGGAATGGGGTAAATTATCTCTCATAGAAGAGGCAGGCAGGAGACTTTTTAGTGGAGGGAAAAAGAAGAGAGTGAGAAAAAAAACCATGAAGTTTACTCTCATCACATTCGACTAAAGGAAGGAATAAAATGCACACTCATTTTGGTATGAAAACCTATCTTAC
>CM053772.1:194649786-194674578 GCA_028658325.1 Potorous gilbertii
AAATATTTATAAATAAGTTTAAATATTAATATTTACAATTTTTATAATATTTAAAATATGAAACAAAAATCCAAAAATTTATTTTTAAAAGAAAAAGTCAGTTTTTCCTCTAACTAGCTAGGTCCTAAAGAACTAGGGCTAAACTACTGTTGTTCTCTCGTAGCACCTAGCAGTTTAATTAATGACATGATTTAATTCTACTTTCATCTACCAATGACTTGAGCAAGGTCAGTTCTTAATAAGATTCTTAATACACTGGAACCACATTTCACAGCATCATCATCCTCTTGTCCATTTATAGCACTAAGAAACTAAACCCTCTGAAACATCACAGAACAAATTAATGATATGTTACAAGGGGAATGGCTATAATAAGCATCTCACTGAAAGTTCATCTTGTAAACAGTTAATTCAATTTTGAGACATACAATTACTATTGCTTGTTACTATATAAATACAAAGAAAAGCAGTGCAGTCCCCTTTTCCAACCTTGTCCTAGAATCCTGGCTCTGTCACTTGCTTCCTGATGGCAAGTCACTTAGAGTTCTCCTCTGCATGAGTGGGCTACAGCTGGAAGTGACCCCTGAATCAAGTCCAACGGCTTCTTTTCACAAATAAACTAAGGTCCATTGGAGAAGATTTGACTTGCCAGGTTCACAAGAAGCATCTAAGGCATTCTAACAAGGTGAGTGACACCAAGTCTAGAGCCCTGCCTATTCACGAAGCTGAGATGATCCCTAAGGCTCCTTCTGATGTGCCATTGGATCTGGACCCCTAAAAGAAAAGATCGTGTCTTTGCCTTTGAACTTTTCCACACATTCCTACCTAGATATTCAATAATGCTTTTAACTGTCCATTGATTGTGGCCCAGAACATTTAACTGCTTTCATAGTCTGCACCTGGCCCACCCCAGGACTACTTGCCACTCTTTGATCCCATCCAGCTCTTCTCACAGTCTTTTTCTAAATAAAAGTATCAATCCTACCCTTATGAAATTGGCCAGATTCTTAGAATCTTTCTCACTTCTGCTGGAGACAAAATAAACCTTGTCTCTTGACAGAAAGAAGGCTTAAGAGGTCGAATTCTTTCAAGGCAGACCGACCCTTTAACCTTGCATTTTGGAGTTCCCAGAACCCCAAACCACAACATTTCCAGATCTAAACCTATGATCCTATAAAGTTCAGGTTCTTCACTTTTAAAAAGCTAAGTTGATTATGGAAGTGTTTTGCGTGACAACATATGCATAACCTGCATCAAATTGCTGGCCTTCTCAATGAGGGTGGGTAGGTGGGGAGGGAGGAATGGAAAGAATATAGAACTCAAATAAGACATACAGCTTTGGGGTGGGGAGAGGGGAGAAATGGGGAGAAATATTGGACCTCAAAATCTTGTGGAAGTGAAAGTTAAAAACTATAAATAAATTAATTTTTAAAAAAGCTAGGCTGAGACAAAGGAAAAGAGAGTCCTCTTAAGAGTAATTAGAAAAAAAAAAAGTAGGCCAAATTTCTCACAGCCACCATGAATGAGTACCTTATCCCATTCCACATAAGCAAGAATGTCCTTTCTTTTCTGAATTGCCCAGTAAATGTCTTCACCTCAAACTCCCAATCTTTGTTTAATACTATTAGCAATTGTACTGATATATTGTTATAGCAATAGTATTTGAAATAAATCAAAGCCATTAGCTGAAGACTAAAGTGGTTTTAATCGGAATGATGGGGTAGCAAATGCGCCACACTGAGGGATGTCTCATGAGTGCAGAGCACAATGGATTTTCCAAACAAGAGACCCATGAAAGGTTCTTTATATCTTTAGGAGGAGAAGGATAGACAATAGTATGAGGTAGCAAGAATTGGTCACAAGACCCCAACGTCTTTGGCAATCCGGGCAAGGAAAACCACTTCATTTGGACTGTTCTGGCCTCCATGCAATGAATTCCAGTGAAAGGGAGCAAGGGCATCAGAACCTGAGATCCAGCTCAAGTCAGGTTCCTTTATAAGGTAAAATCTCTGTGTAGGATGGCTCAGCTCAACCTAATCAAGAGTAAATATCCTAAAAGGAATGCAAAGACATTACTGAATAGGGTCATTAAGGGAGTGACAAATAGCATTTGGTATTAACAATTTCCCAGCAATATATTCACAGCTATGGCACAGTGGACAGAATTACAGGGCTTGGAGTCAGGAAGTTCAAATCTGGCCTCAAATACTTACTAGTCATTTGACCCTGTACAAGTCACTTAACCCTGTTTGCCTCAGTTTCCTTATCTGTAAAATAAGCTGGAGAAGGAAATGGCAAACTGCTTTCAGTATCTTCGCCAAGAAAACCCCAGAAGGGGTCACAAAGAGTCAAAGACAACTGAAAAACATCTAAACAACTATCTATTTTTCACCTGGAGCAGGAACCTATGACTTTTTTGGATGTTATATATTGGCTTTGGAGAAATTAGCTAAAAGTTTCTGAGACAGATAGACAATGTCAATTTTCCTGCTTTAAGATTAGTATATTTACTTCCACTGATACAGAGCAGAAAATTGCAGTCATCACTCATCCTCTGTTGGCTCAGGTAACTCAAAGAAGAAAGAGAGAAACTATACGAATCAATAGACCACCGATGAAATCTGGCTTGGCTTGAAAACACAAAAATGAGATACCAAGATAGAGGTCATCAGATTTATGTATGGGTCATAGTCCAAATATTCCCTTACAAATCTGTTGCAGAGAAATCTGAATCCATTTGCCCACAGAAGAAGCATTACATGTAATGATATTCAAAAGTATAATAGCTGAAATCTGCATAGCATAACTTTAAGACTCGCAAAAAACACTTTACATAAAGTATCTCATTTAAACTTCACAACAACCTTGTGCCATAAGTATTATGGGCCTTGTTATACCCAATTTACCCATAAGGTGAAAGAGTTTAAGTCTTTGATTACATAAGATAAGAAGGAAGTTTCAAACACAGGTCTTTCCAATACTCTTTCCTCTATACCAAGGGGCATTCCAGTTAACTATAGTGCATACAAAGTGATTTTCAAACCTTAAAAGGCTAAATAAAAGTATCTCACATTTATGTTTATTATTTCCAGGCAAAAGTCTATTTTAAAACATGATTCTATTGGACAGGAGTGTATTAATAGCACTACTGAACTTAACTAGTCCCACTATGAATCACTGGTGGGAACTGCCTTGTCCTGGTGCTGGAAAAAAATATCAGGATAGATTCTCTCACGTCCTCCTGTGTTTGACGCAGGCACAGGTCTTTTTGATATGAACTAAGGCTTTTTTGTTTTTTCCTAGCTATTTCCAGAAACAATGGTCCTGTTCAGAGATCTCACCAAAGCTTGGATTCTTGAAGGCACCTGTGACAACCAAGCTCTAGCAGGTTCTACACCAGGTCAGAAAGGCTTAGTGTATGGATCCAACAGCTTGTGTGTCTACCATCCACCAGACAAAGTAGGATGTCCAGAAGTGAGAGAACTACTTAAGATATAGGACTGGTGAAGACACTGACGAAAGGCAAAAATCTTCATTCTGATACAGAGGCCACACACTGATGAAGCCTGAATCCATGAATTAAGAAGAAAAATTTGGAAGACACAGGAAAGGGTTCAATCCTGCCTAGGAGCTGCCTGACTGCTCTTTCTTCCCTTCCTGTCTACAATAGCATGAGAAACTTCGTCAAATGCTCTAAAATCTCAATAAACTCCATCCAGCAATTTCCTCATCTCCTAGGTCTAGTCACCCTGTCAAAATGAGGAAATGAGATTAGTCTGGCATTACCTGTCCTTTATTAATAATAAAGCCATAAAGGTGATGTCGATAATGGTAGTCATTTATGTGGCACTTTAAAGTCTGTGAAGTGCTTAACAGATAAGGAAATTGAGGGGATAGAAATCAAGTGTCTGAGGCTGGATCTGGGCTGGTCTTCCTGACTCTAGGTCCTGTGCTCCATTAACCGCACCAATATTTACCTGCCTCACCAGACGCTGGATATGTTATGTTCCCAATGTCGTAGGGAGGAGCTTTATTCATTTTTATTTTTATAGGGACCTGATGGCTTCTGATTCTGACACTCTGACATTCTGTGGTTCCATGGAGAACAGAATTAAGATTGTAGCTCAGTGTGGGGGAGAGATGGAGGGCTGCGGGAAAGAGAATAAATCTGCCAGCAGAAACTTTAAATGAAAGCAACATGCGTTCAAACATTTTTGAATTTATTTTAACTTGCTTTAAAGTCTTTGTTTTATCTTCAGGAGGTAATGATACTGCAGTAATTCTGCATTACATCTATTGTACCAAAACTTAATTGATGCCGTATTTCACAAGGATTATTGCTAGATACAACTGCTACTTTTGGGAATCATAGTCTTTCGATAGTATTTCAGAGGAATCAAGTTTCCACATCTATTGTTTTTATTTCAATTTCTTGTGTACTGAAGTCCTTGCTCTTGAAAATAACTATTAACGTGGATCTACTAGATGCATTTTATGGAGAGCACACAATTTTCCTTATAAGATTCTACCTTCTAATGACTTAAGTTAAATTCATTTTAACAAAGATACCTTGGCAGCCTTGGTTAGGGAACATGTAGAAAAAGTTAACTAGTGATCATAAACATGAAGATGGATTCGGGCAACTCAGTGATGCAGTGGACTTGGAGACAGGAAGACGAGTTCAAATCCAGCCTCAGACCCACATACTAGCTATGGAATCCTCTGCAAGTCACTTAAGCTCTGTTTGCCTCAATTTCCTCATCTGTAAAATGGGGAAAATAATAGCACCTACCTCCAAGGGTTGTTGTGAGCATCAAATGAGATAACTTTTGTAAAGAGTTGTACAAATCTTAATGTGTTACATATTGTTATCATAATTGAAAACCTCAAGACAGAGGGAATTTACTACCTCCCCAGGCTTCACCTTCCACTTATGTACAGCTCTAAAAATTGAGAGTAAGCTTAAATTTTCCTCTTTGCAACACACTCATTTCTCCTACTTCTAGCCTCCTGGACCAAGTAAAATAAATTATTCCCTGTTCGCTACGATAGGCTTCAAATACTTGATTGACATCCGTCATGTCTCTTCAGCCCATCATTCCCATTTTTCTCTTCTCCAGGACAAACAGACTCAGTTCTTTCAACTGATTCTCTTATGACATGATTTCTTTCTACAGCCTCTACTATGTTGGTGGACACTCTTCAGTTTCCTAAAATCTGGAGCTCAGTACTGAACACAATACTCCACACAGTTATTTCCAGAATCCCTACATCCCAGAAGAGATGATTTTTTCAACACTGGAGTGAGCCCTGGGGGCAATCTCATCACACTGAAAATTTGGAAGATAAATACTTAAAAAAAAAAAGATTCCTTTTCTCAATAACCAGCCATGACCCAGAGCACCACTGACCCCTCTCTTTGACCATCAGGTAAACCTCAGGGAAACCAAGAAGAAATAAAAGATCCAAGCTCCAAAAACATAACATCCTGTTGCTGGGCAGAATTTTAAGCCCTGAGAAGACATTATTCCAATGATGCTCAAACACAGGGGTCAAAAGTCCCATGCCACTACCACTAATAGTCAGCCATGTTTCTAAATTTCATTCAGGAAGGAACATGTTCTCCTGATAAAGATTCCATGTAAGCCCCATATAGTTTATCATCACATGATATTCTTACATGTGCCATTTTTAAAATATAAGTTTTAATGAAGTTGTTTTGAAAACATGTATTTCTGGATCTTTCCTGTCCTCTCACCAATGTCAATAAATCATCCTTCAAAACAAAGAAAAACTAATCAAAATCCACTTGTGCAGTGACCACATCTGACAGTGACAGTATATATACTCTGCTTGGTAGTACCCCATAACCCTAATCAGAGGAAGGAGGATCATTTTATTATCTGCTTTCCAAGACCAGGACTGAGTATTACAACTATTTAATCTGGTTTTTTCTTAATGTGCATTTCCCTCACATCATTACAGCCACTGTGTATACTGTCTGGTCTGTTTTCTGACCATCTCTCCCTAAGGACGAACCTACCATGCTAAAGAACAGAATTCCTATAGTATTCCAGGATACTCAGGCATTATTCAGGTTGTCCATCTAGGGTTTCTGTTACATATGGGTTGCTAAATGCTGGGATGGACTGCCAGGGAACCTGGGAGAATCTCCTTCTCTAGAAGGCTTTAAAAAGCCTCAATTTTTATCTCAGATAATGGAAGAATAAACAAATGAGTGAAAAAAAAAACATCTCTTACAGGCTTCCTTTGTACAAAGCACTAAATTAAGTGCTAGGGATACAAATAAATTATAAAGATAGACCCCATTATTAAGGAGTTCCCATTCTAATGCACATATGGAAGATCTCAGTTGTACATGAGATGGAAAGGTCCCATGGTCCTTAGGGTGCAGCAGCAAGGCAGATGGCAAGGCCTCTTCTTTAATGTCTTTCTCACCAATAAAATGTCTGATTTTGAACCACTTGATAGTGGCAAAAGCACTGGTGACAAGAACTTTCTTGTCTGGGTATTCAATAGCTATGGTTGCATCACCTTCAGGAACAAATGGCAGCCTGCATCTGTCTCCACAGGGTTAGCTTCAGAAGATGATGGCGATCAACAGTTGGCTGGAAGCATTGCTATCCCAAAGGTTCTTGAGTTCAGGATGATGAGATATCTCCATCAGGGTCTGAAGTGATGTGGTGGCATGGTCATTTTGTTGGAACATAATTCCTTTTTCTCCTTCAGGGTACTTCACTGCTTTAGCTAGGCTGGCTTGCCTGTCCTATGGGTGGCAATGGGTTGGTAGCTGGAAGGAATGCATGCCAAGCTTCTTCCCAAGATGATGTTCGGGAGGACTGGACTGGAAACAACTGGGAGTCTGGAAGATAGTGCCACTCCCAAAAGGGAGGGAGGAAGGGGTGTGCATGTGTGTGTATGTCTGTGTGTGTCTGTGTGTGTGTCTGTGTATGCGTCTTTGTGTCTGTGTCGGTGTGTGTCTGTGTGTAAAGAGTTGTATCAAACTCAAGTAGAAAGGGAGGAAAAGAGATTGCTACATTCCAAACTGTATGTAAAGATGCCTAGGAGAGGTACATTGACTTTAAAGTCAAATATTAACATCATCTGCTTTATTGTACTTTTAAACAATTTTTGTTAAATGTTTCCAATTACATTTTAATCCGGGGGGAAGGGAGAGGGTAGAGAGGACTTGTCTTGCAACTCTCTCCTAAAAGAATGTATTTCCCTAAAGATTTGACTTTTCCACTAGAACGTCATCATCCTCCAAGGAAGGTAGGAGATAATTAAGGGTATCCAAAGCTTCAGTTTCTTCTGCAAAAATGAAAAACAAACACAACCTGGGAGTAGATGTAGCTGCCTGAGTGGGGACCCAGCTTATCCTTACTTCTGTCTCTCTCTCCCCTTCCTTTGGGGTTTACTGGCTAGATGACCGACCGACCAACCTTCCTCCCTTCCTTCCTTCTTTCCTCCCTCCCACCCTCCCTCCTTCCTTTCTTCTTTGTCAATCCCAAAACCTTAAAACTAGAGCACTCTTAAGTCCATAGGTTGTACAACAATAGGTCCTTGCCCATGCTTCACTTAACAGCTAGTTTAGAGTGATTATCAATGGTCATTGTTTCTCTTTTCTTCCCAGCTTGATTTAGTTTTTTTTGTTGTTGTTTTTTTGGTTTTTTTGGTTTTTTTGCTCATTAAACAGACAATTTCCTGACTACTTCTTAAAGAAGCCTATTCACTCAATGGGCATTACCTCCCTCTAAGTGAGTACCTGGAAAGACCAAGGTCTCCCATTGCATCCTGGGCCATCTCCAATCATCCTGATGAATATCTGGTCTCTGGATTCAGATGGCTCTGGAGGAGAAGTGAGGCTGGTGACCTCACAGCCCTCCCTCACTCAAAACAAAGTCAAGTGCAAGTCATGTCATCATTTCTCTGAGGCCATGGTCTTCGAAAACGAAGGACCAACACATGACGATTCATGTTGATTAGTGCAAATACTGTCATTCCCTATTTTTACAAATGGAAAAACTTGGCCAAGCAACTTGCCCCATTGTCTCTCAATTAAGTGGAGATGGAACTCAACCCAACTAACTGCTTTAGACATCCAGTCAAGTGCTCTTTCCACTAAAAGAAGAACAAGAGCGGTAACTTCTTCTCGCAAGCAAAGCTCCATGAGAAAGTTCCTTTCTAGGGCAGTGGGCAAGCAGTACAGGCCAGACTTAGGCCCTGATTTTGTGAAGACAAGTCCAGTAGGATTTCCACTCAAGCATAATGCTTAGAATCCAAAAGTGATGTATATTTGTTGAAAAAAGGCTTTCCATTTTTTTCTTGCTTGTGTGGCATACTATGTATACCCCTAGACTCTGGCACTTAATGCTTGCCCCCTATTTGAGGAAAGAACAGAGAATGTAGGAGAAAGGAAGGCAGGCAGACACTCCTGGTGTCCAAAGCGGGGTAGAGAGTAGAGCCAGCACCAGAGTAGCTGGTGGTTGGAAGATGTGGGTTCAAGTCCAGACTTTGGGGGTTTATTGTTCCCTTATTTGTAAATGGGCATTGCTCACTTGAAGTTGTGAAGAAAGCACTTGCAAATGAACAAGGAGGTACCACTGTACTGCAAGTTGTACAAGAGGATGCTACTAAATAAATCTAAAGTCACGTTTTGTTTTTGCAGCTGTGGCCATCAAAGAGAATAATCACTTTTTTGTATTTCTCTTGTAGGCTGGAGAAACTGAAGTCCAGCACTGGATCCAGGCTAAGGTGGGAAGTCTCCAGATTCCCTCTCTAAACTTCAGAGTTGTTTAGTTATTTTTTTAAGTCCCAGGTTCAAGTCCTAAGATCCTGTCACATACCACATGGGGGGACATGGTGGGCGTGGGGGGGGCAGGAATGGACATATAGACTCCATGAATCTCAGTGTCCTTACCTGGAAAATGGCAGTAATTCTCCTTGAGTTCTAGTGGTTGTAATTTTAAAGTTCTATATAAATATAACCTTATGCTTCTCTTAAAATAGTTTGGATAACTCTAGGCACTGTAATATCTATCTGCTTTCCCATCTTTAAGAAGATAAATGTTACTACCTGCTAAAGCTACTCCTTTTATTGTACACATGGAAAGAAAAGTCATAATAGTAGTTGACTTCTCACAGATCAGAAACAGATCGGTCAGTTTGAAAATTATTTAGGTCTTTTGCTTCTATTTATTACAGTTCTAAAAAGTCCTCTATATTACTAAACTGTGTTAACTTCTGACTTATACAAAGTATGCCAAAAGTCTTAGAGCAGTTTTAAGCTACTGAAGCTAGAAATTGTACTAAGACTTTTGGGACACCCTATACATACTCAGGAAGTCACACAGTTTTCCTTTAAAAAGGATTATAAAATTCAACCTTTTCACCAGTTGCAGAGTGAACTTCCTTCATTGTTTCAAATTAGTAAACTATTAGCACATACTATAGTCTTCTGTTATCTTATATGTAAGGTTCTTGAAAAGCAGAGAATATGTATGTCTTCACTACACTCTTCTCCACTCCCCCTCCCCTTTTCATGGAAATTTTAAACTGAGCAAAGTATAGTAAGCAATTATCCAAGTAAATCATTCCATGTTGCTATGGCTGCCAAGATTCATGTTCTCTCTTTCCTAGTCCCAGAGGTGAACCTTGAAGGGCCACCGGGCCTATTTTTTTGTCAGCAGTTTCCATCTTAAAGGCCTCAGTACAATTTAGGTGTAAACATCACACTACTTTTTCCTTTCAATAAATGGCATCCAACCATATTTACATTTCTTCTACCAAGGCTCTTATCAAGCCTTCAAAGTCTCCTCTGACATTTTGTGTAACTGTTACTCACCACAAGGTACTATTAAAGAAATTATTTGGATGGGGAATCATGGGGTGATAGATTTAGAGCTAGAGGAGACCTTAGAGGTCATCTAACCTATCTAACCTATGCCACTATACATAGAGGGAAACAGACCCAGTGAGGGTAAATTTGAGGTATGGGCTAGAGTCAGGAACACTGAAGTTCTAATCCCACTCTGGATGCTTACTAGCTAAGTGACCTAGAAAAAGTCATTTAATTTCTCAGTTTTTTCATCTAGGAGCAGTAAGGTGGTACAGTGGATAAAGCACCAGTGCAGGAGTCTGGAGGACCTGAGTTCAAATCTCATCTCAGACACTTGACACTCACTAGCTGTGTGACCTTGGACAAGTCACTTAACCCCAATTGCCTCATCCTAGGTCATCTCCAGTCATCCTGATGAATATCTGGTCACTGGATTCAGATGGCTCTGGAGGAGAAGTGAGGCTGGTGACAAGAACAGTCCTTCCTCACTCAAAACAAAGTCATGTGCAAGTTATATCATTATTTCTCTGATAGCATGGTCTTCTTCAGCAATGAAGGACAAACACACACACCTTTTTCATCCATATAATGAAAGGAGTAGACTAGATCAGCACTTCTTAAACTGTGAGTAGTAACCCCATATGGGGTCAAATAACTGAATGTGGGGGGCAAAAAAAATTTGGCAACAGGACAAGGTTTCTGAATGTGATCAGTGGAGTTCGTAAGTAACCAGTGGTTGAGTTAATGTTAAGAATAAACTTATGGAAATTGGGAAAGGGCTTGTTTGGTTTTTTAAAGAAAATTGTAAAAGGATTTCCCCCCCAAAAAAGCCTGTTTTCTGCTGTTCTTTGGGATTATCCCTTGGCTCCCAATTAAAAGCAAAACAAAGCACTGCTCTAGGTTTATCACTTGAAATTATCTACAATCTTTTCATTTCACTGATTTACTCATTTCATATTACAGTCAAAATTTTTATCTATTCTTTCTTGACAGAGGATCTTCTTTCAGAATTTAAAAATATAATAGCAAGTACATTAGGCTACACTTTGACATAAGCTATCTCAAGGAAAGTAGACTTCCACCCAAAAGGACTGAAACAATTCAATCAAACATATTTAGAGCTACAAAGTAATGGGACAATTTATTTTAGTGTGGCACATGGAATCATAAGTTTCTAAAAGGTGGAGTCAAGGTGAATTTAAATCTATCCTCCAAATAATTTATGTTGGAAATTTTTTTTAAAATGTTGCCA
The DNA here is from genome assembly GCA_028658325.1 of Potorous gilbertii. Taxonomy (NCBI): domain Eukaryota; kingdom Metazoa; phylum Chordata; class Mammalia; order Diprotodontia; family Potoroidae; genus Potorous; species Potorous gilbertii. The sequence continues at coordinate 194,660,898 of CM053772.1, forward strand.
ACTTTATGCTGCAAAAACTATTTCCTTCAATTCAACTAGTACTTACTGAAGTTTATTTGTGCATGTGTCCAGTGAGTCAACAAACATACATAATTCAACCAGTACTTATTAGGCAGTGGAAATACAAAGATGAAAAATCAGTCACTGCCTTCAAGAAGTTTACATTCTATTGGAAGGATAAGGTATATACTCAAATGTAGAAATGAGGATAGGAAAGAAAATACAGGAATTAGACCTGTGATTTCATGGAACAGAGAATTTCTGGGTAAGCAAATTCCTTCTACCAAAGCATCCTTTGTGCTACTTAGAGCCTTTCACTTACCTAGAACACTAAGACAGTTACTAGCCCAGTACTGCACAATCAGTATATATCTCAGAGGCAGGACTTGAACCCAAGCCTTCCTGGTATCTAGGTCAGTTCTCTCTTTCTCTCTCTCTACCACACCACTCTGACTCTCTGTATGTATTACATTTGTGTGTGTTTGTGTGTGCGTGTGCATGTGTGTATGTGGACAACTAGGTGGCAAAGTAAGTTCAAATGTGGCCTCAGACACTTACTTGCTGTATGACCCTGGGCAAGTCACTTTACCCTCTTTGTCTCAGTTTCTTCATCTGTAGAATGAGCTGGAGAAGGAAATGGCAAATAACTCCAGTACCTTTGCCAAGAAAGTCCCAAATGGGATCAGGAAAAGTCAGACACTACTGAAAAAATGACTAAACACACATACACAAATATATACATCTATTACATACATACACACATATACACATTCTCCCTCTTGACTCCTCTACATAATTTATACTAAACAGAAAACATTTTCCTGCCAAATGAAACATTTTGTGGATGCTTTACAGCACCAGCCTTTGTGTGACAACAGTCAATGGAACTACTGAAAAGCCAAGATTCAAAATGTTTTTTGTACATTTCACTGCCCAGGAATGTTTTACATGGATGTACCTGAATATTTTGTAACCATAAAAGAGATTAACAGGGTTTTCCCACACCAGAGCTATTTTATTTATTGGGCTTCTGAAATTACACCTTTCACTAAGGCAGCCCCAGGGCCCAAGTATAACAAAATAACATTAATTAAAATAGGTAAAAACCATTCAGGAGTAGCAATGAGCTACTGGCAGGAAAATCACATAAGAGAACTAAAGATAGCAGCCACCATTTTGCCACCTTTGAAATGCCCTGAAGCTGTGATTGGGAGGTTTTTTCCAGGGCACAATGATTATTAGTGAGTTATCCCCCAATCTAGTAGCTACCTCAGGTTGCCCAGGCTGTGCACGTATGCTTAATGGATTTTCTTCTCTCAGATGTGTTTGCTCCCTAAGTAGTTCTAGCACATCCAAATCAGTGGCTTCCCAATGCACTACATATGCTCTCAACAACTCCGAGTTCCAAAATAGTCCCATCACAACCCCCACAGGAAATCACAAGCTATTCTAAGCCCAAACCTCAGGTCTCAGTCATCAATATGAAGCACAGTGACCACAAATTGTCTTTTTAAAAATTCAATCGAAAAGCAAATCTTGGTGACTATAAATATTAATACACATATTTTTGGCTTCTGTGAAAAAAAGAGTATCAACAAAGCAAAGAGAAAATGCTTATATTTTATCACTTAGCTCACTATTAATGCTTTGTATTAGATTGCTTCAACTGTCTTAGCAGTTTTCCATCTGTCCCCTTACTTCACTAGGTTTCTTTCAGAGTTGTTTACCGGAAAATGTACTATGGAAACCAACAGAAAGATATTAAATCAGACCAGAGAAAAGCTGGAGGTAGAATTTTTATTTTGTAATAAAACGTAGGCTTTGGATAGTTAAAGTAGAAGAGGATTTTTTAGGAAGGGGGAAATTTTTCCTCATTCAAGTGAGCAGGGACATCCCGTATTGGCATAAATCACTTTCATGCAAAGTGTTCCTCCTGTGTAACCAAGCTAATATGAAGTATTTGTCATGGACAAACTGCAGATAGGAATCCTTAACCTCAAATCCCCCTCTCTCCACTTTGGCCCCCCAGGGTAAGATGCAGCATCTACCCAAGAGGGAAAATACCAAACAATTGCTCAGGAAACATTCTATCCAACCAAATGCACAAAAATTTTAATTTAAAAAAGAAGCGAAATATAATCACCTAAGGTTAAGACCTGGGGTGACAGCTAAATTTAGAGTCAGGGAACAAGAGTCTGAATCCAGCTCTGACACTGACAATTTATGTGACCTTGACCTCTCAAGCTTCCTAGACACCCAGAGACCTGACTTCGTTAGTACAGGAAATTCCAGACTAAGTCAATTCCTTCTACTTATAAGTACCCAGGGCACTGAGAGCCCTGTTCTCTTCCCTTCTACCTTTCTGGTTAATAAGAGCAACAATATTGATAGAGCTGTAATTCCGGGACTCCCAACATGTCATGTCTTTCTCCTCCCAACCTGTCCTCCCCTCCCACACTCCCGCTGCCATGGACAGTACTGGCTTTGGATGGCAGTGCTGCTCCCTCCCCAACCCTCAATTCCCAAATTTTCCTACGATACCAAATCCCCTAGTATGACTTAGAATACTCATACTCCCTGCCTCACAGGGTCACTTTGTAAACCTTAGAGAACAAGGGAAATTTGTTTATTGTTCATTCATCAAAACAAATATTTATTGAGTACTTTGTGCAGGGGACTTAACGGGGTGAGGGGGAGAGAAAATATTTACAAAACATGATTTCTTTTTCCATCTGATAAGAAAAGCAAAATAGTGTAACAGAGTCAGGAAGTCAAGATGTCGAATTCAAATCCTGCTTCTAACACAGCCTCATTAGCTATGAAAGCATGGGTAAGAAATCACAACCTTACCCAGTTTGCTCTTGAGTAAATGGCAGGAGGAAACTGAGGGGGTTGGACTGGCTAGTCTCTAAGGGCCCTTTCCAACTCTGTATGCCTTCAAGGTACAATCGTCCTATTCTTACCAAGTTTGTTTTGGCAGTCAAAAAACATCTCCAGTATTTCTATTCAAAACAATGTGGCCTTCTCCTTACAGGCTATTTAATACACACATAGTAATTTATGCTTAAAATGTGCTTCATGGTCATTTCTAAATAATTCTTTATAACTCTCCATAAATCCTTCCCAATCATAGATTGGGATAAGCAATTCCCAATGGTATAAGTAATCATAACTCCAATATTTGCCTTTGCAAAAGATTTCTAAATTGATATTAGCAATTTGACATTTTCAATATTAGCATAAAACCTCTTTCTTATTTGCTCCAACAACTGAGCCATTATCAACTCTAGGAATACTTTTTAATCACCCTATTTATCAAACGCTGAATTGGATATAACAGAATACAGGATAAGGACATCTAACAATAAACAGAAAAAGAGCGTCAAATTCATCACTACTTCTTGGCTGCTCAGTTGAACAGTGAAATTAACTTTGGTATATCCTATTTAATGTCTCATGGCTGGTGGCAGCTGAAGCCAGGTCTATCAAAAACCAAGATTTCTTGACAGGCGTAAAGGAGAATAGAGGAGAGTTCAAGCTGCACCCTGTGGATATTGAAGTCTAATGACAGATTAGTTATGCAGCTTTCCAAATACACTGAACTGAAAGTTACAATCCTCAAAAAGTCCCTTTTCTCTCCTCTGCTTAAAAAGGAAAAAAAATCCTATTGTTCACTTCTTAGCAACACAAGATTGCAGATTTATTGGGGGAAATTCATGTTTTGTCCAGTTATGACTGCTCCGGCCCTTTCTTGTGATAGTAAAGGCACAGCAGCAATAACAAATTGCTTCATAATTTGAGATTCATGAGCCAGTGGGACAGGCAAGTCAAATGTAAAAATTTAATGACTCCATAATGGTGGATTTTGTGTTCATTTGTTTAAGTTGTAAAAGCAAAGTTAACCAAGCATCCTTTTTCATTAGCACTAGAAATTTTGCCCTTGGTCCCCTGTACGTGGCCACATTCCTGGTAGATGCCATTTGTGCAAAAACCACTTAACCAGGGGATGTCAAAGAGCAAGCAGTCAGCCACCTGAGTACAATAAAGCCTTGATTAAACTAGAAGTGGAACCTATGACCAACCAGTACTGGTTTTTTTTTTTTCTTTAAAGGACAGATATTGGAACTGGCATCACTGAGAAAATGTAAATTCAAATTACAATGAAGACGAAATCCCTGAGATGGGTTGTTCTGCTAACTAAAAAAAAAAAAAAATCTAATATCCAAAGTCCAATTCAGTACTTGAATAAACTGACTATAAATATTATGGGATGGGAGTCAGGAAGATCTGAGTTCAAATCCCACTTTGGATGCCTAGAGCAGTTAGAAGTTAAATAATTTGCCTTTATGCTTAAAATTTATGCAGAAGGGGTCAGAGAAGCTGGATGTGAACCTTGAGGTCACTTCTCCACCCACTCCACCAAGCTGCCTTAGAGAAAGAAAGAAAATATAAAACATGTTAGAGGGGGATAGAAAGAGTTCAACAATAGCAGACACAAAAATGTATCTCTGTTATTAATCTGATAATTCAAACCTATCAGGTTCACAGAACCAGGTGGGTTTCTCATGCTCTCTTCAGGCTATGACTGAACTATATTCAACACTATGGGTACAATACTCAAGGATGACCTATGGTCCTACTTGCTATATCTGGAGTACAGCATCTGTATATAAATGTAAATTCTGGTTCCCATGAAACCTATGGAAAATGGATCTTCTCCCTCCAAATTCCATGCATCTCAACCAGCCCCAGCCAGACCAAAGACCCTCCCCAAAGAGGCTCATTGCTACTATCTCAGTTAACAAAATGTCTTTTCCTACAAAATATCCATTAAGAATAAAAGAATAATAATGAAATAACTCACTTGGGACAACTCAACAATTCTTAAATTTTAAATATGAATTTTTAAATTTGAATTTTTAAACTTGGTGTTTCAGTGCCTTGAGACAAAAGTTCCTTGAATGGTGGTCACAGAACATGCCAACCTCAGGTCATGAATATTCTTTTATGAATATTATTTATCTAATTCTTTCCCAGTTATCTTTATTTGTACCATTTTGGTCATTAGATTCCAAGCTCCCCAAAGGCAAGATTCATCTTTAAATCCCAAGCAACCAGCATGATGCAATGTGTTAATTGTGTCGAAATGGACTGAATCTCCCCTGTGACTCTGGGCAGCAATAACAAATAGTAACAACATTTATATAGGTTGGTAAAGCCTCTTCCTTACATATAGCAATTAATGTCATCATCACAACAACCCTAGGAAGGTTACTAGTATCCTCATCGTACACATGAGGAAAAAAGTAGGCAGAGAGGTTAAATGACCAGGGTCTCACAGTCAGTAAGTATCTGAGGTAGGATTTGAACTCAGGTTTTCCTGACTTTCATCTAGCTACAAGTCACTTAGTTTCTTCGAGCCTCAGTTTCCTCAATTGTAATATGTGGTTGAATTAGATTATCTCAGAGTTCCCTTCCAGCCTCTAAAGCTACTAAACTATCCTTTACAAAATGGAGCTATTACTCAACTTGTTCAACATCCTACTGCTCAGCATGATTCATGTATAAGATGCCACTAATACAGTCATTTCCCAAATACAAAAAGAATCGAAGAGAATTTTCCTGAGATTTCCTTCCTTCCTATTTCCCAGGCTTCCTACAGCAAAGTTAAATACAAAAGAAAAGTCAGTTTCCAGATGCAGTAGGAGGGAAGGAGGATGGGGTGACACTGGAGTTCAGAGCTTCCAGCAGGTCCCTGTTCCCCCAGACATCGCCACAGGAAATGCTTTTACATTTTGAGTCAATCGCCTAATTACTTTAGCTCCTTTATCTGAAGAAGGGAGAGTCCAAAGCTTCATTGTTAGATACTAGGTGACTAACAAACAGCCTAAGGGTTGACTTTTGTCAGCAATGACTCAAAGTGAAGCAAACCATTTCTCCCCCTTCCAGCCAGTCCATGTCAGTAATAACCACAATTACTAATCTGTTCTCCCAGCCCCGTGTAGTTGGCAGTGTGATCCAATTATGACGACGAAACCAGGGCACTTAACATCTAAACCAAAGGTCCTCTTTGGCCATGTGGGGTATGAGATGGATCATTTCTCAGAATAAGGTTTTACATGATAAAACATATAAGAATTACACAACACAGTCATCAACATATTTTTTTAAGAACAGACAAGTTCATAGACCACAAGTTAAGAATTCTGGTTCTCACAGCATCTCACAGAGAAAAAGAGTGTTGGATTTGCAATCACAGGGCACGAATTCAAATCCTATGTCATCTTAAGCAATTTGCTTAATCTTTCTGGGCCTCAGTTTCCTTATCTGTAAAATGAGGGGGTTGAACTAAATGGATTATAAGGTCCTTGCAGTACCCTTATGATTTCTTTTCAATTAAGCAGTCCACAAAGCAGATACTACACCACATCACGGGGATACAACAGTGAAAGCAAAATCGTTTCTGCCACAGAGGAGCTTACACCCTGCGGGGGAAACATATAGATATAGAGCAGACACAAGATGATTTCTGGAGGAAAGCATTAGCAATTTGGTTGGGGTGGAAAGGAGTAAGAAAGACGGCACTTGCACCAGATTTTGAAGGAAATTAAATATTCCAAGAGGCTGTGATGAGGAACCTGGGCAAAGACCAAGGACATGTAGCCTCAGTGCTGAGGAGAAGCAAAGGCAGAGGGGGAAAAGCAAAATAATGTACAAGACAGCTGGAAAGGTAGATGAGGGTCAGGTGGGGATGGATTTTAAACGTCAAAGGAGTTTATATGTGGATCATTGAGACAATAGGAAGCCATTGGAATTTATCTGACACAGTCAGACCATCGATTTAGGAAAAAATCACTGCAGCAGCTTTGAGGAGGATGGAGTGGAGAGGGGAGAAATAAGGCAGGGAGACCAATAAGAAGGCTACTTTAATAGTGCAGGTGAGAGGGGACAAGGCTTGAACTAATGTGGTGACCATATAAAGGGAAAGAAGAGGACAGATGCAAAAGATGTGAATGTAGAAATGACAAAATTTGGCAACTGAGTGAGAAACTTGGTATCACAACTTTTCTCTGTCTCTTTTACACTCTCTGCAACCTAGCTCCTGACCTCATCATTCAACTAAAACTGCCCTCTCTTCAAGGTTACCAATGATCTCTTAATTGTCAGACTTAATGGCCTTTTCTCAAACATCCTCTTTGAAACTATGGATTGAATTCTCCTCCCAGATACTCTCTTTTGAGATTTTGTTCCCATCACCCAAGAGGGACATGAACCCCTTCCTGATCCATAGCTCAGCCCAGCTACTGCACTAACACTCTATTATAGCGACAGACATGCTGATGTTCCTTCAAAGACCTTAACATTCCGGTTCTTCCCCCACTCCACTTTTGCTGTACAAATCAGAGTCCAGTGGCAAGACAAAAGCCAAGATGTAAATCCAATTCACACACAAGTCAAGGCATCACCCTAGTGATGTCATTAGTTCTCTTTGAGAACTAAGGCGGAACAACAATACACAGGGATGGTCATAGCCTTCACCTTGCCATCACCCTCAACTGTTACAATTCCATTTTCCAGAAGTCTGAAATGCCTTTATCTCATCATAACATTTTAGCATCTGTTTCTCCTTGCTGCTCCTAACCCTATTTTTCATCCACATTCTCACCTCTAGTCTCACCCCCTCATCATACTTTCCAGGAAAGTATCACTGCTCCTCTGGTTACACTTCCTCACTACCAACCTTGACCCCTCACCCTCAGTAAACCAGTGTGACTTTCCACCCTCCTGTAACTCTTGAACCCTTTGCTCCATTGCCTTCAATGCTGGATTCTTCTCACCATCCATGTCCTCTACTCCTACATCTGCTACACGGAGATGGAAGAAATCATAAAGCCATGCTGCCTGGAAAAATTTGTTATCTAAGCTCCACTGGGATCTCACTGTGACAAAACATCATTCTGTTTCTCCCTACCTCTCCATCTGACTCACTAGAGAGGCTACTCTAAATTTGTTCTCTCCTGAAGACTCCCAAACATCTCCCTTACACAACCTACCAGGTGAGTACTTCACCAAAACAAACTGAGGTCATTTACTGAGAGTTCCCTCTTCTCAACTCAAATGGACTCTACTCTCTGATGAAGAGGGAGCCCTTCTTCTTGCCAAGTACAGCCCCTCTCCTTATACCTTTAATTCTCCTTCTTATCCTCTCTAGCAGACTGTCCCTATCGGCTGGGTGGCATGGAGGATTGAGTATTGGTTCTGGCATCAGAAGACCTGAGTTCAGATCCAACCTCAGACACTTACTGGTTGTGGGACCTCTGGGAAGTTACTTAACCTCTTTGCCTCAGTTTTTTCAATGTAAAATGGGGAAAATAATAGCACCTACCTCCATGGGTTGTGCATATCAAATTAAATTATTTGTAAAGTGTGTAGCACAGTGCCTGACACAGAGTAGGTGCTATATATATATATATATATATATATATATATACGTGTATATATATATATACGTATATATATATATATATATATACGTATATATATATATGCTTATTCCTTTCCCCTCCTATAATCTCCAATTCTCTAGTCTTCAGTCTCTGCCCTATAGAACAGCCAACAAGCACTCACATCTCTTCTATCCTTCAAAATCCTCATCAGAACTATCTAAACCCCCTTGCTACCATCTCACAACTCTCAAACTTGAGTCATCTGTACTCAGTGTTTCAACTTCTCCATCTCCTCTAACCCCTCTGAAACTCAGTTTCCGACCCCACTACTCAACTGAAACTGCCCTCTTCAAAGTCACCTAGGATCTCTTAATTTCCAAATTTAATGGCCTTTTCTCAATCATTCTTCTTGAGCTCTCTGGAGTCTTTGACACTGTTGATCACATTTTTCTCAATTCTTTTTAGGTTTCTGTGACATCGCTCTTTCCTAAATCCCTCCTATCCATCTCACTTTTCCTCAGTTTCCCTCGCTGGGTCTTATCACACCCAATAACTATGGGTTCACACCGAGTCTCTCTTGTTCACCTCTTTTCCCCCTCTACATTCTCTCTCACTTGATGATGGTTATCAGCTCCCATGGCTTAAATTCTCAACTCTATGCAAATGACTCCACACAGACCTATATATCTGTCCCACATGTCTCTCCTGGGCTCCAGTCCTCTATCATAAAGTGCACTGGATGTGCTGAGTATATAGTTTGAAGTATCAGCAATCAGTATCATCTTCAATTCCTCCTTCTCATTCATCCTACATAATCAATTCTTTACCAAATCCATCTCCCCAACATGTCCCATGTACATTCCCTTCTCTCCAATAACAGAGGACTTCATCACTATTGTTGGAGTGCTGAAATAGCATCCCAGTTGGCCTTCCTACCTCAGGCCTTTCTCCTTTCCATTGTCTCCTCCACAGATGCCAAAGTGGCTTTCCTAAAGTCAGATCTGACATGCCGCTTGACTCTGATGTGTACAGTGAAGGTGGAGGGGGGAAGAACCAGAATGTTAAGGTCTTTGAGGGCACATCAACATGTCTGTTACTCACTATATACTCAGTATATTCCAACAATATATTCCAACAGCTCCCTGTTATCTCTAGAATGAAATACAAAGTTTTTAGGCATTAAAATATTTCGCTAACCTGATCCCTTCCTACATTTCCCATCTTTTTTACATATTCCTCTCCTTCATAAACTCTATGGTCCAGCCATACTGATCTCCTTGTACCTCATACAGAGCACAGCATCTCCTATCCCTTGGCACTGCCTCTTAAGCCAGAACACTCTTTCCATTCATACTCACCTCTTCAAATCCCCGGTTTCTTACAAGAATGGCTCAAATGCCATCTACATGAGTCCTTTGATGACATAGTATCCACTCCACACCTTCACAGGCTAAAGTTACCTAATATCTACTATTTTTATTTAAAATTTTTTATTTTTATTTTCAGTTCCAAATTCTATCCCTTCTTCCAGCCGCTCCTCTACCCCTTGAGAAGAAATATATTGTATCTACTTTGTATCTATTGTGTGTGTGTGTGTGTGTATGTGTGTAGACATAGTCTCCCCCTGTAGAATATAACTATCCTTGGTAGAGGCAGAGTGGGGAGACATGGAAAGGAAGGAGAGTCAGGGAATGATTTATGTTTCATTTTTCTCTATATCCCCAGTGTTTAGAATGCCTGACACACAGAATATATCCAAAAAATGCTTATTGGTTTATTGATTCCCCCAAATTGTGAGTACTTTCTCTATCCTGAAATTACCATGTATTACACATAATTATGTATTACCCCAGAGAATACAAGTTTCCTGAAGGTAGAGACTTTCTTTTTTTTTGGCATTACATCCCAAAGCCAAGGACAATGACTTGTACATGCTGAGCACTTAATATGTTTTATGAATTGATGACCACAAGGAAAATAAGAAGCTGTTGGGTTAACTTTTTTTTGAAAAGAATAAAATGATATTCTCTCCATTTTCACTCTTCTCTAATAACAACTAAACTAAATGCTAGGATAAAAGGAGTCTCTTAGCTGCAGGACCTGAACACATATTACCTGCAAAACCTAGTAGAAAAACTGGGATTGAAATGTCAGAACAGAACTCCAGCTCCAGGTAAACCACAACATTCCATAAATATCTTCTAGTTTTCCCATCTCTACACAGAGGACACTATATTTATCCATAAAATTTCCTCCACCCTCATTTTTCAACCAATATTTTAACACTAAAACAGGCAAGGGGTCTCCCCACAGTGGTAGATCTAGTCTCGTTAAGAATAGGATGTAACAGAAATCTTAGTGAAGTTCTAAACTATTAAAGCTTTAAAAAAATTTTAAGCTTTAAAAGCTTAAAAAAGCTTTAATCACTTAAAGCTGCACTAAGACTTTGTGATACTATATGAATTCCCTTTGCTCCCCAGATGACCCACCATGTGGCAGATTCCTCAGGGCTCTGCTGATTTGTCATCTGTGGAGACATTGTCATTCCATGGAATCCAAAGCCTCCATTTCCTGTAGCCACAGTCCTTTTCTGAAGACTGCTACAGGCTCAGCATCCCTAAAAGGTAGTGTGGGAGATGTGTGTGGGAGGGGAGAATATGATTTATTTCCTCATCAAAGTTGAGAGGGAAAAGTACACAAGGAAATATGGTATTACCAACTGCAGAGACTGTGAAGATGAATTTTAAAAAAGAAAAACCATGAAATATTCTTTGAAGTCTTCAAAAAAATACAATTCAAAACCACATACAGCAATATTCAAATGTTATTCCCATCAACATACAAGGTTGGTAAATTCAGTCTGATACACGTGCATTATATTGATGTATATACTATTTGTACTTACATTTATAGGGGACTTCCTCTCTATTACTTTAACACTCTGAAAGATCCTTTGATCTCACTGAAATGGGTATTCTTCCTTCCCACCCCCATCCTAGAGCGATCACCACCTTCCATATATTCTCATCCTATGAAACTGTTTGTCTTGCCAAAAAAAATCTTCCAGAGAAAACCCACTCAATGTACTCGTCTCTCTCTTGCTCCTTTGGGATCAAAGAGATACCAAAACCGCATCTGGGTTGACAATTTTTAAACTACATTAATAAGTTTTTGTCCCATTAAATGAAAAAAAGTAGTTTATAGCATTTGGATACTTGAGTTAAATCTCTTTTTATTTGTAAGTGGAAAGCTGAATTTTGTTTTTTGGCAAGTCACCAAAAACTATCTAATAACCAATGATCTTCCTCAGGTTCTATGTCACTCTGTTAATTACGCTTGGGTCTCCAGTTAAGAAAGGACTGGTTGGAAGATTCCACTTGTGTGTTACAGCCCTGAGCTTTGCTAAAGAAATAGTCATACAAACCATCCTTTTTAACCTCAGAGCACTCAGGAGATGCAGACCAATGTTTTAACTAACATCTCCTGCATGCCAACCAACTGTACTCTCCATGAAAACCTATGATGGCTTTCAAGAATTTTTTAAAGACTATAATTGGGGAGGATGTTGGTTCAAAACATAGATTGATGTCACTGGATAATTTGGATACAATTACCTTCAAACCAAAATGGTCTTTAAATTGATTGCTTAAAGATACAGGTGGTTTACCAGATTTACAAACAAGACCATGTTGGCCCAATATGTTTATTATTTATTTTGCTTAATCAGCAATCTGTACATAGCTATGTGCCAATTTTAACCTACTTTAATGATTTTTCCCTATACCTAAAAAAGTGCTTGTTTTTTGTTTACAATATTATTACCTCATTTATATAGTAATTTGCAGTTTAATTAAGTTTAATTCAACAAACATTTGCTCACTGCCCATGATGTGTAAAGTGTAAAGCACTGTGCTGGTTTACAGAAGTCTGTAAAATTATTTTGTCCCCATTTCAGAGATGAGGAAACTGAGGCACACTATTCTCAGTAATTGGCATTAGGCTTAAAGAAAGATTCTATGAGGCCAATAGTAACAATAAGTAGCTCAAATTTAAGACCTGGGTGAGGTATTTGGTTTGCTTTTTTTTTTTTTTTAACCATTTCTAAAGACTACACTGCCTATTTTTGTAGCTTGGTTTATTTTATTTATAAGTATAATAAGTGTATAAGAATAATAAATATGATTCTAATTTTAAACCTGAACAGGCATCAAATAAATCACAGATTTAAAACGTTTTTCCTCCTGATTTAAGCAAATAGGATTCCTTGTACCAAGGCATTTAATCAAACTAGAAAACAGCCTTGTTAATAGGAAATACTTAGATGGTTCTTAAACTTTTCCACAGTGGTAGGTAAGAACCCTCTAAATTTTGGCAGACCCCTTGTACTCAAATAATTATTTTACGACTTATTAAAAACACATTATAAGGTTCATCTTTTAAAAAGGACAAATGTGGCATGTTTCAGGATTGTTTGTAACACAAAGAAATATTGGTCTAACACAAAGAGAGAGTATCCCCAAAGAACCAGAAACATTGACTGGAAGTTGCAAAAAGGCACATTCAAGCCTGATGCAAGGAAAAACTTTCTAACCATCAGAGTCCCCAAAAGTATGATGGGCTGCCCTAATGGGGGAAATCACTGGAAATCATCAAGCCAGGACAGGCCACTACTTGTCAAGTATGTTAGAGCCCTTTCAGGCATTGACTGGACCAGGTCACTTGCTGAGGTCCTTTCCACCTCTCAGATGCCATGATCACAAACAACATCAAACTTTGGGTACAACGATTCTTTTTTATCATACGTTAGTGCTGGAAGCAATTCTTTGCATCTATCAAATACAACTCAGTGACGTTAAATTATTTTTCCAAGGTCACACTTTGTAAGCAACAAAGTGAGGATTCAAACCTGAGTCTTTTGACTATAGAGGCTCTCTTTGCACCCTGCTATGCTGAATCCTGACAGCTAGTCTCCAACAGTTTCACTGCAGGTTATTTTCATTGACATGCCTTTAGTAAGCACCTACTTACTACATTAGGCAACGACACGGCACAGTGGTTAGGGCAATGAATTTGCAGAACATCTGAGATAATAACAGCGCCTACTTCACAGGGCTGCTGTGAGAATCCAATGAGATAATCTATGTAAAGTGCTTTGTAAATATATAAATGTTAACTAGTATTCTTATTGCTATCACTATTATTTTGTAATAATGGCACCTTCTCCCTACATACAA
>CM053772.1:194675078-194695297 GCA_028658325.1 Potorous gilbertii
TGCAATTATCTGGTCACCAAGAAAATAACCTTCTATGGTCTTAGTTTTTTCCCTTTTCTGGGCATTTTCCCAGCCAGTTACTTGACTTTTGAGAGTCCTCTCCACCCCCTGCCCTAGATCCACCCAGCTAGTGCTTGGGGTCTGGGATTCAAATGCTGCTCCCCAGCCTCAGGGCTTTTGGCTGCAGGCCTGACTGCTCTTCAATGGGAGCTTATCTGCTGGTTCTCAGGTGGGGGCAGGGCCGCCTCTCAGGCTCAGTTCCCTCGGGGGTTTATGCAGAGACTTTTTGTAATGGAGCTGCTGTGGAGCTCCTGCCTGCTCGTGAGCCTCTGGCCGAGCTGCCTCTGCCTCTGGCCAAGCTGCCTCAGCCTCTGCCGCAGTGGCGGCCTCCCGAGGGGGTCCGAGTCCCGGAGATACCCAGCTCCCCTCTCAGCCCATCTCTCTCACTGACCTGTGCATCTGTGGGTGGAGGGACCTTCGCGGCCGCTGGAGATTACGGTCCCTGAAGCCTGCTTGGGTCTGCTTGCTCCTTGCAGTGCGGTTGGGCCAGGGCAGGGGGAGGGGAGGGCTCCGCTCCCGTCTGGGGCTCGATGGACCCCTGGGGTTGGTTTTTCAGGGCTCTCTGCAACGGAAATCTCCTTCACTGTGTTTCTGCGTGGCTTTCACTGTTCCAGAATTTGTCAGGAGTTCTTTTTACAGGAAATCCATGGGCTGTGGGTTCGGAGCTAGCAAATGTGAGTCTTTCTACTCCGCCATCTTGGCTCCGCCAGGGTGTACATTTTTAAAAAACCCTTGTGTTACTTTATTCTTTTAAAATATATTTAGTATTTTATTTTTCCCCAGTTAACTTGTAAAAACAATTTCTAACATTTTTAAAGCTCTGAGTTCCACATTTTCTCCCTTCTTCCCTCCCCACACTTCCTCATTGAGAAGGCAAACAATTCCATATAGGTTATGTATGTGTAGTCATGCAAAACATTTCTATATTAGTCATCTTGTGAAAGAAAACACAGACCAAAAAAAAAACAGTCAAGAAAAATAAAGTAAGAAAAAGTATGCTTCAGTCCGTATTCAAATACCATCAGTTCTTTTTCTGGGGATGGAAAGCATTTTTCATCAGAAGTTCTTCAGAGTTGTCTTGGATCATTGCATTGCTGAGAATAACTAAGTCATTCACAACTGATCATCTTAACAATATTGTTGTTCTTTTGTACACAGTATATTTCACTTTGCATCAGCTCATGTAAGTCTTTCCAGGTTTTTAGGAGCATCCCGCTCATCATTTCTTCCAGCACAATATAATTCTATCATAATCATTTACCACAGTTTGTTTAGCCTTTCCTCAAATGATGGGCAACCACTCAATTTTCTAATTCATTGCCACCAGAAAACAGCTGCTATAAATATTTTTGCACATACAAGTCCTTTTTCTTTTTTTTTTTTTAATGTCTTTTGGGATGCAGGCCTAGTAGTGGTATTGCTAGGTTGGAGTATGCATGGTTTTATAGCCCTTTGGGCATAGGTTCAAATTGCTCTACAGAACGGTTGAATCAGTTACAACTCTACCAACAGTGCATCAATGTCTCATTTTTCTCACATCCCCTCCAAGATTTGTCATTTACCTAGTTTAATAGCTGTGAGGTATCAGAATTGTTTTAATTTGCATTCCTCTAATCAGTAGTGAGTTAGAGCATTTTTTTCATGTGTATAGATAACTTTGATTACTTCATCTGAAAACTGTTCATATCATTTGATTATTTATTAATTGGGGAATGGCTTTTATTTTTATAAATTTGATTCAGTTTTCTATATGTTTGAGAAATGAGGCCTTTATCAGAGAAACTTGCTTTAAAAACTTTTTAAAATTAATTTATTTGTTTTCAGTTTTCAACAGTCACTTCTGCAAGCCTTAAATTTTCTTCCCTTCCCTCCTCGAGATGGCATGCTATGTTATATGGGTTCTACACATACGTTCTTATTAAATACATTTTCACATTAGTCATGTTGCATAGAAGAACTAAAATGAATGGGAGAAACCATGAGAAAAACCAAACCAAAACATAATACAAGAGAAAACAGTCTGCTTCATTCTGTATTCTGATTCCATAGTTCTTTCTCTGTATGTGAATGGCATTTTGCCTCGTGTCCTTTGGGAATGTTTTAGGGCCTTGCATTGCTGTGAAGGGCTTAGTGTATCAGAAACAATCCTCACACACTGTGGTTGTTGCTGTGTACAAAGTTCTCCTGATTCTGCTCCTTTCACTCAGCATCAGTTCATGAGTCCTTCCAGGCCTCTCTGAAGTCAGTTCATCATTTCTTATAGCATAACAGTATTCCATTACATTCATATGCCATAACTTGTTCAGCCAGTCTCTAGTTGATGAGCTTCCCCTCAATTTCCAGTTCTTGGTCATCACCAATAGAGCTGCTATAAATATTTTTGTACATGTGAGACCCTTTCCCATTTTTATGATCTCTTGGGGATACAGTCCTAGAAATTATATTGCTGGGTCAAAGGGTATGCACATTTTTGTAGCCCTTTTGGCATAGTTCCAAATTTCTCTCCAGAATGGTTGGATCAGCTCACAGCTCCACCAACAATGAATTAGTATTCCAACTCTTCCATGTCTTCTCCAACATTTATCATCTTTCTATTTTGTCATGTTAATCTGATAGGTATGATGTGGTACCTCAGAATTGTTTTGATTTGCATCTCTCTAATCAATAGTGATTTAGAAAAATTTTTAATATGATATAGATAGCTTTAATTTCTTCCTCTGAAAACTGCCTGTTCATATCCTTTGACTATTTATCAATTGGGGAGTGACTTGTGTTCTTATAAATTTGTTTCAGTTCTCTGTATATTTTAGAAATGAGACCTTTATCGCGGACACTTGTTGCAAAAATTCTTTCCCAGTTTTCTGCTTCCCTTCTGATCTTGGTTGCATTGGATTTGTTTGCGCAAAAAC
This sequence comes from Potorous gilbertii, assembly GCA_028658325.1. NCBI lineage: Eukaryota > Metazoa > Chordata > Mammalia > Diprotodontia > Potoroidae > Potorous > Potorous gilbertii. The sequence continues at coordinate 194,678,048 of CM053772.1, forward strand.
TTTTCAGTTTAATGTAATCAAAATTATCCATTTTGCCCTTCTTAATGTTCTCTATCTCTTGTTTGGTCATAAATTTCTCCATAAATCTGATAAATACATTGTTTCTTGCTCTCCTAATTTGTTTATGGTATAAGCCTTTATACCTAGATCATGTATCCTTTTGAACTTTATTCTTGTGTATGGTGTCAGACATTGGTCTATATAGGCCCAGTTTCCACCACATTGTTATCCAATTTTCCCAGCATTTTTTGTCAAACAGTGAATTCTTATCACGGAAGCTGGGGTCCTTGGGTTTATCAAACATTAGACTGCTATATTCACTGACTGCTGTGTCTTGAGTACCTAACACATTCCACTGATCTACCCCTCTGCTTTAACATTTTTTTTTTCCCACAAATACAATTGTATTCCATTCCCACCTCCCCTTCCATTCTCTCTCTCCTTTCACCTTGGCACCCCTCAAAATTGTCTTGCTTCTGACTACTCCTTCTCTCCATTTCTCCTCCCTTTTTTCACCCACAGCCTTCTTCTCTTCTCTTCCTGTATGGTGAAATATAAAAATAGATTTTTATACCAATTGAGTGTCTATGTTATTCCCTTTTTGAGCCAGTTCTAATGCGAGTAATGTCCATTTACTCTGCTTCACCTCCCCCTCTTTCCTTCTATTGTAAAACCTTTTTCTTGCCTCTTTTATGTGACATAATTTACCACATTCTACATATCCCTTTCTGTTACTCCTAGTACATTCCTCTCTTACCCCTTAATTTTATTTTTTTAGGTATCATTCCTTCATAATGAACTCATACCTATGCCCACTGTCTATATTCCTTCTAACTGCCTTAATAATGGAAAAGTTCTTATGTGTTACAAATATCATCTTCCTATACAGGAATGTAAACAGTTTAACTATTAAGTCCCTTATGATTTTCCTTTCCTATTTAACTTTTTGTGCTTCTCTTGAGTCTTGTATTTGAAAGTGAAAATTTCTATTCAACTCTGGTCTTTTCATCAAGAATGCTTAAAAGTCCTCTATTTCATTGAGTATCCATTGTTTTTTCCTGAAGGATTATACTCAGTTTTGCAGAATCGGTGATTCTTGGCTATAATCCTAGCTTCTTTGTCCTCCAGAATATATTCCAAGCCCTCCAGTATCTTAACATATAAGCTGCAAAATATTGTGTTATACTGAGTATGGATGCATGATACTTGAATTGTTTCTTTCTGGGCTTCTTGCAGTATTTTCTTCTTGATCTGGGAAGTGTAGAATTTGACTGTAATGTTCCTTGGAGTTTTAATTTTGGGTTCTCTTTCAGGAGATGATACATGGATTCTTTCAATTTCTATTTTACCCTCTGGATCATTGAAGGATACAGTGAGGATGAAGTAGAAGATTAAAATAGGCATCATTTTGATGCAGCAGGAAATGAAATCACTGGCTCGGCAACCATTAGTCCTACCTTCTAGTCCTGGGCCTACTTTTATCTGTGATCTTCAGCAAATAATTTAATTTTCAGACTTCCCATCAGCCCATCTGTCAGATGAGGGGCAAAATTTAGATGGTCTTAACTTTCTTTTTTCATTCCAGATTGATATTGTTGTGTGGTGGATAGAGAGCTGGATTTGGAGTTCAGAATGTCTGAAGTTCAAGTCCTACTTTAGACAACCTTGTTGTTGAACCCTGGACAAGTCACTTTCAGTCCTCTAGGCAACTCTCTAATAAGATATCATGTTGTCCCTGATAACGGTGGGTATCACTTAAAGTTCTGCCCTCAGCCCCTTTCTTTTCTCTCTCTATATTATTTTGCTTGGTGATCTTATCAGTTCACAATATTCAGTTATTGCTTATACAAATGATTCTCAGATGTAATTATCTAGCCTTTCTCTCTCTACTGATCTCTTACATCTCCAACTGCCTGTTGGACATATTTAGTTGGATGTTCCATAGACAACTTAAACTCAATGTGTCCAAAATTTAACTCATTGTCTTTTCCCCCAAAATATTCCATTATTCTTAATTTCCCTTAATTTGATCAAGCCATTATCTTCCCAGTCACCCAGGCTCAAAACTTGAGTGTCATCCTTGAGTCCTCACTCTTTTTCTCTCCCTATATCCAACCTTTTCCCAAATTCTGTAGTTCCTTACCTTGATAACATCTTTAATGTGTTTCTACTTCTGTCCTAGCATACTACCAGCACCTTGGTAAAAAGCTTTCATCCACTCCTTCCTGGATGATTGCAGTGGCCTGCTTGGTCTTCATTGCCCATTCCAGGTTATCCAGTCATTTGTCAAAATGATCTTCCTAATGATCAAGCAGGTCTGACCATGTCAACCCCATATTCAGTAAACTTCCTATTTTTTCCAGAATCAGTTATAAAATTTGACTTTAAAAGTCATTTGTAACCTGACTTCCTTTCCAGTCTTCTTATTTCCTTTCCATAAATTCAGTGCCATAGGCCTCCTTTATTCTTTAATGTCACACTTCATTTTCCAACTCTGGGCATTTCCTTTGGCTTTCCTCCATTCCTGAATGTTCTTCTTCCTCATCTCTGCCTCCTAGATTCCTTTAAACCTCAGCCAAAACCCCACCTTCTGCAATGTTTTCCCCCTGAGATTATGTCTGATTTACTCTATACGTATCTTGTTTGTACGTAGTGATTTGCACATTCTTTTCCCTATTAGATTGTGAGCTCCTTGACTGCAGGGACTGATTTTCTTTCTTTTTCTTTTTTCTGCCTTTCTTTGTATTCCCAATGCTTAGCAAGGTGACTGTCACATAAATGAGTTGAGTAGAACCAGATTTGGTTGAAGAAATCTCTTCATCTGGAAGTGTATACCAATGAAATTACAAAAGCAATACCTATCCTTATCCATGCTCTAAAAATCTATGATATTAAGAAAAAACAGTTATAAAATAGCAGATCTACTGAAAACTTCAGAAGAACTTAGACTGTGTGGTTTTTCTCCTAAACACTCAACCTTTGTATCCATTTGCTCAAAGGATAAAGGCTTTGCCAGGGATAGACCAGGTAGTTCTACTAGTCGTTGCATAGAATACATCAGATAAAAAGTTGCCGATGAGGCTTAAGTGAGATTTGTGTTTCAACTTGACTGTTGGGCATTTGTCCCGTGATCATTTTTGAAGTAGCCGCAAATTCCAGAGAAGTTTGGTCTGTGGTTGGAGGTTACAGAGATGTTATTATTCTGAATTTGTATTTATTCAGTAAACATTAATTGGCACTTATGCATAAATGTTAGCTATTAATTACTGTTATTATGTTGAGTTTCCTCAGTATACAAAGGTGCTAGGCGCTAGTGGAGATATAAATATGATAAACTATATAGTTTCCAGTCTCAAGAGACTTATATTCCTATAGTTCTTGACCTCAGTTTGTGAATTAATTTTTTGATAAGCATGTTTCAATATAATTTGCTTTCTTTGGCATTCTATGTATTTTATTTTGTGTATTTAAAAACATTAGGCTTCTGTACGTTCTATCAGACTGCCAAGAGATCCATGCCACAAAAAAAGTTAGGAATCTCTGTTTATATATATGTAATATGAACTTAAATAATTCAACTCAGAATTAGAATCTGATTGAGTGAGTGCCTAGGGAAGTTCAAACAGAACGGTAGAGCTTTGAGGAAGGGTGTAGTCTCTTCCACCTGGTAATATCAAGCACTTCATGGAGGAAGTGGTATCTGCATGGACGGGGAGGAAAAGGCTTTCAATGGGCAAAGAAAGCTATGTTGCAGGAATGTTAAGCCAATAAGGTGTGTGGGCAGGCAGACAGGAGCAGGATGAATGAGTGGAGATAGTAGCCAATGTTCTGGTGAAGTTCAAAGACAGACTTGCCTTGGAAAATCACATCTGTGTGATATAAAGATATATACTACATACCCACTGTGATCATTTTCATGTAAGAGACATTAGGCTCTGCTTTAGTAAAAGTAGCCTACTGTCATGGAGCTAAGACTGCTAGTTAACAACTGGTGGTAAAATCAGCCAAATCTATGGTCTCTTGGTTGATGATGGGAGGCCGTTTGATCCTTTGCTTAAATTCCCTTATTGATAAGATCATAGAGTCATTGGGATATTGGAGTTTCCTAAAATTACAGCCAGATTAATGCAGTTATAAATAGTGTGCTCTAGAAAGATGGTGGTTCTGATGCTCATGGTCCTTTCATTTTCCAATTTTGTCATGACTTTTCCTTTACCATGGACACTGTTGCCTGCATGCGCCCAGATTCTCAGTGCATATTAATTCGCCACTTAAGTGTGCAGAAGTCTCTCTGGGCTGGTGGGATATATCAAAATTAGATCTTCCCTCTTAGAATTTTTGTTCTTGTTCTAATGGGATAGAACACAGACCAAAGTAACTGCAGTAAGTAATACTACTTACATGATGTGGATATAGCATATGGCTCCTTCAGAAGCTAAATGTATTAAACAGCTACGTGGCACAGTGGATAGTGTTGGGCTTGCAGTTGAAATCCGAAGTTCAAATCTGTCCTCAGATACTTTCTAGTTGTGTGTACTTGGGCAAGTCACTTAACCTCATTTCCTTTCTTTAAGATGGGGGAAATAATAGCATATTCCGGGTTTGTTTTGAGGAATAAATGAGATAATCTTTGTAAAACATGCTGCAAACCTTGTAGCACTGCATAAATGCTACCTATTTTTAAGGAAGTATAGCACATATGCTCAGTTGTTATATGGAAAAATGCATAAAATTATCAAGGCAAAATACCTTTGCTCTGACCATCTTTATCCAGTGTATTTGGGAAATGAAAAGTGTATCCCATTGTACCAGAGAATACTTGTAAGTTGTTCTTCCTGTCTAATTGAATAAAAAGCTTGTAAATTTTATGTAACAGAATATATTAGCATATCAGTGGAACTAGATGGAAGTAGAAACAACTTGTGTTATAAATGAAATCAAGATGAAGGGAAACTTAAGAGTTTCCTAAAGACATTGCTGGGTCCGTAGAATTCATCCCCAGATGGCCAGAAGACAATGAACCCTTCCATTCTTAGCTAGGTTGTTCTTCAAAAGGAAGGCATTGACTTTTGTCAGAACCACACTGGAAGCCATTCTGGCCTAGGAGAATTGGACAGTGCTTCTACCCTCCCCCTACCTTCCAGAATTAAAGGTCCCTTTCATTGTATAGTGAGACACCAGAGTAGGTTGGTTTGAGATTATCTAGAGATTAGGAGGAACCCTTCCCCTGCCCCACATGTTGAATATATATCCTTATGACAAATTTATGGGAGGTCACTAGCATCATATAGGCAGGCATCTATGAATTGTCATTTGAATCATTAGGAGTAGCAATACCCTTATTGATGAGATCACTGATTGATTGGAATATTGCTAAGTTACAATCAGAAAATTAATGCAGTCACAACTAATTTGATCTAACGAGGATCACTGCTCAAGAGCTCAAAGAGTCATTAGAGGTTATCTGATCCAAGCCCCTATTCTACAAATGAGGAAATTGAGGCCCAGGTAGGTTGAGTGATTTGTCCAAGGTTATAGTTACTGCCAGTCAGGATTTGAACTCAGTTTCTTAGTCTCCCCACACAATACCCTTTTCCTTTGAATCACACTTCAGTAAAGTGTTAGTTTAAAATGTATTCAGAGTGAGTTCTTTTATATCAAGTACATGTGACACTAACTTTAATTAGGTGAGAGGGTAGTTTGATTTTCATTTATTTTAGACAATACAGAATATTTTAAAGAAGGCTGTTTTGTATCTTGTAGGTATGCAACATTCAGTGACTCAGCTAGATCAAGTATTGCCTAATGAGGGTTAGTAAACTTTGTTTAATGAGTAATTTGTAATTATGAATTGTATGCAAATGATTTTTTAAAATTCTTAAAACAGTCTGTTCCCTGAAGTAATTGAAATATTCTCCTCATTGATTATATGTTAAGTATTTAGAAGACTGACAACATTGAGCTCTAGTGTGAACTAAATATGAACCAAGGGAGTCACACCTCTTCAGTGCATTCACATCAGTGTATCAGTGGAAGCAGAGACTTGTGTTACTTAGGCTCTGGGGAGGGTCACTTGCCAATGTTCATGATTCCAAAGTTACCATGTTTACCCCATTTAAGGCATTTTGCCATCTGCTGGGGTTGGAAATTGTGGAGACTGGCCACTGCAGATTGCTAAGGCACAATGAGGATGCTGCTTGCGGACAGATGAGACTTAGTCTTGATGGCCTCACCCTGGTGATCTCATCATAATTCTCAAAGAAGAATGAATCATTTAACCAGACCCTACCCAGAGATGCATGGCTTCAGGTGCCTCCTACTTTTCAGGGTAAATGGACAATTATGAAGTCCTCTAGGGTTGTGAATTCTATACTTTTCAGTTCCCTTCTATTCTTTTCAGTTCCTAGGCACTGTGGTTACTGAAGAAAAGTGACACTGTTCCTGCTTCCCATCTAACAGGGCATATATTCTCAGACATAAATGACTATGTAGAACAGGATGGGGATGAAGGTGAAGCCTGGATGTGGTACCCTTTGAACATTTGTGGAGAGAGATCATTTAGGACCTTGGGGGGAATAGAAGGGTGGCATATGAAGTAACTCAGTCTTCAGCATTGAAATAAAGAAAGCTTTCCCAAGGGATTCTTCCTCTGTCACTATTTCATCTATCTTTCTAGTCTCAGGTGTCCACATAAATCAAGTTGTAAACTGGGCTTTAACTGCTTCATAAGGTCAGTCAAGGTTCTTCAGGGAAAGAGCCTTGGATTGGGAATGAGGAGACCTGGGTTCCAGGCTTGACTCTGTCGCTTGATAGGTATGTGGGCAAAGTGGGATTAGGAGCATGGGGCTTGGAGTTTGGAGGACCTGACCTCAAAACTTTCCTTGGATACTTACTCAGTAATAGATAATTAGATACTTAGTGTGAGACTGGACAAGTCGTTTAGCCTTTCTTTTCTCAGTTTCATTTGTAAAATAGGGAAAATAATAGCACCTCTTTCACAGGGTTGTTGAGGGCAGCTAAATGCCATGTGGATAGAGTGCAAGACTTAGAGTCAGGAAGACCTGAGTTCAAATCCAGCCTCTGACACTTACTAGCTGTATGACCCTGGGCAAGTCACTTAATCCTGCTTACCTCAGTTTCTCACCTATAAAATGAGCTGGAGAAGGACATGACGGAGCATTCCAGTATCTTTGCCAAGAAAGCCTCAAATGGAGTCAGAAAGTGTGGGCACAATTTAACAACAGCAAGGTTGTTGTGAATGTTAAATAAGTTAACATCTAAAACACTAAATGTTAGCGCTTATTAGCTGTAGAATCCTTGGGCACTAGTAAACTCTCTAAAAATCTCAAAACCCAAATTTTTGTATTTGTTAAATGGAATTAATTCATTTTGTTGTTAGGATTGGATAATACAATTTATGCAAAAAGTGCTTTGTAGCCATAAAGTTTTCATGTGAGCTATTAATGACAACTTTAATAAATAGAATGGGAAATATCATGAATAGCAGACAAGGAGCTGACCGAGACCCAGGAGGCTCTGAGTTCAAGTCTTGTCACACATTCACATGTACATGCGTGCACGTACACACACACAATGACCTAGGACAAGTTAGTTCACCTCTTTAGTGCTGTAGGCAACTCTCTAGGATTATAAATTGCAGAGAAGTTGGCACTCTGCATTGCTTGGGGGAATTTCCTCATCAGGGCATTCATAACCTATAATGAAATCACAAGTCCAACCCTGCCCCTCAAAAAAAGTATACTGTCTATATGGCCTGTAGAGCTCTCTGTATTTTTAGTCTTGTAATTGTGTTACTGCTTTGAACTGGATCTTTTTTGTAATTAGTATTCTTTACTCCAAAATTAAAAAAATTAATGGAAAAATATTCAACATGGAATAATTATAGAGCCTTTTTTTTTTTTAAAGTCTTTTCCTTTTCTCTCAGATCTTTTGATGTTGGGTAAACTTGGGTTCTGCTAATGTGCCCTGCAAAATTTATTTTAATTTTCAGAATGCTGTTGTGCAATTATTTGCCTTCACGCCATCACAGTGGATAGTTCCGTGACATGAAAGAAGGAGTTGAAGAAGACAGATGTGCTAGGTCCTTAAAATAGCTCCTGCACACAGTGTACTTGTGTGATACAAGATGGGCTATTTTCCCCATTGAATTTTTGTACCTTAAGGGTAGGATGTATAGTGTGGTGCTTTTAAAAATGGCACCTAAGAGAACACGGGGGTGGTAATGTTTTGCTGAATTAATATTACCTCCTGGAGAATTCCAGAGCCATATATCATAAACAGTCACCATATAGACATAAAAATCTGTATGAAAATGCAAAAAAAAAAAACCACCTTTGCGTTTCTTTTATTAAAGACATTTGTCTCTAGTTCTTTTTCTATGATGGGAAATAAACCATAGAACAACAGAAAGTGGCAGAAACCGACTTCTTTTTCAAAGTATTTTTGGTTTCTCAAGAGGAAATCAATTTGAACACAGGTGTTGAATTCCACAAACATGTATTAAGCCCCTGTTGTGTGCAAGATTAAAGTGATTTAGTACATGCTCCTAGGTTGTTCCCAGTGGTGCTGAGTGGTTCATCTAGAAGCAGCTGACCAGGACATGCCACTTCTGTCATTTTTTTTAACCAAGAAGAGTGATGTGAAAATCAACAAGTAATCTAATGCGGCCCCTAGAAATAGTTATTGAGTGACTGCAATTCACAATTTAGGAGGGACATTGCAGGTAATGGCTGTCTTTGGATTAAACATTTTGAGAGGAAATGTATTCTATAACATCATAGAAAATAATGTATCAGCTATCAGCTTTCAGAGCTGCTCCTGGTACCATTATCTTTTTAAACACTGAAGGCTTTCATTATCAGCTGCTTGCTGCTTCTCATTATCTTGACAAAAAAAGCTGGTATAGGACATGTTGCTTGAATTAAGAAGCATATGTAAGTAGTAAATGCAAAATCCAAAGAGATCCAGGGCTGTGCCAAGAATTGCCAAATGTATTCCACGTTGTTACTTCCCCAGTTGTGCTTTCGATATATTGCTGGCCAGCATAAAAAATTAAATGGGAATTTTGGAGGAGTGTTGCAGAAGCTGCTGATGACACAGGAAGGTCCAGCAGATGACACAGAAAAAGGTTAGAAACTCAGAGTAAAGGATAAATTTAGTATTGTATAATATCGATATATTTTATCCTTTAATACTATGATAATTCAGACTTATTCTCTGGTACATAGGGAGAACCAGAACATTTTATATGGATTTTCCATCTCATAGGGGCTCCATACCCTCAAACCCCATGACATGGAAAGGATAATTCTACAGGATTTCTCAAAAAAGTCTTTTAAGCTTTAGAAGTCTAGAATTGCCCTACAATTAAGCAGAGTCCCAGCCTTATACCTCCATTGCCCTACCACCAGGTAAGGAGGCAACCCCCATCAACTGGCAACAATTCTTCAGCAATTTGGAATGATGTCACAACAAAGACCCATATAAAGAACTTACTGAAATGTGATGCAAAGAAGTCACCACATTAGCAAAAGCAAAAAATGTGGTATAACTCCAATTCTGCAAAGCCTACAAGTTGAGGTTTTTCAGGTCTTCAAGAAACATGCTTACATGACTTTAGAGGTTTCCCTTCACCTCCCTCACCTCCCCAAAGCATGGTGCACCAAAGAAACAAAAACACTGGTTAGTTTAAGGAGTGTATATGCTCACTTTTAATAAGAGGAAAAGTAGAAAGACTGACTGTAGAAGGTATTGTAGGAGCTGTCAGTAACATTCTAAGTTTATTAAAGGTTTCTGTCCTTCATACAAATTATCTTCTAGCCAAACCATCATGCTTAATGTTCCTTGTACATACTATTATGTCTTTTGTTTGGAATGTGCTCCCTCCTTACCTCTGTGTCTCTTGGAGTTGCAAAGTTTCTCTGAGACAACTCAGCTACACTCTTAGGTAAAACATTTTCTGATTGTTCTCTAACATTGGATCCCCTGTTCTCCTCCCCTCCATTACTTTAAATTTACTTTAAACATATTTTTTGTATTTGTTAATGTAACTGGGGTCAGTGGCAGGGAGATCTCATGTTACTTCAAGGTCTTTAAAGGCAAGGACTGATTAATTTTTGTTTTTGTATCTGCAGCATTTATCCCAGTGCCTGGTATATATTAACCGCTTAGTCTTTACTTAGTATTTAGCATGTTGATTGGTTTATCTTGTTTCCATATCACTTTATATATACACACATATATGTATATACATATTCATATATATATTTATATACATTATACTTTTGAGAATCATTGTATCTCTAATGACTCAAATGAAGAAATTCATACAACTGAGGAAATCCATACTCAGAGAGGTAACATGACTTCTGATGGTCGCATCACTGTCAGAAGTTCGATTGAAACCAATATCTTCTAGAGTCCCAGTCTGAAACTCTTTTACATGAAGTTTCCTTTTTCCTTCACCAGCAAGATGGCAACTACATTCTTTCCTGCATTCATATCATTCTCCAACATGGACACCTATAACCATAATGAAATGTCAATTATTCATTCATTCTTTTTTTCCTCCTTGGAGACTGACTCTATCCTGCTAAGACTGGATATGCAGCACCCACTCATAGGCCCAAGCCCAGTGCTGATTGGCTTGTAAGCATTCATTTGCACCATTTTTCCCCAGTTTGAATCAGTTTGTCCCTCTTTAGTCAGTCTAGTGGATGAGCCATGGTAGCTTACCATATTGGTGTTAGACTTAGTTGTAGAGTCCCACTCTAGCTTAGAACTCCTAAACTCAAGCAATACACCAGCTTCAGCCTCCCTTAGAGCAGGAGTTATAGGCCTGTACCATCATGCCCAGCCATTCATTCACATTTAAAAAAACCAAAACACTTAGTATGTGCAAACCATTAGAGCTACGAGGTATATTAATAAGATAAGATCCCTGCTTTCAAAGAACTTGTATCCCAATTAAAAAAATACATGAATAAATAGAACACAAGGCAATTTAGGATAAGTGCCTTAAGAGGGAGATGTGTTACTGAAATGATATGGAGGTTCAGCAAATGGAGAAATCACTTCTGCTTAGGCTCATAAGGGAAGGTTCTAGGAAGGAAGTACCATTTCAAGTGAGTTGAAGTTTGGGTAGGTAACACTACAGTAGGAGGGCATGAGCAAGGGAAAGAAGGTGGGAAAGTCTGGCCATGAGAAATTGTCCAGCCTTGCTGAGGTCCAGGTTATATTCCTAGAGAGGGAGAGAATTCTCTTCTGTCTTTCCCTTTGGATAGATAAAGAGCAGTGTCATTGAATATGAAGGAGGACAATGGTATGGGATATCTATGGATTTCACTCCTGGTTTAAATTCTACCAATTAAGAAAAAAGAAGTCATTATCAAAAGTCTGTTATCTAAGAACTTTCTATTATTTTTCATCTGTGACATGACTTAAGGAATAATCTAAAAAGTAAAGGGTTCATAACCCATATCTGTCTATTATCACCTTAGCTGTATACATAACCAGAATTCATTAACTTTAAGTCAGCTCACATTTGATATTCTATATTCTATCAAAAGTTCATATATTGCTTTTTCTTCTTTTCAGAATTTTAAATTGGGATACTATAAAATAGAAGTTTAATTTTGAAAAGATTTAACTAGAAGGAAGGAGTTATTTGAGTATTAAAGTAATATATTATTCCTTCCATATGAGCATTCTTGTTTCATTATGATAGTTTAGTTTTCATTAGTTTTACTCGTGAGCATGATTTCATTTGAGAAAATCAAAGATGCTCTTTTACTTGCTTTTAAAAGGAACATTCTTTAATTTTTTTTCCTTTTAAATAAAATTTGAAGAATAAATGTGTCTGTTCTTAAAGAGCTTCTTGTCTTTAAGCCAAAATGTTAACAGGGTTGTGGCAGGAGGGGCAGAGGGAAGAGTAAGGTGGGAATGACTGTTTTTTTATTTGCTCAATCAGGACAGGATTGCTATTTATGCAGTTTTACTTGGAACAGATTTTAATCTTGTGTGCTTTTATGGACTAAGGAACATTCTGACCAGTTAAGTTGCAAATGTTTTATGATGGAAACAGACATTCCAGTCCTTACTCTGCTGCCCTTTTCCTATATTTAAGGGAGAGGTACTCGTGGAAAATTTGCCTGGCTCCTTGTTTCTTGGCATTCTTCTTGTCAAAATGCTGAAAGACAAAGGTCAAGAAATGAATCTTCCTGTTTCAGGGGGTCACAGAAATGAATTTACTTTTAATTTGCAGAGGCTATTTAGAATGTCTCATGCTTCTCCCAGTTATAAATAATAATTTTAAAAAATGAAATCTATTGGGTTTAAACCTACCACCCCTCTTCCTGAAGTTACTCTACATATGGCTAAGGATGCTGGCTTCCCCATCCTTCTTTCAATCTAGTTCAAAAACAAAGACCTTTACATTGCATAGTATTCTAGTGACCTTCAAGTATTTTAGAATTGTCGGACGAAAGAAAAGGTTGGCACATTTTGCTTGACTCCAGAGGGAGCAATAAAGGAGGGGAGGGGAGGGGAGATACATGAAATTATATTTTTACCCAGCAAGGAAATACAGAACTTTCCTTCAAACAAAAAAACAAAAAACAAACAAAAAAAGAAATATGCTGCCTTCTGGGATGGTTGGTTCAGGAATCATTTGTTATGCATAATATAGACTGAACTCCCAGGACCCCGGGTCACTGGGAAGGCTCTCTTCATTTTAAGATTCTTTGAAGTTGGATTGTGAGCTCCTTGATGCAGGGTCTGTCTTTTGCCTCTTTTGTCTCAAATGCATGATGGATGTCTTGTACGCCTGCTACACTATAAATTCGATGGGGGCCAAGAGCATTGCTTACCCAAACTTTGTATCTGTCTCAGTGCCTAACACAATTCTCCAACCAAGGCAGATGTTTAAAAAGGTCTCCATGAATTGAACAGAAATGTACTGAGGCTTTTTCCTCTTTCCTTCCTGACTTTTCATTGAGTAGAGGCTTTGGGTTTTGCCATCCCTCCATAGCATTTTTAAGTTGGTAGCCAAAAATAGTCAGAACTACCTTCCTATTGGTGAAAGCTTGCATGAGGCATGTATTTTCTGCTTGTGAAAAAATAAGCTATTTATATAAGATTGAATCTTTGGAGGAACTGTGTTTTCATATGTGTGTTGGAATATGCCACATTGTTAGAACTTCTCGTAGCTCTAAAAGAAAAATCAGTACAGGAATCTGTAACGCAGGCTGAGCTGAACATTGAAGTATAAATATCATTATACGGAAAAGTAACTTGCTCAGAGACATTCCATCATGGGGTGTGTGTGTGTGTGTGTGTGTGTGTGTGTGTGTGTGTGTGTGTGTGTGTGTGTGTGTATGAGAAATGAGAGAGGGAGGAAGGAGAAAAAGAGAGGAGGAGGGAGGTAAGGAGGAGGGAGAGGAACAGAAAGGAGGGAAGGAGGGGGAGAAAGGGAATGGGAGAGGCAACTTTAATATTTCATCTGAAAGCAACAGAAAATAAGAAATCAGACTTTTGGTATAGGGTAAAACAAAAGGCAAAGCCATTCTGTTTTCTGTTTGCCTGCACTAGTCTAAACGATCAATACACTAGCCACATCAGCCACATCAAGGCAGTAGAGCATTTGCTATGAAAGAAGTGCTTACAAGTCTACATTGAGATTTCTCCTTTTAGAAAAAAGTCTCTAAGGGTAATATGTAAGATGCAGAGAAATAAATGGAATAAACCCACCCCTGATGTTTATGTTGAAAGGCTATTGAGTGTTCCTGGATGTTGTCTTCTGTTCCTCATTGTAGATTCCAGAGGACAACCCCTGGTGAAGTTTCAGTGGGATTGTTAAACATGATCAGAGGGTAAATCTGCAGCTAGTTTTCTCTTTCTACCTACTATTCCTTATAGACCACCCTTGTATCTAAGTTAGACTTCCTGCCTCTCTAGAACATCAGCCACAAGCCCTTTCCCCTCCACTGCCTTCAGATGCACCAGGAGGACCTCTTTCAAAGCCTTTGACCATCTCTCCCCTTGAACACACCACTTGGGTGCAGATTTCTTGCGTCAAGCCTCTGTCACATCATATGCATTAAACCCTATCAGTAAAAATCCACAGGGGTTCACATGACATGGGGTGCATCAAAAACTCAATTGAGATCTGGATTGAAATAAGAATCATGTGTTCCGTTGCATATGGTGACATATGGTTCACATTGAGAGAGGTAGAGAAAAAGAGAGGCTGTCCTTGGTGGCAGTGGTGCTGAAATCTGACCCTCCTTCCTCTCCCTCTACCCCCATCTCAAAAAAAGTTGTTTTGTTTATTTATATATTTTTTCTTAACATTTCTTCCCTGGCAGCCTTTAGGGTACTTTGTGCTCACAACGTCATATATCTATACAAGGCAGGCTTCCTTCCCTTTTCCCTTCCATTTCCTTATTCTTTCGCTAAAGAATCCAGAGGGGATGCACGTGCCCTCTTCAGGGATTCCCTATAATAATTGTTAGCATTTATATTGCTTTCAGGTTTGCAAAGCGCTTTATAAACGTTATAAACCTTGAGAAGCAGGTGCTACTGTTATCACTATTTTACAGATAAGGAAACTGAAGTAGACAGTGACTTTCCCAGAGTTATGTATCTGGGGTTGGGTTTGAACTCAGGTCTTCTTGACTTAAAGTCTTGTAATGTAGCCCCTTCATCACCTAGCTGCCTCTATCTATTCAATAACTGGTGGCAAACTGGAAGAGTTTGGCCTGGAATATTTTACTGTCAGATACCATTCTGGATTGAAGAAGTAGGAGGGACAGAATGTACCTCCTTGGCCAGCTATGATACAGTAGTCATTATTAAGACTGGTTCAAAGGGCAGGAGAAGGTCCATCCTAAAGTCAGCAAAGAACTAACCAGAGGGAGAAAAGTTCAACCTCCCTCTTCCCGTGCAGGCTGGCCCCTTGACTACCACTTGAAGTTTTAGATTGTTGTCTAGAACACTGAGAGAGTTAGGTGACTTGTCCAGGGCCTCACAGCCAAATAAAATGTGTGTGTGTCAGAGGTAGGACATAAACCTGGGTCTTCCTGGCTCCAAGCACAGCTCTCTATCCACCAGGTCGCATTGCTTCTCCTCTCTAATAATGAATGCTCTCCAGATTTAGACAGAGCTGCCTTGGAAGTCACTAGGAGCCTTTAAGCAGAGTCTGGAAATTATTGGAAATGAACAGAATCTCTTGCAAAACTCTTGCTGCCTTGGAAGTCACTAGGAGCCTTTAAGCAGAGTCTGGAAATTATTGGAAATGAACAGAATCTCTTGCAAAACTAATGATATTTAAAAACTACCTTTCAGGGGAGGATTGACTAAGCTATAGGAAAACTTAATTCAAAATAATTCAGCACAACAGCAATGATTTTTAAAAATCATAAAAGTTTTTTTATTAGTGCATTCAGGTAGGCAGCAGGATTCTGAAATGTACTCTTACCTTTTTGTCCCCAGAAACATGCAATTTGCGATAGCTTAACTTTTTTTAAAAAGCATTTGAAAAAAATCTTACCAAGTTTTGTGTTTGGCTATAGTTAATTTATCCTAAATGTTTATCGCTGAAAATTTTCTCAAGTTAATCTTTTTATATATAAAAAGTATTATCAGATTATGGTTCAAACATTCATTGTTCATCTGTCATACTATCTCAAGCTAGGTCCTCTTTTCCAATGCAGCAACACCCTGGTATCCTGGAGCAATACAGTTCAGAATGTGAACTTAATGGTCTCTCCATCAGTGCATGCAGAGTACATCAGGTCATTTAAAAGAACCCAATATGATATGGGGATGAGAGAGAGATGAGAATGAGGATATGACACAGTGGGTCAGTTGTTTCACAGCTACCTAATATGGGGCCTTATTTCCTCTTCTTCTTTTTCATCCCGTTGTATGACCAGATCTGTAGAATCATCCACTACAATCTCCTCATAAGGTTTTTTTCTCCTTTATTCAGTTGCCATTTTCACTTCTTACCTTCATCTAAAGGGGACACAGTAGTTGTTCAGCTTCCAAATCAATAGGAATGCCATCAGTGTCATCTTCAGCCATTCACTCCTTCTTCCCTCCTGTACCACTTGTCCATTCAAATCAGTTAGTTATGTGAGGATTGCATTTTCCTGCAGATTAGCTTGTTTGCCTGTTGAATTGTTGTTTGAAAATGACTCCTTAGATGGTCCTAGCCTACTGAATCTTTTCCTATAGTCCTCACAAGGGCAAGGCCATTCTTCTATATGGAATAACAATCATTGTTGAATGAAATAACAGACCAGGGAATTAGTGAAAGTCTGAGCAGTTTTAAAGAAATGCATTTTTTGGAGGCGGAGCCAAGATGGCGGAGTAGAAAGACTCACATTTGCTAGCTCCGAACCCACAGCCCATAGATTTCCTGTAAAAAGAACTCCTGACAAATTCTGGAACAGTGGAAGCCGAGCAGCAACACAGTGAAGGAGATTTCCGTTGCAGAGAGCCCTGAAAAACCGACCGCAAAGGTATTCCTGACGGGAGCGGAGCCCTGCCCTGCGGAGCCCTCCCCTCCCCCTGCCCTGGCCCAACCGCACTGAGAGGAGCGAGCAGAGCCCAGCAGGCTTCAGGGACCGTAATCTCCGGCGGCCGCGAAGGTCCCTCCATCCACAGATGCACAGGTCAGTGAGAGAGATGGGCTGAGAGGGGAGCAGGGTATCCCCGGGACTCGGACCCCCTTGGGAGGCGGCAGCCGTGGCAGAGGCTGAGGCAGCTAGGCTGGAGACTCCCAGGGCGGGCAGGGGCTCCACCGAGGCTCCATTGCAAGAGAACTCTGCATAAACCCCCTGAGGGAACTGAGCCTGAGAGGTGGCCCTGCCCCCACCTGAGAACCAGCAGATAAGCTCCCATTGAAGAGCAGTCAGGCCTGCCACCAAAAGCCCTGAGGCTGGGGAGCAGCACTTGAATCTCAGACCCCAAGCACTAGCTCCGTGGACCTAGGCTGGGGTGGAGAGGACTCTCAGAAGTCAAGTAACTGGCTGGGAAAATGCCCAGAAAAGGGAAAAAACTAAGACCATAGAAGGTTATTTTCTTGGTGACCAGATAATTGCACCATTCCTCTCTGAGGACGAAGAGATCTGCTTACCATCAGGTAAAGACATAGGAGTCAAAGCCTCTGTATCCCAAATATCTGAAATAGATACCCCATGGGCTCAGGCCATGGAGGAGCTCAAA
>CM053772.1:194695797-194821450 GCA_028658325.1 Potorous gilbertii
ATACAGGTAATGGGGAATAGAAAGTTATCTGGTCCTACAGGACAAAAGAGAAGATGGGGTAAGGGAAGGGAGGGATGATAGAAGAGAGGGCAGATTGGTGATATGGGTAATTAGAATGTCCAGTGTATTGGGGAGGGGGGAGGGGACAAATGGGGAGAAAATTTTGGAACCCAAAATCTTGTGAAAATGAATGTAAAAAATGAAATAAATTTATTTAAAAAATGAAAAAAAAAAGAAATGCATTTTTTTCACTTAATTATATACAACTATTGACAAGTATGGAGTCCTTTGGGGCCTCCCTTAATGAATATGAAGTGACTGATCAGCCTCAGTTCATTCAATAAGCAGTGTTTAAAATATTTTGAAAATAATTTTTGATCTCAAATAAACTAGATACAAAACTCCTTGCCTCCAGCCACCATAGTCTAGCTTTTACTGTTTGCTAAACATATCCTTATCTTATCATGTGAACCAAATAAACACAAATTCCCAATTAACTTGAACAAGTTAATGAGTGTTTTTGTCTATGAGAACAATAAGTCACTTTGAAGTGTGTGCTGATGGTGTTTCCTTAGCCTACACAGGAATGGGTGTACAAATGAAATACAGTTGTACAATGGGTACAAGTGAAGTAATAATCTCCACATTAGATCAGCCTAATCTTTGTGGATATAAATTTTTCTCAGTAATAATCGCTATTAAATTAGCTTCCCCTCCTTCTCTTTCCTACATTTTCCGAGTAAGGGAATTAAAAGGTTTAAATTTCTGTTGTTACTTCTTTTGCTTTTTAACCTTACACACTGATGCCAAAAAGTAGTCAGTAAAGCCTCTTGGATATTTGTCTTCCTTGATTCTGGTTTTCACTATGCTCTTTGTTCAACTTGTATGGGGGGGGGGGGGTTGGTTGGTTGGTTGGTTGGTTGTCTGTCTTTAGTTCTAGAAGAGACTTGAAATGGACATCCCTGTGCTAGAGTCAAGTTTCAGTGTGTCCAACTGTGGCTGATCAGACCAATATGAGCTCAAAATGCTATATACCACAGGTTGGGCACAAATAGTCTGCATGAACATTTGGGGTGGATTTTCTGAATTTGCATACCTTGCGTTTCCTTTGAGCTGTTTCAACTCTGCTTTGCTCATAGAGCACAGCACCTTCTCTGATGTGGGTATACCATGCTGAGTGGTTCTGTGCCAGTGTCTCCCGTGTCACACAATCAATTCCAAAGCTCTTGGACAGATGTGAAAGAGATGGTCTACATTGGGATGCTCTACTTATGCTCAGACCTTCTTGCTAGGAATGCTCTTGATAGCACTTAATTGTAGGCAGTTCTGAAAGTTTAGTAAAGCCCCGAGATGTGCATCATTCTCCTAAAAGACTTATTGGAATGTATATACCCTCTGAATGTCCAAGATAAGAAGGAAGAGGAGAACACTCTAACTTCAGCCAACTCTCTAAAGAGGCCTAGAAAATTAGAGCTTGTGCGGAATTCAGGAAGGAAATCAGCCTGGTAAATAATCAGACCTATGAATTCTGCTTGTTTTATAACAAAACATCCAAAAGCTTTTCTCCTTTCCCTTCCTCCTTGTTAAAAAGGGAGGAAAGGAGGAATTAGAAAGAAGAGATTCTCTCCCACCTTTTTCTAAAGATGAACATTGAACCAACAGCAAAGCAATTTAACTTTTCTTCAATCTCATTGTACCCCTTACTCAAAATTCTCCAAATAAAATTTTAACAAGCTGTTGTAAGATCACCTCAAAAATTCTGCCCATTTAAGTGGAACTTCCCTAACAGAATAAGTAACTAAATTAGTAATATTGGTGGAGCACTTCCTTTTTTCAACAAGAACTGCAGGAAAATTAGAAAGCTGTTTGGTGGGAAAATAGGTTTAAACAAGCATCTTACAACATATACCATAATAAATTCCAAATTAATCAGCAACCTAAATATAAAAAAGTCACACAATTTAACAGTTAAAGAAAAGTGGAAGGTTATATCATTCACAACTACAGGAAGAAGAACAATTCCTATAAAACATGTAGAATCAAAGTGGTATAGTTACCTTTCCTTCTAAATGTTTCCTTCTAAAATCAGGCTGTCTTCAAATATTTAAAGGATGGTCATGTGGTTAGATTTATTTTGCTTGGCCCCAGAGCCCTGAACTAGGAACACTGAGTAGAAGTTGCAGCAAGGTAGATTAATTTATATATTAGGAAAAACATCCTAACAATTTAGACCAAACTTGCTAATGAGGTATTGAGTTCTCCTTCATAGACAAGTCTCTCTACGGCACTGAATGATCATTTTTTAGGGATGTGTAGGTGGTATTTCCCAGTCCTGACAGGTTGGACCAGGATTGCTTCCAACTCTGAGATTGGATGCTCTCAGTATTTACAATTTAAGTTTCCCCTCATATCCCCCAACAGAAGGAAATGTACAGTAGTGGATTAAAGCAAATAGCACATTTGACAGCATGCTGCAGTTGAAAGAACATTGAATCAGGGGTCAAAGGACCCTTGCCTCCACCACCTAATACCATGTAATAACACAGGTGCTAACAAGTCTCTTAACCTCTCTGAGCATCACTTTCCTTATGTTAAAATGAAAGAGTTGGATAAGATGGTCTGTAAAGCACCTGCCATTTCTAAATCCCTAATGATGTAATTATACTACAGCCAGAACTCCATATGTTGTCTTCTAGATTTCCCACAAACATTGTCAAAAGAATGCCTTTAAGGGAATTTCTTAGGTTTGATTGATTACTCGAGGTTTGCTATTTAGTCTGGATATTCGTTGCTTAGACTGCATGTAACTGCCTCAAGTATTTGGAAAGTAGACTTTTTAATGTGTTGTAGAAAAATGGAATATTAATTACAGATGGGATTTGAGTCTTAAAATAGCCCATCTCACAGGTGAACACCAAAGTCAAATGGTGGTTTTAAAAACAAAAAGCGGCTCAGCTAACAGAAGTTTTGGGGTCAAGCTTTCCTCCTCATTTTCCTTCTTACATATCTGTCTGATCATAGATTTAGAAGTAGAAAGTAGAATCCAACCCTTTTATAAGGGAATTGAAGTCTAGAGAGCTTAGTGACTTGCCAAAGGTAAAACAGGAACTCAGTAGAAGACGTTGGATTCAAATCCTGGTTCTCTGACTGCCCTCAGGCAGCTCGATGGGGCAGTGGTTGGATGGCTGGACCTACAGTCAGGAAGACTCATCTTCATCTTAAATCTGGCCTCAGACATTAGCTGGATGACCCTGGGCAAATCGTTTGATTCTGTTTGCTTCAGTTTTTTCTCTGTAAGATCAGTTGGAGAAGGAAATGGTGAACCACTCCAGTATCTTTTGGGGTCACAAATGGGGTCACAAAGAGTCAGATGTGACTGAAACAACTAGACAACAACAAGAACACCTCTGACTGAATATCAAGCATTGTGTCCCGTGTATTACATTGTGGCTAAAGCCTTGTACCTCTAATTTCTTGAGTATGAGAAGCCAAAATGCCTAACATACTGTTGGAAATAGAGCATGCTAAAATGAAAGTTTAGAAATGATGGAGGTGGTGTGGAATGAATTAAATTGTTATTGAATTTCTTGTTTTTGTGCCCATGTGGACACACTTAAATCTTCTGAACAATTCCTGAATGATGATACTTTTAGTCTGGATTCCACAGCAGTGAAGAGATTCCCACAAAACCTCTTTATAAATATTATTAAGTTTTCTAGAAGTATAT
The DNA here is from genome assembly GCA_028658325.1 of Potorous gilbertii. NCBI lineage: Eukaryota > Metazoa > Chordata > Mammalia > Diprotodontia > Potoroidae > Potorous > Potorous gilbertii. The sequence goes on from CM053772.1 coordinate 194,699,525, forward strand.
GGAGTTCAGAATAATAGGTTTTATAAATTCCAAAGTGTATTTTGCTTTCACTCCTACATTAAAATTGTAGTCATGGCACGGATTGTTTGAAGTGTCTTGCTGTCCCTGTGGTGTGGTGAAAGAATATTGAATTTGGAATCAAGACTTGAGTTCAAAACCTGGCTCTGCCACTCAGTACCTGTGGGACCTTCAGCAAGTCACTCAATGTCTTAGAGCCTCAGTTTCCTTCTCTGTAAATTGAGGGATTAGGATTAGATGTCCCTTGAAGATACCTTCCTGCTCTAGAGTTTTAATCCTGTGAGGTATCCTAGTTCTGCTCTGTGTAATACTTTCTTCCTTTCAGACAACTGTGATTAGCTTTGTGGCTGGTCTGTCTCCAAAGTCAGGCAATCAGAACAGTGAAGGGTCTCTATACTGGCATACAGGGAGCAATTGAAATAACAGAGGATAGTTAGCCAGGACAAGGGAAGTGATTTAAAATTTGTTTGCAGCTATTTGAAGGGATGCCGCATTGAGGAGAGAGAAGACGGGTTCTGTGTTGTCCTAAGAGAGCAGAGCAAATTTACAGTTACGGAGGGGCTGATTCAATTTCAAATAGAGAAGAACTTTGTAATAATGGAAAGAACTGCTTCAGAAAGGGGTCAGTTCCCTAGAGGTGTTCAAGCAGGAGCAGATGGAAACATCAGGGATGTTTGGGAGGAAATTAGACTATATGACCTTCCCATCTCTGATTGTATTACGTGAGTGACTCATTGCAACTCTGAGAGTTGTAAGTAACAGAGAGAACTGGAAGAGTAGGAGAAGGGGAAAGAACGGAGATTACAAAGGCTCTTTCTACATTTCCTAGAAAAGTTCGGGTGAAGTGTCTTTTCTGAGACCACGTAGGGAGTAGGAGGAAGAAGAGGAGGAAAGTGGTAGGTGTAGTAATGGAAATGAAAGGAGAGCCAGAGGAGGACAAAGAGCAGTAATGGCAGGAGGAGGAGGGAGGGAGGTAGTAGGACATTAATAGGAGTAGTAGGAGAGGAGGAGGAGGAGGAGGAGGAGGAGGGAGGTAGTAAGACATTAATAGGAGTGTTTAATAGGAGTAGTAGGAGAGGAGGAGGAGAAGAGTGGTAGGTGTAGTAGTAAGAGGCATAGGAGGAGTTACCATAGTAATATTAAGTCCCACTGAAGGTGGGCTTGCACCTAATACTTGAATTCCACGATAAGAGAAAGAAAAAAGTTATTTTATTCAGATATGCAATGGTCTGTGAACTATACACAAAAGAAGAGGAGTCCTATACTAACTAGCTTGTCCTAGGACTGTTTCTGTCTGATTCTGTTGAACAAGATGAAAAGGAGATAGAAATGATAGCGGTAATAGTTGACATTTATATAGTGCTTTAAAGTTTGCAAAGCATTCACTTGAGCCTTATAATAGTCCTGTGGAGTGGGAACTAAAGCTATTTTGATGCCCATATTGTAAGTGAGCAAACTGTGACTTGTCTACGGTCATATTGATAGTATGTGTCTGGGGTGGAATTTGAACGTAGGTCTTCCTCTTTCCAATTCTAGCACTTTACTTGCCAAGTGGATAACTGGACTCCAGCCTAGGTCTTTTATAACCATATTGTCCCTTATTTATTTATGAAAATAGGCAAATTTGTGTATGTACATATATGTGTGTGTCTGTGTGTGTGCTGAGATAGAGATGACATCATGCAAAATTTATAAAAATAATGATACCTTACATTTATTTAGTGCTTACTATGTGCCCAGCATGGTTGAGTCGCTTACAGTGATCAACTCGTTTGATGCCTTTTTTGTGTCGTATTTACATATAATGCAAAATGTACATAATTATATGCGTATATATGTATGTATACCATCGAACTCCATTCTCTCCTCTTGTGCCCAAAGTGCTCAAACTTTATTTCACTGCAAGACTTTTTTGCCCAGTTGCCCTCCAAGAACAGTGCAATCTGAGTACAGTAGCTTTCTAGTAAGCCTGAATGTTTTCTGGATCTAAGAAGAAATAACTCCTGGACAAATGGCCTGGTCCATTATTTAAATGGAAATTCAAGGAATTTGGAGTGCATTGAGTGTCAGAGTGGTCTCGTGCCCTAGGGTTGTAAGAGTATTGCTAGAAGACACCTTAGACATTCATATGTCCAACTTTCTCAGTTTGGACATGAGAAAGCAGAGACCCAGAGAAATTAAATGATTTGTCCAACGTTACATAGGTAGGTGCCAAACCAGGATGTGAAACTTGGTCACCTGATGTTAAATCCTGGGCCTCTGTGTTTTTACCACATTGTACTAACTCCTCTAGGGCCATGTTTCTCCCTCTGCAAACTTGAATGTGGTTGAAATTCATACTTGTTCTAGGCTCTTTGCCTAGGGATGAACACATCCTCCTTTCCCATTCTTTGAGGTACCTTCTCTCCATCTCTTCCTTATGTGAAAACTTAACTAAGGAAAACTTTCCCTGAGTTCTTCCCTAAAATTATTTAGTCTTTCAGTTTTGGGGAGGTATTTCCTATGATCCCATCACTCCCTACTTTATACCTCCAGAACATAATATCCTTGAAGGCAAGTGTTGATGTCATTTAAAAAAAATTTTTTTTTGATAAAATAGTGCCTCTAGGTTGTAGATACTGTTGTTTAGTCATTTCAGTCATGTCTGACTCTTTATGACCCTATCTGAGGTTTTCTTGGCAAAGATATTGGATTTGTTTGTCATTTCCTTCTTCAATTTATTTTGCAGTTGAGGAAAGAGGGGCAAATGATTTTAAGTGACTGGCCCAGGGTCACACTGCTAGTAAGTCCCTGAGGTCAGATTTGAGCTTTGGTCTTCCTTAATGTAGGCCCTGGGCTCTAGTCACTGAGCCATCCAGCTGTCTCTCTCTAGGAACTAGCTTAGAATACCTGGTATTGATTGGTTGTTGTCCTTCATTCTCAGAGAGGACTAAAATGCCGTCACCATGATAAAGTCAATGTGTCTGACTGTCTGATCAGACCAATATGAGTTCAGGACGCTCTACCACAGAATGGGCACAGATAGTCTATGTGAACATTTGGGGTGGATACTCTAAATCTGAGCATCTTGCGTTTCCTTTGAGCTCTTTCAATTCTGATTTGCTCATAGAGCACAGTATCTTCTCTGATGTGGGCACACTATGCTGGGCAGTCCTGTGCCAGTATCTCCCATGTCACACAATCAACTCCAAAGTTCTTCAGAGAAACCTTGAGAATGTCCTCCTATCACTTCTTCTGATCACAGTGTGATCACTTGCCCTGTGTGAATTCTCTATAAAATAGACTTTTTGGCAAGTGTACGTTTTGCATTCGAACAACATGGCCAGCCCATCGGTATTACCACCTGGTATTAAAGTGCTTTCGACGGATCTGGTTTCTGGAGTCAGCAGGGAAATCCTGAGTAATTTCAGTGGAATGTTACAGGAAGGCAGCAGTCTGCTACAGTTGTGAAGGCTCTAGAAGGAACCCAGAGGCAGCTCTATGAGAAATGGATGTGATCTCCGGGTACCAGCAGATGTCACATGTCTTGGGATCCTCATTGGTGCTCCTGTGGTGTCAATTCAGCATAAAATGGCATAGGATGAAGTTTCAGATTGAAAAAACTTTTGAAACTCTTAACAGTGCTAATGCCTTTGGAATTTAGAGAAACTCGAAATGCTTTTTATAAACTCCTCTTTCTCTACTATGCAAGGTAAATGGGAAAAAAATGGAACAACCCATGTGTTTCACTGATTTCCATTAAGCTTATCTTGGCATGGGTTTGTTGGGTTTTTTTTTTTTAACTAAGCCGTAACAGGAACCAATTTTTTTTTTATAAACCATGAATTCTAGATCCAAAAGTATTTGTTTTGCCCACAGTAAATGTAACCTTTCTGCAGGAGAAGGTTCTGCCCCCCTGCAGCAAATTTAAATCCATTCTTGTGTCCAGCAGTAAAAAGCACAAATAACAAAATATTAAGAGATAGTATGGCGTAATGGAACCAGGAAGATCTGTGTTCAAATCCAGCTTCTGCCAAACTTCTTAGCTCTCATAACGACTCTCGAATCTGTCTCCTTGCCACTCAGCAGTCTTTGTCAGTCCCTCATTACCTCTCACCTACACTCTTGCAATAGCCTTCTAATTTATCTGCCACCATCCAGTCATCCAACCTACTCTATCTTCCACACTGCAGTTAGTGATTTTCATGTATATGTCTCTCTCTGTCTCTGTCTTTCCCTCTCTGTCTCTGTCTCTCTATTTCTCTGTCACACACACACACACACACACACACACACACACACACACACACACACACTAAACTCCAATGCTTTTCTCTGACCTTTAGGATCAACTGTAAGCCCCTTTATTTGATATTTAAAACTCTTCACAGCCTCACCCCTTTCCATCTATCAGTCTTCCTTATACATTATTCCTCTCCACCGACTCTGAGGTCCAGTCATCCTGTCTCATATGCCATGTTCTACCTTCTGTCTCCCTACCTCTGAGCTGGCTGGATCATGCCTAGAATTCATTTCCTGTTCACTTCCCTCTCTTAGAGTCTCTGGCTTCTATGGAGATTCAGCTCAAACGCCTGATTCTGCTAGAGGCCTGTCCTAGTCCTTCCACCCCTTTGTACCTTGTTCTTTATGGCTACCTTCCACCTACTCAGTTTATATGTATGTTGCTTCCTCCATTAGAATATAAGCTTCTTGAGGGCAGAGACTAATTTTTTGGTTTGTTTTTTTGCTTTCCCCCTATTCCCAGCGATGAGCACAGGGCTTAATAAATGCCTGATGGATTGCCACATACTAGTCATCCATCTTCATGTCATAATACTTTTTAGTGACCTTGGCAGCCCCACAAAACTGTTGTCTCCTGATCCACTACATCCCTGGAAGGAGTTTCCACTCCAATGAAATTACACATCCAGCAAAACAAAACAGCAGAACTTGGCTTTTGGTAAATGCCTTAGTGAGTTCCCTCAGTCTCTTGAAAGGGAAATGAGATCCAAAGATATGTCCTGAAATAGTATTTCCTGCTTTCAGACTGAGTTTAAAAAATAACCATAATCAATAAGGAGAATTGATAATGAATAAGAAAACAACAGGAAATTGATATATATCCCTTATATCCCTCCTTATGTCTAAAAATCTATGTCCAGAGACATAAAATACTTCCAGCCTACTTCAAGAAGAAATTGAAGCGGTCTGTATCAGGCTTCTATTTTCATTCCCATTAGAGAGTATACAAATGTATATGACTGTGAACTGAAAAGCAGCCTGTCCTAGTAGATAGAAAGTCAGTCTTAGAACCAGGAAGACCTTGGTCTAAGCCTTTCCTCTGACACATGTTGGCTATGTGACAGGTTGCAAGCAACTATATCAGATTATAAATTATAGACCAGGTCCTGATATTGAGTCTCCTCAAAGCGAATTCCCTATGCCAGTGAAATGATAGGTCTATGAGCACAGTACTGGGCATCAAATATTTTTTAATGAGTCTTGACCTTGTTAAAGCCATTGGGAATTGATTTACCACAGTATGGGATTTTGAAGCCTTCATCAGACTTAGCTTTGCATTAAAAATTGTCCATAGCCAGATTCCAGTGTACATATATGTCCTATTATCAGTTTTATCAGAGAATTGCCATCGTGAAATTCAAATTTCTCCCAGTATCATATAGAATCATAAAATCTTGGAGTAGAAGGGCAGAGCAGTATTATTCTACTCTAACAGGCCTCACCAAGCAGGAATCATTTCAATAACCCAGACAGATGGTCAGCTAGCCTCTCTATTAGATCAAAGCCATGAGAAATTGGACAGATGCCTGATGACTCAGAGGCTAGTTGGCACTTTTACTAGAGTTGGGTGTGGAAGCAGACAGCAGCCACAGTTGTTATCTGTCCAACCCCAACCTAATGTGTTTTGTCCCATCAAAACGAGCATCCATTCATTCAATGGATATTTTAAAATATAATTTTAGTCATGATATTTGCATAGAGGAGTTCTGTATTAAAGATTATACGATTTTGAGGGTGTTGAAGGTGAATGCTCAAGGTGTCTGAAAGAGAAGACCATACTAAAGGCTCGGAAAAAATATCAAACCATATTATTACCAAAAGCACAACCCAGACAGAAAGGATCCCAGTCTCTGTTTTCACAGATCTTTTAGTCTATTAAAGAAGATAACACAAGTACTTAATGCACTTAATCCAATATTGCACTTTAATGTGTAATAAGTTCCAGTGATGAGCTGATATTTTACTAATAAGCACTAGGGCAACAAAGATAAAATATCATTCTGGCCATGGGATAGTAGAAGTGCTAGTTATTAACCCCATTTTACAGAGGAGGAAACTGAAGCTGACAGAGGTTAAGTAACTTGCTCAGCTTGTCCAAGACTGAATTCAAACCTAGGTCTTCCTACTTCTAATGCAGTGCTGTATTCACTGTCTACCTGCCATAACTCAAAAGCTCAAAAGCATGGATTTGAACCTTGGTCCTGGCCCTTAGGTGTAGGTAGCACCCTTTGAGCATCTGTTAAGTTGGAGTGATGTTAGTTTCTTTATGCACCTTCCCAGGTTGCTGGGAGAAAAGTGTTTTCCAGAATTGGACTGGTATATAAGTGGAAGTTGTTATCATTGCTGATAGTATCCTGAGAAAATGTATAAAACACATATACAAATAACTATAATACAAAATAGGATACATCTATAATAGATGTAGGGACAGAGTGCTCTGGGTGATTGGCCAGAAATGGTGTGTGACCTTATGGGAATTCTCCTGACCTACTCAGTGGAACTAGTTACACTCTGTGCTTGGTCATTTTATTGTGGAAAATGTACACTCACCTAATTTAAGACAATGTTTTAGGGATTTACTCTGAATATTAAAATGTCAACCCCTCCACCCCAAACAACAAAACCTAATCAAATATTAACCTTGCTTTCACTGGGAACATGTGAGGTCTTTGGTCAGAAATCAGCTTGCCATGAAGAAAGGGAAGATACCTTCCTGTTTGCCAGCCAAAAAGTTGGATATTAGGAAGGACCTGCCTTGGTATTTCCTGCCATATATGTGTGTGTGTGTGTGTGTGTATTATTTATATATATATGTATATATGTGTGTGTGTGTGTATATATATATATCTGTATATATGTGTGTATATATATATATATATATATATATATATATATATATATATATATAGAGAGAGAGAGAGAGAGAGAGAGAGAGAGAGAGAGAGAGAGAGAGAGAGAGTTAGAATTTTTTAAGCAGGCTATCTCATTCCCTGTGAACTCTTTCACAAGGATTTGAAAACAGCGTTTTACAATTAAGATGTTAGCACCTGACTATGAATTGGGAAGATCTTGGCTTGAGCATTTTTAGCCATGCCTTTAGAACAGACTTCCTGATAACCTGTTTATTCTTAGATAGGGCTTGAAGAAGAGCTATCTACGATTCGGCTGTCAGCACCTACAAAGTATATGCCCATTGCCTACTGGGGTTGCCACAGCAATGAGATTTGGAAGGTCAGATGATGAGAGAACATAATGTAGTTTCCCTCCATAACCTTGCTTAAATTCTTTCTTTTTCTTTAAATCTGAGCTCTGCTTCAGTTCTTAACATAATTCAAAAGACAAGTTGTTAGCATATAGTTAACATTTCCAGCTAATATATGGATTTCGTAATCACAATAATTTATTGGTCAGATGTTAATTTAATTTTACTCCTACTCTGTGCAAAAAAGAAAAATCTGTTTCCTGGGTCATTTTGGCTGACATGATTTTTGGCCTTGCTTTAAATTATTGATTACAGTTAAAGGGGAGGGACTTTGTGATGAGAACAGCACTCTCAATAATAGCCTTTCACTAAATCAATGTCTCTTATTGCTGCAATACCACTTTGGGGAGTTGAAGGTTAGTTAGTAGTCTCAAGAAGAATTTTGCCTTCAAAGACTGCGTTTCTGTAATAAATTTTTCAGACTTCTTCCACCCCCACTTGCTGTTCCCGCCTCACCCCTCTTTGTCTGTACAAGCTGTTAGGAATAAGACAAATTTTGTTTCTTTAAATATTTTTTTTCCTTTAGTTGGAGAGAGGGAAGGAAGGAGTTGGGTTAACTAAGTCAAGACGTGATTGATGCCTACCAGCTTGTGGCCCAAATTTACCATGTCCAGATCTTGTCTCTTGAATGGATTTGATCAAAACATGCATCAGTGTCTTGCAAAGAGGAATCAGCTCAATAGAGAATGCACACACAGCTTTAATCCTATTATCCAGGGCTTGTTTTTAGCTTCTTGGGATGGGCAGTCATTTGTATGACCAACATGTGGAGTATCAGCTATGCAGTGGTGCACCAGCAGATGTGTGTGTGTAGGAGGTTGCTACTTTCTCCCCACAAAATTCATTTCCAGTTAAGCTAATTAAGTAAATGCTTGTTTACAAATGAGGCTATTTGCCTTGCTTTGATTGGGAAACTGATTTGGAGGCACTGTAGAGAAGAATAAGAAGCCTCCGGGAAATGTGTCTGAAAAACTCAGAGGATGCTGGGAGCAGATCAGTCAAGAGTGGAGTGTTCAGAAACAGCTCGAGGTTGTAAGTCATTCCTAATTGCGTATTTTCATTGGATTGGCGTACTCATTGTCTGCTGTGTTTTTGTGGCCCTTTAGACTTGTGAGTTGTTGTATGTAGTCTTACTGGTAGAATCACAAAGGCAATAATAAGCAGTTGGTTGGAGGTTCAGTACTTTGAAAATGGACTTGTGACTGATGAAATAAGTTCTTGGCTGCAAAGAGGTGTCATGCTGTTAGATAGCATGGTGACTGGGGCTGAAGTTTGGAACTCGTGATCCCTAAAGCTTAAAGGTTTTCATAAAGAACAGGAATTCATTAGAGAGCACCTGTTTTCTCCTTCACATGTCACTGATTTCTCCTCTGGAACAACTTAGTAAGCCATTCAAGCAGAAAGAAACGTCTTTGCTCTGGATCATATGAACCAGCAAGTATATTCTGGCCAAATCTTGGAGTTCAAGGTAAAGTAACTTTTTAATGTAATGAAATAGAAGTTGGATCTGAAAAGTTAGACAGCATTGCCAGAGCTTCTGACCCAGAGTTTGATCCATGTTTGGAAATAGTGCTGGGCTCAGCGTGCCAGAAATAATAGTCCTTGTTCTTCTTTCTCTAGTCTTGCCTCAAATTAACTACTTTTGCTACCTTATTTTTATCTTGATTTAGCGGTTAGAAATTTAATGGAGTGAAATTGGAGTGGCATGAAAAAGATTGCTTTAATTCTGGTGTATCTGAAAAGAAATATTTTTAATAGGGAACTGAATTGATCCTGTTTTTTGTGTTCCCCAAATTATAGTTTGTAGATCAGTCAATATGTTGTTTGAAGTGCAGTGTTACTGAAGTGGATTTTGTAAGATAATGAAATCAATATTAGCCTGAAATGACCTGATTCAGATCTAGCTAGCAGTATTTTTACACTATACTGTCCTCAAAGTGTCTGACACTTGCATCTCCTTTTGCTTCATATATCCTCCTAAAGAAGTCATTTTCCCTTGAAAATTATTGCTTCTGCAGAAATGTGAATTAGTCCAGTTTAATACAAACAATTCATTCAATAAGCATTTTTTAAAAATTACTGCTTCTTTATTTTAATATGATCTTGATTTTTGAACATATCTCTTCCCCTTTTCCCACCCAATAAACTGTCACTTATAACAAAGATGTTAAAAGATAGAGGGAAAAAAAGATTAGCAAAACTAACAAATCAACTAAGACTGGTAGCATATGCAGTTGTTTTACTCTAACAGGCTCCCACCTTTGCAAAGAGGGAGAAAGATACATTTTTGTCTTGTTTGGGGCCAAGCTCGGTCGTTATAATTACATAATTCTCCTTTCCATTTATAGCTTAGTAGTGATTGTCTATCATTTCCTTAGTTCTTCTGATTTTACTTTGCATTAATTCATGCCTTTCTGTTTCTCCATTTTCTTCATATTCAGCATTTCTTATGGCATAATGGCTTCCCATTATCATGGGCCTCAATTTGTGAAACTAGTCTCCATTTGATGACCATTGACTTTGTTTCCAGTTCTTTGCTACCACAAAAAGGGCTGCTAAGGAATATTTTGGTATTTATGAAACCTTTTTACCTTTAATCTATGCAAGCAGTGGAATCTTTGGGTCAAAGAGCATGGGCATTTTAGTCACTCATTGTAATTTCCAATTGTTTTCCATGATAATCAGACCACTTCACAATTCTGTCAACTATATTAGTCATTCAGCAGGCATTTATTAAGTACTTATTATGTGTCAGATTCTGTCCGGAGTGCTGGGGATACAAAGAGAGACAGCCTCTGTCCTCAAGGTACTTACATTCTATTGGAAGGAGAGAATAAGTCAAAAATTGTACATACAAGCTATATCCAGTGTACGTGAAAGATAATCTTAGAGGGAAAGTACTATTGGGGTTGGGGAGGGGCAGCTTGGAAAAGTCTCCTGCAAAATAAAGGGATTAGAACTGTTTTGAAGTAAGCCAAGAGGTGGAGATGGAGAGATTTTCAAGCTTGGAAGACAGACAGTGGAGAAGCCCATAGTCAGGAGATGTTCCTCATGTCTAAGGAACAGCAAGAAGGACATGCTGCTTAATCATAGAGTCTGTGGAGGGGAGTAAAGTATTGGGAGAGGGAGTGTCTTGCGTGAGGAACGGCAGAGAGGCCAGTGTCACTGGATCTCAGTGTTTGTGGGAAGGAGTGAGGTGTAAGAAGACTGGAAAGGTAGCAAGAGGCCAGGTTGTGAAGGGCTTTAAAAGTCAAAAAGAGAATTTTATATTTAATCCTAGAGATAATAAGGAGCTGATGGAGTTTATTGACTAGAGAGATGACATGACCAGACCTATGCTTGAAGAAGATCACTTTGGCAGCTGAGCACAGACAGGACCCAAGTGGGGCACCAACCAGATGACTATCTCAGTAATCCAGGAATAAGAGGATGAGGGTCTGCATATCAGGGTAAGGGAAATGTGAGTGGAGAGAAGATTTATTTTGAGGGCAGAAATGAAGAGATCTGGCAACAGATTAGATATTTAGGGTGGGTATGAGTAGGGAGTCAAGGATGGCACCAAAGCTGAAAGCCTGAATCATTGGAAGGATAGGGGTGCCCTTGACAGTAATGGGGAAAGTAGGCTGAGGAATGGGTGGTGGTGAAGATAATAAATTTTATTTTGAATTTCAGATAATTATGGGTTATTCAGTTTGATAAATGGATGAGATTGGAGTTCAGGGGAGAGATTAGATTGGATATAAAGATCTGGGAATGATCTGTCCATCTTTCCCCCTGCAACACTATTTCCATGTTTGTTATCTTTGTCAGTTTTCTGGAACAGATATAAAACTTCAGAGTTGTTTTGATTTCTACAACCTTTATTATCATTGATTTTGTTGTTTTTGTTTTTTAGTCATTTAGTCATGTCTGACTCTTTGTGACCCCTTGGACCATAGTACATCAATACTGTCCATGGGTTTTTCTTGGCAAAGATACTGGAATAGTTTACCATTTCCTTCTTCAGTGAATTAAGTTACTTGCCCAGGGTCACATAGCTGGTAAGTATCTGAGGCTGGATCTGAAATCAGGTCTTCCTTACTTCAGACCTGGCACTCTATCCACGGAGCCATCTAGCTGTCATTGATTTGGAGCAAACTACTTAATGGTTGTTTATAGTTTGCCATTTTTCTTTTAAAAAAAACTGTTCATGTCCTTGGCCCATTGATTTATCATGGAATGGCTCTTGGTCTTACACATTTGTGCTAGTTTCCTATATATTTTAAACATCACACCCCTATCAGAGATATTTGATACAAAGATTTTTCCCCCCAATTGACAGCTTCTCCTCTTGTACTTTTTTGTTGATGCTAAAACTCCTCATTTTTAATATGCCTTTGAAGATTTCAGCCACAAATAAATCCGATGAGGTTAAGATTAGGCGTTAGAAGAATTCCTTTGGCAAGATTCATAGACTCAGATTTAGAGCTGGACCTCATGTCCAGGCCACTCCTTTTACAGATGAAGAAACCTAAAAAAATAAAAGTCAAGTGACTTGTCTAAGGTCACACAAGGTAGTAAAACAGTAGACGTTGGATTCTATTCCAGGTCTGAGTTCAAATTTTGTTCTTCAATGCCCTACTGTTTTCATAGATATTCGTAAGTAATCATCCCTGTATCAATATCTAGATGAATTTTCCCTCTCTGGGGAAAGGGGCCATCTACTCTACCTGGTCTGTATCTAGGATACCCTCCTTATTTTAGACATAAGAAAACTGACCTCAGAAATGTGAAGTGACTTCCTACATTAAGTAACAAGGTCGTACTTCAGACCCAACCTCTCCTACCCTAGATACTGGGCTCTTTCCACAATATCACACAAGCTAAAAGATGGTGTAATCCTAGAGAGTAGGATCTAATTTTTCTGGTTGTTGTTTTAGTTTGGTTGGTTGCTTGGTTTTTTTTTTTTTGCCATTCTTTGTATCCCTAGCATTTAGCATGGTGTCTGGCACATAGTAAACTCTTAATAAATACTAGTTGACTGATTAATTAAAGGCTTTCAACTTTCAAAGTCCTGGAATTTCATTCTAAGTAGGAAAAATCAACCTACTGTAGGAAGAAGATGCTGATTTGTGAAAGTTGCCAATACATGTCTCTAAATTCCTTGTTTCTTAGACTGTGATAGACTAGAGTTTTAAAATCTTATCTCATTTTTAAGCTTCTTCCACTGTAAATCACATCCTTAGCAAACCTTAGCATTATATAAATGCTAACAGATAATTTTGTAGAAGCCACGTGTAAACTCTAAGCTGCTATGTAGCTATTAGCTATCATTACAAAAGTTAAAGCCATGAGAACATGTACACTCTCCACTTATGTCCTGAGCATAGTGTGGAAGAAAAAACAATGGGTTGGCTTAAGGAGACACCTTTTTTGATTCTAGGCCCTCACTCAGGGTGACCCTAGAAAAGTTAAGGAATCATGGATTTTGAGTTGGAAAGAGACATTAGAGGGTATCTAATCTAGTCCTCTCCTTTTAAAGGTGAGGAAACTGAGTACCAGAGATTTTCAGCGGCTTATTAAGTAGAAGGTTCTGGATTTGAACTAATGTCCTTTGACACTAAATACTTTAACTGTCTATTGTACTGCCTTGCCTCCCTAAATCATTTAATTTCTCTTAACTTCATTTGTTTTGTCTGTAAATTGGGAAAAAAGGAGTACACATCTGTTGTGTACCCTGCAGGGGAAGAAATAACTTTGGAAATGTTAAATCCTTAAAGAAATGGTGGGGGTGTCTTTAATAGCAAGGCTACCCACAATGCCTGTTGGTTTCCCTGTACTTCCTACCAGCTGGGAAAAGCCAGTTTGGTACTCATTGAAATTGATGGAAGCAGTTTTCCTGCCCTTTTTCTTGATCTTAGGGAGGAGGAAGAGGCAGGCACATTACTGATGTTCTGTGTGGCAGCAATGTGGTCTGAGATGGATCTGCTCTTGCAGTTTTACCTGAATGTGCTTGTTTTGAATTTTCCTTGTTAAGATGCTATCATGGAGTTACTTCCATTTCCACCAACTGTATTGATCTCCTGTGCGTGTTTAGTTTTTATCTGTTCTACTGAAACTGCTGGAGATCTGATCGATCCTGAGGAAACACTAACTGGCTGTTGTGTTATTTTTGGCATGGGAATAGGAAATTTCAAATGGCTTTCAGCTGCCCTGTAAATAGAGGAGCCGCTGAAAAGTAGCCAAAAGTCAGCATACTTTTGAGTAACAACCATGTGAATTGATTTGAATTCTTTTCATTCCACCATGCATATCATTTGATTGCTTGAGGAAATGTTTTAAAAGGATATATGACATTAATATATCATTTAAAATTACTTTTTGGTATATGAAACCACAAAACCATCAGGCAGTTAGATAATTTTCAATGTAACACTTTATTTTTCTTGCTTGAAAAATCAATTCCTATTTAACATATCAAATTATCAAGATTAATTTCTGGTTGGCCACAAGGTCAATAAGAACTGACGATATTATGTGGAAACTTAAAAAAGGACCAACCTACCACAATTTAGGATTGTATTAATAGAAGGATAGTGTCCTACTCATGAGATCTAATTGTTCTACTATACTGTGGCCTAGAGTATACTAAGTCGAGTGTTAGAGGAGTATAGTAAATCCTATCAGGAGGGTTACTTTCATTTCTAGGAGCCAATGGTAACATCTCATTTTATAAACCTTTTAGGTCTACAAAGCTTCTTTCCATTTAAGTCCAACTTCCCTTAGCCTGGAACTGAAATCTGTCTTTCACATAGCATTCACCTTCCCCAGCTACTGTGACAAGAATAGTCATTGTGGACTTCGTGTGCCTCCTGCTCTGGGTTAGCCACTGTACTTAAATGCTTTACCAATACTATATCATTGATGCTCACAACAATCCCGGGAGGTAGGGGCTGTTATTGTCTCCTTTTTATAGTTGAGGAAATTGAGGCAAACAGTAATTAAGTGATTCACCCAAAGTCATACAGCTAGTCACTATCCGAGTTGAGATTTGAATTCAGTTCTTCTGGACTCCAGGCCCAGTGCGCTGTCCACTGCACACTACAGGGTGTCCCAGGCTTTGACAGCTGTCCTTGATCTAGTGCCTTCACATGTGGAGAGTCCTACCATTACTTTTTCTCATTTGAACCTCTCATAGCAATTCCAAGGTAGATAGAATAAGAATGACAGGGAAACTGAGGCTCAGACGTGAATTATCCCTGATAGCACAGTGAGTTACTATTGATGCCAGAATTTAACAGAGTCTCTTGATTCTGAATGCAGCATTTTCCTTTGGTTTCATATGTCCTTTCTACTCAATCAACAAGAATTTATTAATTGCTTACAATGTGCCAAACATGGTGCCAGGCTACAAAGGTGAAAAATGAATACTCTCGTGGAGCAATGGGAGGACATATATGTGTAGATGTGATATCTCTATATATGTTCATGCCATAAATATATAGAGAATGAGTACAAAGTTAAATTACAAGTGGTCTACCCTTACATGAGACTTTATGCAAAAGTAGGTGGTACTTGAGCTTAAAGGAAGACAGGGACTCTTTGAAGTGGAGGTAAGGAGGGAAGTCATTCCAGGCATGGGTGAAAGCTAGTGTTAGAGTCAGTAGAGGGGAATTGGAGTGTTCTGTGTGAGTTATAGAGAAAAGTTCAGTTTGGTTGGATCACAGAGTGGGCCAGGGGTAGTAGGATAGTAAGATTCATTAAGAGCAGAAAGATAGACTGTGCCAAAGTCATGTAGGGCTTTTAAAAGCTAAACAGGAGCTTATATTGGATGGAGGTAATAGGGAACTGGTGGAATTAATTGAATAAGGGAGTCATGTGGCAAATTGACAATTAAGGAAAATTGCTTTGGCATCAAAATGGGGGATGGCCTGGAATAGTTGGAGACTTGAGAAGTAATAGAACCAATTAGGAGACTGTTGGCAATAACCTAGGTAAGAGGTGATATGGTCCTTTGCTGTGTTAATTGAGAGCTAGGATCAGAAGTCTGAGATGTTGTTTTTGTATCCCCAGTGCTTGTTTATTAGCACAATGCCTGGAACATAGGCACTTAATGAGCATTGATTGACAGTGAGCGAATTGGTAGAAATCTACCAGCTCTCTTATTTTAAAGGTGAAGGTTTCTACCATTTCTACTGAACAGATACGTGGGATGAAGGAGAGTTAAGAGGCAAAAATAATGCTGAGATCATGATCCCAGAAGACTGGAAGGAAGTATGACAATGCCTTTGACAGAAATAGGAAAGCTTGGAGGTTTTCTGGGAAAGAGAATTCAGCTTTGGACATTGTTGACTTTAAATTTGAAGTGTCTGCAGGACATCTAGTCTAAAATGCCTAATTTTCAGTTAGTGATTCGGGACAAGATGGGGTTGATGTGAGTGTAGATGGAGAAGAGTAGAGAGTGTAGTCAGAGAAGAGAAGAGGTCTTAGGACAATAGGTAGGAAGAGAGAGTCGTGTTGTGAGAACCCAAATAGGAACGAGGATCTAGAAGAGGGTGGTCTTGGAGCTGTTAGACTGAAAAGGATGAAGACTCAAGGAAAAAGGGGATAAGCTTTTTTTTAACACCTGCTGTGTGGCAGGCATTGGTCTAAGTGTTTCAAAATTCTTCTCCCATTTGATCCTCACAAAAATTTTGCAAGGTAGGTGCTGTTATTATTTCCATCTTAGAGTTGGGGAAACTGAGGCAAACAGGTTAAGTGACTTGCTCAGGGTTACAGCTACTAAGTGGTCAGACTAGATTTGAAGTCAAATCTTCCTGACTCCATGCCCCAGGGCTCTATAAATTGTGTCCTTTAGTGGCCTTGAGGGAAAAGCCTCAGATTTGGCAATTAAGAGATCATTGGTAACTCTAGAGAGAGCAGTTTTGGTTATGTGATGATTTTGAAATCTAAACTGAAAAAAAGGTTTGTTTTGAGAGTGAGAAAAGTGACATTGACAGGGCCCTTACTATATGCCAAGCGCTCTGCTAATTACTGGGGATAGATATTCAGTTAAACAATACAGCCCTTACCCTCAAGAAGCTTACATCCTAGTGGTGAAGGTAGCACTAGGAAGCTGGACAGGGCCAGGGAGAAGTATGCCGTCTGTGGGTCAAGGAGGTGTCCAGAGGGTGAGCTGAGTGAGGAGTGAATGAATACCTTTAGGACCCCTCATGAAATGGCCATCTGGACTAAGGGGTCATCAGTCTGGAGAGCAGACTCAGTGGAGCAGGTTTTTCCAAAGGTGCTAAGGGGCCTGGAAGCCGTGTCATGAGAAATAGTTGAAAGTGTTAGGGTTGTTTAATGCAGAGAAGACTGATGAGACATGCTTCAAGTAGGATCATGTATTGGAAAAGAGGAGGACCCAAAGCATAGAGTTTTTGGGGAGAGGGAAATTGTTTTCTGGATTGGGGAGGGTGTAGTTAGAAAGAAAGCAGGACCTGCTCTGGGTGCATATCATATCTACCACCTCTCCCCTCCCCCATGAGCACATCACTTAATTCTTTTGGGTCTCAGTTTCTTTATCTGTAAAACAGAGATTGTTCTACCTGAGATAGCTAGAACAAAAAGTTGTTGTGAGAACCAAATAAAGCATTCTGCAAACTTTGAGTTGCTATGTCAATATTAAATTTAGCAAACATTTACTAGGAATCCACTATATGCCATTGGGATTACTAAGGCAAAAATGAAACCATCAAAAAGCTTATATTCTACTGTACTAATGGAGAAGGAATGAATTCAACAATGCAAAACCCAGCAATAGATAATTGAGATAGGGCTTTTTCTTTGTGGGAAAATAACTTTGAAGTTCTGGTTTCTAGTTTTAGCTTTTGTCCTTGACTAACTTAGTCTCTCTTGGACAGATGATCTCTATGACTCCTTCTAGTTCCAGAATTTTGTTATTTTGTGACGTCTTGGTCACAGATGGATGAAGTAACAGAAAAGACAAGGAGCTGGAATAATCTTCAAGAGAGAATATGAGAACTGGAAATAATGAATTTAAATAATTTCTTCTGCTCTTTTCTGATTCCTCCCTTCTCAATTAATTGCTTTGCATTTCATACCTTGTACCGATAGAGAACAATGAGATCACAGATCAATAACATAAGCAACATTTCAATATTCAGACTGATTCTCAAGGAATGAATTTTACAGACGAGAGAGACTTAGATTCTACTTCTCTGTTACAGGTTCTTGGGTCTTGTTGAAATAGTAGCAGAGGAATCAGAGAATTGGAAGTGACTTTAGAATTCGTATTTATTCTTAAATATTGATTCCTTCTCATTTTACATTATCTGCATTTTCCAACCTAACTTTCCCTTCCCATCATCCCTTATAGTAAAGAATAAGGAAGATAACCACAAAACAGTTCAGTAAAACTAACCAGCGCATGAACCCAGCATTATAGGAAGTTTTCCACAGTCATAGTGATTCCTCACCTCTCTTTCCATATTTCTTTTAATTTTCATATGCATTGTTTCCCATAGAACAGTTATTTATTTTATAGTTCAGTATTCCATGTGCCCCAATTGTTAGCTATTTCCTGATTGTATCTATTTTGTTTCTAGGGTTTTGTTGTTCCCCAAAATAATTCCCTAAACATTTTGGTGTATTTGAGAACTTTTTCTTTATCAGTGACCTCTTTGGAGTCCATGCCTAGAAGCAGAATTTCTGGACAAAATATAACATATGTTTTCGTCATTTAGATGTAATTGATTTTAAATTTAAATGCAGGACTTCATATGCAGTTTAGCTTATTTATATTAGACTTATTTGAGCCTCTTAAAGTATTTTTGTCTGATTTTATTATCCAGGTTATTAGTTATTCCATTTCCATGTTTCTATTATTTGCTGATGTAGGAGGCATTGTTTTCTTTAAGCTTTAATTATAGTCATCTATAAAAAGGTTGATCGGAATAGGGCAAGAGCTGCCTTCTGTGTTAGAGCACTCGAGAGATCCTTTCGGATTCCCTGAGTGATTGCTGTTTAGCTACAGATCTACCTGCGGCTGTGGCTGTGCTACTTTTCTCCACCACATCGGAAAGATTGTTTTCCTACTGGAAAACTATGCATACTCTGTTACAATTGTATCCTTTTCTCAAGTTACAAGTCTCAGGTTTTGGAAGTAAATGAAGTGTAGAATTTTTTCTAAAGTAAAAATGCATGCCACCTAGTGGATAGATCAGAAGAGAATCAGCTGACTGGACAAATTATTAGCCCATATGAAACAAAAGCACTGATTTGTTTTTAGCTTTGATAGTGTAGCAAGTTAGCCACTTCATAGAAAATTTAAATAATGTTACAGTTATCTAACTTTATAATTTTTAAATTATTTCCCCCAGTAACATTTTTTCAAGATATTATGGAATTATTTTTGAAAAATTTTTATATGCTTTTGTTTTTACTGCATTTTAAGAGAAGATAAATAATACTTATTTTATATAAAATCAAAATGACCTTAAATTAATCAACTTTAAATAGATCATTTTGCAAAGTTCAATGTTATTGGCATCCTTCTTTCCTTCCTTTCTCCCTCCTACTGAATTTAGAGGGAAATGGAGGGCAGGGCCATCCTCACAAAGGACACACTTAAAAGGACACATCAGTCCCCAAAGAAAGCCATTTAGAGAACACTTGGGACTCCAGACCATTGCTATTACTTGCCTATGGAACACTGCTGACCCTAGAATATATCTCTTCTTTCACCCTCCTTCTCTCTTCTTATCCATAGTGACTCTGGCTTGTCATATGATGTTTCTGACAGACTTTCCTTGCCTTGAGCCAGTAAAGCTTCAGCCTATACCATTGAGAACTCTCAGATTGCCTAGATAGCAGTATGCCTGAAAAATATATAGGTATGTTAATGATTTGGATATTCTGCATATAGCAGCCACAAAAACCAAAAGCTAATGCTATCCTTGACTGTATTAGGGAAGTCCAGAGATATGGAGATGATGGTCTCAGCGTTCTCTCTTGTCAGACAATATCTAGAGCAAAGGTTCTTATCCTTGTCTGTGTCATGGACCCCTTTTGCATTCATGTGACATCTATTGACCTCAGAAAAAATGTTTTTTAAATGCTTAAAATAAAATCCACAGGATTATAAGAGAAGCCAATTACATTAAAATATAGTTATCAAAGTATTTCAAAGGGGGGGAGAAAATGTTTGCTGGGCCCAGATTGAGAACTTCTGACCTAGAATATGATGTTCAGGTCTGGACCTTCTAATTTTTCTAATAGGGGTTACGAGCTCCTGCCCTAGGGTCCAGATTGGCAGGGCACAGTGACCCAGAGGGAGAAGAGTAGATCGACCATCACGGCCTGAGATGACGGGCAGCACTTGCCTCTCACCTTGGCCATTGGACACATTTGCTTACATTTTTCACTGAAGAATGACAGATGCAAGCAGGAGAAATCCTATCCTTTCCTGATAGTATTCTTTGGCCAAAGGCAGCCTCAACATGACTGAGAAGCCGCTATTAAAGCTATTGACTGGAGTGCCTTACTTCTCCACCATAGAAGCCCAGCTGTCCTGCCATCTTCACTGTGTCGTCATCCACTTTGTGGAATATGTGCATCCTGAAAAGATGTGTATGTATAAATATATACGAATATATGCATATTCATATCTATATAAAATGGTATATTAGAGAAGTTTATTATCTTAAAGAAATCTTGTGGTAAAACCTTGTATAATGCAAACTAGTCTTTCCCCTTTATAACTCTGAATTTTTGCAGATGAGTGTGTGTGTGTGTTTTAATGGAACACATCTGTATACAGTTTTTAGTGAATGAAATGGAATCTTGGTGAGAGGTTTTTTCCTCCTTTCTTTTTAATCATTGTTTTATGACTAAATAACCAAAAAGAGAATGTACTAAAGTTCAAACACAGAATAAAAAAAATGAAAGGATTTATAATGTATCATGCAGTGTTTCTGGGTTGAAGTCTTTGAATCTGTACCAATTCATTAGGAATAAAAAAAAGAAATTATGTGAGAGGGTCTATCTTTCTCTATGATTAAAACATTCAATGACATTAAATTAAGGATGTTAACTAGGTAGGTACCATTTACTAAGCAAGATGGTTGCTGGTTTTGATGGCTTTCTATGGAAAGTGACGGGAAATATCCATCGTGATTCCAATCAGTTTCAGTTACAATTTTCATTAGTGTAGATAGGAAAGTTTTGGGTTTTTTTTTAAACTCCTAGAGGAAGCTTGCTCAAGTTTGGGGCTAAGATGTGTTTGCCGGCCTGTAAACATTTGTGCCATGGTGATTTTTTTTTAACCCTTTAATATGAGGAATGCAGTAAGTGAAGAATGCTTTTTCATACCTTGTCAGAAGGGTCAAATTCTTTCTGAACTTAAAAGAAAGGAAAATAAATTACTGACAAGACAATCTTAGCAATGAAAAATCTAGGTCAGAGGGAGTTAGAGTATAACTAGTGGTTTTCTGAATATAGACATAGATTTTTAGGGTGACGGTTTTCCTGTCTTACCTTTCATTTGATTCTGATGCTTCCTGTGGTGGAGAGTGTTAATAGCTACCCACTGTTGAATTCTGATCAAGCTCATTTCTCCCTGAAACCCATGCTGCTTGAGGCGACTCCATTTGTGACCTTGATTGAGGAGATTTTACTATGTATGCTAATTGAAGTGTTGGTTTCCTTACATTAGCATCTTTCTAAGCAGGTTTGTAAATTTGTCATGCTATTTAGCTGAGCATCTAAATGTAATGGGGTCTAGTAATAGTTTGGAATTTTGTAGAGTAGGTAAAGACACATGGGCTAATAAGGTAGACAGGAGAAATGTATAGTTATAAAATATATATATGTAGCAAGCAATGGTGAAGATTGAGTAGAAAATGTACTGAGCAAATCAAGAGGAATTTTACAAATAAGTGTAGACTTTGCCTTGTCAGGAAGGAATCTATTGCCACATGTTGGGCAGGATAAGGAGGCTACCCAATGGATATGAAATGCTGCAGGCACAGTGGGTCAGTGAGGTGTGGGATGACAAGAGGGACCATAATTTAGGTTAATCTGGTTATTTTCAATCCCAGCCCACACCAAAATTGTATTATACTGAGGGGGCTGGGTAGAGAGATGGTTTGAGAGGGTATTAATCATAGTGTAAAAGAAATTAAAAAATCATTTATGAACATTTGCCCAAATTCTCATCTTCTGTAAGATTTTTGGTTCTTCTTTCAAAGAATTTACAAATACAGTTGAAAAGTTTAGGTAACCATATTTTAAATAATTAGTCATAGAGAATAAAATGCCAAACTCAGTCAGGATGATCTGAATTGAAGACATACCTCAGTTTTGTTAATGTAGAAAGCGTTATCAGGAGTTTCTTGGATAGGTGAAATTACACATCTGTGGCCTATTCACGTTTAAAATAAATTCTTGCATCAACAAACGTAATTCAGGGAAATAATGACTTTAATGAACTTCTTACCTTTCTGTGCTGGCGCATGGATCCAAGTACATGTGATAATAATGGCCATTTATAAGTGCTCATTAAGTGTCTCCTTTACATACGTGTGCATCCACACATATGAGCTTTTTAAAGAAACCTTGTGGTAAAACCTTGTATAATGCAAACTAGTCATTCCCTTTTATAACTGAATTTTTGCAGATGGTGTGTGTGTATGTGTGTTTGTGGGTGTGTCCGTTAGTGGAATACACCTGTATATGATTTTCATCCCTGGAAATCTTCAAGCAACAGCTGTGTGAAACTTGGCGTGTTGCAGTGAGCCTCTTCCCCAGGTATGGGTTGAACAAAATAGCCTCTCAAGTGCCTTGAAAATTTAGTGCTTCTATCATTTATAGATGTAAAGCAGTTCAGCTTTGTGGGGGTTCCATTTGTTTGTGATAAAGATTGGTGATGGTACTTGCTGGTCATCCTTTCTTCAGGGAATTTTGAAAAGATTACTATGGTGACCTTGATTAAACATATTTCTCTTAACACTTCAAACTTGAATAAAGTGTTCTGCATCCTGATTGAGTCTCCTTTTCTCTTTCTTTAAACATGCATGTGATTTTTTTTTCCACAGAGATATTGTAAGGAACATCATCAGGTTGTCATGACAACAGTTGCATACTGTGAGGAAAAACTCTTTAAAATGACCGGCTTCTGGCCTCTTATCATTGATATGTAACGATACTGGAATTAAACAAGGCTACCTAATTTGCAAATATTATCTAGAGTCTATCTTTTAGAACTGTCCTTTCTGGGTTACAAACCATGCCTTTTGAAATTGCACAAATTCACTGCTGGATAAAAATTGTATACTGCTCAGAACTATACTACTAGGTGATGGTTAATTGGAAGGGGGGTGGGTGAACAAGAGGGTAAATCAGTGCCAGCTCTTCATCTTAGAATGCCTATGTGTAAATTCCCAAGGACATTCAACAGAGAAATATTCAGGTTAAAGAAGAAATAATTTATATTGATGTAGGTGAATTCTCTCTGGTGGTTCGTTTTTTGTTTTTTGTTTTTTTTTACTTTCTCCTAAAACTTCTGAGTGAAGGAAGGATCACTGATTTATGAGGATAAACTCTCACTTGTAAAAATCCCTTTGATTCAGTGATATTTATTCTTCCCGTCTCTGCTGAGAAAAGAAACATAACCAGCCAGAAGAGTAAATAACCTTCTAGTAAGTCCTGTATTATACTTTGGGGCAACTCCGTGGCACAGTGAAAAGAGCACTGGCCCTGGGGGCAGGAGGATTGAGTTCAAATGTGGCCTCAGATACTTGGCACTTACTACTTGTGTGACCCTGGACAAGTCACTTAACCCTGATTGCCTGGCCAAAAAAGAAAAAAGAAAAGAGCATATTAGCAGTAGTCCTTCATCTGATTATACTTTAAGCAGAAATACATAGGTCAGAGTTTTGTATGAGGACATATTAGAAATAATGAGTTTTGAATTTTTTCTATTGACAAGTTCCTAATCAACAACTAGTAGAGGAAATATGTGTGTTTCCTTCCATATGTTTCCTGCTTAGTAATTCCCTATTGAGAAACTGGATTATCAGTTCTCTCTCTATTTAGATTAGGGCTGCCCATCCTGGTCAAAAGCTAAGAAGTCTCTAGTATTTTTTGACATGGGTCATGATAAGTATTTCTGCCCAGATGGTTCATGCCTTATTCAGTTACCTAAGCTTCATTTTATTGTGAACTTGACAGATGTCAACAAACCTGAATCATTTCTTTTAAAAAGAATGGAAAAAGAGGATTGTACAAGACATCATCTCCTAATTCATTTTCTTTTGTGGTTGGCTAGCTGGAGTACTCTTGTGTTTTATCATGGCCAAGAGAAGAGAAGGCTGGGGGACTTGGGGGGAATGTGAAGATTGTCTGTCATCATGTGGAGAAGGTATTAGATTTATTCCATTGACCTCAAAGGGCAGAACCTATAGTAATGGTGGAGATTGCACAGAGGCCTCCATGTCCTTAATGAATCTACCGTGTTCCGAAATGGAATGAGCAGCCTCCTGAAATGATGAGTTCCTCTTCCTTGGCCACCGGTCAGTCATGTCCCAGCAAAGATTCCTTTTGTATAAGGATTTGGAATAGAGCCAACCAGGTGGCTTAGGGGATGGAGAAAACATTAGGCTTGGAGTTTATGAGACCTGAATTCAAATCTAGTTGCAGGCACTTACTTGCTGTGTGACTCTGGATAAGTCACATAACCTCTGTCTGCCTCAGTTTCAATCTCTACAAAATGAAAATAGTAATAGCGCCTACCTTCTAGGATTGTTGTCAAAATCCAATGAGATAATATTTGCAAAGTACTTGTTATTATTAGGCCAGTACCTGGCATATAATAGGTATTTGAAATGCTTTTTTTCTCCTCTTCCAGCAAGTCTATTCCAACTCTCAGATTTTGTGATTTTGCAAGATCATGTTTAGTGTTTTCAAGGACATTATATTTTAATCTCAGCAGGGTACAAGTTTTAGTGGAGCATTTCCCTTCACTGTGTTCGAGAATCGAGCATTAAATGCCAGAGCATTATGATATGCAGTAGACTGTCAATTTATAACCTTTACCCTCAAGGACTAGGACTGTCGTTTCCAACAATGAAACCGTTACAACAAATTTTCTCAAAAAATCAAACAAGCAACACATTGGAAATTCACATTGGGGTTTCAAATGGGCTTATTGATTATATGGATTGATGCTAAAGTGGACTGAGGTAAGAATAGATATCACAGTGTTTGAAAATTGTGTGATCCAACCTTGGTTTAGGGCACTTTGGAGTGTTTTCAGTGATTTTAAAGGATTTTAGGAAACTTCTCAAAATGCAATTTGTTTTTGTTTAAAAATGAGAACATCTACCACTCAGGATCTTTAAGTAGTAGTCTGGATATGAAGGTGTTCTGAAATCAGAATAGCAGAAATAGAGAGTTAACAGCTCAAAAAGAAATAAAATGTCACTGGTTTTAGATTCTCAGTGTTTGCTTCCAAACTACTTTGTAATTTTACTTTATTTTTATATTTTTCAGTTATTTAAGTTGGATTTCCAAGGTTCTAAGGAAAACTTAACTTAAGGGTCACCATTCATTGTCCCTGAGAAGGCTATTATTACGGACTCTAAATATTCCCTCTCTTTTCCCCTAACCCTTTTCTGAATCCCCTAGCATTTCAGAGAGTTATATTTTTGAGTTATAGCTATACTTTGTGCCATTTTGACTGAGAAATAAATGTAGATTAAAAATACTGTTTATACTACATATCATATTTTTCTTTCCTATCACCAGTAACTTCCTATCACTTCATAACTAAATTATGAAGAATAAAGCTTTTGAGAGGAATATCCTATTTTAGTCTACTCAGAGGTTCCCAAAGTGGGCAGTACCAACCTCTGGGAGGCAATAGAATGATCCAGGGGAGTGGTAGTAGCTTTGGGTGCATTTGGGGATTGTTGAGAAAAAATAAGAGGGCTGTGGAAGCATGAGGAAAGAAGATAAGAAAATTTTGAAATTTGTGCATGTTTCATCTGTTGTGAAACAGAGTTAAAGTCATAGTGAGTATATTATTTTCCAAAACACACACACAAAATGCAAGTCCACCAATAACAAGCAAGTATTAGCCAATAAGTATGTCTTGAATTGTCTGAAGTCCAGCATACAGGAATATGTATGTGTAATGACTTATTTACAATATGATACTGTACATTTATATGAGTCAATATCACATGATCAGAATTTCAATGTAGGAAAAAACCCACAAATTTACAATAAATTATTAAGTGCTAGATATATCATTTAAAAATATTTTATATATTTTTGAAATGCCACCAATTTTTACAAAAAAAAATATTAAAGCATTAAAGAAAGTAAATTTCCAGGGGGATGCTGAGTAACTTTTTTTAAAGGGCATGTAGGTCAAATTAAGTTTGGGAACCTCTGCTCTACATGGACACTTCTAATGTGTCCTTGTGACTTCTTTAATCAGTTAGTTACTTCAAGTATGACCACTTGAATACTTTCATTGATTGAATGATCAAAGTGCAGATTTGATAAGGCATATAGGATTGATAGGGTCCGTGCTCAGTTGTTTCAGGTCCAGTTGTTCCAGAATCTAATATTTCTAAATAAAACATCCTCCCCTAAAATTAAGCTCAAAAAAAAATTTCTGAAACATGAAATTTTATCTAAAAACTTAAAATATTTTTTCCTTCTCCCATTTGGATAAAATGACAATTTATGTTGTCATTTAGTCATTTCAGTTCATTTCTATCTTAGCTTGGACTTTGTTGTCTGTTGAGGGTTGGGTAGTGAGATGCTTTCACTTGAATGGAAATTTAATTCCTGAATTTGCTAATCTTCTTGCCAAATCCAGCATCTAAATTATAGTACATGATATTAAATGGAATTTATTGCTATAATATATCTGGTTAGCAGTGAGGCTGCCAGCTGGAGGAGAATGTTATAAAACCATTGCCACATTGTTTTATACAGACTTTATTATAAGCCACACTTTAAAAATACAAAATTATTTGTTTAGAGACACCCCATCCTAACAAAATACTCCACTCTTAATCCCTGCATTGTGTTGGAAATTTTTTATAGTTGAAAAAAACCCTATTAATTATTTGAGTTTATTGATTCTGTCAACAGTAAAGATGACTAATCTTGCTGGTACCATCTTTAGGATGTGTAGGATAGTGTTCAGGAAAGTGGTCTGTCTGGATCAGAGTCAAGAGAAGGAACTTAGTTAAGATAACAAAGCAGTTGAACTTTATTAACCAAACTCTGTTCCATGAAGCAGCAAAATTTAGTCCCTGTTTTTTTACAAGCATTTCTTCTATGATCCGAACCTTTTCTCTGTTTCCATCTCTCAGCAAACCCATAATGGTCCATTGTGTTTAAATGGCTTCATATGTTCTGTTGTCACCTGTTTCAGTATGGAGGATCTGGTCTGGAATTCCTTCATTGCTTCTTCTCTTGAAGTAGAACATCCAATCAGCTAGCTTACCCTTGGTCATGTAATTATAGATGAGAGATGCAGAGAAGGGTATTTTTCTCTGTGGTACCATATAGAGGATATAAATGAGTTGATTAGATTTTTAGACTTAATATCGATGTACATGCCTGTCCAAATACTAATTCTTACTTTAATATTAAAGTGCAGACTTCCATCAGAGTAGTTGGGGATTAGCTTTTCCTATTACCTTTTGCTCTTTAAGAGCATATTACTCCTCAGATTACTCCTGGTGAAACCGGAGACCAAATTGGAAGTGAAATTGAAAAGAATTGCCTTTTATTATTTTTCTTGTCCTTTTACCCATGTCCCAAAATCTAATAATACCCAAGATGCAAATATTATAAACAGTGTCTAATAGTTTTCTCCCAAATAAACAGTAAAATGTTGTTTGGCTTATAGGCTGGCCCATTTATACTTTTCCAGTCTTTTTTTCACCTTCCTCCCCTCCTCATACTCCATTGACTCTCCTCCTTTCTGTTCCTGGCACACAGTGCTCCATCACCTGATTCCAGACATTATCACTGGCCGTATCCTATTCCTGGACTCTTTTCCTCCTCATCTTTGCCTCCTGGCTTCCTTAAAGTCTCAACTAAAATCACTTCTTCAACACGAAACCTTTCCTGATGAACATACAATGTTAGTACCTGTCCTTTGAGATGATCTTACTTTTTTCCAGTGAATTTGTTTATAAATAGTTTTCATGTTGCCTTCTCCCATTAGACTATTAATTCCTTTAGCACAGTACATTCCTTGAGAAAACCAAAGCAGCAAAAAGGAGAGGTATGCCCTTTAACTTTTGTCATATGTTGCTTACAAATACATTGTTTATTGAAATTGACCAGAATTTTGTTGCCCCTTCATGTTAACTTAATGTATCTTTCATTAGTCATTGTTTTGTTAGTAAACGGAGTAGCGCTAACGTTTGGTGCTTCCCTCTACTTCATTCTTTTTACTTCATTCTCCCACTAGTCCTTGCTTCACTATGACAAGCAAGGGCTTGGGGCTACGTTACTTCAGATCCACTTGTGGGGGGTTGTACTAGATCCCCTTCTTTCTCCTGCCTCTGTTGGCTTCTGGATGGGATAAGGGAGGTTGGGCTGGTTTCCATGGTTCGAATCCCCTCAAGATCTGCCATATTTACCTACATGAGCATTCAGCTCCTCTACTAAGTCTTTGCCCCTCTCTCAACTTGTTCATGGAGTTCAGAACTAGACAGAGAAATTTGCTTTCTGAGGGCTTTTTGTATTAGCATCAGTCATTCTGGACCTATTTCAAGATATGTGTTGTGTTTTCTATGGGAGAACTGGATTTTCTCTTTTCACATAACCATTTTAATTGTAACCCATTGAGGAACAGAGAAGTAGAGAAGAAATTAGTGGTAATTAAGAACCAAACAATGTAATTTAAAGTGAATTTGGATTCTGGAGATAAGAATTGGGGACAGATGATGAGTTCATGATGTCTCACTTTCTA
This sequence comes from Potorous gilbertii, assembly GCA_028658325.1. Classification (NCBI taxonomy): domain Eukaryota; kingdom Metazoa; phylum Chordata; class Mammalia; order Diprotodontia; family Potoroidae; genus Potorous; species Potorous gilbertii. Next base: position 194,728,072 of record CM053772.1, read on the forward strand.
CATGTGAAAAACTTTTCAAAATATTCTTCTACTACTTAATTTACCTCCCTTCTAAGACATCCATTTCCAAAAAAGTGTTAATGTGTTCAAGATTTTCTTTAATATATTTTACTTGGCAGATTACTGCTACTGGAAAAATTATTCAAAGCACATACCCCCTAATGATAGGTCACTAAGATCATCTTTGTGTCTGAAATATACTATGGACCTTTATTCATATTATAAGCAAAGAAAAATAAGAATTCTCCACTTTGACTTTTTTAATTGGTTCAACAAATTTTGATTGAGTCCTTACAACATTTAACACATTCTGGTAAATGCTATGGAGGATATAAAGATGAATATAAAGATACCTTATCCTTTATAAGTTTACAATCTACTTGATTATAGTTACAAACTTACATAAAGATTGGAAATGCTTCCTACATTCTGAAACATTGATATTGGTGAAAATTGCCACATTTTTTTTTCAATTATTGCCTCTACGTAGAAACTTTAAATATGGCTGTACTATCCTCAGGTTGAATTGCATCCTTTCCTTAATGCTTTAACATTGAAGTCATATTAAGGGCCTTTTTTTCCTTTTTTTGGTAATCGGAACCTGTGATTTCATTGGGATAGGGAACTCCATGTGAGAAAAGGTCCTGTACAAATGCAAATGAGCACTTTCTTTGCAATTTACAGTAGTAAAAAGTTGCATGGGGCAGCAAGAGAGTGTGTAATTTGCCCAGAGTCTCACTTAGGCTGAATAGGAAGTTAGCTCTTCCTGTTCTATGCTAGGTTACCTTTATAAGAATTACGCATTTCAAATGTAATAGTTTTTAAATCTTCTTTTAAAAGTGTATCCTCCTCTTCATCCCTGATCTATGAAATAGATACCACTTACATTTCATGATCTCTAATATTTGTAAATATCTACTTTTAAAATTCATATAAAAATAAATGCCTATTACACAGTGATCTCATAGGGTAGTGTAGAATGTTGGACTTAGAGTCAGAAAGACCCAGCTTGGAAACTCACTTCTGACATTTACTAGATGTGTGACCTTGGACAAGTCACTTAAATTCATTCATCTAGAAGAAGGGCTCTCATGATGTAATCTATATAAAACACTTTGCAAACTTAATATGAATAGTTATCATCATCAGTAATAGCAACAAAATGTAGTATTTTCTAGAACATGGTATGTATGTGGGCAGGGCATGGAAGTGGACAGGTCGAATGGTATAATCAGTGTTGTATGATTGACCTTAGGGAATGAGTGCAATTAATTCTTGCCCTGTATTTTCTAATTACCTCATATGTTTTGATTTTCAAATTTTACATTGTCAGAGACACTTCCTTCCCCCTCAGAATCTTTTATTTTATTCTAATTTTGGTGAGTGGTACTTTAAGCAACCATATATAACTTTCTTCTTCTCTTTTCCGATAGTGGATCATTTTATATTTGCATATTGTTTAGTGAACATTGTCTAAAGCAAAAATAGTCTCCAGACTATTGTAGAGAAATGTATTGAATAATGCAGCATGTTTAGTAGACAGTTTAGCTTATATCAGTCTTGTTCCATTTAATTAAGTGTTTTCACATAAAGCACCCAGAAGCCATTTGAATGAAACCGTTTTCACAAATGAGATAATGTATGTAAAACACTTTGTAACCGTAAAATACTATATGAACATGAACTCTTTTTATATAATACTTTGTTTTGAAAATAAGTGACCATTCTGTCCAACCAGTCTTACTGACATCCTGGAAATCACCCTTTTGATTAACTTATTTTGGCATTTCAACTTATTTGGCATTTATCATCAGATAAAGTACTTTATTTTTGTTGTCATGAATGGCATTTTATCAATGTTTTGGTCACATAAATTTGCTGGAAATTTCATTTCAGTGAGTCAAATGAAAAGATACTGAAGGAAGAAAGGAGACAAAAACAAAAACAAAAAAATGTCTTTTGGTGTAACATTTGTATGTGGGATTTGAGGAAGAGGAGGAAGAAAGGGAAGGAGAAGGAGATGAAGGACAAAGAAGAAAATAAGGTTATCAGTCAATTTGGGATGAATATATTTAAAAGAAGAAAATAGATATAATTGTTGAATAGCTTAGGATCTGAAATACATCAAACTTTCTAGCTGCTAGAAACTTCGAAGAATTTTAGCAAAAAGACCAGCTGCAGGTAAACTCATTTTAACAGTATTTACTATGAACATACTTTTTTAATGAGAAAAAAATATTTAAAGGAGCTTCACCAACCAAAATGGTGCTAGAATTTTATCACAACTCTTCACACAGTGTAACAGCAGGAAAGCCCTCACTGTGTAAAACATTTTTCTTTTCACTGGCTAGACAGCTGAAATTGTTCAGACTTGACTAACAAGTATCAGGGGGTTTTAAAAGCTAACTAGCTTTCCCAGCATCTTACAGGGTACTCTCTGATTCCCTGAGCACACAGTATGACCACCTGAGATAGTCCTTGCCACTCTCTTGGGCTGGGTTTCCTTGTTGCTTCATTTAGATTCCTGCCCTGCCTCAGTTGAACGTCCCATAGGTTTCATAACAGTTCCCTTATATTTATGAAGCCATCATCTTTGTGAGCTAGAGCTGTCAGCCTACGAATGATATGAAAAGTGCCATTTTTGAAGATATATTCGTAACATGTCCTGGCCAGGGGATGGAAACACAATATGGGATAGTGGACAGAATTGGCAGTCAGAAGACCTAGTTTCAGATCCCACCTTTGATACTAGCTACCTCTATAATTTTGGAGAGATCACTTTTTCTCTCTTGGAATTCTCATCTGTAAAGTAGGGCATTAGCCTAAATGGGCCATTCCAGGTCTAAATCCTATGAAAGAAATTATATGTAAGGGAAACTCTTCTTTGTTACAAGAGTGGAATGGAGTTGGAGGGGTGAACAAGACTATATATTTGGAAATCAGACTGATGTAAAAACAAAAATAATCAGTAACACTTTAAAAATTGTAGGCATGGAAGATAGAGAAACAAGAATACTGTAGGAGGAGGTGATGGAAGAGAAGGAGAAGGAGGAACCAGCAGCCTAGGAAGAGGAATTTGTGCAATTCACATTTTAATAAGTTAGACATCTGGTTTAGTCAAGCCCTTCTGCTTGATACCGTAAGTGATACCACTTATAATGGTGGTATATTTTATATACATTATATCAGAGAAGGCATTTCTTCTTCATTCCCCAGAGAGCAGGAGCAAAGTGTGGCCTGGAAGTCTGATCAGTGCAAGTTTCTTTTCCCCAGACACATAATTTGTCAGAATGCAATTGTTGATCATGGTATATTTCCCAGGCTGTTGAGGACAGGGATCATATTTAAATAATCTTGGTATTCCCCACAGTGCTTAGCATAGACAGGGCCTTATACATAGTCAGTTTTGAGGATATTTTCATTTGATCGATGAATGCCTGCTGCTTTGAAGTCCTATGGAGAAATTTGAGTTTATGCTGCAGGCATTGTTATATCCAGAATCTCACACCATGCCTCCCTTCTTTTCCCTTACGTGTTTCCACTTCCAGGTGGAAAATGACAACTACTTTTTGACGTTAATTGGTTTTTCTGGTGACTCTGTGTAAATGCAATGGGGTTCATAGGATGCAGTGTAAACCAGGGCCCCTACTTTAGCCCTGTTGCTTCTTTTGGCAGCATGCCCCTTGAGTGGCAACCCCAGGGCCAGACCAGTAGCACACCCCTGCCTGTGGGCTGATTAGACAGGGCAGGACAAATGTTCTTTTTGTTCTGTGGGCCTTCACAGATGTGTTTCTGTTTTAAGGCCAAGTATTGCTTTTGGCTCAAGAATGCTTTAGCACAAGGGAGACTTTGTTATGCTCCCAGCGGTGCTATTTATACACTCTGACTTCCTAACCACCGCTTCCTGCTCCCCTCTGTAAAGAGCCACAAAAGTACTGGAATGCTTCTGAGTAGTCTCAGGATATATGTATGAATTTCAAAACTTTAGGATTAGCATGGAAAATGGTACCAGTGTTTTCTCCATTACATCTGAGGCCTTAGGGAATAGGGAAGTTATGATCTTTACTACAGTATGTCTCCGAAATTTGATTATTGCCCTCAATTCATTTTCCAGGGGTCTTAGTGTTTGATCTTGACATTTAACACATTTTCCAAAAGGGAGAAGTCTGAAAAAGACTTTTGGCTAGAGATCATATTTATTTTTTTTAATATTTTCAGTTGCCTCATATTTCCCTAAAAGAATTAAAGACATTTGCCTCTTCTCCCTTCCTCTTCATCCTCAGATGTTTTCTCCTACTATCTTAACCCCTGCCTCACATGAAGAGTTGATGCTTCTCCTTGCAAGGGAAACTCTTCTGCCTGGAGGAGTTCCCCATTGGTTTACCCTTAATTCAATACTATCCCATCTTCTCTAACAGATTATACTCTCTATCAGCTCCACTGTCTCTTTTCATCATTTATTTCCTTCCTACTGAATACTTCTTTTATGCTTACGAACACACCCATGTCTCCCTCATTCTCAAAAATCAAGAAACAAACCCAAGAACTTTCACTTGATCCATCCATCCAGGATGGCTCCCAACTTCATTACTCAGCTGAAGCTGCTTGTTCCAAAATTATCAAGGATTTCTTCGAATATATGTATTATTTGTTTATTGTTAACATTCATTTTTTTAAAAAATTGAGTTCCTGAATTCTTCCCCTTGATCCGGTCCCTCCCCCACTTACTGAGAAGCAATATAATATCAGTTATACATGAGAAGTCATGGAAAATATTTTTCCGTATTAGCTATGTTACAAAAAAAATAGGCAAGAAAAATAAAGTGAAAAGACCATGCTTCAGTCTGCGCTCAGAGTTTATCAGTTCTCACTCTGGAGGTGGATAGCATCTTTCATCATGAGTCTTTTGGAATTGTCTTGGACCAGTTATCTCTTAATAGCCTTTCCTCAGTGTTGATCTTTCTTGCCCAGCTCTCCAAAGCCTTTGATGCTTTTTGATCTCCTTTCTCCTTGATACATTTCTTCTCTCTAGCTTTTCATGATGTTGCTCTCTTCTGGTTGTCCTGTCTGTCTAACTGTTCTTTCTTGGTCTTCTTTGCTGGATCTGTATCTGGGTCATACCTACTACATAGGTGTCTCACTGGCCTCTGTCCTGGACTCTCTTTTCTTTTCCTCTGTACTCATTCGCTTGGTGATGTCATCAACTCCTACAGATTCAATACTCTCTATGTAGATGATCCTCCAATCTTTGTCCAGCCTTAACCTCTCTCTTGACTTTCAGTCTTACAACTCCAGTGACTAATTGGACATCTCAAACTGGATATCCCATAGATCTTAAACTCAATATGTCCAAAATTAACTCATTGTTTTCCTCCCAAACACTCTTATAAATGCCTCTTCCCTAAAGGCTCTCTAGTAAACTGCTTAGCTTTAGACTCTTCTAAACAAAGAAAAACCCTTTCCAGTCCTTATTAATGCTAGTACCTTGCCTCTGAGATTATCTTCCATACTTCCACCATACAAGTGTGTTTGTGGCTGTTTGTTCCTTGTGGCCCTTAGGAATGTAAGACCCTTGAGGGTGGGGACTGTTTTTTTCCTCCCACTTTGTATCTTCACTACTTAGCATGGTGCCTGTCTTATACTAGTTGCATAATAAATAATTGTTGAAGCAACATTGTGCCATGGCTAACTTTGATAGACTTGTTGAAACGTTTTGCATTGCAAAAGAAAATCCAAGAAAAATAAAGTTAAAGAAAAGTGTACTTCAATCTGCATGCAGAGTTTCTCACTTCTCTCTCTAGAAGTGGTTAACATTTTTCATCGTGGTTCCTTTGGAATTGGCTTGGACCATTACCTTATATAGGGCTTTTGAAGCACATAACATACATTTTCACATTTGGGACTGCAAAAACAAAAAAACCTATGAAGTAGGTATTACAGATACTATCTTCATTTTTCAGATGAGGAATGAGTTAAATATTTTATAGTAGACCTGTTCTTAAAATAATACTCTTCAAACTTTAGTCTAAGTTAGTGAAACCGCATTGGCCTTTTCCCTAAGTTCCTAATGATTTCTCACTGTGGGTAGGAATATCCAGATGTTATGCACACATGCTAATTCTCCAGCTGTTTTATACAACAGGGATAAATGAATGATATTGGAGACTTGAGAAACTTTAGAGGTTTTTTCAGATGACTGCATTCTATTTTGTACCCAGGTTGCGTAGCTGTGTTATATACCTAAAGGGGGAGAAGGTCCAAACCCTAGGGTGATAAGCTTTTCCTGGAAGGTCTCCGTTTTTCCTTCTTTCCCCCATTTGGAACACCAAAGAAAACCCCCAACTGATCTAATAAACAAAAAAACCTAAACATAACCACATGTTTGTTTCAAGTTGTTTCTGCAAATTTTGGGTGACTTAAAATTATTTAATCTTGCTTAATTTCCTGAGGAAAAAAATTTCCATGATAATTCGAGACACATGGCTGTTCTGCTGTTGCCAAGTTTAAACTAGAAAACTGAATGCTGATGTCAAGTGATTGCATGAATACACATCTGTGCCCATAGTCTTGGTGAAGTTTAATCAACATCTTTGTTTGGTTGCTTTTTTTCTTGTTGTGCTGTGGTAATAGCTCCAATGTTGCCTGCCCACATAATGTGATGACATTTGCACATGAAGATAAAGGAACATAAACACATTTTAATTTCAATTGCATTTTCAAATTGGCTGCAGGCTTTTGCTGCGCAGAGCTGCACCTTGTACTTAGAGAACAGTGATTCCCACAGTTAACGGTTTGGTCTTGTCATTTTCACTAGCTGTTGAAATCCTTCCACCTGCCTTCAGAGTCCCTCCGGTCCTCTTCTCCATTTCCCCATTCTAGTATGCTCTTCTCCTCATTGTTCAATTCAGCTAATGTTTGTGAGGTGCCTAATATTGCAAGATGCAATAGGAGGGGCTCAGATGCCCCCCAAAAGATAAATGGATCCTATCTTCATGGAGCTTACATTCAACTGTGAAGACACAAGATGGTGTCACCTTCTACAGGAAACCTTTGCCAATCTCCATCACTTAATTCTGGTGTCTTCTCTCTGTTGGTTATTTCCTATTTATCCTGCAAATAGCTTGTTTCTACATGATTAATTATATAATGTCTTCTCTATTAGAGAAGGACAGGGACTGCCTTTGTTTCTGTACCCAGCACTTGACTGTGCCCCTGGCACATAAGAACCTGGCACATAGTCAGTGCTTACTAAATGTGTGTTGACTGACTTATTTACTTGCATACATGAATTTAAACATGAAATAGACATAAAATAATACAATGTGATTTCGAGAGGGAGAGATTGTTACCTAAGAGCGTCCATAAAATTCTCCTATTTGGAGTGGCACCTGAGGTATGTCTTGAAGGAATTACAAGCAAAGAATAGAGGGAGAGAGGGGTATATCATAAATAGAGGAGCTTCTCATGCAAAAGCACAAGGTTGAGATGAATTGTAATATAATAGGAAAAAATAGAAGGCCAGTATGAATGGTAGAGGAAACAATAGGAAAAAACTAAAGAAAGATCACTGAAAGTTGTATTAGGAAAGGTCTTACATGTCAAAGTGTGACAGGTTCAGAGCTTTAAAAATATCCTGTAGAAGGGAGATGGGTATGAAAGAAAGGAGACCCATTCAGAAAGCATTGCAGAAGACCAGGTGAGAGGTGATGAAAGCTTATACTAGGTTAGAGAGGAAGTGTGTGGGAACAAGCACTACTTAGCCTACTTTGTGCTAAAAACTGTACTAAGCTCTTCACAGGTATTAACTTTCTCCTCTCAACAACCCTAGGAAACAGGTTATCATCCCAGTTTTTACAGATGAGGAAATTGAGGCAGATAGAGGCTAACTAGCATGCTCCAGGGTCACATAGCTGGTAAGTGTCTGAGGCAGAATTTGAAGTCCAGCGTTGCTAACTCCAGGCCCAATACTTTATCCACTGTGCCACTTAGCTGAATAGAGAGAAGGTGAAAAATATGAGAGATGTTTGTGAATACGATCAACTAGACTTGGCTACTGATTGCATTTGGGGAGTGACAATGAGTGACAAATCAAAGATGACTTCAAGACTGGAAATATACGTGACTGGAAGGACAGCAGTGCCTTCTGGATTGTTAGGCATTTAACTCACAATGCCTCCAGAAGGCCAAGAACACAATTAAAAAAAAAAAAGGTTTGACAGATATAACTAACTCGTCATCAGCATGGGGTGAGCTGGCCTCTATCATATAAACGTAGTCTAAATGTCAGTGTTTTGTCTTTTTGTGATAACTTCAATTCACATACATTACAACAAAATTCCAAGCTGCCCATGGACAGTAATGTACAAGTAGAACCATTTTAAAATAAAGGAAAGTACATACAACTTTCAGATGTGGCCAACGACCTACAAGAGCCTACATTATTGAGGGCCTTCTGGGTGCAGGGTCAAGCTTCAGGACAGAAGAGAGAGCTGAAAAAGAAATTCCTTCCTGATAGGACCTTAAAGGTTAATGGGAAAAATAAGATGAATAGTAATAAAAAGGATATTTTGGTAAATGAAATAGAAACATGGAAACAGAACCAGGATAATTCATTTGTGCATTCTTGTCAAGGTTTGAAAACTTTCTTCTTCTTACATTTGAATAGGATGCCTGCCCTATCTGCCAGTGGAGCAGGCTTCTTAAGCTTTTTTGGGTCATGGAGCTTTTTGGCAGCCTCCTGAAGCCTAGAGATCTCTTCTCACAATCATCTTTTTAAATATATAAAATAAATACATAGGATTACAAAGGAAACCAATTATATTGAAATATACAACACTTTTTTATCTTCTTGGATCCCAGGTTAAGAACTCCTGACTAGGGGCTTTTGCCAAAACACATGCAACTAGATATATCACAAAATACATGTGCTGTGAAAAGTGCTGTTTTCTGGCATGAAAGTATTTATGCATTCAGGACTGTAGGATCACAGATTTACAGGTGGAATGGTTTTGAGGGTCATCTAGTCCATCCCAAGAGGTCAGGGACTGTTTTTTGTCTACCTTGTATTCCCCATACTTCTCAAATTGCCTGACAAATATTAGGTGATCGATAAATATTAGTTGACTAACTGACCTCTTTGAGTTTTATTTTTTTCTGATGAGGAAACAGTCCCACAAAAGTGAAATGATCTGCCTAAGGTCACCCAGATCATGAGTTACAGTTTTGGAACTCAAACCCAAGTTCTCTGATTCCAACTCCAGCATCCTTTCAAAAAATATGATAGTTTCCCTCATTGTGACCCTCTGCCTATTTCTCCTAGGTGACTGTGCTTTGACAAGATATAGACCTTGCTCTCCCCCTGAACACTTGCAAATTAATATGTAGTTGTATGTAGTATGTAATATGTATGTGCAGTATCCTTCTGTATAGGAAAAACAGTAACAACTGAATGGTTGTTAGCATGGTTGTCAACAGTCAAAAGATTTTATCACCCTAAAGTTCAATGTGTTATTTACATTGAAAATAAGTAAAAGCTTGTAAATTGTTCACATTCCAACTGCTTTCCACAGCATGGCCATGGTTGTATTACAGTTTCATTATAACTAACAACAAGATCCTGATTTTTAAACTCAATTAATTACAAAAACCTCCCTTTTGGCTTTATGTCTTAATAGTCAGTGTCAAACCAGAGTACATGTATGTGTCTGTCTGACTTGTACTTTGTTGAGTTATTTAGTGATTGACATGTTACCTGTACTTGAGTTTTTGATAGTTCCAGTTAGACAGATGTTTCCAGATCTTAAGTGCTATCTTATGGCTTTTCATCTTTCCTTCTTTCTCCAGGTTTCTCCAGGTTTGACTTCTGTCTTCAAATATTTTCTCTAACTTGACTTGTCTTCCTATAATGACAAGTTGTTTCTTTTCCGAATACCAGGTTTATAGGTTTACCAGATGTACCCCTGGTATATTACCTCTACTGTTACTAAAGTTGGAAGGACATAATGTGTTTTTTCTCCTTTTAATAAACCTGCTTTTGTTTTCTTCTACTTCCCAGCGGACATATGGAGTGATCATTCATTTCAAACGGATCCAGATTTGCCACCTGGATGGAAAAAAATCTGTGATATTGCCGGGATTTATTACTGGCACATACCAACGGGAACAACTCAGTGGGAACGCCCTGTCTCCATCCCAGCAGATCTTCAGGGCTCTAGAAAAGGGTCTTTTAGTTCTGTAACTCCATCTCCCACCCCAGAGAATGAGGTAAATCTTTTAAATAGTTTATTCTATTGACAATAACATAGCACATCTCTTTTAACCAGTTGCTCCTACCCAAACAGGTCATTGAGGTAAGCTTTAGTTATAGAATATATTGGATTTAAAGTGTGAATAGTGTTCCCTTTTTGTGAATGAAATTACTGTCCACTTTCCATAGTTTTTGTTCTTAATGACCCTTAGTCTTATGAAGCAACATAACAGATACAATGAGTATAGTAAAGTGATTATTTCCCTAGAGTATTATTTTACTCTGCCTATACAAACTGCATTAAACATTTACATGCCAAATAAAGCTTCTTAGCTTATTGTGACCCTTATCAACCTTTGGTTGGTAGGGATAGTGGATGGAATCGGTCAATACAATGACACTTAAGATTCTTCAAATGACTAATTTTCACTAAAACATCAAACACCCTGAGGATTTTGCAATGGTAGAACTGAAACTATTTTGGCAATAATTTTTAGTATCATAAACTTTTAGTGTTCAACTTCAGTTTGGTCTTTAAGGAAAAGATGTGAAGATTTTTTTATATCTATAAATGATACATGCTTTTAAAATGACTCAAATACTACTCACTGAGGTATTTATTGCAATATAGTGAGTGGAGAGATAATTTTGGAATCAAGAAAACCTTGAGGACAGAAACTATTTGTTTTAATATTTCCAGCACCTTGGACAGTACTCCCTGCACAGAGTAGGTGTTAGTAAAAGCTTGCAATCACTACCACCAGTACCCTTGTGTTATTAGACTTGAGTCCTGAATCTCTTTTACTACCATATAAGATTGACATTTTTCAGAAAGTTTCCAGAAAAGATCATCCTCTAGCTTCCCTTGGCAACAAGATTCAGTTGGATAAGAAGACATTCTCTTCGTAATCTAATTTGTATAATCTCTAACTTGTATCATAGTACAACTTATTGTACTATTATAGTACAATAAGTATTATAGTATTATAGTACAACTATGTACTATTGAGTGAAATTCAGTGACGAAGGAAATAATGGCTAGAATTTATATAGTACTTTAAAGTTTGTAAAATGCATTACATATCTTATCTCACTTGATCCTCTTTATAACATTGTGAGGTAGGAGCTGTTATCCTCATTTTACAGATGAGGAAACTCATCCTAATTGGGTTTGAGTGACTTACCCACATTTACACAGCTGGTAAGTGTCTGAGACCTGACTCAGTCTTTCTGACTTCAGGTCCAGCCCCTAGCTGCATAGGAAAAGTCAGGAGGGAAATTGAATTCTAGACCAAGACACACTGGTAATATATACTCTAACATTTCCGTGAGTTTTTGAAACTTAGTGAAATACTGGACGCAAGGATTCATTGACAACATGATGGTTCTACATTTCACATTTAGAAGTTCATTTTGAAAGTGTTGATGATTTTTCTACTACGCATTCAAAAAGCATTTTTGGGAAGTTTATAAACTGGACATGAAATGTTTGTTGCTGAAATTTTTTCCCTAACTCATTTGTATGAAATGATCCCCTAAACCTCTTGGATTCTGAGTTTTAGAAACAGAAAAGAAAGAAAATCATATAAAATATCTTTAGCCTTGCTTTTTTTTTTTTTACCCTGACATGTATAATGGTATTCTACTAGCCTAGTGAGTTTCCAAAGTACTCCTAGGAAGTGCCCTTAGATCTAGGCACTAGAAAAGATGAAAGCTATTGATTTCCTATGTCACAGATGGGCGATACCTTCTGATACAGCATATGAAATTCTGATATCAATGTGCCATCCTAAAGATTATTGTTTCATCATTTTTAGAAGATTCATGGCCCAGATACGAGTGGCAATTTACTTAGAGTTTTTAAAATCATGGAGCTGGAAGGACCTTAGAAGAGAGCTAATTCAGCTTCTTCACTGTTCAGATGAGGGAACTGCTCTGGAAAACTTCAGCAGCTTATTTACATGGGGGTATATAGAAGACTTATATAGTGAGTAAGGAGTAAAGGGAAGCCTAAAATGCATGGCTCTTGTTTCCTAATTCAAAGTTCATTTCAATTTTACTACTCCTCTATGCCTCTCCTATTGAGAGGAAATCAAATACATTTACTAGACTGATTCTTACCGTTTCTCTGAATTATGTTTATGTGATCTACTACTGTGTTCACCCAATAAAATGTGAAGAATCCCAAAAGATGTCAAGGAGGAAGTATATTAGCATGAGTGAAATGTCCCATAGAATAGTGCCTGTGCTGTGTGTATTTACAATGGCTGAGCCCGGCATTCAGAAAATACTACCATATACCATGAAGACTGTGAGCAGGGTTCTCTCAAACCTTAGCAGAATCTTGAACCCTAGGAATAGAAGGAAGGATACTTTCAGATTCATAAACATTTATCAAATCTGTTTCCCAGGTCAGTTCAACAACCGTTGGTTTTTTTTTTAAATCACATTTCTGAATTGTGCTAGTAATGAGTATATTTGGTTCATGGAAATCCCTTCTAAGACCTGAAAAGAAAAAAAATTAATCTTAATAGAAAAGCATTCTAGAGTTCCATTATAACATTGTCTTTGCCAGCAGATGGGAATCCAGTATGGGGGATACATTTCACTATAGTACTGATCCTTTAATGATCAGTATTATAGAAATATATCTAGTGTATGTCTGTGTGTATATATATATATATATATATATATATATATATATATATATATATATATATATATGTATGTGTGAGGCCTTCATATGCAAAGTACTATTCTAAAAGTCATAAATCATATTAATTAGGCAATTAGGTGGCACAGTGGATAGAGAACTGAATCTGGGGTCAAGAATACCTAATTCAAATTCAGCCTCATTCACATCTTACCTATGTGACTCTGGGAAAATCATTTAACCTCTGCTTGCCTCAGTTTCCTCATTTGTAAAATGGGGATCATATTAGGACTGCCCCACCTTCCCCCGCCCCAAGGTTGTTGTGAGAATCAAATAAGATAATATTTGTAAAGCGCTTAGCATAGAGCCTGGCACATAATAGATTCTTAATAGATGCTTTTTTCCTTCCCCATCCTCTTTTAGGGAAAGGACTTTGAAATTATTTCTAATGATTCACATTTTCCAAGATCTCTCCCCACCCCAAATCACTCTTAGAACTAAACTCTGACTTTGGAGTTAGTGGAAGTGGGTTAAAATCGTGCCTCTGACACTATCTGTATGACCTTGGACAAGTCCCTTAACCTCCTTAATTTTTTGTTGTTGTTTCTACAACTTTCCTTTCTCCTTTCTATCTTGCTCTTCGTGCTAATCTTTGATGTTATCATTGCTGCATTCATTTTTACCTCTTTGCAAAAGCACGTTCCTTGCCAAGGCCAGTGGTGCCACTTGGCATCTTTTGATGTTCAGCTTAAGTCACTATTAAAAAAAGATGAGATTTTTGACATCTTAATATCTTCTTATTTAAAGAATAGTATTAATTTTGAGATTTTTCAGGCCATAGTAAAGTATTTGAATGTTCAGTAAATGCTTCTCAATGATGTCAAAACACTTAAGGTATTTCCTCTTTGTGAGTTGCCCCTTCCTGCATCCCCCTCCCTCCTTTTTAGAGAGTTCATTTCAGAAAGTAAATATAGTAATCTGAATTCTCCCATGCTTTAAAGAGTTTCGTATTCTGGGCACTTAAGAAAAATTAAAAAACAAAAATAAAAGCTTGTTGAATTGAATGGTACAAACCTGATAAAAGATTTAGATCCCATATGATTCTGATTTTTTGCTTGCTTCAGATTAAAGAATGTTGATTTTAGCAGTTTTAACTTTCAATACCTTTTTCAAAAAAAATCACTTTCCTATAAACTTGAAGATTTTTAATCATAGTTATTTTTAATGCTATAAAGAGAAAGAAGTTCCATTTTTATTTTTAAAAAACTTTATCAGACAGGCTCAATTGTTTACTGAGTACCCAATAAAGTAGATTTTTTTTTTGGACAAATCTGGTTGTGGGGATTTTAAGGTACACAAATTCATCAAGGTATCCACAGGTTTTATTATTTTTCATTATTCCTGTTAAGTCTTGAAGAAAACATCTGTATATTTGTTCAGTTTAGTGGAAGGCAAAAACATTGGGTGTTTCTGAGATTTGAGAAGGAAGGAGCTGTTTGGACTGAAGCAGCTGTCGTAACAGTTCTCCTGACAAACCATTGCTTTTTGCTTTGTACTGTGCTCTAAGGAAATAATTTCATAACCAAAAAATGTTTTAAGCCATGAGAGCCTGTTGTATTGCATGAAGATAGTGCTTTTTATCAGTTGAAGGAAGCTGCATTATATTATTTACAGCTATTTTTGTTGCACTGAGCTGCAGTGAGAAGTCTGTTTGTTCTCCCCTACTAATCACCTTTTCCCCTCATTGTCTTTTTTTCTTCCTTTAATGTGAAAATAAGTTGACTTCAGTATTCTGTTTCCTTTTATTTGAGTGTTGCCAAATCCTTTACAGCATATTTTAAAAGTCTCATCATTAATGCCTACCCTATTCTCCAATTAAAATTCTGTTTTATAAAGAGTTAAATAAATAATATATTTATATATAATAATATAAAAATTATAAAGAGTTAAATAAATAAATAAATAAATAAGTTTGATGGAGGCTTAGACAGGTATAGCATTCATACTTGGAAACATGATTGTGTTTGATTTCGAGATCACATTTAGAAAATACCTTCATTGTCTGTTTCTAATACATGTGGACTCTTTGCTTGTTCCAATCATTTGTTTTGGTAAGTAGTCGTAGAACCATTTTCCCCTCCTGCCCTTTCCTCCTTCCCCATTCTAGTTAAATTCCTCTCCAGTTGCCATTCTAGAACTGACTAACTAGTTAAGTTAGAGTTGATCTGTTCCCTAACTCATCCCGTGAATATCAATGCTAACAACAGTGTCTTGTGTTTTTTTTTGTTCTTTTTTTTTTAATTTTATTTTATCAATGTGCTTCTTCCTATGTGAATAATTACATGTCTAGAAACAGCCATGGAGTGATTTTGCTGTTCTGAATGGGGGAAAGATTAATAGTGACATTTGGAAGGCAAGTATATTGTCAGATTCTAGAACATTTAATACTGTATATTTTTTCTTTTTTTTCTTTTTGCATGGCTGTGGCTGTATAATTTTCTTCTTCATGAATACCATTCGTGTTACAGGGATAGAATGATTGGGGTTCTTACAAGGGATGTCCAGCTCACAAACATGTTGCCTTTGTCTGATTTTTTCTTCTTTGAGTGAATTCAGTCTGAATTCCACAGGGTAAATGTGTTATAAGAACCAGGTGCTTGCACTGAATGACCATCTAATAGTCTGACTACCCTCTGCATGCCTTTGTCTACCTTAGCTCAGCATATACTATATGCTTCTATGCAGGGATGATGGTTTTTCCCATCTGCCATTAGAGGTATTTGTAGTGGAAAGGGCACTTAATTCTGTAATAATAAATTCCAGCTTTCTCTTCTAGGATTTGCATGCAGCCACAGTTAACCCAGATCCCAGTTTAAAAGAGTTTGAAGGAGCAACTTTACGCTATGCATCTTTGAAACTCAGGTAGGGTAGCAGAAGGTTCTACTTGAACCATGTTGTAGCCATGTCTGTAGCTAGAACTTACAGTGGTGAACCCAGTATGCTTTCTCTTCCTTTTTAGACATGCCCCACAAGCTGATGACGATGATTCATGTAGTATCAACAGTGACCCAGAAGCCAAGGTGAGTGAAAAACCTTCTTTCATCAAAATTTCTACATTCTGAATTGTACAGTCCTTCTTCTTGCCTCATATTATATGCTACAGTTCCACAGTTTTGTATAGTTTTATAGTATTTTATAATTCTGATGGTTCCATATCAGCTGTCCCAAAGTAAACACATAGTTGGTGTGATGTAGCAACCATAGTGACTTCATATTTCAATCTTCCTTCCCAAAATATGGCTCTGTTTCCTTTCAATATGCCCTTCATATCTATGTCCTTCTTGCATACCAGTGGGCAGTGCTGATTTGCAGAATCTCAAGATTGGAAGGGACATCAAAGCTGGAACAATGTAGGAATCCCTCACTAGCATGCAGACCCAGTAGTCATTCAAGTTTTCCTTGACGGGGTCCTGGTCTAGTAGGAAGGAACCTTTTACCTCCTAAGGCAGCCTTGCTTCACTCTTGAGTAGCTCTGTTTAGTTGTTATTTACAGTGACCTTAAATCTGCCTCTGAGAAAGACTGTGATTTGTTATTGTTCAGTCATGTCCTACTCTTGATGACCCCATTTGGGGTTTTCTTGGCAAAGATACTAGTTTGACATTTCCTTCTCCAGTTCATTTTACAGATGAGAAAACTAAGGCAAATAGAGTTAAGTTTGTCCAAGGGTCTAAGGTTCTAAGGCTGGATTTCAACCCAGGAAGAGGTGTCTTCCTGACTCCAGGACCAGTAGTTTGTCCATTGTGCCACTTAGGTGCCTATTGAGCACTGCTAATCTTGCTCCATGGAACCAGTAAGATAAGTTCCTCTTCCTGGAGACAGACTCTCTACGCTTAATCAGCCTTCATGTTTTGTCTAAATTACTATTCTCCAAGCTAACCTTCCTTACCGCTCCTCTTGGTTGAGTCACCTCTTACCATTTTGGTTATACAGCTTGTCAGTATCTTTGCTGGAACAGAGAGTAATATTCCAGATGGAGTTTGACTGTAGCAGAGCTTGGCTTGGCTGTCACTTCCTTTGTTGGTTCATTATGCTTCTCTGTGCACCTTATAATTGCATTTAGCATTCTAGACAGTCATGTCATGCTGTTGGCTCCTGATGAGTGAGAGGGAGTGTCCAGTGAAACCTCTAAATCTTATTCACAAGAACTCTTCCTTAACCACCCACTGCTCCACCCTTCTGGGCTTACAAAATCTTCATCCTACTGCTTTCATCATTTGTGTAATGTAAGAATTCAGAAATGATTGTCCTAATAACCTTTGTTTAGCTGACTAATTATCTCGCTGTCTTAATGGAGAAGGTAGGAAGAGCTTTCAGTTCTTTATATGGCAAATGCAGATCAATCGAGCCATCTTTGAGTAAGAGAGTGGGACCTTCTTGAGTGGGGTGGAGATGATCACTCATGAATTTCTAAAATTGGCATCATCTTTTCTTTTCCCTTTTCTCTTTCCTTATTATCTTCTTTCCTCCTTTCCAGAAGGAAGGAAGAATGGATTAAGTGCCTCCTGTGTGCAGGGGAAGGAAGAATGGATTAAGTGCTTACTGTGTGCAGGGGAAGGAAGAATGGATTAAGTGCCTACTGTGTGCAGGGTGCTTTGCAAATATCATTTCTTGTTATCCTCACAACAACTCTGGATGATAGTGGCTATTTTTATTTTCCTTTTACAGTTGAGTTGCCTAGGGCTACCCCACTAGTAAGTTAGGTCTTCCTGACTCCAGGTCCAGAGCGCTGTCCACTGGGCCATCACTTAAGCTGATGCCTCTTCATTTGGGCCTCTGAAGTTGAAGACAATTGGGTTAGGTTTCCACGTCAAACCCTGCATCAAAATAGGATCTTCATGTCCAAAGAGACTTAAAAAGCAATAGATTGAGTGGAGATTATGTGAATTGTATTAGCATCCTGACTTATGCTCCTTTGAGTCCTAATTTAAATCAGAATATTCCTGGGGTTCTCCTAAAGAAGAATGTGATGGAAATCCCTCCCATTCCTGTTGACCACAGGGAAATTTCTAACCAAGCTCAGGGAATGGTTACCATAGGAACAGGTGGCATTCTGAACAGGTCCTTGAACTTCTGCGAACATGCTGGGCTTTAAAAGATAAAACTGATGGTGAGGAAGAGATACATAAAACAGAAAGGCTACGGGTAAATCATCTGTTTTGCTATCAGGTCTTTTACTAGGGCCATCAGCAAGGGCTGCCAGGAGGAAGGGCCTACAGAGGAATCCATCTGTGCCACTATCTGCCAGACTGGAGGAATTTCTTAAAAAGAAAAAAAAAAGACAGTGGGGAATCGTTAAGGTTTCTAGGGGAGGATGGGAGGAGAGATGGAGCTCAAAGGGGTCACAAAACTAGGAGGAGCAGGGAGTGCTCTGTGCACCTTGGGGTCTTTTGTCCCCTGGGTTATCTACTACATACCATCATACTCTCCTTATCTGTTTGTGAATTAGCTTAGTATTCATCAAGCCTCCTCCGGAAGCAGTGGGAGATACAACCCTGGAGTGTATGCATGTACTATTAAAACCATACCGAATTCAAGCCAAAGTAGTGCATGTCATTCCTAGTCAAATTAGATCGCTAAAATTCTAACAATGTAATTGTTCCATGAAAATTTGAGGCATCCAATTTAACAATATTTTATTTTTTAAAAAGATTTTTTTTATAAATTTAATAACCACCAACACAATTTTGCAAGCTTATGAAATGGGGAATAAAATCTTACATAAAATCATTCATATTTAACGTATTAGAACCAAACAAATCAACAGCAAGCAGACAAGAAATGTGTTTGTGAAATGCGATCACTTTGTCCCATTTCAGGGGCTACCGAAATGACTTTGTTTTCATCTTTGTGGTTGTGGTAGTGCTTCTGATGTTCTTGCTTAATATCAGTTCACACATTTTTTTGTACTTCTTTGTGTTTGTTTATGATTTTCCCCCCAAGGTACTGTAATATTCTTCTTTATTAATAGGGTGTTCTCCATTTAGCAGTTATTGAACATAGTTATCAATAAGGATTTCACTGCCAGCCTTTCTGTAGGCTGGGCATGGAGGCTAGGAGTTGGAGAGAAAAAGGTGAACAACTGTATACACCCTGACCTCAGGAGGCTTCCAGTACAGAAAAGATGATTAAAGTGGACTGAAATAACGATAATGAGATAAACTATAGATTAGAAGTATAGGAGAGGTTTAGCCTTGACCAGAGAATGGGAAAATCACTTTTAGTTCAAGGAATCAGGGATGACCTCCTGGGACAGGTGGTACCAGTTCTGAGCCCTGAAAGAGCAAATCCTGACAACCAAGGTTTCCCCCTGTGTTCCTTTTATGACAGTTGGTGGTGTAGTAGATTGAGTGCAAATCCAGCCTCAGGTGCTTAATAGCCATGTGACTCAGCAAGTCACTTAAACTTGCCTGCCTTCGTTTCTTTAACTGAAAAATGGGGATGATAACAGAACCTACTTCTAGGTGGCATATTGACTTAGAAAATCACATATTAACATCATCTATGTTTTATTATATTTTAATTAATTTTGTTAAATATTTCCCAATCACATTTTCATCTGCTTTCTGAGCACTTGGTGGAAATGTGTTTCAGAAGCTTGTTTGATATCTCTGTCCTGAACCAATTCCGTGGAATTTTTGGGAATCTGATCAAGATGTGCAAGCCCCAAGGCTGAGGGTTAGATCTTTTGTCACTACAACTTCCCCACTGACAGTTCCCTACATCCGTATCCTTGTTGCCTTACATGCCCAGATTATTGCAACAGCTTCCACATGTGATCTCCTCACCTCCCTTCTTTCCTCTCTCCAGGCAGCCCTATAGACTATGGCTAGGTTAAGCTTTATAACATGTCACTTTTATCATCTCAGTGCTTCAAATGACTTACACCTATTTACTAAACTCCTTAACCTGGGCTCAGCCTTGCTTTCTATATCCAGTTAGTCAAGTCAGATCATCAAGGATTTATTAAGTATTTACCACGTGCCAGGAACTGTGCTGTGTATGTGCTGGCCATATGAAGAAGGGGAAACCTGGCAATTCTGAAAGGAAACTGTAGCTCCAACCAGGAGGATCTGAAAGGAGAGCTCAGCTCTAAGCTAGGATGATCTCTTCACTGTTCCATAAATACCTCATGTGCAATCCCTCCTCACTGTCTTTGTTCATGCATTTCCTCTTGCTGGAATGTCCTCTTCAGTTTGCCATGTAGATGTTTGACTGTGGATTTAGAGATGGAAGGGACCTTCAAGGTCACTTAGTCCAGAAGTGTCACACTCAAATAGAAGTGGAGACCGCTAAACCATAGGTAAACATCCCTGTGGGTTGTATATTGACTTGGAAAACCACACGTCTAGATGTTTTTCTTTAAAATTAGTGCATTACCTCATTAAAATCAGATAGGACTTATATCTGGTTTGGGCCACATTTGGGCGGGTCATGGGCTACATGGGGCCCATGGGCTGTGTGCATGACACCTGATCTGGTGCAACTCCCTCATTTTACAGTGGAGACCTAAAGCAAATAAGTGATTTCTCAGAGGTCACAAAATTTGTAGTCTTTGGATGTAAATCCATGTCTTCTGAATCTGAATCCAGTGCTCTCTACAATACATCATGCACACAAACACCTGAGTCTCTTATCCCCATTGCTCTGCCCTCTCAGCTCCTCTTGATTCTCTGATCTTTATTTCTCTCTGTCCATTTGCTTTCCTTTCCTGTACTTTCTAAATGTGCCCAACCTACATAGCAGAACAACTTTCCTTTTGCCTACCAAAAGAAAACCTTTTTTTTCTTTTGCCTGAGTGACCCAAATAAATCTGTGTGGGCAGGGACTGTGTCATTTCCTAATTTAGTCCTGTATGGTGTATCTTGTGCACAGGGATTAATCTTATGCCACACCTAGCACAGCCTGGGATAGGGCTTGATGTGTGTGAGTGTTGTTAAAAATAACAGCGAAGTGAAAACTGTGAAAACCTATATGCTTAAAAATATTAATTATGTCTAACAGAAGGACTTGTCTCTTTATTTTTTTGTATTGCCTTTGGGTTTAGCTGAACTACGCCTATAGTGGACTCCTAAGAAATATTTGTTGGATTGAATAGAATACGCTTTTATAAAGAAATTGATTAATATCTTTGATCAAGTGCCATATTTTTTTTTGTAAAGGAAATAGCCTGCCACCTTGTGGACAGTTTTGAAAATTACATTAAAAGAGAAATGAGTTGAAGGTATTTTAACTAATAAGAAAAAAAGAAACCATACCTGTGATTTAGTTGATTGGGAATTTCTCTCACCTAAGCTGATTTATTTGTGTGTCACTCACATGTAAATTAAAGTCTTGGAGAATTGCTTCGGACACAGAGATTAAGTGAGTTGCTTGTAGGTCTTTAGCTAGTATTTTTCAGGGTCAGAACTCAGACCCAGGTCTTTCTGACTCCAAGGTTTGCCTTCTCTCTACTACACCTTTCTATGTCTCTTTTTTTTAAATGTCATAATAAATTGTTATTTGAAAATGTTTAAAGAAAGATTGTCAGAGTTGCATTGAAAGAATTTTATAAGAAATATACCAAGCAGATAAACAAGCAAAAAGCCTCTCTTTGACTGAGGTCGAGAAACTGTAATAATGTAATGTTGAAAACAAGAGCCCTGGGGTTGGAGTCCGAAGATCTGAGTTTGAGATCCTAGCTCTGACGGCAAGCGATGTGATTTACACTATGTGTTTGAGCCTCAATTTCCTCATCTGTAAAATGGGGGGCGCCCAAACATCTTCATAGAATTGTTAGTGTCCGATGAGATAGTGGCTGTGAAAGGGTTTCATGAACTGTAAAATGCCACAGAAATATCGGGAGTAGCTGTTAGTAATAACCTGATGCCTTATATAGGAACATCACCCTAAAGCTATCCATGAAGATATTTCTTGGTGAATCTTTAAGAATCCTTAATAATCAGCTTTCAGTATTAGATTTTGAAGAAGCCCCAGGAAATATATGAAGTATTTGAACATCCTCATAGTGAATAGTGTTCAAATCACAAGATCTTTTTAGGTTTCTTTTCACTGTGTACCAGTCTCTGAGCTAAGGGCAGAGAGTACAAAAATAGATAAAACTGTCTAATGGGAGAGATAATAGGCAAAGGAACATGGACAAGCAAGCTACATACCGGATAAGTAGGGAGACATTAAAAGACACTTAAAAGGGGTGGGGAGAAGCTTCCTATAGAAAGGAGATTTGGGGTGGGAAGGAGCCAAGCAAGCCAGGATGTGATGAGGAGGGAGAGAATTCCAGGAATGGAAGTCAGCTAGAGAAGATGCCTGGGGCCAAGAGATGGGGTATCTTAGTTGAGGAACAGCAAGGAGGCTAGTGTCACTCGGTGGAAGAGGGCTTGCTTGGGAGTAAGGTGTAAGAAGATGGGAGAGGTCAGAGGGGGCAGGTTAGGAAGGGCTTTGAAGGCCAGACAGAGCATTTTGTAGTTGAGGAAGGGAGGAGGAAGCCACTGGAGTTGAGTGAGTATGAGGGGCTATATGGTAAGACTGTGCTTTAGGAAAATCAGTATAGTGGCAGAGTAGAGAGGGGAGAGACTTCAGCCAGGGTATTGTAATGATCCGGGTGAGAGATAACGAGAGCCGACACCAGAGTGCCCTTGATGGTAGAGGACCTCTAGCCCACCCTCCCTTCCGGATAATTGGCCCAAAGCTCCAAATGCAAGTCATTTAACCTCTCTGGCCTCGGTTTCCTCATTTGTGCAATGAAAGGGTTGAACTCTGTGACCTTGAAGGTTTCATCCAGCTCTAAATTTTTGAGTCTATCACCCTGTGACTAAATAGGGACAACTCTCCATTTAGAACTGTTAGCTGGATGGAACCAGCCTCTAATCTGTGGATGGCTGAAGCCCAACAGAGCAGTCTAGAGACAGGAGAGTTGGGAATCAAACAGAAGTTTAATTTCAAAGTGAAGGAAACGACTTACAAGCAAGGAGACAGGTTGGTACTGGGGCTCAGCCCCTAGTGGGTCCCTTGAGGTGGTGCGGCCGAACCTTGATTTATATGCTTGCAGTTAGACAAAGAATCAAACAGTGTAGTATAACAATAGTACTGGGGCATAGTAGCACCTGGGAATCAAGGTTGTCTAGTGACCAAAGGTCTGTTCATAGCAGGGCTTCATGTCTGGACATCTTGGCTCTTGCCTGAGCTCAGCTCCAGCAGCTCCAGAAGGTGAGTGCTAAGGACTGTTGTCATGCCAAGCTCTGAGCACAGCTTGCTTGCTGGGTCTTTGCTCTGGAAAATGGGGTGTCTCCTAAGAGTATCTTGACAGAACCAAATAGGATGTCTGATAATTGTCATTCAAGGCCTAGCACTCTGCCATTGTCCACAGGTGCCCTTGGACTGCTTTTCTCTGCAGGTGGATGTAGGTTGTATGGAGGGGCAGCCAGGTGGTACAGTGAAAAGAGTGCCCAGGCTTGGAGTTAGAAAGAACCATCTTACTGAGTTCAAATTCAGCCTCAGACACTTAGTAGCTATGTGACTCAGGGTAAGTCACTTACCCCTGTTTACCTTAGTTTTTTCATCTATAAAATGAGCTGGAGAAGGAAATGGCAAAGCACTCCAGTGTCTTTGCTAAGAAAACCCCAAATGGGTCACAAAGAGTCAGATGCAATTGAAAAAACACCACAACAAAAATTTGTAGGTTCCTGAGAAATGAACTTTGGCAACGTGCTGCAATCTGTGTTGAAAGAAGGTGTCTTCCCAGCCTTTTCCAAAGCCAGGAGAGTCAATATTTGCTTTCTAGCAACCGACTGTTTGTGCATATGAAGTTAGCCAGAGCAGCAAAGGACACTGCTATTCTAGAACAAATGGAGGAATTTAAGAAGGGGGGAGGGTCCAAGTGGTAAATCTATCATCGTTATAGCTCTTGTATTTATTCTATATATTATATAGCTCTTGTAGTTATTTTGATCTATGTGGTTTACGTATTTGCTTTTTCCTCTTGAGATGGGAAGCAGTGGCTGGCCTTGGAATCAGAAAGACCTTGAACTCAAGTCTCACTTCTGACACAGACCCTGGTGACCCTGGTCTTGTCACAACTTCTCTGGGCCCCAGGCAACTTTGAAGTATTCTAAGTTGTAGAGTAGGTTCTGTGGTAGACATCCAGTCATCATCTATATGTCATAGGAAGGAAGGGAGGGAGAGAGGGACGGAAGAAGAAAGGGAGAGAAAGAGAGAGGGAAGTAAAAGGAAGAAAGGTTGGTTTTCAAAACTTTTAAAAAGACAACTATTGCATTAAAAATGTAATTTGAGTACAGACATTCAGGATACACACAACTTTTCAGGAAGACATTTCTTATATAAAATAAGATATACATTCATTAGTATCGCAAATAAAATAATGTTACTGCTATAATAATGTATCACTTAAAAATAATTATCAAGAACACCCCTTGTTAATCAGGGGGGAAAATGCCCCATCCCTTTGACCTCAGAGGGAGGCAGTGATTGTCATTAACATCATTTAGATAAGGGACCCTGTGACTATGAGAGCTCAATTAATTTAGCAAAGTTGACACTGCAAAATCTTGGCAGAACAAGACTGCTAACCTTAATGCTTGGGTTTTAGGCTAGCATTTACTGCAGTGTACCAAACACCCTGCTTCCTGGTTGACACAAATCCCAGCGCAGAGCGGGGCTCTCACATGCCAACTTTGCCATTTAGTGCTGATTACAGTTTTGACCTTTCCAAAGCTGTTGTTGCCCTTTGGTTGATAACTCAGCAGAGACTGAGCTGTTATTGTTACCGAGCTGCACACTTGCCTCCTTTATTAACTTCTGTTTCCTGCCCTAGACATTTGCCTCAATAAGCTGAGGACAGAAGTGGCTGATTTGGCAATGATGTGCTTAGCACAGCGCCAGGCACTTAGTAGGTACCTAATTCGTGCTCATAAACTGCCTGGTTGACTGATGTGTTGGTATCTAGTGTAACAGCTGTATCCTGTTGTGGGCAGATGCCTTAGAAGGTTAATGAGGGAAACTTCAAAATTCTCTCTTCCCCCGAAAAAATGCATCACAGGAAACAGTCGAGACAATGGGCTGGCAACCAGTGGTACCAGCCATGGTGAGAGTCTGTGGCAGTAGGTGCATGAAAAGGACACAGTTTGATACTGGCAGCAGGAGCACTGACTATCTGTGAGAGAGGAGCCTCATCACTAGGGCACATCATAGTCCTATATCAGCTGAAAGCTGAATGGACTTCGGGACCAGGTGGGAGCAGCAGCAGACTGAGTTTCTAACACTGGCATGACCAGCTGGTGTCACCTTGGACCAGGAATCTGTCACACTGGGTCATACCTCCAAGCAAAGTGTATATACATGTGCATGTATGTATATGTATGTGTGTTTGCGTATATATATATATATATATATACACACACACAAATGTACGTACATATACATACACACATAATGGCATAAGAAAAAAGCTAGCAAAAACTAGACAACCTTCTAGGGAGTTTGTCATTACCAGAGCAGCCTGTACTACTCCAATTCAACAGGTATTTATAAAGTAACTATTATGGACCAAAAATTATGCATACAGAGGCAAAAATCAAACAGTTCCTGCCCTTAAGGAGCTTATATTCTACTGGAATGTTGGTATCTATTGGCCATGATGGAGGGAGGTATGTGTGTTGTCTGTCTTTGTGGTATTAGTCATTCAGCCATCCTGAATGGGGGACTGTTTGCTTGCTGTATAATAGGAAAATGAATGGGGCAGTGAGGTGGCATAGTGAGTACAGCACTGAACTTGAGGTGAGAAGAACTGAGTTCAGAATCTTTCTCAGATACTTATTGGCTAGGTGACTCTGGACAAGTAAAAAGCTCTTTGCCTCAATTTCCCCATATGTAAAACAGGGTTAATAATACTACCTCCTTCCCAAGATTATTGTGAAGATTCAGTAAGATATTTGTAATGTGCTTTGTAAACCTTGAAGCACTGTGTGTACATGCTAGCTGTTATAAATAAGACATGAAAACCAATTAATTCCCTGTCCTTGGAAAGTTTACAACCTAATAGGTGGGATTATAGATGTAAAACAGTAAGAGGAAAATATATTTGTATCGGACAGATTCATACAAAACCTAACAAGAGCTCAAAGGAGAATGTGATTACTTGCCCCCTTGAGGGATCTCAGGGAAGATTTCACTGAGAAGGTAGCACCCGGGCAGGACCTTGAAGGAAGATTTCAGCAGGGCTACATGGGAACTGAGGAACATTCCGGGCATAGGTGACTCAGCTGTGGGAAATGGAGGAATGTTGAGTTCAGGGAACAAGAAGTGGGTCAGTTTCAGAAGAGCCTAGAGTATTAAATGGCATTAGTGTGAAATAACTCTGGAGAAGTAGCTCTAGCTGGATCATTAGGGATCCTTTCATTTAATTCTAGCTAAGGAGTTTGGAATTTATTTGGTAGGTGGTAGGGAAGTTGTCAGAATTTTAGTTTTTAATTGATAAAAGAAACTGAGAAGGGAGTGATTTACTCTTAGATGATTTATGCTAAAAATGGTGACTTTGGGTGGAGAGGAGAGAAGGCAAGGAAGAGTTAAATCATCCCTTTTATTAGCTTGTGTATGGGGCATATATACATTTCTTATCCCAATGGAAGAGGTGAAAAGAATTGAAATAGTTATTTTCCATAAATTTTATTAGAACACTCTACTTGATTCTTATTTTTGTCCTGTTATTTTCCTAGTCAACTGGAAGAAATTGTTAAAATTTGGGTCCTGGCACTATGGGAAAGGATGCAGACATTTTTCACCTTACCACACACTGTCCACCATAGGACAGGTTGCCATTTATAAAGATTAACTCTCAGAAACATGTCCTGAGCTTGCTACATCAAGTCAGTGCTGACTTTTCAAATGATATTCCTGAGTTCGGTATTGTCTCTTTGTGCCTTTTAATTTAGACTAGGTTATTTCTATTGCTTCCCATCATCATACAGTTTGAAAATAAATGAGCTTCAAATCATGGAATGTTACAGTTGAAGGGGAAGCTCAAGATCATTTCTTTCAACTGTGCCATTTGACTTGGGAGTACACTTGCCCCAACACTTGCCTAATGTCTCACAGTCCCATAACAGTGACTAGCTGTCCCTCCCACTCCTGGGCCCTTTTGGTTATGACGTTCTCAAACTAGAGCTTGTCTTGGGTATTTTTTCTAGATTTCCATTCCACATATGCTCCTATGCCTGTTACTTCCTCCTCTAAATACCCTGGAACCAAATATTTCACAAGAATTCACTGCCCATCATGCATCGATCATAAATTTAGTGGTCATAAGTATGTCATGTGTATTATCTAAATATCACCTCAGTGTTGCAATAAGAATTTCTGGGATAATAAATGCTCTCTGAAGTAGGATCAGGCCTGGACAGATTTTTGTACAGCCTGAGAAATAAAGTATTTAATAAGTGTTTATTGATGAGGTTGTTGCTTTCTCTGTCTTCTTCATCAGAATGAAATCAATGATTGTATAGTTTCTGGCTGGTTTTTAAATAACTATGTAAAGATGTTGAATGCATGTGTTATGAGCTAATAGTTAGCACCAGGCTTTCTTGAGAGGACCTTCTCCTGGACTCAGAAGAGGACAGAAAGCATACATATTCACATTTGATCATTGATCATTGAATTTCAAGGTAGATGTGCTGTTATGAAGCACAACCACCCCATTTTACAGAGGAAGTTAAGGGACTTTCCCCAGCTTATGTTAGTAGGGCATGAGAAAGCTAGTATCTGAAGCCAGCACTTGAATCTCTGGCCCCCTCTGAGAATAGCTAATACTTTGCCTGCCTCTGCCTCTCTAGACTGTGAGATTTTAATAGGAGCTTTTATAGCAACACATCCTTATTGGCCTGATGAAGGTTTTTGGTTTTTTTGGTTTTTTGTTTTTTTGCCATCTTCGAGACTGTGGTCCAGAAGAGGCAGTTTCAAAGAGCTGGGAAAAAGTTAAAAGCCTTCTCAGAACTTTTCCTCAGCCACACAAATGGTCTATATTCCAGTTCCTGGAGAAGATGGGTAGAAATGTTGATTCAGCCTATGGTGTGATTGGCTTCTTCGGTGGCCTCAGGAGAGGTGGTGTAGCTATGCCCTCCTGCTTTTTCCAGACTGGAATTTTAAATTATTTTCACTTGAGTAATGGAAGATAGCCCAGCTGGTATCTCCATGGGTGCCACAGACAGATTTGCATAAATGAATAAGCGACTCTTCAAAAGTATAGTCACTGGTAGAGGAAATGTGTTCACGAATTCCCTTAATAATTTAGCACATGTGACAGCTTGGACCTGCTGATTTGTAGAACTTGGGGTTTAGAGATATTCCCTTGCCTGCCTTAAATGGAGAGCTGTTCCATACAAGAACTCATCCTGGCTTATAAGCAGAGGAGAAAAGCTGGCTAACCTCTTCCCCTTGTTCTTTCTAAAGATGAAACTTGGATAATGCAGCCAGATTCATGTTTATTTAGCAAGGAGAAGTGAGAGGTACACTGTTTATCCTCCTCCATTTATTAATGAGTAGCTTTGTTGCCCAATAAAGTTCTTCCCCTCTTCTTTTGTATAGAAGCCACCTCTGCAGCCCTCTTAGCTTGGAGCCCAAGAGGGTGAAGGAACCTCAAGAGATTTCCCAAGAAGTCATTAGAGTGGATTCATTCGAATCTAGGTTTTTTAGAATATTGTCTCAGGGCTCTATCGTTCCATAAAATATACAGTGTTTGCTTTTAAGACTACTTTTAAGATTTTGTTAAGATTTATTCCAGTTACTAAAGAGGGGTTACTCTTTAGTAGGGCTTTGAGCCTTAATTACTCCCATGTTGCCACTGAAAAATTAAAGAATAATAACTGGCATTAATGTAGCCCTTTGAAGGGCTTCCATTTGTTATTTCACTTGATCCTCACAACAGCTCTGTGAGGTATGACATAATTTATTCCCATTTTACAGATAAGGAAGGTAAGGCTGAGAGAAATAGTTTGCTCAGGGCACCACAGTTTATAGTGTCTGAATCAGGACTTAAGAGTCTTCCTGACCTCCAAGTCCAGGGGTTCACTGCACCCCTATACATCTCCAAAGTGAATAAGAAAGTTTCTTTCCAATGTGTCCTTTTTCCTCTTCATACACTTTATGTAGAAAATTAGAAAGAAAAATAAGTTTAAGAGGGAAAAAGATGGTTTCTGATTTGGACATATTAAGTTGGAAATTCTGACCAAATCCAGCAGGCAGTTGGAAATGCAAGTCTTAGGGAG
Source organism: Potorous gilbertii (assembly GCA_028658325.1). Lineage (NCBI taxonomy): Eukaryota > Metazoa > Chordata > Mammalia > Diprotodontia > Potoroidae > Potorous > Potorous gilbertii. The sequence continues at coordinate 194,757,303 of CM053772.1, forward strand.
GAGGTCTGTGATAGGCATCTGCAGATCATCCACATAGAAATGATGGCTGCAAGGCAGTTGGAAATGCAAGTCTTAGGGAGGAGGTCTGTGATAGGCATCTGCAGATCATCCACATAGAAATGATGGCTGCATCCTTGAGAGTAATCAAATCACCAAAGTGAAATTTATGAGGAGAGAAAAGATGATACCAAAGGCTAGATTCTTATTGGAAAGGCAAAATTAAGGGGGTAGGGGAGGGAAAGTGGCCATCAGAGACAGAGGATTGGCCCCCAAAAGAAGAAAGCTAGAAGAGTTATGTCATGAAACTAAAGGTTTAAAAAGGGAGTGGGGGAGTGTTCAATAATGTTAAATTCTGCAAAGATATTGAAGCAGATGAGGACTGGAAAAAAATTATATAAACTTAAATTTGGGAAGCACTGGTGACCTTTAATAGAAAAGTCACAATAGTGTTTTGGAGATGATAAACTGTAAAAGAAAGAGGAATGGATAGATGCTGTGGAAGTAAAGACAGTAAATTAGACTGAGAAGTTCTGTGTTAAAAGAACAGAGGATTGCTGACAACTCAAGGGAACTTAAAGGATTTTTCAAAGGTTTTTCCAAGATAGAGAGACTTGAATATTTTATAGGCAGAGAGGAGAGCCAATAGAAGGAGAGATTGAAAATCAGGGGTTCTTGATCTGTTTTTGCATCTTGGTCCCCTTTGGCAGTCTGATGAAATCTCTGAATTCTTTCTCAGAATAATGTTTTTAAATGCACAAAATACATAGTATTACAAAGGAAGCCAGTTCTATTGAAATACAGTTAATCAAAATATTAAAAAAAAAAAAAGAACTTTACATATCCCAGATTAAACACCCATGCTGTAGATGGAAGAGACACAATTGGTGCCTTGAGGTCAGTAAAGAGAGAGATGGTATAATTCAAGAGGAGTAACTTGCCTTGGAGAGGTAGAATGCTCATTCCTCTGAGAGAGGAGGGAAGCAGATGAGGATGAGTGGCAGTATTCTCATGACTTTGTGTGGAGAGAAGAGAGGAGGAGACAAACTCTCATATCACAGCCTCAATCTTTTTAGCAAAGTAGGAATTAAAAAATCTTTCAATATGAGTCTTAGGGGTAGAATCAGGAAAGGCAGGAAACAGTTGCTGTTTGAATTTGAATAGTTACTTACTAGGGATTAGTAGAAAGGACTTCTATAATGTAATGAGGGTCCTACCAAGACTCCCTCAATAAATCTGGGGTTAAGGCCATTGGTATGATTTGTTGACTTGCTCCAGTAAGGTTCAGCAGCCCAGAAAGAGAAAAGCAAGAGTAAAGAAAGCCATCTTTATCCAGAACTAGAGATTGGAAAAGAGTGGTATAAAGAAAGGCTGGCGGGATAAGAGAATACTAGTTGTAATCGTAGTAGGTGTTGCTGTTGTAGCAGCAGTTCATGTTTCTTTAACTTTTTTCACAATTTCAAAACACTTTCCTTGCAAAAACACTGCAAGATAAAGTAGGACAAGTATTATGCCCATTTTACAGCTCAGAGGAGCAGTGATTTGCTGAAGAGCCAACAATGAGTAGCTGTCAGACCTTGGACCTGGCAAGGCATCCTGCTGCCAAGGTCAATCCTCTTTCTAACAGGCAGGGCTGCCTCTGGGAAGAACAAAGAGAAAGAGCACAGCTGAAATAGCTGACCACGAATTCCATGCTGGACAGGGAGAGAAGTAAAGTCAGGAGTCACTCAGTGGATTGGAAGAATATAGAGGAATAGGGAAGATTTGGGTTGAGTTAAAGGATTGAAGGTGATAATGAGTACAAAATTAGGTTCAGTTGCAATAAGGAAATTGTGATCAGAGAGGGAAACAGAGGTGGGGCATTTTCAGTATAAAGGATAAGTGTCTTTGGTGACAGAAGCAGGACAGAGATGAAGGGCCCTGAAATTGTCAAGCCAGAATGTTGGGAGTTGAAGTCCCAAAGGATGAAGATAGAGATTTAGGGGTCAAGAAGTAGAAGCCAGGTGCTGAATGATATCCAGAAGAGGGAGTAGTTCCTGAAGCAGGTCTAGAAGTGATCTTTAGGAATAAAGAATAGCCCTACCCGTTCACTTAGCCCTCCAGAATTGAGAGATATAGAAGAAGAAAATTTCCCAGATTTAGGGGACTAAGAGGTCATGCTATCCGGGGAATGCCAGGTTCAGCACAGGGAAATAATTGGAAGGAGGTGAGAAGAGTTTACTGTTGGGAGAATGAAAAGTTCCCAAGAGTATAAGGATAGTGGCTGGTAGAGCAGCAGAGGGTTAGAGAGAGCCTGGTGGGAGTCGGGCTGAGCTGGAGGAGGAGAAGGGAAGAGATCCTGAGAGGAAGGATTTGTGTTTGCCATGCTGACTGTAGCTAACAGGGTCCAGGAAAAGAGCTTTGTAGAACAAACTGAATTCAGAACTGACTTTAAATAGGATGTTGTAGGAAATTCCATGTCTAATTAAAAGAAGCTGAGGATGTACACGAAGAAAAACGTTTGTGTTTAAAAAAAGGAATAAGCCTTGGTGCTGAAACTACAAAGATTGAGATGACACAGACCCTGATCAGAAGCAGGCTGCAATAATAAGTTAGATATACAATTCAAGTAACTGATATGAGGGGAAGTCCTCCTTGGTTAGATGTATCTAGGGTATTGTGCTTTTTACTCTGCTTTTTAAGAATTAGATCATTAAAATAGAGTGTATCCAAAAGAGGGTGATCAGGATGATGAGGGAACAAAACTGTATTGAAAGAGGAACATTTATAAAGCTTTAGCCTAGGTGAGACTAAGAGTGGGTATTATAACTGTCTTTTGTGAATGAGGCATTAGGCTTGTTTTACTTGGAAAAGCAACATTCAGCCCCAAATAAGGAAACATTTCCTAATTATTAGAACTGACCCAAAGTGGAATAGTTTGCTTTGGGTTCTTCTATTTGATCCTACAACTAATGGATGGTCACTGGAGTTTATTAAGTAGAGGCAATTCCTGGTTAGATCTGAACTTAAGAAAATAGATTTGACTGCAGCAGGGAGGTGTAAGCATAAGCAAAGTAGGATTTTTTTTTTTCAGAGTTCAGTTTCCTAGGCTCAGGCTAACTTGTAAGCATCTGAAGGATTAATTTCCTTTGAACCCTGATAATTCACAACTGTGCTGAGTCAAGAAAGTTTCATGCCTGTGAGCTAGTCAGAGGCCAAATCTTTGTTATATATTCTTGGAGGCTGGCATTTTGCTTTGGGTGCTCACTCATGAGAAGAACCTTTTGATTCCCTAGATGGGACTCTGAGTGTTCATTTGTTAAGAATCCCCCGATTACTCAGCTGTTGGTGCTCCCTCACTTTGGTGGTGTGTGTAGGTGGGTGTATTACTTTGTTCAGACTGTTGGATCCCCATCTGTTGAATCTTTGTGCCGATTTCTCTGTGTTTATACTCACTTCTTTCTACTTTTTTGTAATTAAAGTAAGATTGTAAAATAAGATTGTTGACCCCTTTAAAGTTGTATTTCCTTTAGAAAAGCAAAATCAAAGAATCTGTTAGCAGCCCACCCTGTGTGGTTGCTATTACACTTCTAGTGCTTGCTATTATAGGAGGATAAATTGGAATGGTGAGAGATATGAAGCAAAGGAGACCAATCAGGAGACTGTTGTCAGAATTTAAGCAATAGGTAATGAGTGTGTGAACTTAGGAGGCAGGCAGTGTAAGTAGAGAAAGGCTATGAGACATGTGGAAAGAGAGTCTGTAAGATTTGGTAACTGATTAAATATGAGAGGTAAGGGAGATGAAGTATCAAATTCTACCAGGCTATAATGTGAAGAATTAATGAAGCAGGAAACCAATTAGTAGACTATTATAAATAATCTAGATCAGAAGTTGTATGTTGCTGTGTGTTGCCTTATCTTAAACGTGATAAACTTTGAGTTGAATTTTTGAATGACATTTTCATTTTCTCCGCAGAAATAAATGTCAATTTCCTTTTACCAAGAATGGAGAATCTCCTTTTTATCTTAAGAAATGCACAAAAAGCAGTTATGTTTTAGAATCACTTTGAGTAGAAATGTTAAAGGATATTTCCAATGTGGGAGGATTTTCCTTCTCTCAGCACTCCAAGCCAGGTAGCAGTTCTTAGAGCTGGATTTGAAAAAAGCATAGATTTTGACAGACAGACCATTTTTCATAGTTTTTATTATTCTTGGGTCATGTCAGAATTATTGAATGCTGCTGGTATTGGTCATGCAGCCCATTCAAGTGCAAGAGAAAGGGAATTGTGTGCATCCTAACCAGCCATCAGTCTGTGTGGCTCTCAGAGAATAGCGGGAACAGCCCCAAGTAGTTGTAGGAGAATTGGTGGGCTGCCATTAACAGCATTAAGCAGACTGCAGATAAATAATGCAGCATCTAGAAAGCATTCTTTTTCTCCCCGAAAAACCTTTTTTTATTATTAAAAAGTGAGCCATGGTCCTTAACATGTATTTAGAAATTCCAAAGTGGCACAGAAATATCCTTTGGCTTAACATTAAGCCCACTGAGTACCAGGCAGATTCCAGATTTTATTGAAGGACTCAAATAGAAGTATGAAGCTGTCTCATTCCAACAGCAGGCACCAAGCCAAAATGCAATAGCCCAAATTAACTGCAGTGATAATGGGTGACTTAATGTATTTCCCTTCCTAACAACCACAAGTTGTATAAAGTAAAGACCATTGTGTTTGGTCAGCATTGTGTCTTGTCAGACTGTTAATTCATGCATATAGACTGCAGGCAGAATACTCTGTATTTGCATCATGCAGATGCAAATATTTTTAGCTTACATATGCCAAGTTGTGAAATGCCATATTTTCCCACAAGAGAAAGACTATATTAGAAACATAATTTTCGAAATGGGACTCTCAGGTCCTAAGCACATTTTTGTGAAATAGAGAATTATAGATGCTTTACCTCTATGGTTTTTTCCCCTCTCTGTGATTCTCTCTAGGACCATAGCTCCAAAGGTCATCTTGTCCCATCTGTCTCAGAACGAATTCAGGCTTAAGCCAAAGCTGACTCACCTGCCCTGAAAGATCTCCTTGTGGAATTGAACAGTCATATTGCCCCTCCCTCTCCACCACAGTGGTGTGGGAGTAGTTGTGTGGAACCTTGTATAATCTTTGTTAAAAGCTGGGGAAGGGAGAAGGAGCTATTTTCAAATGAACATGATATAAAAAACTAGGAATCAATAAATTAAAGATAAAATTTAACTTAAAAAAGAAAAGAATGAAAGCTCTCTGGGTCCTGAGATTTCCATAATCTCTTTTGACTTGGGTTTCAGCATCTGAGTATAGCAGAAAGAACACATTGACTTTGCAATCAGGAGAACTGAGTTCAAATCCTGTCTTAGTGCTACCCTCTATGAACATAGTTAAGACAATTAACCTCTTTAGATCTTGGTTTTCTTGTCTGTAAAAGGAGATGTTTAGACTAAAGACTCTAAGATCTCTTCCAGAGACCACTCTAATTCTCTCCCTTGTTTAATTGTTTCCCCAGTGGAAAAGTTCTAACTTTTGCCAAACTCAACCTCAAACTTTGAAGTCTGCTTCTCTTTTGTTTGATTCTCTGTTGAAGGAAAGTACCAAATAAATAGCATGTACTTGGAAATACTCGTACATTTTCCTTCTCTGGGAAGTCTCAGCCTCTTTAATAAAATCTGTTATCATTCACTTACATGATGTTTGGTCTCCCTTCTAGTCCTCTCTTCATTTTCAATACCATTTGTTCTTTTTATATAGTGCTCTTAGATTAGCAAAGCACTATGTTACCTACATTACCTATTTAATCTCACAACAAACCTGTGAAGTAGGTGCTATCATGAAACCCATGGCATGTGAATAAACAGATGTTTGTTGATTTAGTCTGTACCTCCCCAAGAATCTCTTCTGTAGCCTGTGAGGCTGGAGCTCCTCCTGCAAGAGAGAGTCTTTTTGTCTCCTGAAGGAGCCCAGAAAAAACATTTTGGACAACTCTGAGTATTATAGGAAGTTTTCTTCTACATTACGCCTTTTATCTGTCTTCCACTCTGCTCCTGGTTGTGTCCCCAAAGGGTCTCTTGCTGGTGCTGCAATGGATAGAGATCTGGCCCTGAACGACCTGAGTTCAAATGTGGCTTCAGATACTTCCTAGCTGTGTGACCCTGGGCAAATCCCTTAACACTATTTGCCTCAGTTTCTTCATCTGCAAAATGAGCTGGAGAAGGACATGGTACACCACTCCAGTATCTTTGCCAGAAAACCCCCAAGTGGAGTAATGAGGATTAAACATGACAGAACAACCATGTCTCCTGAATTGAAAAGGGAATCTAATACTTCCTCCATATTATAGCCACTCACATACTGAAGACAGTCATCATGTCTTCCTAATTCTTCATAGTCACAAAACAAAAACTGTCATAGCAATGCCTGATATATAGTTGTTCCCTAGGAGTGACGTATCGCCTTCATTTTACAGGTAAGAAAACTGAGGGTCATGAAGGTTTATAGAAGTTGCCTAGGGCTATGAAGTTCTTTCCACTATACCAGACCACAGAGTGGGGAAGGGATCTCCCTATTGGCTTTGTTTTTTTTTAATTAACTTTTATTGATATCTTTTGTTTATACATCACCTTCCTACCTGAATATAGTTCTTCTTCTTACCCTACCAAGGGAGTCATCTCTTATTGCAAATTATTTTAAAAGGGGGCAGGGGAGGAAGCAGTGCAGCAAAACTGACTCATATAAAGCAGGTGAATCCGAAAACATATGTAATGGTCCATACCTGACTTAGTAAAGAAGAGATACAGATGGGTTTTTTCATCTTCTGCAGGACAGTGCTTTCCCTATTAGCTTTAAGTGCCTTTATGTTCCAGAAAAAAAGCTAATTCTAAAAATATTCTGAACAATCTGAAAGTCAATGAAAAAAGATCTTGAATCTTTCTCTTTTTGCAATTCATTATGACCTCTAAATCTAATTGGAGCTCCAGAAATAGAGAAGTCCAATCTATGGCTCCCTCCTCCATTTTGGTTTTTTCCTTCAAACTAAGTTCGGATCAGTTGACTTTTGAATGACTTTAAAGCCAGGCAGACAATGAAAATTGTCCAGGAGATAACCTAGATAATATAGCCACTTGTCAAAAAGACAGCTTTCCAGTGGAATCCATGGGTGAATCTGAATATCCTTTGAATTCTGTTCTTATTCGTTATAATAGCCACATTTATGTAGCGCTTTAAGGTTGGCAAAAAGCTATAAAAATATTCTCTCTTGTTTCTACTTTGGAAATAAATGTTGCTTTTATCTCCATTTTGCAAATGAGAAAGCTGAGGGTGACAGGGATTAAGTGACTTGCCCGGGACATAAATCTAGGAAGTGTCTTAACGCTCCTAACTTCTAGTCCAAAGCTCTAGCCATTGCACCACCTAATGCTTCACCTTGTTAACACATGAAAAATGTGAATCTTCAAAGGGGTCTGGGGACCAGCAATAGTGATAACGATCACAAGAACTTACATATGGATAGTTTATTTTATATATATGTATGTATACATGTGTGTATATAACATGTATGTATACATATGTATACATATATGTAGTGTTATTTTATATGAGGTATTCATTTGGCCCTACACTGTGAGGGAGGTAGCACAAGTATTAGTCTCAATGATTTTCCTTGAAGCCTGGTGGGAAGGTAGGGATACTTTCAAGCAGGCTCTTTAGTTGTTCAGGAACACCTTGAATTAGAATCCTCCTCCTGTTACTGACTCACTGATGATGCTCTCAATAAGCACAGTAATGGAAGCAAGCTTCCAGTGTGGAAAATAACTAAGAAAATGAATATGGAGTACTTTCCAAAGTACTACTTAAATGTTAAATTGGAACCCTAGGCTTGACTCTGAGATGAAGGATGAACTAGCTTCTTAAGAATAAATTACTCATGAGATTGAGATGGATCAACTCCTTCCATCAGTTTGGGCAGCTTGCTCTAAATCAGGATTTAACAATATCATTTCATGGCCATTTAGGCAGAATGAGGGCACAGTGGGTGGATTTTAAAATGCTCTTGGTGGTAAGGTTTCACCTAATGGTGCCTGACTACTGCCACCATCTGGAGTTGAGGAAAAAATGGAAGAGAGGAGCCAGGAATGGAAAAAATGAGCCAAGCAAGCAAATCTTGAACTAGAAATTAGCATTCTGAGTGAGTAGGAACACATGATTGTGTGTGCTCTGAAGCTAAAGGGTGTAGGTGCCCAGAAGGTTGACACTACCTTAGCAAGGCACCATACTCACAACTGATGACCCTTCAAGGCCATGGAAGCCCCTAGACAGTCTTGAGGCTATGAAGTTAGATCTAGTTGGTAACTTTACCCTTTATCCTAAGATCCTGCCCAGCTTTTGTGTGTTCCTTGGAAGCTCATTTATGCTTAGATTTTCTTGGAACTTTCATGAGCATCCTTTTACCTTCAAGGACTGTCCTTTATAAGAAAGACTAAAAAAATTGAGGGTGGAGGGTAGGACAGGAGGCAGTTCATCAAAACTAACCAGCACTTTGACTAGACTTAACACTATTGGCATCATTAGCTGTATGCATTAGCTACAATGGGGAAAGGGAAGATACTTTTTTTTCCCCAATCCTCTTTAGGCCCAAGTTTATCATTGTTCTTTTGCAGCATTTAGTTTCATTTATGTTACTACTCCCTCTATTTTACATTAAGAAATTGAATCTCAAAGAGGTTTAGTGATGTGACCAAGGTCACACAAGGAACAAGTAAGAACCAGTGCCAGAGTTGAAGACCTGCTTTCACCTTCTTAAGAACCACCACATTTTTAGCATTGCCCCAAATTACATAATTAATCTCTAATACAAAGCTTAACCACTTATTAAACTGTACTTTAATGCAGTGATTTTCATCCTTTGATCCATGGAACCCCCAGAGTATTGTGGAATTTTTCCAGGACTTGATAATAGTCTACCTTGGATGGGGATGATATGAGAGAAGCAAAAGTGAGGATGATGGCAGAACTTTAATATAACAGGTTACAGAGTGCTGTTCTTGCAACAGCTTTGTGAGGTAGATAGTATTGGGGATAGTATTATCTCAATTTTGCAGGGGAGGAAACTGAGACTCAGAGAATTAAAGTGACCTGAGCTTGGTCAAACATGTTGTTGGGGAAATGTACTACAGACAACTCAGCCAGAAGGAAGTAATGAATAATGCTTTCCCGATAACATGTGGAAAAGCTACCTTACAGGATTTCTACTATTTTGTGGATATCTGCTGCACATCTTAGCCAGCTAAAAGCAGAGAATCTGACCGTTTGTTTGACTTGCATGACAGTTTTATCTCTGAAGGGAAAGGAATGTGAGCAGGGAAAGTATTACTCACAACTTAATTTGGGATGAGCAAATTGCAACTTGTTGGTAAATGAAAAAGGTGGTAACCTTGGAAGAAAATAACCTTGTAAACAGAAAGGGTGCAAACAGAAGAAGCTTGGACTTAGTCAGCTATGCAAACTAGAATTTGAGAGGATATTTTTAAACATTCAAAGAAACCTGATAAGCGTGATCTCATGGTTTAGGACTCCAAACGGAAAGAGTGGTTAAGGAGGAATGCACAACGTTCAGAATTTTATTTCTGATCCCAATGAAGAACCTCTCAAGTGACATCTTCCCTGCATAGGGACTTATTAGATGAGCTCACATCATTCAAGGACATAGCCAAAAGGCGGAAGAAGGGGAACATAAGCAAGAAGAAATACAAAACAGTTGTGGAGACTATAAGATCACTATCGGGAAGTCCAGAATGAGCTGAGACCTGTGACCAAGTTAAGGACAATCCAAAGGATGTCTCATGCTTTCTTCAGAGCAAAAGGAACAGGGAAAGAGACAGAGTTGTCTCTTGGAATGGATGATGTGCAAACACATGACAGAAAGAAAGCAAGACTAGTCAAATCCTATTTTTCTTCCATTTTCTTTATGGAGAAAGTGATCTTCAAGCCAGGAAGCATACCAAAAAAAAAATGTGGTTAAAGACAGAAGCAACTGGATGGTGCAGTGGATAGATGGCTGGTCCTGGAATCAGGAAGATCTGAGTTCAAATCCTACCTGTTGATGATGGGCAGGAAAATGGGAATTTTAATAGCACCTTTTCTGCTGGGGTTGTTGTGAGGATCAAATGGGATCCTATTTGTAGAATTCATTGCAATTCATTGCTAGCTAATATTATAATTGTTGTAGTTTTAAAGAGATAATTGGAATGAAGAAACTATTTCAAATGAATTTGGGTCTTCAAGCCAGGATGAATGGCATCCTAGGGTGCTAAAAGAGCTTCCTCAAGAGGTCTATAGTTCTTGAGGAATCGTGGAGAATGGGAAAGGTACCAGAATGCTGGTCAAATGTTCCAATTTTAAGAAAGAAAGAAAGGAAGAAAGGAAGGAGGGAAGGAAAGAAGGAAAAGAAAGAAAGAGTATATTCCTTGAACTCTGGAATGATGAACATGATACAATACTAGGTATAGATTATTATATGGATGCTTTTTAAGTACTTACAAAAGGATGCAGTAATTTCTAGGATCTAGTTTGGATTCACTTATCATGGCTCTTAATGAAAAGAAAAGTGGCATGAGATCAGGGCCTCTTGGTTCAGCTCTACCTCTGACTTGTGCAGTGCTGAACAGGCTGTGAATTTTCTTATTTGTCTGGATCTCTTTGGTCTCTTGCAGTTTGAGCATTCTCCGAGTTATTCCAGGCTAATTTTATTTCCTTTTTTCAATGGAGTTTCTAATAAACACCTTTAGATTAGAGACATGTCTATCTTTATTTCAGTGAGGTATCTTACAGACCTTCTCATGACATAGTTGATGACAAAATAAAGATCCCCTAGGCTGTGTAAAAGTTAGATGGATTTGTAGTTGATGTCCAAAAAATATTGGTTATTGGATTCATGGATCCCTTGGAGGAGGAGGGTGTTAGAAGCATATAGAAGCATGGTCTTAGTTTTGTCCTATTTAATATTTTTATAAGTGCCCTAATTTGAGGGCATAGGCTATAAGACATTGAGTTTGTGTGCCTAAGACAGAGGAGGTAGAAAAGAAGAGCTAATATTTTGGATGGCAGAATTAGAATGTGAAAAGTTCTGGAGGGGCTAAAGTTATCAACTGACCCTAACAAAATGAAATTTAAGAGGACTAGGTATAAAATCTCATTTTGACATAAGAAAAAAACCTTCAATTTGTGAATATGGGAGGGGGAAGATGCAGCTCAACAGTTTATAGAAAGAAAACTTGGGGATAAATCAATTTATTCCCTGGGTTTTAGTTTTCTCATCAGCTAAATTCAGTAGTGGGACTGTGGGGGGTGGATTAATCAATCAACAAGCACTTGTTAATTCTCTCTGCCATGTGTCAGGCATTGTACTAGATGTGAAGAATATAAAGACAAGAAAACCCTTTCTTTCCTTCAAAGAGTTTGATTTCTACCAGGGAAAACAGTATGTACACGTATAAATAAATACAAGATATGTGAAAAGTGCAAATCCTTAATAATTTTTTGGAGTTTGATTTCTACCAGGGAAAACAGTATGTACACGTATAAATAAATACAAGATATGTGAAAAGTACAAATTATTAATAATTTTTTTTCATAGGATGGGGGGAGATACTACCTAACTTCTGTGGTCCTGTCCAAACTCTGTATCTGTGACCTGGATTGTAGCTGATTGTTGTCTTAGTGTGAATTTACAGTGTGATATGGCTATCAGAAAACTGAGTTGACACATTGGAGGGAAAAAGTACAGAATACAGAAAGAGAGATGAAAAAGGTGTACCCTCTGTACTCTCATCTGAATAGACTACATCTAGGATGATGGTGTTCATTCTGAGGCACTAAATTTTTATTGATTTTTTTTTTTACATCACCTTTATTCTGAATTTAGCTCTTTCCCTTCCTCTGTCCAACCATCCATGTGAGCTAAGAATCAAAAATAGATGTCAAAAAGCAGTTCAGCAAAATTAACTTGTGTATCTGCTGAATCTTACAGTCTATGCACTGTTCCACACCTCTCCAGTGAGGAGAAGGAAATGATTTTTTTTCATCGTTAGGGCTAAACTTGGTTATTTATTATAGTTACATGGTTTTATTTGCTGTTTTAAAAACGTTCCTTCCATTTGTTGTCATTGTGTATATGTTTTTTCCTAGTTTGGCTTCCTCCACTCAGTATCAGTTCACAGAAATCTTCTTGTGTCTCTCTGAATTCCCTATATTCTTTGTTTTTTATTGTGTACTTGTATTCCCTTAAATCTATATGCCATAATTCCCTAATCATGGATACACATCTTGCTTTCAGTTTTTTTTTAATCTATCACTGAAAGTACTGTTATATATGTTTTGATATATTCAGGGTGTTTCCTTGTGTCTTTGACTTCCTTTTGGTGAATACTAGTATGAAAACACTGAGTCAAAGGATATGAACAATGCAGTGAATTTTCATGTGTAATGACAAATTGTTTTTCTAAATAGCCATGTTAGTTCACTGCTCCACTAAGACTCTATTAGTGTGTACACCACATTTTAGGAGAAACATCAACAAGAAGAAGCTTATCTAGAAGAGGATTACTAGAATGGGGAGGGAAAAAGAAACTATATTGTATAAGGGTCACCAGAAAGAACTGGGGGTGTTCAACCTGATGAAGTAATATTTGTCTGTATTGTTTTTTCCTTTGGTCTCCAAGTATTTTAAAGGGTGTTGTATGGTTGAAGGATAAGAATAATTTTGTGGAATTCTACCTGGCATAAATAGGATGATAAAAGTTTCATGAAGGAAGATACTAACTCCATAAAGAAGAACTTTCTAACATTTGGGGATTTCCAGAAATGCAGTGACATTTGGAAGGGGAAGAATTTCCCATTGCTGGTTGTCTTTAAGAAGAGGTTAAAACTACTTGTGGGAGATATCATGGGGAGAAATCCTCTACGACCTCTACAGGTTGGATGAACCAGATGACCTCTACAGTTCTCCCCAACTTCAAGACTATGAAATAGACATGTTATTAAAACACTATTGATATGTACAATTGATGTTCCATTTTACATATGCATATGTATATATATATGTATATACACATATGAGAGAGAGGTAGAGTGGTTTGGTAGAAAGAGACCTGATGGGTTTAGTCCTGTCTCTGCTTTGCTAGTGACCATAGACAAAGACCCTTGTAGCTCATAAAGCCTTCCTTACTTTGATTGAGTTATTGGGGAAATGCAGCTATTGTGTTTGGCTTCAAAACAATGGTCTGTATAGGATCTCTCCTGACAACACATTGGCCACCTGAGATAATGCAGGTAAAGTGTTTTCCAGACCCTAAAGCACTACTTAAATGTTTGCTCTCATGGTTCTTACTTGATTATTTTAATGCTGTTATCTGAACACATATTTCTCAAATTTAAAAGGATGAAGAGGAGGAGATGGAAAGAAAGGGAGAAAGTTAAAAATTCCCCCAGAGCAGAGCTGTAGTATTCCCCAGCTTTGGGACAAGGAATCCAGAGGCCTCTTGGGCCTCCATTTGGTCTTATGGCACTAGAGGGGTAAAGGAAAACAAAGGTCTATTCTGGAAACTGACTTTTAGTCATTTTATGTTTGCTTGCATAAGCTCTCTCCATAAACTATGATAAATGAGTATATAATCACCTTGAATGAAAAAATAGTAAGCTGCAGAGTCCCCAAAGAGAGTTCACTAGCATCTCTGGCCAGAGAGCCAGTCCACTTCCTTGTGCATACATCTCATGCTGCTCTGTTTCAAACTCAAGTTTTAGAAACTGGTGACATGGTCAGTATTGACTACATATTCCAACCTGTGCATATAGTCCATGGATCCACTGAACACCTTAGAGAGATGACATGAATTTGGAATATTCTCCTCAGTACAGGAGTGCCATGGGAAAACAGCAATGACAGAATTGTGGAGGCCTGACATTTTCATTCAGTGATGAACTTGACTTTTAAGTCCCAAAACATCCTTGTGAAATTAGGCCATGACCATAATCTGTGCATGTCAGAGAAAGAAATGAAAACATTTGCCTGCTTTATAATGGCACTAGATTTTCTTTTCCTTTCCTTCTGTTAAATAAATTTACTTTGATTTCCTTTAACTGATGGAAGGTTGAGGAATTTCTATATATGGGAATTTGCTCAAATGGATGATTATTAGGCTACTTACTTACAACTTAACACATTTTAACAGTTATCAACAAACATGTATTAAGTGTTTGCTGCGCACCAGATGCTACGTACTAGGTAAGGAGAATACCGAGGCAAAATGAAATCGTCCCTGTCCTCAGTATTTGTTGATTGTTAAAACATTTTTAGACCTAGAGTGTACTAGGCAGTCCAGTGGCTAGAGCACTGCTCCTGGAGTCAGAAAGATCCAGATTCGCATCAGATACTTACTAGCTGTGTGGCCCTGGATAAACCTCTTAACCGCTGACTGCCTCAGTTTCCTCAGCTGTAAAATGGAAATAATAGTAGCACCTACTTCCCAGAGTTGTTGAGATCGTAACTGTAAAGTGCTTAGCACAGTACCTGGCACATAGTAAGTGCTTATTAAATGTTTCCTTCCTTCCTGCCTGCCCCTTGCCTGAGCCTTTGTCAACATCTTTTATGAAACCAGAAGAAAAATGTGTACTTGATTTCCACTTGCAGCAGTGGGGATGTTCACCCTTCCTCGCGCTGTGTCATTCTGCCTTTGCAAACAGTACATCTGGCAGGAGAGAGATTGGAGTGGAGCTGTTTGAGTTCCAAGTCTGTTTCCCCTATAGGAATGGGTCGATTTTTGTGACTGAAGTGGTCAACTATGTAGAGATTTTTTCATCCTTCTCTGGTGAAAATTGCTGGATAAATAATGTAATGGTCTGTGTTAGGATTGACTGCAAAGTTAGGAGGTTCATCTTTTTCTTTTTTCTTGGCAGCTTTGGGTAATTTCCACTAATGAGTTTGAAGGATGAAGGGTACAACTCAAAACTCAGGAAAGTGTATTTTAATTGGGCAGCTAGGTGGCACAGTGGATAGAGTGCCAGGCCTGGAGTCAGGAAGACTCTTCCTGAGTGCAGATCTGGTGTCAGATACTTAGTAGTTATGTGATCCTAGGCAAGTCACTTAACCCTGTTTTCCTCAGTTTCCTCATTTGTAAAATAACCTGGAGCAGGAAGTAGCAGACCACCCCAGTATCTTTGTCAAGAAAACCCCAAATGGGGTCACAAAGAGTTGGACTCGACTGACCAACGAAAATATTTTAATTAACTGTATAAAATAGCCATCCTTGGGGTCAAGTTCTTACTGTGCAAGTTAACTACCCACAAGTAACATTTACCTCTGGACTTCAGTTTCCTCTTCATACAAAATGGCCTGGGAGATCACTCGTAGCTCTTGACTGGCAGGCCTATAATCCTGTTTCCATAATATATCCCCAGCTGATTACAGTCTTCTTACAATTATCTCAGGATTGGCATGGAGTCTTGTCTTTTTATGTCAATTTTCTCATTTGATCCTTCCAGTAACTCTGGGCTTTTTGTTTCATCTTTGTATCCTTGGCAAACAGTAGGCAGGGAAGGAATGTTTACAGAATTGAATGGGTAGGGTAGGTACCGTTAACCCATTTTGTCAGTGAAGTAAGTGGAGCCCAGAGTGGTTAACTTTTGGTTAACACACAGCTATGAATGAGAGTCGAGAGTACTTGAAACATAGTCTGATGTGAAGCGCAGTGTTCTTTCTAATGAATCCTTAACAGATGAAATGAATTCAAGGCTTTTTGCTTTATTTTGGTTAATCTTCTCCCTCATGGTAAAGTGCATTAGATGTTAGTTTATTTACACTTGAATTGCCCAAGTCCAAAGATAATTGATAGGGGAAAAGCGTAACTAAATGGCACTAGTGGATGCAGACATAATCATTCTGCCAGACCAGGGCCTCTCCCACAGGGCTCCATACCTAGTCTTCAGCATGGCTGCCCCTTATGTTACAAGCAGTTTGTAACTTGGGGAAAACAGCATGAACAGATGTACAGTAGCCCATTGAGCTGCCTTTGGTTTCTTAGGAAGCAGGGAGACAAGGGGAAGGGGGTCATTAACATAGTAAATAATTAATCAGGTTTATTCTTCTTTTTTCAGCCTGATTTGAGAATTAGGTCAACCTTAGTTTGAGATTCCCCATGGACCTCCCTGCTACGTACTTCCAAATATGCTGGAGTTTAGACAAAAAGCTGATAAATCTATGCAAGTCCAATAAGCAGTACGCCCACCTCATTGAACTTTGTGTGCATTAACAATGATCTGTCATGACGCCATAAATATCCCACGTCACCCCTGACCATCTCTTCATCTCAAACTTTGAATTGCCAGCCATAGGCCCAGGAGAAACACCTTTCAAGAAGTAGCTTCTCATTTTATGAGATCTGTCAATCCTCTGATCCACGAGCTTCCAGTTCTCTAGCTCAAAATGAGTCTGTGCTGTTAAAGCCCCTGGTACTTTCCCATGTATTGCAGAGACTTTAGGACAAAGGGCTCTCTCTGATTGTCCGTTCTATTCTTCCTTGTAGAGGTATTTTCTGTTATTTAGGAATTATCACAGAGTTGCGCAAGTTGGGTATAAAAGAAATAAGTTCAACCTAAAATGCTGATTTGTGGCCCAACATTTAAAAAAAACCGCAGCAAATTGAGGACCAAAGATATTAAAAATCTAGGATCTCATTTTATAATGCCATCCTTGACTTATTTTTATAGTATAATATATGTATATATAACACGTATAACTATATATAGTATAATATTAGCCAGTATTTATGTTGTTCCTACTAGGTGTCATGGTGCATAAAGTGCCTTGTCTAGAGTCAGGAAGACTCATCTTCCTGAATACAAATCTGGCCTCAGATACTAGCTATTCAGTTAACCCTGTTTGCCTCAATTTCCCCATCTGTAAAATAAACTGGAGAAGGAAATGGCAGCCACTCCAGTCTCTTTGCCAAGAAGACCCTAAATGGGGTCACAAAGAGTCAGACATGACTAACGATTGAACAGCACCAACAAAAGCATTTATGAAGTTTCTGTGTGCCAGTCACTGAGCTGAGCACTTTACAGTGAGGATCCTTTGATCCTCACAAACATCCTTGGAGGTCAATGCTGTTATTATCTGTATTTCACAATTGAAGAAACTGAGGCAGAGATTAAATAACTTGGCTAGGGTCACCCACCTAGTAAATGTCTGAAGCCGCATTTGAACTCAGGTCTTCAGGCTCTAGGTCCAGCGCTCTATCCATTGTACTATGTAGTTGACTATACACAAAAGCTAACCATCTGACTTAGTAATATTCTTAAGCCTTTTTCCAATGAATAATTACAAGCTCTTCTATTTAGCATTTAAAGTCCAGTTTCGCATTGCTCCCTCTCATTCCACAGGCTTTCCTAAGTGGTCTGCTTGGTTTCCCCAAATGTCCCCTTCTCTGCCTGCTTCTGTGCCCTGTGTTTACCCAGAATGCTTCCTTTCTTCTCTCTTGAAATCTCCAACTCTCTTCAAGGAATCGACTTTCCCTCTGAGAGCACTTGCCTGATCTCTCTCCCCATGTGTCATTGCTTGCCCACTACTCTTCCCTTGAGTACTTTGTATAGTTTTTATCTTTGCTTTTCTGGGTACATCTTTTTTTCCTTCTTCTTGCCATCGCCTTCTATGTAACCCCAGTGCCCGGAACATAAAAAATCACAACAATGGCCACTACAATTAACATCAACAATGACGGCATTTCTATAGCTTCGGGGTTTTCGATGTACTTTCCATATGTTATCTCATTTGTTAGCTCTTTGTGTGGCAGGCTTGCAATAAATGCTTGCTGGATTGCACTGAAATAAAGAAAGGAAAGCCCACGCATTTAATCATAATGGTTATTGTATTGCATGGTAATTAGACGTAAATTGTAAGCAGCTCCCTCAGATGACTGTAATTAGTGTTCCTTTTACAGACCCAAACCAGATTGGAGCTTTTCTCTTCATACTGTTCTCAATGTAGGTAACTATAGTCAGTTTTTCTTCAAGCCCTAGACCATTAAACCATCATCATCATCACCACCACCACCCCATGCAAACACCACCATTTTTACTCTTAGAAGACTTGCTGCCCTACACCTGGAGCTCCCATGCTGAGATTTCCTGTCACCTGTCTATAATCTCCCATTTTTACCCAGTCTTTTTCTCGCTATTTTCCTTTCTTGTATACACTCTTGTATACAGACATCTAGGGATCAGTCCTTGGATACCTGTTCCTGCACTGGACTTTTCCATGCTCCCAAAGCTGGAAGGTTTGAGAAGCCCCAGGACATGAGGCTGTGATTTGTTTGCCTAGAGATCCACAGTGTGATTACTCCCGTGCGAAAGAGGAGCTAAGACCCAGGCCAGGGGCTCGGAATCTCTGGCTTTGGGAAGACTTGGAGCAGGGAAATTAGTATTAGGGGAAGGTGGCTCAGGAAGACAACCCTCACTGCCTCTTGCCCTTCTGGCTCCCCAATACTACAGTGCCTAAAAGGGGGCTCAAAATTTCAGGGGAAAGAGAAAGTCCCCTACTTGTTGCTGCCTAAAATTCTTTTGGCCTTTAAAGATTTTCATTCCTAAATTAGAGATAAAAGGTTTAAAACGAAAATGCATAGGACTCAGCACGGTGACGTTTATACATTTTATAGAATTTAATGATATCAATCTGATTATTTTTGATAGGACTTAGGGATTAGAAAGCCAGAGGGCAATCGCTGTCTTGAGGGATCCAGCTGCTGGGGAGGTGAAGGGGAACAGGATGCCCTGAAATAATGTCTTAACAATTTTTCCCTGGGCCAGCCCTAATTGTCTTCACCTAGTTGTGGGTCTTGTGTGCTGATACTACCTTGCTCTGTGATGTGAGGGTGATAGGAGGAGGAGTAGAAGGAGAACTCCCTTGTGCCTCAGTCTCCCCATCTGTAAAATATAAATGATAATGCCCTGTTTACCTCAAGATCAAATGGAGGTTTGTCATCATCTCTGTTAGGTTTAGCCATGGGGTTGCGTGCAGACTTTCTCTATCCCACCCACCCACCCTCAGATGTGGTCATAACACATTGTCATCTCTGGAGTTTTCTGAGGCATCCTGTAGCTCAGCCTGAGACCCTCCTAAGGGTCTCAGACCTACTTGTTGCTATATTTCTCTCATTTAAATGTGGCATTGTGCTCTCTCCTCAGCACAGTATTCATCTTCAGAAGTTAATCACCTCATTTGACTATGTATCTTGAGATAGGCCTGCATTAGCACTTGAAAATAGAGCTTTTTTTGACACAGGAGGGCAGCACTGAACAATGCATTTTTCCTTTTTGAGTTCAGCTTTTTGTAGTGAGAAATGGTGTGGTGCAATATCTTCCTTTTTATGTGAACAAGCAGGGTGCTGATGAGGTTTTTCAGATCAGTGAAAAATCAAAACAGGAGCCCAGACAAAGGAAACTTTTCTTACCATGTCATTTCTGTGTATCTATAGTTAAAAAGAGAAAATGGCTTCTGGCTTAGGCGCTGTCCTGTCCCTTATGGCCCAGTTACATTCAAGCAATTTGAAAAGCTTTGTTTTCTGGGCTAAGATGGAATATACTGTGATTTCAAGACAAAACACAAGCCCTTTGAGATCGTAGCTGCTTCTCAGAACAACGTGGAGAGCATCACAGATGAACTAGAAGGGAATCACAGAAAACGTTCTAACACCTTCATTTTCCAAATAAGAACTTGGGAGCCCAGTGGAGAAATTTTCTCAAAGTTAACCTTAAACTGCTGTATAAATACCGTTATTATTAATTATTAGTGAGAAGTAGAGCTAAGATTTCAAACTAGGTTCTGTGCCTTTCAATCCTAGACTCTGCCCACGTCTCTTGGTATAATGTAATTATTTATTACATCTTACATATTGCATCTTTGTTAAATACACCTCTTGTTTAGGAAGAAAAATTATTCTGATTCCAAATAAGATTTTACTAATAAAAGCTAATGGAATCTGTTGGGGGTAGGACAGAGAATGAAAAGGCAGTGTCCTTTTTCATTTTCTTTATCAATCAGTTCTTTTGAGCAGAGCTGGGATTAGGGGGAGGCAGCAGCATGAGACGCAACGAAGAGTAGTATACAAAAGCACTTTTTCAATATTCCTGTTTATAAATGCCTATTTTTTAATGCCAGAAAATTCTGCTCCCCATGGCAAAGAGTTTTGAGGAGGGGGCAAATCAAACCAAGTGTTACCCCCGAAGTGAGTGCCTTACATACAGAGGGTTTGGTTAAGAATGACCCAAGTGCTGCTTGGTCAGTATGCTGGCCAAAGTGCCCGTTGAGCTTACAGAGCTGTGTGGAACACATCAGGCTATCCCTTTTAACATTTTGTATCATATTTATCAGAACATACTAAATCCTGTTCTTTCCTTTACCGTTCCCACTTTAGAGAACCTTCATATTATAGTATGGAAAACTATTGACAATCCATTTGTACAGAGTGATGATGTGGAATAGTGACTTGTCTTCAGAAAGCTCTGAATTCAAGGCCACAAATTGACAAAATTATGAAAACCCCCAAACAGATCATTCAAGAGTTGTGCGGAAATGGAGTTGGCCTGTCACATGTACCAGGGGTGAGAAAAAACTGATGGACAGCGCCGGTACTACACTGTTAGCCATATGATGTAAAGAGCTTTGAAAAGCACTTGATTTAACATTTTGTAGGCATAACATAATGGAAAGAGTCCTAGCTCTTATGTTGGAGGACCTGCGTTCAAATCCTGGCTCTGCACCTTACTACCTATGTGATGTTGGGCAAGTACCTTCTGGGCCTCTCTGTTGTTTGTAAAATGTACGTGTTAGACCAGATGTCCTCTAAGGCCTCTCCTGACTCCAAATCTGCTCATTCGACATTCACAGCATCCCTGTGAGATAGGAGCTGTTATTATACATAGTTAACAAATGAGGAAACTGAGATTCAGACAGGTTAAGTGAGCTGCCAGTGGCCACATTGCAAATGGATTTAAAGTCCATCACTTATTCAGATTATCTCATTATTAAGTGAAGTAATGCACGTAAATCACTTTGCAAACCTTTGTGATTGCCCAGTCACGTCCTACTCTCTGTCACTTCATCTGGGGATTTCTTGGCAAAAATACTAGAGCAGTTTGCCATTTCCTTCTCCAGCTCATTTTGTAAACCTCAAGCTACTCTATTAATGCTTGCTCTCACTATACCAGACATGTCAAATTCAAATAGAAGCAGGCCACTAACCCATGCATAAAGATCCCAGTGAGTATTTATTTGACATAGTAAACCACATGTTAACATTGTCTTTTGAATTTTTATTTATTTTGTTAAATATTCCTTAATTACGTTTCAATCTGATGCCTGCATTGTTTGTAGTGGGCATGCGGCCACATGGTTGATACTGTCTACCACTCCGTACTTTATCTACAATTTGGAAATCTAGAGCAGTGTACCTAGGAAGGTTTTATGGAGGGCTTGGACAAGGTCAACATCTTTGAGGGAATTTTCACCTTGATGAGACCATAGATCTCAACCCGGATCTTAACTGGGGTATAAGACAATGTCATGGCCCTACCGCGGAGTCAGAATTTCAGAGCTCTAATGCCTTAGAGAGGAAGTCTCATATTTTAAACTGAGTCCCAGAGGAAAGAAATGACTTGATATCACTGAGCTGCTTTTTCCTACTATAGAAATAGTTTGGGGGAGAACAAATGCTGCTGCTATCTAGAGACTGCTTTAAATCAACAGAAGTTGAAAGGGGTTGAAGGCAATGTTGATATAGTAGGTAAGAAAAGAATTTTAAATGGGCTATATTACTGACTTGGAAATATAGTAGGAGATTGAAGGTAGTCAAGACATGGAAAGATGAAAATTATAGGAATTTAAGTTCTGGAATGAGCAAAGTATGTGGTTTGTTTTTTTTAATCAGCATGACAGAGTATGTTTCATGTGAATATATGGCATATCTAAATACACACATGTAGTCATTTAACAAGTATTCTGCGTTATGTTATTCAGTTAGTGAGTCAAGGCAAGGAAGGCTTCAGAATAAATAGACCTACAGTAACTGCTTGGATTGGTCAAAGGGGGCAAACCATAATCTGGGGACCACAGAGCAAGTTTTCTATGTATATTTTTTGCATCTTGATTCACCATATGTATGTATATTCCAGTCCACTTACAGATGTTTTTGGGACTTGGAGTCTTTCCACCAAAATGTAGACTGACTGGTGATGTTAATAGCTGTAGTCCTTTATCACAAATACATTTTAACTCATAAGGGAGAGCATGAGACACCCTAGGAGGAGGGAAGGGCAATCAGACTGCCCCAAAGCAGTGAGGGATATATGGAATTGTACAGGGGAAACTGAGGATGGAAGGGTGGAAGGGCAAGAAATTAAGGATGTGAATAAAGAAATTGCCAGAATCTCAGCAGGAAGGGAGTCAGGGTCTCTAAGAGGCTGCCCTCTGAACTTGGTACAGAGAGGTTACAGCAAAGCTCTCCTCACTCCTCTTTGGGTGTAGAAATACCTGGGTCTTTTGTCCTTCACATACTGGGTAGTAGCTTTGTATGCATCTTGCAGAGGCAATGAACTGGGCCAGGACCATTGGTTTTATAGTGTGGGGAAGGATCCTATTCAGATGTGCCAGCTGAATTTTTCCTTTTCTAATATCACAGGCAGGGAGACATACCAGTGACTAGTTCAGGGGTGGGGAACCTGGGGCCTCATATGGCCTTCTAAGTCCTTGGGTGCAGCCTTTTGACTGAGTCCAAGTTTTACAGAACAAATCCTTTTATTAAGGGGATTTGTTCTGTAAAGTTTGGATTCAGTCAAAGGGCCACATGTGGCCTTGAGGATCCAAGTTCCCTACTCCTGGATAAGCCATTAAGACCTTTCAGTGTAGACGTTTCTGACAGAGAAGATTATAGGGTGAAAGTTTCCAGAATTGGCATGTTCCAGAAAAAGGAACCCATGTTAGGCAGTATAGCAGAGGGCTTCTGTAGAGTAGAGAGAGCCTAACACACATGAGCTTCATGGATATTATAACACCAAGGAGCTCTTGAATTCTTAGGGTATGCAAATATGTGACTCATAAGTTATATAGTAGAATCCTGTAAATAATAGAACATAGTGGTAATTTTTGCAGTTATCAGAATTTTTTTCTTTTTCTTTTCTTTGTAAAAAGGCATAATATTTTTAAAACACACAGTAATGGCATTTTCTGTCAGATGAGTGCTCTGGATGGTTAAACAGCTCTCTGCTTTCTAATATGATGATGAATATATTGTTTGTTTATTTATTTTTGTGACATTACATCTCCCCTTGACATCTTAGAAGGAAAAGAGACTGGGTAGATCAGAGAGTTTGTAAGCATTCACTAAATCTCTTTAACTTGCTTACTAAAATTCACTTTGATAAACTTTTAGAAAATGAGATTTGTCATACTCTAAATCTGAACTAGCAGGCAAGGTATTCTGAATTCCACAGTTTGAAGACAGAATGCATGTTTTCAGATTGTAGCTGCTATGATGATGGCCTCTGGAATTCAGGCTAAAGGCATATCTGTGCAGTAGGAGTAGTTTATGACACCCTTCATTCTCTCCTTCTTTTGCCCTTGCTGTTATGGTGGCATTCTAGGAAATATTTTGCCTGTGTGGTTTAAAAAAAAATCCTAAGGTTTAAATTGATAAAATTCTCATTATTACATACAAAATAAATAGACAGAAATAGACAAATGCCAGTTGGTCAAGTTTTGTCTCTGTGTTGACACATGTGTGATTCTTCATTGTCTTACAGTGCTTCGCTGTCCGATCTCTGGGATGGGTAGAAATGGCAGAAGAAGATCTTGCCCCTGGTAAGAGCAGCGTGGCTGTGAATAACTGCATCCGACAGCTCTCGTACTGCAAAAATGACATCCGAGACACAGTCGGCATTTGGGGCGAGGTGAGATCACTTCACAGAAGATGATTCCAGAGCCTTCTTTGTAATCCCAGACTTCCAGAAGGCAAAATCATAATGCTGCCTGCTTAGATAACCTTCCCAGGAATCCTCAAAGCATTTCCCACGTGGTATTTATAGGAAATCCTTGAAAGATCCTGTTCTCAGTTCTTGCCTCTGATGATTAGCTTATGCTATATGTATGTATTTTGTCTGCTCTCTCATTTTTAGGCCCCACTTATATTTAGTTCCACGGTTCCTAGAGACTTAAAAACCTTCTCTTACATAATCACTTCCATGATCTTATTCAGGCAGCTGGGCAGCGCAATGATTACAGCCCTGAGCACTCATCAGGAAGACCCGAGTTCAAATCCAACCCCAGACACTTATCAGCTCTGTGGCCATGGGCAATTTACTTAACCTCTGTTTGCCTCAGTTTCCTCAACTGCAGAATGGAGATAACAATAGTCACCACCTCCAAGGGCTGTTGTGGGGATCAAATGAAATTACATTTGTAAAGTGCTCAGCTTAGTGCCTGGCACATTATAAATACTATATAAATGCTTATTCCCTTCTCCTTTCCTTTCCTGTCATTTTTCAGACCTTGTCTTAATGTTCTTCCTTGAATTCAGCTCCCATTTTAAATCACTGGTTGGTACCATTTTAGAAAGGAGATTAATAATTAACATAATTTTAAAGTTTTATGAAGTCACACAGAATTAGAAAAAAAAAGACAAGTTCCCTTCCCTTCCCTTCCCCTTCTTTTCATGTTGCTCTGGCAAAGTAGAGTAAGACTTAAAGAGCATCCCACAACATTTTTTCTGTTGGCCATAGACGATGTATGCCACTGGCCCTCTCCATGGTGCTAGCAACTTTTGGGTTGATATAAAAACAGGCATGCCCTGTTAAAGCATCAACCTCAGATCCACAGGGAAGTTTTCATCTTGAGATATACTCTTTCCCTTTAAAACAGAAAGTAAAGATTGTATCCTTAGATGTTGAAACTTACAGAAAATCAATCTGTCAATTGACTTAGAGACAATGGTATGTTTTCTTTCTTTTACTCAGATATTTAAAATAAGCATAGCAAATCCCACTCCCATTATCTGTACCTAATATAACATAGTGAAGGATGTTTGTGGGTATGTGTTCAAAAGATGGAGAGATGTGGAAGGTGTATATTCCAGTCATGGGGGAGATAGGGGAAGGCACCGAGGCAGGAGAGTTCAGGGAGTGTGTGCTCATTTGTGCTGACCTGTACCCAGGGTAGTTACAAATATTAGCCAAGGTTGATTGCAAAGGTGTATGGATATATTCCATGCACCCTAGACTGCAAGCAATCTTTATTGAACAGTGCTTTGGGGAAACTCCACATTTTTTAGGAGGTCTATAGCATGTACATGGCTTATGAAGGGTGAGGACTTAGGATCAGGAAATGATGGATCTTGATGCCAGTGTTGTAAAAGCTTTGATTGTCATAACCACATGCCTACCCTGGGGTATTCCCTGCCATCCTCTATATGAGTTCATTGCCAAAGCATATCTATTTTCATTGACCAAATATGTGCAGATATAATATCACTGTCATGATTATATTATAAAAGAAAGGATCACAGTGTTAGATGGGCATTGTAACAGATCTTAGCAGAAATGGAGAGCATTCTGTTCATATTGGAACTGTAAATTGCTGTCTCCAAAGTACCTAGAACAGTGCTATATATTCAGAGAGTGTGGGCATGATTAATCTTTGTCACCTTTATTTTCAATGTTAGTGTGATTTATACTGTTGAGATGGATTTACCTCTTGTGAATGAAGCCCCTGTTTCAGCAAACATTTGGCGATTGGAGATTGAAACTCTTAAATTTAGTTGTGTCCCTCATGGCCACCTGTTAAGGGCTAACTGTATTGACTCTAGAAACATCACCCAGTCTTTGAACTGCTCTCACCAGCTAGCCCTCAGTGCTTTCCAGGAAGCCTTTGATTCCATTCTGGTTGACTCCCTGCCATATTTCCCCTAGCAACTGTGTCAGACCCTTTAAGGTCCCTAACCCTTCCTCTGCCCCATCATTCTCAGGCTGGGGCTTAGTCTCTCACTTTGTTGTGAACAAATACATCAGTGAAAATTTATTAAGCACCTTCTGTATGCAAGTTACCATGCCAAGTGCTGGCAATACACAGATGAGAAATGACACAGTCTATACCTGTGAAGACTTTAGAATTGCATGAGGGGATGGGGGTGGTGTCACACATATACAAATGAATGTGATGCCAGATAGAATGTAACAAGAGTGATCCACACAAAGTGCTCAAAGGTCTTTGGAGGAAGGAGATATTGCATTAGCTGGGGGATCAGGGAAGACTTCCTGAAGAAATTAGCACCTTAGCTGAGTTTTAGAGGAGAATGATTGCAAATGGCAGAGTGAGGAGAAAGGTTCTCCCATCTTTACATTTCCGTCTGTCCATTTGGAATCAAGAAACCCAAGCTCACGTTCCATCTCAGACACTCACTACCAGACCAGAGGCAAGATATTTAACCTCCCAATGCCTCATTTTCCTCATCTCTAAACTGGAGATGATGAATGCGTCACCCACATGCCAGGGTTGTTGTGAGGAAAGCAGTTTGACAATTTTGATGCACCGTGCAATGATACCAACAACAGAAATGATATTCATAAATGGGAGCTAACATTTTTATGACATTCTAAGGATGACAAAACACTCTACATATATTATCTCATTTGCTCTTTCAACAGCCCTGTGAGGCATGTGCTCTTATTCTCCACCATGCCTGAGCTGTCGTTAATTACTCGTTATTAAGCCTTCCCCTCTCTATTTGTTCTCCCACGTCTCCCCGAGCTTTCTCTTGCCTCATCTGTCTTTCTCCACTGGCTCCCTTACTCTCTTTGCCTATAAATGTTTTTAGAGCACTAACATTCTGAACAAATATCATTTCCTTGGCTCTGTGGCCCCTTTCTTCTATGATCCCTCCTTCCCTTTACCACCATTGTTTTACAACTAAATCCCCTGGTCTTTCCTCAGTTGTCATCCTCCTTACTCTCTCTGTAGAATTTTACACTGTCAATAAGGCAGCCATGTGGCACGTTGGATAGAGTATTGGACTTGGCATCAGGAAGGTCTTACTTCAATGCAGTAGCTGTGTGACCCTGGGCAAATCACCTAATAACTTCCAGTTTCTTCATTTGTAAAATAGTCATAGTAATATCTTGTACCTCCCAGGCTTGTTGTGAGAATCAAATGACACAATGGATGCGGAAATATTTTATAACTCTTAAACATGTTGCAGAGTGTGCCAAAAATCTCAGGACAGTTTTAAGTTTTACAAAGCTTACTAGCTATATTTCCTCTGTAGCTGAAAACTGAAATAAAACTTTTGGAATGTCCTATATAAGTATATATTGTTGTTATTAACCACTTTTTCTGTTTTGTCACTCTCTTGCTTGACAGTGTGCTCTCCTTGTTCTCTATCAACTGTTCTCATCATTCCTTTCCTGTCTTCCTCAGAGTCTCCTTTAGCTTGCCTCTAACTATAGAAGTTCCCCAAGGTTCTGCCCCTGGCCCTCTTTCATTTCTTTCTCCCTGCATTGCCATTAGTGATACTACTTACTCTTGAGGCTAGAGTTATCATCTCCCTAAAGGTGACTTCCAAATCTGTGTCCCCAGCTTTCTTTCTCTCTTCTCCCAATCCATCCACACCTATATTTCCAACTCTCTTTTGAGCATCTGCTTATGGGTATCCACTGTCTTGCAAGTTCAGCATGTTTTCATCCCCCAAAACCTATCTTCATTTGACTTCCCTATTTCTGTTAATGACAGAGCTGCCTTCCCAGTTACCCAGACTTGAAATTTCATATCCATTTTTAACTCTTTCTCCCTCTCCGCCCAATTAGTTGCCAAGTACTGTCAATTCTACCTAATAAGACGTGTCTTGAATTTCTACTGTTCTTTCTGTTTCCATGGCCACCACTCAGGTTCAGGCTCTTATTACCCCTGAACTGAAATATTGAAATAACCTCTTAACTAGTTTTCTTACCTCTATCTTTCCCCATCCTACTTCATCATTCACACCCACTGCTGCCAGAATTATATTGTCCCAAGCATATCACTTCCCTGTTAAAAGCTACAGCAAATCTATACTTTTCTGAATAAAGTTCAGATTACCTACCAGGCCCCTGAAGACCTTCTATCATCAGAATTCACATAGGAGTTTATTTTCAGATACGTCAAGTTTGAGATGGTGTCAGGACATTCACTGGAAAGATCATCTGTCAGGAATGGATGATTCATAGCACAAACTGATAGCATTCAAAACATTTCAGGCCATTGTTGCAAATACTCAAGAGAACATCATATTTTTTATGCACTTTCAAGAATCCATATTCAAACACTTAATAGGCTAATTGCTAGTTATCATGTATTCCTAAGGATTTGTATTATTCCTTAGCTAAAATTAAAATATTTTTTAAAAAAATCTGCATTTTAGTATTCCCACTAATTCAGAGTAGCCTTTCTTTTGCTTGGTTTAAATTAATAAAGGTTTACTACGTCTGTTTAGCCTTTGTTCCGGATCATCCTCAAAATAATACCTTCTAGTAAATGAGCATGTAAGATGTGCCAATCAAATAGACTCACAGGTGAAGTCTGTTTCTTCCAGATCACAAAGAGAAAAGGGAAATGCTTCTCAGTGATAACAGATGTTTAGGAAGTATTGTCCGCAGTGCCTTGGGCAGTATCCAAGTTCTCATATGATGCTGATGCTAACAATGAAAATAATTCAATGACCATGCAAAAAAGTTTGTAAATGTGTTCAGTTAAAGAAATTAGGCTACAGAAATTGCTCTTCCAGTCCACCAGAGCTGTACACAGATATGGTCATTCTCATACTCTTACTGTCATGGAAAAGTATTCTTCCATGTTCATGAACTCTGTGATTCATAAATCTGATTGATCATAACCTTCTCTCCTTCTGGGTTTCCATCTATCTTATGACCCCTAGTCCTTTTCTTTATGATTTCCAATTCCTCTATGCCTCAGTTCTTCCCAGGCCATTACTGCATTGGCCATACTATTCCCCCCTTGACCTCCTTGGTGAGCCAGTTCATCTCTACACTATTCTTACCTCTTGAGTCCCTTGCCTCCCTGGTCCTATCATTGGTTATACCTTGTCAAATGAAGGTGTGGACTCAATATCTTTCCCACAAAAAATCTTCTCCTCTTCCCAACTTCCCCTTACAATGGAGGGCACCATTATCTCCCAGTCACAAAGATCAATAGCATTCTCAAAGCCTCCCCTTCATTCATTCCACATATCCAGTCTGTTACCAAATATTGTTTGTACTTCACATCTCTCACATATATCCCTTTCACTGGAGTCACAGTCACCCTGATTTTATCTCCTACCTGTACTGTTGCAGTCCCCTTCTGGTTGGTCTTCTCTCAAGTTTGTCTGAACTACATGCAACCCATCCCCACCCACCCCCACTCCCAAGTGATC
Organism: Potorous gilbertii; assembly: GCA_028658325.1. NCBI lineage: Eukaryota > Metazoa > Chordata > Mammalia > Diprotodontia > Potoroidae > Potorous > Potorous gilbertii. Next base: position 194,786,806 of record CM053772.1, read on the forward strand.
TTCTAAAGTGTAGGTGTGACCATGTCTTTCCTCTACTCATTCAATTCCGATGGTTCCCTGTTACATCCAGAATCCAATATACACTTTTCTTTTGGCATTTAAAGCCTTTCTCACCCTGGCCCCTTCCTACCTTCCCAGTCTCCTTATACTTTATCCCCTCCACATACACAATCCTCCAACTCTGGCTTTTCTTTCTTTACCTTGCATACAACTGCCTTTCCATGGGTTATCCCTCATGCCTATATTGCCTTCTGTCTTGACTTCTGAGTCTTGTTTCTTTCAAAACTCAGCTCAGATCTCACCTCCTCCAGAAGTCTGAGTACATCCGTCCCATCTCTCTGCGTTAGCATAAGTGGTTCTCTGAATTACTGCTTCTTTGCCTTCACCACAATTCAAGGACCAATTTCTACTTGAGGCCTTTCCTGATTCTCCCCTCCAGCCCTGAAATTGCTTTGTACATATTTTTCATTTATTTCTATGTATAAATGTAGCGTTCTCCACTCTCCTCCAACCCCACAGACAACGTAAGCTCCTGGAGGCCAGGGATATTTCTTTTTTGTTTTGATGCTGCCATCATCTAGCATTGTACGTTGCATATAATTGGAGCTTAATATTTTTAATTGAATTGTCACCCCCTTGGTTAGTCCTTGTCTGTGACCTTTGTGTTCATTTGCGTGATTGTATTTGAAAACAAAAATCTCTGTTATAGTTCTTACTTTGGATTGTTTTAGCCTCTAATTTTTTTTCTTATTTTCCAGAACTGGGCCTTTGGCCTCTTTCTTAGTTGCTTATTTATATTACAATAACCTTTAAAAGATATTTATATTTTTCTAACAACCTCTTATTTTCCTTATTTGATTTTAAATTCCTTCCTTTTTATCAATGTCTCACCACATCCTTCCTCTTCTCTGAAACTTCCCATGGCTTAGGTCCATTTTTAAGGCCTGAAATAGGGCCTCCACATTTTCCATTCCTTATATTTCACTACAACCCTACCAAAACCATTCAGTTTGACTGCGTTGACCCTTGGCTGTCCCAGACCTCCCTTATTGTATACTGTTCTATCCAGCCTGGACCCTTCTACCTATTTTTTTAAAAAGTCATCCTTCCGGCCCCCCCACCCCCTGCTGAAATCTCCCCTCCAGGGTGATGCCTTCCTGAGCTCTTCCAATAATAAATGGTTCGTTCCTCTACTGAATTTTTGTAGCAGGCTGTCCTGAAGCACTTACGTTGTTATTATTAATTATTGTTATATTAATGAATATTTATATTAATTATATGTTATTAATGTTATTGTCTTGCACCCGAGCTATTTATTACATACGTTTCTTCATTCATCTTCCTCCTTCCCGTTACTCCTCTTTCTATCATCTGTCAAAATAATCATCCTATGGCATAGTTCTGACCATGTCACTCCCAGGCTCAAAAAACAAGCCTCCCAGATAGTTCTCTGAAAATCAAATATGCCCTCCTCAGACCTCCCCAGCATAGAAGACTTTCGAGAGCTGGGCTTCAACTCTCCTTTTCAGGCTTTCTCCCGTTGTTCCTTTTCCATCATAAATACTCAGGACCCACTAACCTAGCCCAGTAGTCAAATGTCCTCTCATTGCCCTTTCATCTGTACCTCTCTGCCTTAACTTAAATCATGTCCTGTTCCTGGAATACATACCATCTCTGAAGCAAAGCCTTCTTCCTCCAACAGAGAACTGAAGTTCGTTGGAAGGGACCTCAGAAACCATCTAAGTCAAGGATTCTTAACCTGAGTCTGGGATCTTATATTTTTAAAAATGTTTTTATAACTATTTCATTTTAATTGGTTTCCTTTGTAGGCCTATGTTTTGTTTTGCTTTCATTTAAAGACATTATTTTGAGAAGGAATCCAGAGGCTTTACCCAACTGTCAAAGGCATCCATGACACACAAAATGCCAAGGACCCCTGATAGGCTTGAACAAGCATCTCCTCTACAATATCCAGCATACACTTGCCCTGCAACAGGGAGGACCCCACCACCTTCTGGAGCAAACTGTCCCCTTTGTGAATCATTCTATTGTTAGGAAGTTGGTGACAAGAACAGCAAAACTCGCCTCTATCACTTGTACCCACTGACCCTTGTTTGGCTTCATGTGAACAAGAAGAAAGAGTCTTATCCTTGTTTCATGTGACAGCTTTTCAGATTCTTAAACATTTAAGGACATCTATCCCATCATCGCTGCCCCCAGCTCTACTCAACACCAGTCATCCTCAGTTCTTCTTCCTGATCCTCTCATGGCACAGTATTGAAGCCAGTAGAACAGAGCAGAGTTAGAAAGAACGCTGGATTTGGAGTCAGAGGACATGGGTTCTAATCTTGGTTCTGCTGTCTTTGCTATTTGCATGATCTTTGGTGAGTGCTTTAATCATCACTTCAGGTCTTTGTTTCCTCATCTGTAAAAAGATAGCATTGGACTAGATGACCTCTCAGGTCCCTTTCATCCTTAAATCTTTGATCCTTTAATTCTGTGGTTCCTTCAGCATCTTCGTGTGATCAGGATCTGCCCTAAAATGTGGTGCCCAGAAAGGAACACAATTTTCCAGGTGGCTTTTAAAACTTCCTGCTGTCATTTAGTAATCCCATCTTTCAGTCCCTTCGGTATCCTGGGATGTGATGAATTCATCTGGGCCTGGTGAATCCAGCTCTTTCAGTATAGCTAGTGTAAATACTTTACTTCCCTTGGGTATCATCTCACTGTGAACCTTTGGTCAACCTTTTCTAATTCAAGGATCGTTCTCCCTGATGTGGGAAAGGAGAAGAAATGTGAGAGTTGGGCAGCTCTGCCTTCTCTCCAGGATTATTTCTGTCCATCCTATCCACCCAGCATTAGGATTGTCCCTTCTGTGACCCTCCCTCTTCTTCCCAATATAGCTTTTAAACAGTCTTCTTGTTATCCTTTGCCTTCCGCGCTTACCTCAGCGTGTTTGGAGCTCTCTGTCCCTTGACACTACTCTTACAGAACTGTGTTTCCCTGTCTTGGTGGTCGCTGTTCTCTCTCAGATTTCCTTAGCTGTGTACACGTTTATAGATTCCCCATAGACTGGAAGCTGCTTAACGGTAGGCACTGTGTGACTTTTCTTCCTTGGATGAAAGTTTCCTGGACCAAGCAGAGTATCTTGTCCCTAGAGGGAGGCTTGTAATCATTTGCTTTATTAAGTGGCTCAGACTATTTATATGCTGCCTTGTATTTCGTTCATTTGAATATGCTCCTTTTCCCAATATAGTGTAAGGTCCCAAGGGAAGGGAATGAATAGTACACAAGGAAAATTGTCTTTTATTTATAGCATTGCATCTCACAGTTCCATCATAGTACAGTGTAGGTACAAGATAAATATATGAGTAAATTTTGGCACATAATAAATATGGGAGTGAACTGGCTGACATCATTTATCATTTTCATTTCCTGCTAGATGTGTAGCATCCTTTACCTATTAGTATCATATAAAGCTGTTTGCCTCCTCTCATGTAGAAAGTAGATTTTCCTTTGGGAGGATTCCTCTATCAGGTGAAAGGTTTGTAGCCTTCTCCAGGTACTACGAATTTAGAGTTGGAAGGGACCTTGGAGGTCATCAAATGCAACCTCCTTATTTTATAGATAAGGAACTGGGGGCTCAGAAAGAAGTGATTTATCCAAGGTCAAATAAGTAGTAAGTAATAGAGGCAGGATTTGATCCTGGGTCTTTCGCCTCCCAAATCCAATGTTCTTTCCACAGTAATCAGGAGTAGAGTTTGGGGGAGGGGAAGCTAAAAAGGTTAAAGATAGACAACTTTAAAATACATTTTATTTAAAATACATTTAAATTAAATAAATACCTATATTTAAATTTCAATCCAATTTTTAAAATAAAATACTAAAAGCCCTTTAAACCTAGAAATATTATTTCCTTTCTCTAAGTCACTCTTCTACTCTCCTTTCCATCAATTCTGTACTCCACTAGAGTTTTTATATGGTTATTCCACATCCATTTTATATTTTTCCTCTTCTCTGAAATAGGGATAATAGCCCTTGTATTACCTCTTGCTGTAGCCGCTTTGTTATGGAAGGCAGGTGCACCTGTTCTTTGTGGTTGAAGGGCTTTCCTTCTCCCTGCTTTTTGGATGTCTTACAGTATTTTGTAAAGTGCTATGTCAGTGGAAGCTATTTTTAATGTGCAAACTTGCATGTTCACATCCTTCTTGCCTCTTTGTGAGTTCCATCAGGGCAGGAGTCTCTTCTGTGCGTTTCTTCTGTGTGTTTGCCTACTGTTCTTTTCAATCATTAAGCACATAGCAGTTGAATCAAAGGCACAGTGTCCAATGGCAGACTTTTTCTGTGGCACGACTGGAGAAGCCCTGGACTTTGAGTCAGAGGGCCTGTTTCAAGCATTAGCTCTGCAGCTTAACTGCCCCTGTGACCTTCATCTCTCTTGGCCTCAGTTTCCTCAGTTACCAGTGGGTTGGACTAGAGAGCTTGTAGGTCTAAATCTGATACTCAGCCCCCTCACCCTTTGCCTTGCTCATCCAGTGACTTGTCCAATCACGTCTTCTTTCCCTTGGATTTCCATTTTCTTTTCTCTTTCTGTTGTTACAAGCATAGTCTAAGCACTCATCACCATCCACCTAAAGCCTCCGACCTCCCAGCTAGTCTTCCTGCTTCTACCATCCTTCACACCTTCTTGTGCTCTTAGCCTTCAGGGTGTCTCTGTTACTTATTGAAAATTATTCCCACTCAGTATTTGAAGCCCTCAGAGTATTATCTCTGGATGGGAAGCTCTCCCTCATCTCACCCCGCCCTAGTCTTTTTCATATAATTCATTTCACACTGTACCATCCAGCCAGACCAAACTACTTGATGCCCTCTATTAATGCCCCATGTTTTCCCACCTCTTCATCTGTTCCCATTGCCTTAAATGCTTTTACTTTACCCTCTGCTTTTTGACCCAATCCAAGCTTTAAAGCCAAACACAAATGCCAACTCTGCCAGAAAGACTTTCTTGATTGCTCCATTTGGGTATCAAAGATAGAACTGTGGTTGCCTGTTATGTATATCTTGTAATGAAATCATATGTCTCATATAATTTAATTTCAATGGAGGTCAGGGGCTGTTATTTAACAGTCTTATTGAAACTGTGTCTCTTCCAGCACCTAGCTGTGTTCAAAATTCTGCATTTTCTGCAGAATTATTACAAGATAACTCCATTTATCTTCTTCCCCCCCAAGAAGATCAAGTTGTCCCAGAAGCATCAGGTTTACACCTTGTTTTCTTGTTGAATTTTAGGGGAAAGACATGTATCTCATTCTGGAGAACGACATGCTCAATCTGGTTGACCCCATGGATCGGACCGTCCTTCATTCTCAGCCTATCGTGAGCATCCGTGTGTGGGGCGTGGGCCGAGACAACGGCCGGTGAGTTAAGCAAAGTGTTCCTTTATATTTTGAGTCTTGAAGTGACTTCTGATCGACTTAATGTCTTTGGTTTTGGTGTAAAAAAATTTGATCCCAGGTTATTGGTACACTCATAATGAAATTTGGCAGTGTTCTGTTTAGAATCTTTAAAAATGAAAAGCACATTCAAATATGCATGAATATACACGTGTGTCTATATATGTACACATGCATACATATTGTATACATATTTTGTATGTGTATGCATGTGTGTATACACACACACGCACACACATGCACACTCATTTCCCTGCTTGATGAATCTTCTAAGCTTTTCCCTTCCCAGACCAGCACCCCACTGGGGTCCTCTGTGTTCCTATTACCTGGATCCACAAGTATACCCAGTTCACTGCTGACCCAGACTTTCTCAGAACTCTCTTCTTTCCTCCCTTCCCTTTCCTTCCATTCTTGCTTTATTTCCCATTGTTACTGTAATTCAGTGCGGGAATTTTGAAAATAGGAGTTTGTGTAATACGTAGTCATACTTCTTGTGTCTGTGAGTTATGTTTATTAAGAATGTGGTAGAGATGAGTAGATACTTTTAATGAAAAAACTTGTTTGTCATCCATTTCTGTTCCTAGATCTTCATATTCTAAGTTCTGTCAATATTCCTTTCCATGTGTATTTCTGAACAAAATCTACCGTAATCTAGTTTCTGGCTAGAATATAAATTTATCATCACTCTGGCTTGGGTTTTTCTGGTTGTTATTAGTTTTTGAGTATTCTAACTGCTTATATACCCCTTATGAGTTACCAAGGAGCAAAGGATTAACATACAATTAAAACCACATACTACTAAAGGTGTTAAATTTACTTTACTCATTGATTTAGAAGGTCCTTCTAAGATTTCACAATACCTTGTCTGATGGGCTTAAAACCATCGCAGTGGTGTCAGTGTGACTGTGTGTCCATCACTGGTGCATAGCAGGGTGTTTTGGATACTGTCCTATTGAACAGACAAAGCACAAGGGGATTTAACACTAGTCCTTGACTGTCTTTTATCATTAGGTGATGCAATCATCTTACAAAGTGCTAATCCTGACTTTGGACTGTTCTTGAAGACATACCGGGCATTGACATGAATAGATCTTTTGGGCAGGAGGGGGCAGAGCTTGAGGTTGGGAGAGGTGATTTGGCAATACTCCAATTATAGTCCTGAAGGAGATATGATGGTGAGGAATGAGAAATGCTCTACGGAACAGAGGGCTGAAATGTGTTCTCTGCCTGCTAAGTAGGGTACATTTTCTTGGAGGGCTGATTGCTTCTTTGAACCCTGTCAGTGATGCTAGGCACTTGAGACAAGAATGAGTTGATTCAGTAGCTTGTACCTACCTGACAGAGTCACACTATTGGATGAGTATGTGGAGTGAACCTAATAATTTTATAATGTACTAGTTTGTTACTCAGTACTTTTCAACCCAAACTTTGTCTAAATGCTCTGCCTTCAATCGCTCTACCCTTTCATACTTCGATGTAGTTGCTTGTCAGGAGGAAGTGCAGAAGGCAGAGGCCAGGAAACAGGAAGAGGGAAGGACCTAGAAACAGGCAGAAGATACCAGTAAAGAGTAGGTGGTGGTGGTTTTTAAAGACTGTAGGCATTAAAGATTTTGATTACTGGTAAAATTTGTTGTGAAAGTGTGGTTGGATAATAGTATATTAGACCATCATTGTAACTTTTTCACTTTTGTTGGATATTCTGGGTTCTAGACACAGCATTATATGCTAGGAGAATGTGAAAGAACATAATGTGGCTTCTAGATTGCTGCATACATAAAGTTCTTATGAACAGAGAAATTTACCAGCTCCTGTGATTTTGTGTAGATATGTGTGTATATGTCTGTGTATGTGCATATATGTATAGATGTATATTAATAATAGAGAAGACTGGTTTTTTTTTTCAAATTAGTTATGAGTTGATGCCTGGAGGTAATTAATCAAGAAACATGCTTTGAATTGACTATCAAAGGAAGAGGCTTTGCTAGCTTCAGAAGCACAGGCTTGCATTTTCCAACCATTGAAGATTTCTAATTTACTAGAAAACTGGGAGTAGCCAGTGCAAAATAAGCCACCCTGGCTCACTCTAGGTCTTTAAGCACAAGCTGGATGACCATATTTCTGATGATGACATGGCATGGGTGTGTGTTTAGAGAGTCTATGGTTCTGTGACTTGATAATGATTTTATAACCTAGAAACCCCTCTTCTACTGCCTTCTCTGCAATGACATACTCCTTAGTCTAGCTCAGTTCTTACCAAGAAGTATAGTGGTGGTAGTGGGAGTTAGTCTTGGATGGTTCAGAAACTTGTGCATTAGAACAAAATTGAAAACTAGAGTATCCAGGGGGTGTGCTAGAGCTAGCTTGACCTGTGAGCCAATAGTTAAAAATTTCAGGGTGAGCATTTATACCTTGGAAATCAGTGAACACTACAAATCAGGGTTTGATTTATTATTTGGTTGAGGGACTAGACTTAAGAAAGTGATGGCAAAAATGTTAATAACCCAGATTAAATTGAAAAGTGTGTCATGTATCATTTTTTGGAGGGTTGGTTGTTAAACATTTATCAGCACACTGCTGTCAATAGCTCTTTCCATACTGGCCACCAGAATAAGTCATTTCAATGCTGGCAAGTCTTGCATGGAGCTACCTCTAGCAGCAATGAATTAGGAAGTAGAAGAGATGAAAGCATGTTCTCTCTCCTTATTGGTCCCTTGAGCGTCAGACTCCCTAAAAGAATGTGTCTCTGAAATTACCGTGTTTTTTCTCTCTCCCCGTTTTTATTTTTCTTTTAAGAGCAAATGCAATTTGAAATGCTGGGAAGGAATGGAGTTTTAACTTTGCATGAATAAAACATAAAAGTGTTTCATTTTGCTTGAGAAAATGAGCCCCATTTCCCATTTCCTTTAGTAGCTTTCCTTGCTGTAGCAAATGGAGTATCTTTGGGGACTTCTTCATAGAATTAAAGGGAATAGTAAAAATCTGCTACACCCAGGGCTTGAAGGACAGTTCACTTAATAGCCTAGTTTTGAAATTAACCAAAAAAAAAAGTTTAGGCTTGGTACTTACCTTTTTTTTTCTCTGAGGGGTCCTATGATCTTTGTGGAAATTCTGCATGTGGTGAATTCAGTATTACTACTGAATACAGTGATCTCAATGATCTTTAATTGTGAATGACATAATCCCTTACAGGAACAGTTAATGTTACTCTCAGTAGAATTTTTAAATTTAGGTCTTGGTTAGTGCAGATAACAAATCCTGGGAAATGGTCACGTTATCTAAATCTACACTACATATTTCCATTGAGCTAGAATCAATTACCATATTTTGCCTAAGTAAAACTGTACATAGTGTGAATTTGAATGCATGTTACCTTTGAATGGAATTCATTATTCACATCAGTTAGGACTTAACTGTTGCTCATTCATTTAGAAAACAAGCTAACATCTACAAAAAAATCCATTCCTAAATTGTAAGTATATCTAACAGAATAGCCATAATTATGACTAAATGAAAATAAGAAAACAGATGGACTCAACGTGGTTGAATGAAACATGATACGGGAGTTTTAGCTATACATAGACTTCAAAATTAAAAGCAAAAATTAATTGTTCCTATATCACTTAGTGGAAAGTGTCATTTGAGATCCTGGTTCTCATCCCTTCCCATTCCAACACTCCTCTGCAGGGAAAAGCAGTCTTAGGAACAGGGAAAGATCACTGGACTTGTTGAGAAGTTTGCGTTCAATCCTGGCTCCATGCCTTATCTGTGTGACTTCATGAGCAGACTGAACCTTCACCTCCCTTCCTGATCATCAGTTTTCTTATTCTGAAGATGAGGAGGAGAATACCTGCATGACTTACTTTCTAGGGCTGTTGAGTTTCAAGAGAGATAATGGATAGAAAGTGTGCAGTTGGTTCAAGGTAATATCTTCTTATTAATAAAGTCATTTCTTGATGCCAATTACTCAACTGATGCTTTCGTGCGAACCACTACTAGAGGAGGAAGGAATTAAGGGAGGATTTGAGTTTCATGAATTTTTACGTGCTAAAGGTCTTTGTCACTCAGAACCTGGATGTGAGGACTGATATCTCAAAAGATAGTGACCCATTTTGGACGAATAAGATCAACTTCAGGCCTAGTCAAACAACTTGCGACCTTCCTAGCAACTGATTAATTAGAATACGGTGTAATATAGAGTGTGAAATGTCAAATCCATTCTCTCCTTCCCTGTCTATCATTTGACTCTCTGTTCAGCCAACTGTATAATTGGATGAACACTAATTATTGAAGAAACAGACAGATTTTCATAGTAAGGTACATAAAATAGTGATAAGAAATATACAGGCGACCTTAATTTGCAACCCCCCGATGCGGGAACTGCTGCAAGCCTACCTAGACAACTTGACAACTGCCTGGCCACCATGTATATAATCTCCCTCTCCCCTGATAGCTCTTCAGCTCTTGCTCTAGGAATAGAAATTAAATCCATACTACCATTACTATTAGAAAGACCCTGACATGAGGGTGTGACTGTTCTATGGTTTCATTTATCATCCCTGTGACTCCCCAAACCGATTTCCTCCCCTCTCCACTGTTCCTCTATGTGTGTTATCTTCCCAAATGGAAACTTCTAGAGGTGAGGGCCTGTCTTCATTTTATATTTGTGTTCCCAGTGCCTGGCACAAAGTAGACACTTAAATCCTTTTTCAGTATTTTCATTTATTCATGTAAAGCTAGGAAAGCTTCATGAAGATGCAGCTTGAACTGGACACTAAAGGATATGTAGGGTTTAGATGAGCAGAGCATGTACCTCCCTCCTTCTCAGGTCTCCATTTTCATTCAGTTAGATTTATCGAGCACTGTGATGTGCCTAGCACTGTTTTTGCAACAGGAAAGGGTACAGAGAAACATAAAACTCAGTCCCTGCCCCCATGGCTCTCCGCAGCTTGGGTGATGGGACAAAGAAGTACACACACCAGTCATGTCAGTAATAGTACAAGACAGCATATGGTAACATACTAAAAGCAAGTTATATTAACAGCAAATGCTATAGTGGTTTAGAGAAGGGAGAGATGGCCATGGTCTAAAGTACTGTATATTTCTTCTTGTCCCTTAAAAAAAGTTTTTTCCCACTCATGCCTTTAGCCCATCACCATTGTTAGGTGATTAAACTAAGCATGTCACCTAGCCTATCAATTATACTTTCAGAAGTATGGAGGGTTGTTAACTGCTCTTTTCAAATTTCCTAACTTTTGAGAGCTCCCTTCTTTTATCCTTAATATTGGCTAAATATTGCATTGACTGAAAAAAGAACAGGAATAGACTGTCATCAAGGAAGTACAGGACAGAGTCACAGCTAAAGTTCTCCACTGGTCTCCTAGCTCTGTCAGGAGAAATTGAGGAAGGGTTTCCAGCATGTTGAGTGGACCCACCATGGAGGATTTTTAGGACAATGTCCATGAGAGCTACACAGGATAGGTAGGCATGGATAGGCTGTGATGTGTATAATTGAAAGAAATGCCATTTTGATTGATAGAAGAGAAGAAGGAAGAAAAGGAGGAAATAAAAGAGGGATGAAGGAATTTGTTAAGCACTTCCTATGGGCCAGATTTCTGTTGTGACCTAAGTGCCCCAGGTCCTGCTCACAACTCATTCCCATTATGGACTGACACCACCAGACTCTCTCCCCAGAGATCTCCGCTTTTGGAGGCATATGGACAGAATTTACATCTCCAGGTCTGAATTCCACATACAAGAGCCAAGTTCAGACAAAGCAATGAAGGAATGGAAATCGGAAAACAAAAATACGACCCTGAGTCTTTGGCCTTTAATCCGTGTGACTTTTGTAAAATGTCAGGACAAGGTGACCCTTTTTAAGCACTCATCAGCACCGATGACATGACAAGGCAATTTTAGTGCTGTTTTTTTATTTTGGGCTGTTTTCAATCACTTCCCTGAGACCCTAACTGAAGGTCCATTGGCCTTCATTGCTCTTGTGCTTCTGAACTTGCTTTGTATGTTGATAGATCAAGGACTGGGTAGGGGAGTCTTGAATGAAAATGTTAAGGTGATATATGTCTCTGGATTGAACAAATCTGAAAGTTGTTACAATTTTTATGTTGGTAGTTTTTGAGCTATAGTTTTCTTAGGGTAATTTGGTAGGGTGCAAGTTTGGAAGATAGAATGTTTCCTAATGGAACCTGGCCAGACAGTTCTTTAAGCCATGCAATAATGAAAGATTGATGAAATCCTGAGATCTGCTGATGAAAGTTTTATCTTTAGATATGTCTGCTCCTTCTCTTTGTGCAAAAAAAAAAGTCTTCTGGGAGATAGCAATAATTCTCTCCATACGTTACACTATTATCTTGACCTCTAGAGTTAATTTCTTTTTAATGCACTACTGTGATAAGCAAAGTCTTCCAAATTTACTTGACCATTTTGCTGACTTCAACTGTGGTTATATTTTATATCTTTGAAAGTGACTTTCTTGTCTCTTATTAATCATGTTATGATGTTCCCTACTGCTTTTCTTTGGCATAGAATAACCTTTAAAGCATGACATTATAAGTGATTGTCCAAGGAAGTTTTCCCTGAGAAAAGTGTGGGACTTCTTAAACTGTGATGTAGCTGCATTGAGGCTTCCTGTCTAGGAAACTCTTCAAACAGATTTCCGTTAAACGCTGGTTTCTATACTAGCATTTTCAGCTTTCTTTCCTATATTGTCTTCCCCCATTAGAATGTAAGATCCTTGAGGGCAGGGACCTCTTTTTTGTTGTTGTTGTTTGTATTGTGACCCCAGCATAATAGCAGCCTGCCTGACTGATAGTAAACATCTAAGAAAGGATTATCTTTCTCCCTCTGTCCTTTCTTTCTTCCCTTCCTTCCTCCCTAATTCCTCAAGGAGCTTATCTGAACCACCACCTACAGTGAAAACCAGGCTGGTAACTCAGTGACAATTACAAAGAGTGGGTATGTGATTGCAATGAAATACTATTGTGCTATAAGAAATGATGAGCTGGCTGCTCTCAGAAAAATCTAGAAAGACTTACATGACCTGATGCAAAGGAAAATGAATAGAGCAAGGAGAAATTGTACACAGTAACGGCAGTACTATAAGATGATCAGCTATGATTGACGGCAGTTCTCAACAATACAGTGATCCAAGACAACTCTGAAGGGCTTATGGTAAAAAACACTATCCATCCCCAGAGAAAGAACTGGTGGAATCTGAACGCAGATTGAAGCAGATTTTTTTTTTTACTTTCTTTATTTTTTTTAAAAATTTATTTCGATCTGTGCTTTCTTTTACAACATGACTAATACGAAAATATGTTTAATGACTACACATGTATAATCTATATCAGATTGCTTGCCTTCTCAATGAGGGAAGTGGGGAGGGAAGGAGAGAATTTAGTTTTAAAAATGAATGCTGAAAATTGTTTTTACATGTAATTGAGGGAAAATAAAATAATAAATTTTTTAAATTGGAAGAAAAAAACTTACCAAAAGTGAAGTGGCAGTTGGAAGAGGGAAGGTAGATGCTGAGCACTGAGATATGCTTGAGGCATTTTTTTTTTTTTTTACCATACTCTGGATAGTTAGGACCTGGCCCTGTAATCATTGGTATGGGAAACTCCTATAAGAAGTAATGCTCTCTCCTATTGCTGCTCAGCACTGGCTCTGTCTGTAACTGGTTATTTTAGAGCATTAATTTGGGCAGAAAGGTTAACCGATTTGCCCCTGGTCAAAAAGTCTGTATGTGTCAGAGATAGGTCTGGAACCTATGTCTTCCTGACTCTGAGGGTCACTTGACACCATACTGCTTGTACATCATCTTAGAGTCAGTTATACTCTGAATGTCTCAAAGTAGGGAAAATAACACCTGTATTTTGAAGGTCCAGGAATAGTGGGAGATAAAAATATCAAAATAGATATGACAATGCTGTGGGAATGGAAATGACTTATGGTAACATGATCATGTCATTATTACCCTAATAACATTTCTTGTAAATTAAAATCTAGGTCTTTCTAGATATTGCTGATATACTAACATAGATAGAAATATAAAGGGAATACCACATTACATAATTGGATTTTAGCCTTTTTAAGTAAAGGTGTTTAATCGATTCACTATTATTTGGTCAGATATCTACTAAAAGATATGGTAATTTAGTGTAGTCAGTGAAATCTATGTAAGGGATATACTTATACCCTCTTTTGGTCCTTTCCCCACTCCTACCCAAGATACCTATACACACACACACACACACACACACACACACACACACACACAGAGCTACACACAACCACAATGATTAAAAAACAGCACTGATTAAATCTCCAGGAAACTTGATTCTTCTTAACTTTCAAATAAAGCTACCATTTGTCATGAATTTGGAGCTTGAAATTACTTACTTTTTTTTTTTTAACCATAAAGCAATCATCCTGAGGATGTTTTTTCTTGGTTACTGTGCCTTTGCTGTGGGCATGGATACAAAGACCCTGTAACTGACATCCACCTGGCAGACAGTAATCAGGGACTGTGAAAGTTTGGGGTGAGTGTGGGACGCATGTCATCCTGGGATCAATATTATTCCTCATATCTCTCCCTTTCCCCTTTGGTCTCTTTTCTTAGAGAAGAAGGTAATAGATGGATGTTTTCCACCCTAGCTCTCAATGGCACAAAGCCTTTGGATTCAATTGTGGTTAGAAAAAAACATTTTTTTACATTTCTTGTCTTAACTTCAGCCAGGATCTTCTCTCTTCAGGGTTGCCATTCCCGCCCCCCCCCCCAAAGTGGGCTCAGAAGAAAGTGTACATTAGAAATGATAGGAAGGATTTAAAGTCAGGGCCCCAAAATAAAGACTAAACCACTGACAGAAGGAAGATGGCTGTAAGAGAATTATGTGCTCTTAAGTCATGCAGAATCAGACATACATTCCAAATATCAATAAGTAAACCAAGGAGTTATTTTTAAATGGAAACATTAAATCCCATAAACCTCACCAAGAGTAATTTAGGATATAAATAAAGGAAGAGTAGATGAGAGACTAGACTACATTAACATATATGCTATAAAAATGTGTGAAGAAAAGGAAAAAACAACAGGAAAATATTGATTTTAGTCAGACAATTTACATCCAGAAAAGGATGGGGGAGGGGATGGGAAGGAGGAAATATCTTGATGGACTCAGCGATAAAAGAAGGTATACCAGTAGAAGGCAAGGGAAAAGGAAGATGTCCAGATTATTCTGAGAGAATAGCTCAGCCTTCTGGTTAGATTGAAGAAATAATCTCTATCGGAGGAATCCAACATGCTACCCCCAACACTCTTGAGTGGTGGGCCCCAACTAGATTATAATGTGATTGGAAAATTCTTAACAAAATAAAAATACAAAATATACATAAAATTATATTTTAAAACTAAGTCCGTATGTGCCCCAGGAATCCTTGTATATGGATTAGTGGCCCCTATATCTTTTTTCTTTTCTGTTTTCTTTATATTATTTTTGATATTCTCTTTTTTTTCTTAAATTTTGAGTTCTGAATTTTCTCCACCTCCTCCCTTACTCACTGAAAAGGCAAACAATAGGATATCAATTACACATGTGAAACCATACAAAACATATTAGCCGTGTCACTAAAGAAGCAAGAAACATAAAGTGAGAACATTATACTTGAATTTGTACTCAGCACTCATCAGTTCTCTCTCTGGAGATGGATAGTATTTTTCATCATGAATCCTTTGGAATTGTCTTGGATCATTGTATTGATCAGAGTAGCCAAGTCTTCAATAGCTGATAATCATTACAATGTTTCTGTTACTTTGTACAATGATCTGCTGGTTCCACTCACTTCACATTGTATCACTTCATAGGGGTCTTCCTATATTTTTCTGAAACCAACCCCTTATCATTTCTTATAGCACAATACTAGTACACCATCACAATCATATGACACATCTTGTCCAGCCATTCATCAGCTGATAGACATCCTCTCAACGTCTCAAATTCTTTGCCACCCCAGAAAGAGCTGTTATAAATACTTTTATGCATATGGCTCCTATTCCTTTTTCTTTGATCACTTTGGAGTACAGACCTAGTAGTGATCTTGCTGGGTCAGTAGGTATGCCCAGTTTTATAACCCTTTGGGCATAGTTCCAAATTGTTCTCCAGAACGGTTGGACCAGTTCACAACTCTACAGACAATTTATTAATGTGCCTATTTTCCCTCATCTCCTTCATCATTTATTATTTCTAATAGGTGTGAGGTGGTATGTCATAGTGGTTTGAATTCGCATTTATTGAATTAATAGTGAGTTAGGGCATTTTTTCATATGATTATAGATAGCTTTTTCTTCTTCTGAAAATTGTTTATATCCCTTGACCATTTATCTATGGTGGAGTGGTTCTCATTTTTTTTTTTTTTACAAATTTGCCTTGATTTCCTGAGAACTAAATATGTATGAAAAATAAGGCCTTCATCAAACAAACTTGCTGTAAAAATTTTTGATATTATTTCATTGTTTGTGATACTTTTTAAATAAAACAATGTTTTTCTGATTATCTCTTTTAATTAAGTCTATATTTTTTTTTTACTTTTTCTTTGTCTAAAATAATTGCCACCCCTGCCTTTTTTTTTTTTACTTTGGCAGAAAAATAATAGGTTCTGCTCTAACTCTTTAAGTCAGTGTGTGTCTTTCTGTGTTAAGTGTATTTCTTGTAAACGACATATTGTTGGATTCTAGTTTTTAATTTATTCTTCTGTCTGCTTCTGTTTTATGGATGACCTCATCCCATTCACTTTCACAATTATATTTATTAACTGTGTATTTCCCTCTATCCTATTTTTTCTATATATCCTTCTCTGTCTCTATCTATCCTGTCCTCCAAAGTCTGTTTTGCTTCTGACTACTGCTTCCCTTAATCTGCCCTCCCTTTTATTACCCCCCCACCCTTGCTTATCTCTTTCCTACTGTCCTATAGGTAAGATAGATTTTGATACCCTACTGAGTGTGTATATATAGTCTTTCCTCTTTCTGATGCTCAAGCAGTGGCTGCCACTTGTCCTGTAAAAGCTCTTCCTTACTTGCCTACTTTATGTGAGATAATTTTCCCCATTCTACCTCTCCCTTCTCCCGTCTTCCAGTGAATCCGTCTTTCTAACCCCCTTCATCATTTTTTAGATCATTCCAACATAATCAGCTCACACTCATACCCTCTCTTTCTAACTTCTCTAATAATGATAAAGGTGTTAGAAGTTACCTTTATCATCTTCCCATATAGGAATGCAAACAGTTTAACTCAATAGAGTCTCTGATGATTTTCCTTTCATTTTTACCTTTATATAATTCTTTTCAGTCTTGTGTTTGAATGTAAAATTTTCTATTCAGCTCTGGTCTTTTCATCAAGAGTGCTTGAAAGTCCTCTACTTCATTAAATACCCATTTTCTCCCTGAAGGATTATACTGAGTTTTGCTGGGTAGGTGATTCTTAATTGTAATCCTAGCTCCTTTGCCTTCTGGAATACCATATTCCAAGACCTTGTGATTCTTTAATGTAGAAGCTACTAAATCTTGTGTGATCCTGACTGTGGCTCCATCCTATTTGAATGGTTTCTTTCTGGCTGCTTGGCATATTTTCTCCTTGACCTAGAAAGTCTGGAATTTGGCTGTAATATTCCTGGGAATGTTCATTTAGGAGCTCTTTCAGGAGGTGATTGGTGGATTCTTTAAATTTCTATTTTGCGCTCTGGAGCTAAGTTATCAGTTTCCCTTTTTAATTTTTCCAAATATGATGTCTAGTCTCTTTTTTGATCATGGCTTTCAAGGAGTTCAGTAATTCTTAAATTATCTCTCCACAATATATTTTTCAGGTCAATTGTTTTCTCAGTGAGATATTTCACATTTTCTTTTATTTGTTTATTCTTTTGATTTCATTGTTTCTTGATATCTCATGGAGTCATTAGCTTCCACTTGCCCCATTCTAGTCTTTGAAGAACTGTTTTCTTCAGTGACCTTTTGTACCTCCTTTTCCATTTGGCCAGTTATAATTTTTAAGGAGTATTTTCTTCTGTGAATTTTTGAACCTCTTTTTCCATTTGGCCTATTTCTGGTTTTTTGGACCGTTACTTCAGTACTTTTCGTTTCTCTTTTACCAAGTTGTTAATTTTCTTTTCACAGTTTTCTTGCATCACTCTTATTTCTTTTCCCAATTTTTTCTCTACCA
The DNA here is from genome assembly GCA_028658325.1 of Potorous gilbertii. Lineage (NCBI taxonomy): Eukaryota > Metazoa > Chordata > Mammalia > Diprotodontia > Potoroidae > Potorous > Potorous gilbertii. The sequence goes on from CM053772.1 coordinate 194,804,486, forward strand.
CTCATCTCTTTTTTTCTTTGAAGAAACTCTTCCAAGAATTTTTGTTGGGCTTGTGTCCAATTCATTTTTTTTTTGAGGCTTTACTTATAGCTCTTTTCACAGTTATCTTCTTATGAATTTGTGTCTTGGTCTTTCCTGCCACCAGAGTAACTTTTTATAATCAAATTATTGTTTCTTGTTATTTGCTCATTTTTTCAACCTATTTCTTAATTTTGAACTTTATGTTAAAGTTGAGCTCTGCTCAGCTAGGGGTGGGGAGGTGTTGTCCCAAATTTCAGGCTTTTTTGTGTTGCTGTTTTCAGAACTAGTTCTGGAGGTCTGCAAGTTTTTGGTGCTTCTAAGATATTATGTTCTGGGGAGAGGTATGGTCACTGTTCTCCTAGTTTGTCCTCTGCTCTTTACCCAGGAAGGACTCCTATTGCCTGGAATTGTGGCCAGGGCCCCTGCTCTCCTGCAGATGCAAGTTCTAATACTCCTCTTTGCCTTGGGACGTGACCCAGGGCTCTGATTCCTTGTGACTGACCACAAGTGTTTCTGTCTGCCCTGAAACTGCAACCCAAAACTGTATATGGGCAATGCAGCAGGTTTCTGCACTCAGTGATAGCAGAGGGTCCCCTGTACTCTCAATCTGACCAGTTTTCTGACCTGCTTCTCATCTGGGCTGATAGCTCTTGAGCTGTTGCAGTTGCCTCGGAGGCCCACTGCGAGGGCTGCTGCCCCATATGCTCCAGACTGGCCCACATGCTGGATTCACAGACCTCTCTTGCCAACCTACTAAATTATCTTAGGCTGGAGAAAATGTCTCCCTTTGACCTTTTATTGGCTCTGCAGCCCCAGAATTCAGTTGAGGCATTAATTTAAAGTTGTTTGGAAGGGAATATCAGGAGAATTCAACTGGGCTGCTGTCTTTAATCCACCTTCTTGGCTCATTCCCCACTTGAATTTAACATCACTCCTCTATACTACAATCAGAAGCCGTTCCAGAAAATGTGTTGTCTTTCATGTATTACTGTGAACCTCATGAGTCATCATCTTTAGATCTGCTTTGAAGTTTTTATCCTAGTAGAAGCTATGTATTGCCCAAAACCAAGGATTCTTTCTCTCTTACCTAGTTCCCCATTTTTACTGGTGGCACCAGTTCCACCATTTGTTAGATTAATAGACATCTGGTGAAGCTCAAATTTTTACTGACCCTGAATGTCCTATTTTATCTGACTTATGGGCAACATGCCCTACTATCTGCAAAAGGACAAGGCAAAGAAGTCTTCTTTCAGTTTCTACTTTTGCAAAATGCCAGAACTGGAAGGACCTTAAAATAGTAAATTGCATAGCACTATATAATTATCAGCTAGATCATAGAGGGACCTTAGTGTAGACTGGAAGTAGGTTTCTCTTGGTAAAGCAAACTAGACAGTTGGACAATTGTTCTTAGTCATGGCTTCATTACCACCAAACCAAGCGCAGCAATCAGAATGATGCTTCCTCCATGACACATCTTAAGGGGCTAGTTTTTTTGGATGGCCCTTGTCTCGCCACTCCTCTAATCTTTCCCACCTGTTCATCTTTAAACAAGAGATCTCAGGTACAAATGTGTAGGAAATGAAGCAAGTAAAGGAGGTGCTTCAGAAAGAAGAACATTCCAATGAAATGAAATGTTAGTACGTTAGCCCTTACTCAGAACCAGGTACATGGAAGGTGGGAACATAATGTAGGGGGAAGAAAACATTTGGTCTTGGAATTAGGAGACCTAGGCTCCCATCACAGCTCTGGCCCTTACTGCCTTTGTCAGTCAGGCATTTGTTAACCTCCTGCTCTATTTCAGGCACTATGTTAAGCACTAGGGAAATAAAGAAAGACAAATACAAAAACAAAATAAAAAACCAAACCCCACTCTCAAGGAACTTATTATCTAGTGGAGGAGATCACAGTCTAATGCCTTCCCGTCTCTGATCTTCCATTGTGTCTTCTGTAAAAGGGGTATGTCTTTGTGTGTGTGTATGTGTGCACGTGTGTACATGTGTGCATGTGTGTGTATGATAATATTTGCATTCCCCATTTCACAGGGTTGCCATGGTGAAAGCATTTTGGAAACCCTAAGTGTGCTGTACATACGTGAGATATTATTACATATTATATATTCAAGGAAAATAGTCTACATGGAGAAATAGAAATGTTTGGCTCTAGAACAGGCAGAATAAATCAGACTAAAAGATCAAACACAAATGAAATAATGAAAAACTCTAACTCTGTACTTTTTCATTGGTCTGTAATAGATGCTTTACCTTCTGCCAGAACAATGCCAAGAGAATGCTTTTCTTTGAAATATCAGAACTTCTAGAAGAGAAATATCATTTGAAATACAAATAATCTCAACAAGTTAATTTTAACTAAACATCCAGAGGGTTTCAGGAGCACTGTATCAGGAACCACAAGGTTCAAATGGAAGCAACAATGCAGAGGAAACAGTGTATGATGCCCTAAGGGTGCTGACCCAATCATATTACCTTCTACCACAAATATCCCATAAAGAGAACAAGAAGCAATTACGAAAGACTTCAGACTTAATGGATGGTGTGGCATCTGGTAATATATTGTCAGCACAAACATAGTAACCTAGAACAGGTAACTATGGCATTTTTCCCCCTATAAAAGAAGTATTCTGATTTATGCCTTTGTGGCTGATAGCTTCAGAGTTGCTTTGTCTCTGTTGGTGACATAAAAGAAGCTATAGAAAGATATTTATTAAGAAAGATAAAATCTGGTAGTATTTGTTAAAAATTCTTGAGGCAAAGGCTGAAAATGAAAAGAATTTAAATGCTATTTTGTATTATAGTATAGCAACAATTATAGTGTTCCTCAAAGGACATAATATAGTTTGAGTCTTCATATCTTTGATTGCCATTAGTGAGACCATGATTTTCATTCACTTAGGACTGAGAGCTTTCCTCTCACATCAAACTACACCCAGAAATTATGTTAATCAGGCCAGGGAGAGTGTGGGAAGCTGCAGCATGGGAAAGAAAAAGGAGCCACTCCAACTTCTTTACTCTGTTTTCTAAGGACCAACCTGGCGAAGGTCGACATGGAGTCACATCATCAGGAAGTGGTTGGTGATGAATTCTTTGACTGGAGCCTAGTGGGGCATCGAGGATGCCCCTGGAGTTGAGAAGACTTGATTCAGGTCCCACTTGTGATTCCCATTCCTACTATGTGACCTTGTGCAAGACAAAGAATAACTCTGAGACTATGCTGTGTCTCACTGGAGGGAGTTGGGGAGAGGGGGAGATTTATACTGCCCAAAAAAATCACAGGTCTTTTATGGAGTGCCATGTACACACACACACACACACACACACACACGCACACACACATTTATATCCTCACAACAACCCAGTAGAGGCAGTATGGTCTGGTGGAAAGAGAATTGACTGAGCTTGGCTGTTCATTCCACCCAAAGCTGTTTACTACCTATGTCACCTGAGATAATTGATTTTACTGCCCTGGGTCTTCAGCAGTTTCATCATCTCTAAAATGAGGGTACTCAGTGGTCCCTGAGATTTCTTCCAGATTTAAATATGTCGTGCTATGAAATAAATGGTACAAATATAATCCCCATCTTATAGATGAGGAAACTAAGGCTCAGATAGGTTGAGTAAATTAGCCAATACCACTGAGTTATTCCATGGAGGAGTGAGAGCTGAACCTTGGTCCTTTGATACCACACTGGTTGACCAAGTTGGTTCTACCCCCTTGTTTGTCCTTGTCTTTTAACTTTTCCTCGTGCTATATTTCCTGATGGCTATTTCCTTCATCCTCTTCTATACTTATCTAAATATTGGCCAGTCTTCAAGATCCCAGTCCCATCTTTTCCATCAACCTGTCCCTGGTCATTCTGACCCTTGGTGATCTCTCCTTTCTCTGGACAGCTCCAGTACTTAAGGGCAGTCCTGCCCCTCTGTCTTCTATTGCCCTTTCTTCCTTTTTTACCTCTCATGAGGATGTGACTTGAGACTTTCCCCTTCCCCAGCTCTCCACTGAGACTGCAGTAGCCAATGTATGTCTATTCTATGGATATGTAATCTTCTACAATAACCCTGGAGCGGGGACTTCACATAATTATTATACGTTATAATATTGTTCCCATTGTGTGGGTGAGTAAACACCTTCATAGAGGATGAATGATTTATCCAGGGTCACCCAGCAGAGAAGTAATCTGAAATGAGATTTGAACCCAGTTTCTCCTGACACCAAGCCCAAGAGAATCCCATGAAATTACAGAATATAAGAGTTGGTCGGGATCTCAATAGCCGCCTGAATTCCTGAAAAGAAATTCCCCCTAAAATGTACTTTAGAAGAGGTCCACCAGCCCTTGCTTAGAGATTTCAAGTAAGAGGAGACTCACAGCCTTCTAGAGAAAGCTGTTTCATTTCAGGATGACTCTAATGAGTCAGGAAGCTTTTTCTTACATCAAACTTAAATCTTTCTCTACAGTTTCATCCCATTGCTCCTAAATCTGCCCTTTTGAGACCAAGCAGGACAAATCTGATCATATCCATATGACGGCCTTTCAGATACTTCAGCAGCTGTGCTGTCCCCCTAAATCTTCTCCTCTATAGGCTAACTTTCCTCTGATCTTCCCATTGATACATACAATATCAAACCTGAAAGTTTTTGACCTTCCTCCTTTGCATGCCCTCCAATTTATCAGTAGCCTTCCTAAATTTGGTATTCAAAACTGAAAATATATTTATCCCATTCTGGTCTGGTCTGACAGCAGCAGTATCCCCTTCTTATTTATGGAAACTATCACTCTCATTGAACCCTAAGATCACATCGACTTTTTTGGATGCCATATTACATGGCTGACTTACACTGATCTTCCATTTATAAAAACCCCAAGATCTGTCTCTCTGATCATGGCATTTCATTTTGTTCTTTTTTTTTTCAGCCCAGGTATAAGATGTTTATTCCTGTTGTATTTCTTCTTACTAGATTCAGCCCAGTATTCTATAATGTTGAAATAATTTTGGATCTTGAGTCTATTACCCAGGGTGTTAGTTGTCTTATCTTCTTGTCATCCAAGAACTTGATAAGGATGGTATCTGTACCTTTATTCAAGTCATTAATAACAATGGGAAGCAGTGCAGTTGGGGCAAACACAGATCCTAGGAGAACTCCACTGAAGACCTTACTCCAAGGTGACATTGAACTGTTAAGACTACATGGGGTATAGCTATTCAGCCAGTTATGAATCTATCTACTGGTACCATGTCTCACATCCCCACCACCACCACTCAGTAAACTCAAATGGCTCCCTATCATTGCAGGATCAGATAGAAACTCCTCTTCAGCATGGAGAGCTCTCTATAACCTGCCCCTCTGACCTTTCCAGGCTACTTATACTTTATCCTCCCAACCTCCCATCTCTTCTTCCATTCAGTGACACTGGCCTTCTTGCTCCTTCTCCCACAAGACACTCTTATTTCCCAGTTCTGGTCATTTTCACTGGCTCTCCCCTATGCCTAGAATGCTCTCCCTCCTTATCTCTGCCTCCTGGCTTCATTAGCTTTCTTCAGATTCAAACTAAAATTCACCTTCTACAGAAAGACTTTTCCAGGCCCTATTAATTCTAGTGCTTTTCTTCTATTGATTATTTCTAATTTACTAGGTACATAACTTGTTTGTACATAGCTGTTTGCATGTTTTCTCCCTCATCAGACTTTGAGCTTCTCAAAATAGAGAATATCTTTTGTCTTTCCGTATCTCCAGTGCTTAGCATGTTGTCTGGTATTTAATACATGTTTGTTTGTTGGACTGACTGATTCTCTACTATTTCCATAAAAATAGTGTGAGAGCCTTGGTCCAATGCTAGGTAGCCTGTGACATTCTCTTGATTTGACAGTTTACCAACCCTACCTGGAAAGAAAACAATGTTAGTCTGGTGTAAGTCATCCTTAATGGAGCCACTAGGGTCATTGCTCTTTCTCCACTAATTATTTAATCATTGATATGTTCTAGAGTTTTACTATGAAGTGAACTAAAACTCATTGGCTTATAGTTTTAGTATTTTGTTCTTTTTCCTTTTTTTGAAAATCAGGGCATTTCCCCTGTCTCCATTTATTTCATGCTTCTCCTATGTTCCATGATTTTCTAAGTATCACTGAACAACAGTCAGTGATCAACAATCATATCCATGATCTCTACACTAGGAATAAGTTCTATTGGGACATGATTTCATTTTCTCTGTGCTCTTGCCAGTAAGATAGTGCTTAAACGTTTTGGCTTCTATTGTTATTTTTTCCATCTCAAAAGCAGTTACGGCATCTGGCATGTTATTGCTCAACAAATAATAGAAATATAGACTTGTAATAAATAATTATTTCTCTCTGGCAGAGAAGCAACAGCACATATGGAAACCAGGGGATAGCAAAATAAAGCCTGTTATCCCAAGAATTGGAGGAGATTCATACACACTCATTAACTGTCCAAAGGCCCAGGCAACTGTTGTTTGGCAACAGTTCAGAAAGCAGCTCATCTAGACACTTGCCAGGAATTCTAGGAAATGTAGCCATAGAATCCTAACCATAGATTTTTGGAATAGATATTTAGCTTAGCCTGGGACTTTCCCAATAAGGTTACATTACTTTCATCTGTTATCATAATGATGGTAAAAAGCATTATGGGAACTAAAGAAATGCTCTCAGAATCCTGAAAAGTGCCTGTTAGATATTTGCCCTTAGGGTCTAGTAGTGCTCATTCTATACAGAGTAGTCTGTTGCTCATTGAACATTTGTTGAATAGATGGATGAATAAATTCTTATTTCAGTAGAAAAAGATACAATTTTTATGTTTTATTCCTTTATATGAGTATACCCCAGGGCTCTGTACTCCTATCCCTCCCCCTCTTCTTTCTTTCTTGATGGTTTCATTAATTCTCATAGGTTCATGATCATCTCTGTACAGATAATTGCTGGACTTACCTGTCGTATCTCTCTCCTGAACCTAAAGGCCATATCACCAGCTACCTGTTGGGCATCTCCAATCGGATGACCTATAGGCCTTTCCAAGTCAGTGTGCTCAAAACAAAATCTGTTATCTTTCTCCCTACCCCCATATCTTCCTAACTTCTATATTTCTCTTGAAATCACCACTGTCTTTCCACTCAAGTTCATAATGCCCAAGGGGCTTTTCCCTTTCCTTTATCTTACCTGTTTCTCTATCCATTTGTCTCTTATCCCCATTTCCACATTCACAGCCACCACTCTGACAACTCAGGCCCTTGTCTCAGTAACTTTCTCACTGGTTTCCCTAACTCAGGTGTTTCTACTCTCCCAGTTGTCCTTCACACAGCCACTCACCAGATCTTCCACAAGCACATGTCTGACCATTTTGCTCTCCTGCTCAAGAAGTCCCAGTAATTCCCTCTTACCTCTCAGATGAAATCCAAATGCTTCTCTCTGGCCCTGTTGGGTCATACTGCCCTTCATGAACATTTCAGCCAAACTGGCCATCTTGCCATTCCTGGCATACGACCTTCCGTCACCTATCTCCTGGTCTTTGAACAGGCTGTCTCTACATTACTGGAATGGCTTCCTTTCCCTCCATCTCCTCAATCTGTTAGAACCGTTAACTTCCTTCTGAGCTCAGCTCAAGTGCCAGAAGACAATCCTGATTTTCCTCCTAGGAGTTGCTAGTGCTCTACCCCACACAATTACTTGGTCAATATTCTGTATATTTTTTTTGTATATGTTGTTTCCATAACATAAGTGCCTTGAGGATGACTTTTATTCATTCATTCATTCATTTAAGCTCCTAGACAGTATCAGGCTCATAGTAGGCACTAAAGACATGAATTTCCTTCCATAAAGTTTCCTTCCATTTAAGGAAATGATTGATTCAGATATTTATGGGCCTAATGTGAAATTTTTCTAGTGACCAGTAACAGCCTCTGTCACTGACATATCAAATTATTCAGAAGAACAGAGAACTTTCTCATTTGTGTAAAAACAGTGTGACTTCTATGTGACTTCTAGAAGTGTTAAGATATTGGCATTTTTGAACAATAGGCTTAGACTCAGGCTAACGGCAATGTGTCCTCACATTTCCAAGCCTGTTGCCTGAGAGAAAGCAGCAATTATTTCTCATTTGTGTTCAGTAGAGCCTGTCTTCTGACAGGCAAGCAAGCCTCTACTTGAACTGAAGTCTCCGGGGCTCTAGTCCCCTGCCAGTTTTAGCATCTCAATTTAAGAATTAAAATATTATTCGAAATGGTTAGTTGATAAAGGACCATTGGCATATGCGGTCATCAACTCTGTTTCATAATCATGTTATTGGGTGTACCTGTAATGCTTGTACTTGTCCAGAAAACAGACATTTCACTTCTATGAAGCGTGATAAATCCTGCCTGGCTAATCCTTCTAAAACAAAGGTACTTAATCTTTTTTTGGGTCATGGACCCCTTTGCAACCTGGAGATGCCTGTGGACTTCCTGTCAGAATGATATTTTTAACTGCATAAAATCCAATACATTGGATTTCTAAAGAAACCAATTATATTGAACTCCATTGGTCAAATATTAAAATTCGTGAAAACCAATTCACAACCCTTATTCTAAAGCTAATTTGCTAATAAAATCCATGAACCTTGGATAGACTCATGAATCTGTCCATGGAAGGATTTTTCGGTAAAGCTTCCTTTTACAGTTATCACAATATGGAAAGTAAGTTCAGAATATATAAGTAAGGAGTAATTACTAACAGTTGAAAAATTACCCTAAACTTTATTTTAGTAATACTACCTCTCAGAAAAGTCCTGGAATAATTTTTAGACCTTAGTCTGTTTGAGTATTTAGCGTATTTCACTTAGGGATTTATTATCACATTGCACAGTGGAAACGATCTGTTAATATTCCTTTATATTTTTAATATCTAATGTTCAGAGAGCAGCAAGTTCTTGTCTCTATGAAAGGCAGAAGAAAATTTCCAAGGCAGCCTGCTGAGCTGGTAGAGTTCACAAGCATTAACAGCTTTCTCTTTGGAAGCTGGCAGTTGCCATGCTCTCCTTTCTTCCTAAGCAGGTATCCACACTTCTCTGGACCCTCCTGTCCCTCCCCTTTGTTATTATTTATTCCCTAGTGACCTGTTTTTTAAGCATCTCATGTGTGGTTGGCGCTTCCTTCACTTTAAAATTGGACTCCTACCTCCCTTTGTCATCTGATTCCCCACTTGGCTGCCGTCAGCCCCTAGACTCGTTGACATGCCTAGAACATGCCCTCTGTTTTCCCACATCACACCATTAGTTCACAAATGCCAGGAATGCTGTGCTCCCCCACCCCCATATCCAACTGACCATATCCTAGCCATCTTTCCTGCTTTCTTTTTTTAATTAATTTTCTCTTTTTTAAATTAATAAGCATTTCTTTTTTTCCCCTTCCATCTCCCCTCATTGAAAAGGAAGCTTTGTAACAAACATGCATCTTTTGAAGCACCACCTCCAGATGCCCCCTCCTCTTTGAAGCCTTCTCTAACTTCTTCCCCCTCAGAGAAAACCACACAAACCCAAAACAATTTGAACCCCATCTGTCTGAATACAACTTTCCATTTAACTCTACACAGAGATTCTAAATCTCGTTTGCACTCTGTTTATCTTCCTGTGTGTTCTATCATCCTTCCCAGATGAGAGGTCCCTTAAGATTAGGGGTTTGGTCTATTGAGTTGTCTCTCTACCAATGCATAGCACATGGCTTTGTGTATATAGGGGCTTAATAAATGGAGGTTGAGTGTGGTTGAATGCCCCCTTCCCCTAAGAGAAAATGAATGTCTTCTTTGAGAAACCCAGTCTACAAGCATTTATTAAGTATTTGGTTCATGACAGTCACTATGCTCAGCTTTGGGGAATTACAAATGCAAGCCAAAAAAAAAAATAGTCTCTGCCTTCAAGGAGCTTACATTCTAAGGGGGAAAAGGGGGCTAAAGTGGAAATGAGATGAAGATACAAGCTCTGGGATATTGTAAAGAAAGTCTGGGGAGATTCAGAAATGTAGCCTGGAGAGGAATGAGAACTTCACTGGTCTGGGCTTCTTCCTTAAGATGGGGCTCTAGGGGGAACCAGCCAGTCAGAGAGGGAGGTCACAGGCATGGAGGTTATTTCCAGTTAGTGAAGTGTAGGGTAGAGTGAGTTTCCAGGATGAACTGATTTTCTGGGGCATTGGAGAAAATGTCTGGGAGTCAGAAGTGCAATCTGAGACAGAATGAGGCAGCTAGGTGGTACCATACCAGACACAGAATAAAGAAGACCTGAATATAAATCCAGTCTTAGAAGCCTGTTAGATCCACAACTTATTTAGTGGGGATGAACATTTGAAATACTGAATTCCTTCTCTGCCTGCCTCAGTTGCTTCATCTGTAAAATGGAGATAAAATAATACCTACCTCACAAGTTAGTATGGGAATAAAAGGTGATGAATTTTTAAAGTGCTTTGTATGCTGTAGAGCACTACATAAATGTTACCATTTTTTTATCATTCCTAAAATAGCCAAAATAAAGACAATAATATGGCTCCATTTCTCCATCCTTCCATCCCTTTATGCCTTTACGACCTAAGGATCCAGCTACGTCTCCTTTTATTTTTTTCTCCTTGGTGGCGATGGCAGGAGTCACTATGTACGCCCGCCATTCATGGGCACTTCAAGGAGTATTGATAGATGAGTAACATTAAGAAAAACAAAACAAAACGGTGAGAGCTGTGATAACTTGGGAGTAGGTTCAGGCAGAAAATGGTTGGACTGTTTTGATTAAAACAGCTCAGCATAGTAGAAGGAGCCCTGATTTGGTAGTGAGGAGAACTGAGTGCAAGGCCCAGCCCTTACTCTAACTAAACAAATCACTTGACTGTGTTGGGCTTCTGTTTCCTCATCTGTAAAATGGGGATAGTGCTATACTACCCACCTCAGGTCTTTCCTGCTTCAAGGGAAGTGTTTTTGTAAGCTGCTAAGTGCTATATAAATCTGTTGTTATTATTAAAAATAATAACACGTTTAATGATTGGTTCAATCTAGAGCCTGGGCAATTCATTTTTTTTAATTGTTCAAACCAGTACTGTTTTTGAATAGGTCATAATTCATACCATGCATTTAATAGGTCATATAGAGACTCCCACCAAATAATTAAGAATAATGTTATTTGCCTGTGTAAGCTGAATTTTGACATTCCAAAGAATGCATGTTTTCCTAGATATGTAGTTAAAGAGCAAAAATATTCATTGAACTTGGTCCTCTATAGATTTTAAAACTCTTTATCCCAAAGTTCACTAGCCAGATGCAGATGTATCCAGATTACTCCCTGCTTGTCATGGCACCATAGAAATAGTTGTGTTGGAGTCTTGTGCCACACTAGAAGCGGTGATCAAGTCCCTGGTACTTGAGAACCTGATATGTGGGTGCTGGGAGGTAGTTTGTTTTGCTTGGGGGCCCTCAGTTGTTGACTGCTGGGGCACAGTCAAGAAAACAGAATTGTTTAGCACCTTAGGAGAACAGACTGCTTCCATTTCTGTCATTTAAAATTAACGATTGTACTTTAGGATGCAGTAAAACCTCATTAATTTAGATGCTGCTAATTTGGAGGCTGTGATCATTTCAGTTAAGGCACCAAACTGTACTCTTGGCGAGATCTAGGGAGGAGGAAAGTTTTCTAAGTAGATTTGTAGTGTGAATGAGGTTGGGGGAGGGGGAAAAGAAATATCTAAATTATTCAAGAGAATTCATCTTAAGGAGCTTTCAAATATTCCAGAAGCATTCCCTAGTGTGCCCACTGTGGATTTCCCTTCCCTGCTCTCTCCTTCCCTTAAACACTTTCTCATGTTTTGTTTTTCCCTATGGAATATTCTCTCTCCTCCTCTTTACTTAACAAATTCCTGTCCATCCTTTAAAACCCAACACTAATGTCCCCTTTTCCATGAAACCTTCCTTAATTTCCCCTCCTTCTGACCTCACATAACATTTGATTCTGCATCTCTCTGATGTTATCACTGTAACTATTCTATTTTGTCCCCTTGCTAGACTATAAGCTTTATGAGAGGAGGGGAGATTAATCTTCTGTAAATGTTATATCTTCCCCAGTTCCTAAACATTCATTTTAGTTTGAATAAATTAGTTTTCTATTAATTCCAGCAGCTTTTTGGCTTGTTATCTAGCTTAATGATAAACATAACAAAGTATAAGCTCTGTACCCAGCAAGTACTTAATAAATGCTTATGAAATGAATGAATAAAATAATTTATTAAAATTCCCCTTCTAGGTAGTACTGCTATTCATTGAATGCTTACTATCTCCATTAGGAACTCTGAGTGTGTGTGTGTGTGTGTGTGTATGTGTGTGTGTGTGTGTGTGTTTTCTTTGTAGACCTTATTCCTTACCCAAAGGGAAGTGGTGCTCAAGGTCTGTTGGTGATATAGCACATCAGCTCAAAAGCCCTCTGCTGATCTCTTTGCTTTCTGGATGGCATTGGGGATTTCTGCTCCAGCTTTCATGAGGCTAATTTCTGAATTTAAAGTCTTGTGCTATTCAAGTGTAGCAGACAGCAGTCCCCTGACTGGGGGCAAACCCCTCACCCCCACAGCTGTCATAGGGCTTTTGCTTCTAAGAAGTAGACTGGAGCTGGGAGACCTGGGTTCTTCTTCTCTCACTATTGCTTATTAGGTCTATGTAAGTTGCATGAGGCAGGTACCTTATCTCCCCCATTACTCAACATAGCTCTCTGTATACGATCACTATTTAGTGAATGTTTTTTAATTGATTAGGGGTGGTGGGAAAGGAACATTTCTTCACCTTTTTGGTGAAGAAACCCAGTTTCTTCATCTATTAAAATAAGAATAATCTCTGCTTTCATCTACTGCCAAAATTCTGATCACAGTAAGAGCTATTATGTATTCAGAAAGACTATTGCTATCGTGATTTTTATTATGCTTCCCAAAGCTCTAAGACTGTCTGCATTTGGAATTACTAATTCTATCTCCTGAGCTTTTTCAAAGTTCTTTAAATATGTGTTTTCATTTAATTAATGAGGAATAAATTAATGAAATTATATCATAGCTTTGCACCCGCCAATGAACAAAGCAGGTCTGAGATTGTTACTTCTGTATGAGCTCAGTGAAAATTTCTTAAAATACTGAAATGGAGTTCTTTTATGATTGCCCAGCTCATTATAGTGCACCCAGACAAAAAGGTGCTTGAATTGAATGATTGTCTGCCCCTAAGAAGTTGTGTAAACTTGTTCCCATATTGATGGAATTCATACTAGAGAGAGAAGGGACCTTAAAATCCATCTAGTCCAGCTTTCTCATCTTAAATATGAAGGGAAACTAAGGGCCAGAGAGGTCAAGGGTCCTAGCTAAAGTTACACAGAAAAGATGGCATTCAAAGCAAGGTTGGGAAAATCTATTGGCCATCCAGCTCCCATGTTGTCATGGTAACTGTTAGAGAAACTGATAGAAGGAGATCTAATTATCTTTGGCCAGGTTCATTCAGCAAATGCTGAATTTCTACTCTGGACTCAGCTTTTACTAGGAATGACTAAAGTACTTGGTGTCCTTTATTTTCTAAAACAAAAATGAAGCAGTGTTGGGTAGATTTCCTGGGGTGAACTTCTGGGAGGACCTGTTAGAGGAGAGATGAGTAGGTATGGCCATGTTATGATGTGGGGTGGCTGCGGGGAACAGTCCTATCTCTGAGATCCCTGATCCATTTGGGCATTTCAGGGATTTGATGAAATGCATGTGTATGTGTGTGTGTGTATGTATGTGTGTGTCCATGTCCATGTGTCCATCAGTCTGTCTGTCCATTCCTTTGGCAAGGTGATATTAAAAGCACATTGACTTTTCTGCAAAGCAGGGAAACCTAGCTTTATGCTTTCTTTCATAAGCAGCTCCCTTTTTTTTCAGGGACTTTGCAAACCTACTTGATCATAAGCACTATTAGGGCAAAGCTATGATAAGTCTTATTTATCTTTTTATAATCTCTACTGCCTTACTAGGTACTTAATGTATGTTTATTGCATTGAACCTATTATGGAGACAGTGTGTAGGTACAACTCAAGAAAGATAAAACAGAAGGGAAAGTCATATAAAGTGTACTAAGGGTGAAGTTAGTCAAGGAAAACATCTTGGAGAAAGTAGGTCTTGTGTCTGAAATTCAGTCATTGGTTAGTGTTATATCAAAAATAAGTAGCCCCTTGCCCCTCCAATGAACTTTCTACTTGAATTTCTCTACCTGGTACTTTTAAAAAAGTAACATTTTATATTTTCCCCAATTATATGTAAAAAATATTTTTAACATTCTTTTTTTTTAAATTGAGTTCCAAATTCTCTCTCTCCTTCCCCACTCCCTGACAAGGCAAGCAATTTGATATACATTATATATGTGCAATCAAGCAAAATGTATTTCCATATTTGTTTGTGTTCATCCTTTGTTGCCAAAGAAGACCATGCCATATTAGTCATATTGTGAAAGAAAACACAGACCCCTCCAAAACAACATGAAAAAATAAAGTGAAAAATAGAATGCTTTGACCTACATTCAGACTTCATGAGTTCTTTCTGTAAAGGTAGATAGCATTTTTCATCATGAATCCTTTGGAATTGCCTTGGATCATTGTGCTGCTGAGAATAGCTAAGTCATTCACAGTTGATCATTTTACAATATTGTTACTGTACACAGTGTTCTCCTGGTTCTGCTCACTTTGCATCAGTTCTTGTAAGTCTTTCCATGTTTTTCTGAAATCTTCCTCCTCGTCATTTCTTATAGCATAATAGTATTCCATAACATTCACATATCACAACTTGTTCAGCCATTTCACAGTCTATGAGCATCCCCTCAATTTCCAAGTCTTTGCTACCACAAAAAGAGCTGCTATAAATATTTTTGTACAAATAGGTACTTCTGTCCACTTGGCACTTTTGAAAATAGGAATTCAGCATGGCTCCGTCTCACCTCTAGAAGTTTAAAGTCTGATGTAAAGACACATTAGATATTTTGGTTAAAATAGGGAGAAATAGTTGCATTATAAAGATAAAAAGTATCCATAAAATCTGTGTTTTAAAAGAAATTGGGGGGCGGAGCCAAGATGGTGGAGTAGAAAGACACATAAATGCAGTTTCTCCCCACACAGCCCATAAAATACCTGTAGAGAGGAGGGCCTCTCAACAAATTTTGGAGCAGCGGAGGTGGAGAATGGTGGAGTACAAGAGATTTCCAGCCCAGGGTGTCCTGAAAGGCGCATGGGAAATGTTGGTTGCATTGGACGCAGAACAGAGTCCAGCCCAGGCTTGGCCACTGAGTGGCTCCCGAACAGCCCTCAGGGGCGGAATCTCCAGTTCTACAATCTGCCATCCCAGTAGCAGCGGGTTCGCAGATTCCTCAACACACAGGAGCCAAAGATGAAGAAGAACCATGCTTACCATCAGGGAAAGACATAAAAGTCAAGGCTTCGTATCCCAAACATCTAAAATAAATATTCAATGGTTTCAGGCCATGGAAGAGCTCAGGGGGGATTTTGAAAATCAAGTGAGAGAAGTAGGGGGTGAACTGGGAGGAGAAATGAGAGAGATGCAGGAAAAGCGGGTCAACACCTTGCTAGAGGAGACCCAGGAAGATGCTGAAGAAAATAACGCCTTTAAAAATGGGCTAACTCAATTGGCAAGGGAGGTTCAAAAAGCCAATGAGGAGAAGAATGCTTTAAAAAGCAGAATTGGCCAAATGGAAGGGGAGGTTTGGGAGCTCAATGAAGAAAATAGTTCTTTAAAAATTGGAATGGAGCAGATGGAGGCTAATGACTTTATGAGAAACCAAGAAATCACAAAAAAAAACCCCAAAGGAATGAAAAAGTAGAAGATAATGTGAAATATCTCATTGGAAAAACAACTGACCTGGAGAATAGACCCAGGAGAAACAATTTAAAAATTATGGGACTACCTGAAAGCCATGATCAGGGAAAGAGCCTAGACATCATCTTTCATGAAATTGTCAAGGAGAGCTGCCCTGATATTCTGGAACTGGGGGGTGGAATAAATATTAAAGGAATTCACAGATCACTTCCTGAAGGAAATCCAAAGGGAGAAACTCCTAGGAACATTGTGACCAAATTCCAGAGTTCCCAGGTCAAGGAGAAAATGTTGCAAGCAGCTAGAAAGAAACAATTCCAGTACTGTGGAAATACAATCGAGATAACATAGGATCTAGCAGCTTCTGCATTAAGGGATTGAAGGGCATGGAATATTATATTCCAGAAGTCAAAGGAGCTAGGACTGAAACCAGGAATCGCCTACCCAGCAAAACTGGGTATAATATTTCAGGGGAGAAAATGGTCTTTCAATGAAATTGAGGACTTTCAAGCATTCTTGATAAAAAGACCAGAGCTGAAAAGAGGGTTTGACCTTCAAACACAGGAATCAAGGGAAGCATGAAGAGGTAAACAGCAAAGAGAAATCATGGGGGACTTACTGAAGTTGAACTATTTACATTCCTACATGGAAAGGCAATATTTGTAACTCTTGAGACTTTCTTCAATGTCTGGGTTGGTGGGATTACACACATACACACACACACACAGAGCACACAGGGTGAATTGAATAGGATGGGATCATATCTTAAAGGGATGAAATTGGGTGGTGAGAGAGAAATATATTGGGAGGAGAAAGGGAGAAATGGAATGGGACAAATTCTCTCTCATAAAAGAGGCAAGTGAAAGACTTTTCAGTGGAGGGAAAAAGAGGGGAGGTGAGAGAAAAAACATGAAGCTTACTCTTATCACATTTGAATAAAGGAAGGAATAAAATGCACACTCATTTTGGTATGAAAACCTCTTACAATGCAGGAAAGTGGGGGAGAAGGAGATAAGCAGGGTGGGGGGGATAATGGAAGGGAGGGCAATGGGAGGAGGGAGCAATTGGAAGTCAACACTCAGGGAGGGACA
>CM053772.1:194821950-194897994 GCA_028658325.1 Potorous gilbertii
GTAATGGGGAATAGAGAGTTATCTGGCCCTACAGGACAAAAGAGAAAATGGGGACAAGAAGGGAGGGAAGATAGAAGAGAGGGCAAATTGGTGATAGGGGAAATTAGAATGCTCAGTGTACTGGGGTGGGGGAGGGGACAAATGGGGAGAAAATTTGCAACCCAAATTTTGTGAAAATGAATGTTGAAAACTTAAATAAATGTAAATAAAAAAACAAAAAAAAGAAATTTGGAAATGATGAATTGTAATAAGAGCCTTGAACTTGGAGTCAGGAAGATATGAATTTGAATTCTACCCCAGACTCTTCTTAGATGTGTGACTCTGGGAAAGTCACTTAACTTCAGTCTGCCTCAGCATCCTCATCTGTAAAATGGGGATAAGAAGAGCACCCACCTCACAAAGTTATTGGAAGCATAGAATGAGATAATGTGCATAGTACCTTTCTAATCTTATACCACTACGGAAATGCTCGCTATGATTAGCTATTCTTAGTGACTTTTGTTTCACCTAAAGAAGATTTTAAAGATGATAACTCTTTACTATTTTTCTACGGTTGTTGAAAAGTTCTAGGTTCATTGCATTTGAAGACTCATCAGACCTTTTGAAATCCTCTCAGCTGCTGAAGTTTCTGAATGCAGACAACTCTCCTAAATGCTATACAAAAGCTAATCCAAAGTGACAGCGTCTCGAAACTAGGAGTTTAAGGTCTGATGTGAGGACATAGTTGATCCTAATAAATATAGAGTGTATAGGCACCATTTCTTCCCAACTCACCACTCCAGTTTTTATGATGAAATATCCTGGAGAGCCTGAGTTTACTCTGTAATGTGGATGAATCTTACCTGAGTCCTGTGTACACCCGAAGACTGTCATTATCTTTCCTCTTTGTGTGCTTGGTTTTTTCCCCCCAACTTGGCTTGTCAACAAAGGAAATAAGGGGAGGGGTTTAAGGGAGGTAGGGAGTTAAGAGAAAACCCATCTCATGTCACTCTTAGCATTAGCGATGAAAAACCCCTAGAAACCTTCTTAAAGGCATAGAGGCTAAGTTTGCAAGGCTCTGAGACAAATCAGGATCCTAGAAATAAATGTTACTACTGGCTTTACTTGGTGGGGGATATGGGGGAGATTGGTATGGTTAGAGCTGTGCTTTAGGAAGGTCACTTTGGCAGAGGAGCATGGAAAGGTCAGAGGCAGGAAGACTCCCCAGTAGGCTACTGCAGTAGTGCAGGTGTGAAGTGATGAGGACCTGCCCAGGGGAGGGAGGAGCATGTGAGGGAGGAAGGGGACGCATGTGAAGTATCTGAGAAAATAGAATGGATAAAATTTGGTAACAGATTGACTTGAGGAGTTATGAAGGAGGACTGGAGGATGACAGGTAGATTACAAGGTGACTCCAAGGATGGAGAAATTCCAAAGATGGGAGGGGTTTGGGAGAAAAGATCCAGTCCAGACATGGTGAGTTTGAGATGCCTACAGGGCATCCAGTTCAGAATATCCACTAAGCTGTTGGAGATGTGAGGATTGAGATGGAGGTGAGCACAGAGATTCGGGTTGGATAAATCAATCTGTTCAACCCCACTGCTATAGTGAAACCTCTCTCAAAAGTTAGGAGTGAGTTCTTAAATAATAAATCCCGTGCCCTGGCATAGCATATTGACTCAGAAACTCAGGGTTGGAATTCTGTATGACTTGCTGGCCATTTGCTGGTTCTGTGATCCTAAGCAAGTCACCTAACCTCTCTGAGGATCAATTTCCTCATCTGTAAAATGGGTATTATAATAACAACATCTGTCTCACAGGACCGTTGCAGGGCTCTGACACGATTGTGTATGTAAAATACTTTGCAAGCTTTAAAGTGCTTTAGAACTGTAAGCTATTGTGGTTATCATAATTATACTATCTTTAACTCTGTCTCACTCTTAAGACAACTTCCTCCTTGTCCTGGACATTCTTGCCTTCTTTGCGTCCATGCAGTAATGAGTCTGATGAGCAGGGATGATGTGGTGATTCATCTGACCCAGCCAACTCTCAGTGGTCCTGCCTTCATGTGGGAGGGCTTCTTTTCTGCCTTTGTGTGGCCAGGATGGCACAGTTAACTGACCAGGCACTTAGTCCTCTGAGAAAAAAACTGAAGAACTTACTCAAAGACAGTTTCAACATCTTTTAAAAGAAAACTAGGCTGATCCAAACAGCAGAGGGGTGGTGCACAGTATTAGGAAAACTTAGCTCTTCTTTCATGGAATGGGGGGGACAGAGATAGGAGAGGAAAGCTCTGGTAGAAAATGTTGATCCTGTAATACTTAACCTAGGAATATGTATATGGGGAAAATGTAATTTTTTTTAAATTTAATCAACTTTTAGTATACTACCTCTACGTAAATTACACATCACGTGTATATGTGAGCATTTAAGTAAGATCTGTTAAGCAAGTTTACTAATGTGATCTACAAGCTAGATGTCTCTTTATGGATCATATGTTTGGGTCTCCGCTGTGTTCAGGTCATTTATTGTTCTGGCCAGGAAGACAGCTTCATTCGAAACTTCCTTTGGGGTTAAGGTGGAGAAAATAATCATAGGATCCTTGATCTTGAGTTGAAAGGAACCTCAGGACCACGGTCCAGTGTTTCCATTTTACAGATGAACCAGCTACAGTTGAGAACAGTGTAGTAACATCCCAAACACTGTCAAAATCCTCCGACCCCAAATCTTGTGCTCCTTCCAGTGTACCCAGCTATGTCACCTAATGGCTGTTACCATTGTTCCTTGTAAATTGAAAAGTGTTTTTGTGGTTGCATTTTATATCCTGCCTTGTTCGTATTTGTACATTCATTGTATATCACAGTATTTTGTTCTGTAATGAGCTAACAGTACGAACATTATTTTGGTAAGGCACCGTGACTTCCTTGCTTAATGTTTATACCCATCTAATCAAACAAATTGAAATTGGATTGTAGCTGTTGTACGTGCATAAGGAAACATAATGTAGCTGTTATTTTCCAGTTAAAATGTAGGTCTGGATGAGATAAAATTGATTTTTCTAAGCTATTTGAGGACATTGTAGGTTGACTGAATTTTCACTTAGGTTTTCACAGAGGAGGGGGAAGGGCTTTATTTACTTATTTCTTGCTGCTGTCATTCTATAGAAATATTTCATCCTTATTAGGACTTCGGATATCTTTACAGATCAAGTTTTTGTTTGTTCCTTGGCTCATAATTTACTGGAAATCATCACAAACCTGAAAGCAACTGCCAATTTAGTGGGAAAGGGAGCAGGAGAGGGATATAATTAAGTACAGTCCTATTAGAACATAGGCTGTTTCTTCAGCAAAAACACCACTGAAGCTGTGACATCAGGGGATAATATTTTTTATATAATTGAATTTTCCAGCTAGCTGAGGGCTATTCTTTTAAGTGCCATTATTCTAATATTAACCAGTTTAGAAAGAAGTCTTTCTAAAATGTGTTCTGTGCTCTACTACCCTGTCACATAGAAGATGCAGGGTATATTGCTTTAAGAGTCCAACAGGGTATGCAGTACTCCATACCCATAGTTCCCGACTCCTGCACATATCAGTGTTCGTCCTGTCTTTGCTAATGTAGGACACAACCTCTCCACAGTTTTGATAGAATCTCTTCATGAGTCCAAATGGTTAAAACATTCTTCCTCTGGTGGATGAGTCTCTCTGAATCTGGTTAGGCAAGTGCTTGAGCAGCAGATGCTCATTCTGTTACTGGGTCCATTCTTGAAGCCTTTCCAGCTAGAGCTTGGTCAGCTCTGGCACCATCTTAGAGAACCCAGGATCACTTCTTGGCTATGAGAAGGTTCTGGAGGGTTAACAGAGGATCCAGAACATAACTGAATTTTTCCTTGATTGTTAGCACCGACTGTGCTGTATCAAGTAATAATTCTCCTAAGTCATTGGAGCATGCTGGTCTGTTTGACCGTGCAATGAGGTCTCCCCTCCCTGAAATTACTGTACTTTTAGCTGGTGCTTTTTATAGTTTTTGCCTCACTGACAGCTGTCACTACTCACTGCTCTCTACGTGTCTGCCTCTGTCTGCCTCATCTCCATCTTAATCTACATATTCTAAATCTGCTTTATCCTGAGTATTTAGATAACCAAGCTCATTGGTTCTTTGAATTTTTGAGTGTGATTTAACACAATTTTATTAATATCTTTTGTTTTTACATCACCTTCATTTCTGAAAATACTTCTCCCCATTTTCCCTATCTAGAAAGCCATCCCATCTAACAAAAATTCAAGAAAAGAAAGAGAAAGAAGCCATTTAACGGAACCATAATGTACATATCACCTGAATCCTGCAATTCAACCAACCACAGTCCCCCATCTCTGAAAAGAAGGGAAGGGACAAAGGATATACCTTTCTTTTTTTTATTTTTCAATTATTTCCCAGGGCCAAGGTCTTTGGTCGTTATAATTACACAGAGCTCCGTTTATTTTTTTATTTTTTATTTTTTGCTCTTTCCATTTGCAATTTCCATTGACACCACGGTAATTAATTATTGTATAGATTATTTGCCTGGTTCTGCCTACTTCACTATGTATCAGTTTCTGTTTGATTCCATATATCTCCGGATTTTTTCCTATTTATCCTTTCTTGCAATGCTATGGTACTCCATTGCATTACTAACCAACCCTCGGTTAGTTCAAGCAGTCAGTGGATATCAACTTTGTTTCCAGTTCTCTTGCAGACTCAAAAAAGACTGCTCGGAATACTTTTGTGTGGAACCTTTCTTTCTGACATTGACTATATATACGCCCAAGCAGTGGACTCTCTCCGCCAAAGGGTTTGGACGTTTCTGTAACTTTTAGCATAATTGCAAGTTGCTTTGTGGTAGTATTTGGGCCAGTTTGCAACTTCATTAATAGTATATTTTTTGTACTTACCTGTCATTCCACAGCCTCTCCAACACTGACTCCTTCTATATTTTATTATCTTTATCAATCCCTTCCCTTCCCTTGTCTTCCCTGTCACCTGTCCCATCCTGTCCTGTCCTCTCCCAAAACCTTAAACCTACTGCACTCTGAAGCTCTCTGGACCCTAGCTTTACAGTGATTATCAGTAGTAGCTGTTGCTGGTTCCCTCCCAGCCTGATATCTTTCTTTTTCTTGGCCTCATTAAAGGGGCCATGCCCTGGCTGCCTCTTAAAGAGAACTATTCAATGAATGGGCATTGCCTTGCCCTAAGTGAGTACGTGCAAAAACCCTGGCCTAAAGGGCCCAAGGTCTCCCAGTGCATCCTGAACCATCTCCAGTCATCCTGATGCATACCTAGTCACTGGATTCAGATGGCTCTGGAGGAGAAATGAGGCTGGTGATCTGCACAGATCTCCCTCACTCAAAGCAAAGGCAAGTGCCAGCCATGTCATTATTTCTCTGATGGCATGGTCTTCTTCCATAATGAAGGACGAACACAATCTTTACCAACTGTTCCAGGGAGAAGTGGAACCTCAAAATGGTTCTGATGTGTAGTTCTCTTATTTTTAATAATTTGGACCAAATTTTGGTAGTTTGCTAATAGTTTGAAATTTTTTTGAAAATTGTTCATGTGTTGGCTCTTTAGATAAAATTCTGTTAAGTTGAGTAGCTATGATCTGTTTCATCAGTGAAATTCCTGAGCTTTACAGGGACTTTGAGACATCTGCTTTGTCTGCTGACATTTTTTGTATTACTTCTGTGCCTGAGACTCCTTTCTATATAGTTGAGGTCACTTTTGGATAAGTAAAGTATTACCATGTATGAAAACAGACATCTCTTAAATCAGTAATACTTATTTCTTTTCATAGAGCAAAGATCACAAAATTCTTTGCTCATGATAATCCTTTGAATTTTCTCATTGGTAACATGAAGTGGTTGGTATGGATCACATTTAAGATTCCTTCCAGCTTTAAATATATGATCCTGTGAGAGGTAGTACTGCTGCTTTTAACCCATTTTGTAGATGAGGAAATCAAGGCTAAGGGAAGCTAAGTGAGTCAGCTGGCCAGAATCACAAAGCTAATAAGTGCTGGAATGAAGACTTAGCTGTAGCCAGAAAGTCTGGCTCAAGGGTCAAGGCACTTGCTACTACATTATGCTGACCTGAATGTGGAATAAATGATTGTTTTAAGATTGGGAAAGGAGTATGACAAGGCTGTATACTGTCACTTTATTTAAGTTATATGCAGAGTACATTGTGTGAAATGCCAAGGTGGGTGAATCAAAAGCCAGAATTAAGGTCATGGGGAAAAATATCAAAGCACAGATATGCAGCTGATGCCATTCTGATGACAGAAAGTAAATTAGAATTAAGAAGCCTCTTGATGAGGATAAAAGAGGAGAGTGTAAAAACTGACTTGAAGCTTCACATCAAAAAAACTAAGAACTTGGCAACTGGTCCCTTCACTTCCTGGCAAATATAGAGGGAAAAGAAATAGAAATGGTGTCAGATTTTACATTCTTGGGCTCGGAGATCATTGCAGATGGCAACTGTAGCCATGACATGAAAAGACACTTACTTCTTGGAAGGAAAGCTATGGCAAATCTGGACAGCATACTAAAAATCAGAGACATCATCACTTTGCCCCACAATGGCCTGTACAGTCAAAGCTATGATTTTTCCAGTAGCAATGTATGACTGTGAGAACTGGATTATAAGGAAAGCTGAGTGTGCAGAATTGACGCTTTCAAACTGTGTTGCTGTAGAAGACTTTTGAGATTGTTTGAGAGAGACCTTTGGACAGCAAAGAGAACAAATCCATCAATACTTAAAGAAACTAATTCAGGTTATTCACTGGAAGGTCAAATATGGAAGCTGAAGCTTGAATACTTTGGCCACATAATCATAATATGGAGACTCATTGGAAAAGACTCTGATGTTGGGGAAGATTGAAGACAAAAGGAAAAGGGGCAGCAGAGGATGGGATGGATAGATAGTGTCATGGAAACAATGAACACAAACTTGGACAGACTTCAAGAGAGAGTGGATGATGGAAAGACCTGACATGCTACGGTCCATGAGGTCACAAAGAGTTGGACACAATCAGACAGCAAGATCAAATCGTGTTCCTATCAACAGATACAATTCATTTCTCATGAAAAAGCTAAAAATCGCATAATTATAATGTAGGAGTTAGTCACCTCTGAGAACACAAGAATTAAAAAGGGAGTTTTACAATGCCATCTGTATGCTTCTGGTGGACTGAACTTGGCAAAAATTTCATCTTTGTAGAATTCTTCACTAAAGTTCTCTTCTGATACCTCATCATTGCATGTAATTGACCCTGGGTTCATGAAGCCTGTACCAGTGGAATACAGGTTCCGGCAGACTCTTCGGAGATCAAAATGCTTTAGACTCATATCTCGTCTGAGGTGAAGAGCCTCGCCACTTTTAGAGAGGCTTGTTACCAGGGTGAGCATGATGAACCAATGATGAATTTTTTTTGTACACAGAAACTCTACTCAGTTATGAAAGGATTGTTTTCTCCAGAATAATAATGAGTTTTATACATCACTTAAAGGTTTGCAAAGTATTCTATATACTTTGTTTCATTTCATCCTCATAGCAACCCTCTGAGATTGATTGTTTAGGTATCTGAGATTTAGCTAGGTTAAGTGTCTTACAAGACTAGGGTCATGTACCCTCTCTACTACATCAGGTTACATTGCCATAGGGAGGTACTCACCAGGTTTAAATTACAGATCCTGGAAATATGGAAGTATCTCTGGCTATTTCTGTTTTATGGTTTTTTTTTTTTTAACAAGAAAAGCAAAACCCAAATTCAGCTTTGCCATTCATTCAGAATGTTTCTGTTGGCCAAGAGAAGCTCCCTAGGATTTCAAAATGGATGGTGGGACCACTAATTCCTGCACAGAAACAAATGAAGAGAGGGAAAAAGAATGAGAGGAAAAGGGTTTCCAAAGAAGAAAGTCAGTGTATTAGAAGAGGAGCCCTGGGATTCTCTTTGCAGCCGTCCTTCTGGCCCTGTCTAAGCATTTTGAAGTGCTGTCACTTGGCCAACTTAGCACTCTTTTGTCACCACTGGCACTAGAGCTCAGCAGCAGCATGCCGATGAGGGAGAGGTGTTTGGGGGGGTGGGGGGGAGAAGGCACTTTAACTCTGGCACTGACTCCATTGAAAACAAAGGCTACCTTCTTTGAAAAATGGGCTTGGCTGACAAGTACGAGATGTGAACTCCAGACGGAGTCCTTTATTTGAAAAATCCCATCTCGTTATGATCCTGAATTTGCCCATTATTAGAATCTAGTTCTTTGGAATTTATTAAATTAAAATTCATGCTCTGATAGTTCAGCAGAAAGGAGTTCTGGTAATGGATTCTAGCTACTTCTGTGGAAGTGACAATTGTATATTTTTAGGAACATAACCCCCACGAGCTCAACTTTCTAAAAGAGGATATTCCATTTTTGATATGACTAGAGTGTACTTTCTAAGACCCACAGAACTAAAAAAGGAGTGTCCAGCAATGTAGACCATCACAGGAAACACCCACTACTTCCATTATTTTCTTTAGCTCTGTAGTCTTTCTGCCTTTCCTCCTTCCCAGAGCCATGAAAGAGCAGGAGTTCTCTTCTGGCTGACCGAGTACGGCAGAGGAAAACATGCCTTGGTTGGCTCCCAGCTGTACCCAATCAGCATGGCCCTTCCATACATGGAGTGGGGAGGGCGGGAGTACCCCTGAGAAGAAAGCTGGAGCTGACATGGTTTTGTTTAACTTGATACAAAATGAATGAGGCGCTCTTCTGGGGGGATTCAGAATGGGTCATCCAAGTCCCTGGAGCGGCAGAGAAGCATGAGCAGTTGGTATCATCACCTGACGATGCTGCACGCTACAGAGTGACCAAGGAATAGGACCAGGCAGAACTATGGAGTTATGCCTTCACATCTGACGGACTTGCTGTTCACTTTCCCCCACTGCTGCAATTAAAAGGTAAGTCATTTGAAAGAGAAGGCAGCCCACCACTTCTGCAAGGTAATTGCCTTTGTCTACCGGTGTTTGGTAAGGCAGACGAAATGACTTTGTAGCTTCTACAAAGCTGCAGAAAGTCCTTGTGTGACAAAGGGAGTCCTGGGCTTTTGCCTCTCAGAGGCTGATACTTAACCACCTTCAGCATTACTGTGTGTGTGTGTGTGTGTGTATGTTGTGGTGTGTGTGTGTATGTTGTGTGTGTGTGTGTGTGCGCGCGCATGCACGGACACTACAGGCTATGTATGTTTCTTCTTCTCAAGATACTACTTTTTTAAGTGGTACAAGAATGGAAAAGTAGTTGAAATCTTCACAGGAGCACCAAGAGTGGCAGTATCAATCTTTATTTCCAATTCTCCAGCTCCCCAGGAAGCTGTGGTTACGGTTTTATTGTTGATTGATTCAAAATGGGCATTTCAAAGGGCCTGGTTATACTTTCTTATTATTTATTGGTAGTCCTTTGCATTTGTGCAAAGAGAGACACACACACGGAGGAAATGATTACTTAGGATAAATACATCTATTTGGGGCTTTGGGGGGCAATAAAAATACATGGATTTTTTGGTAATCCATTCTTCAACATTGTATTCCTTTTTTGGATTATGTATTTTGGCAATAATAAATGACATTTGATACAGAATGTTGTGTACAGCAACAACAACCACAAAAATCTTAATGGATTTAATACATTAATAATGTTAACTTCTAAGAGGAAAAAAAAATTCTAATGTGTCAAGAAATAGCAAGTTTATAGTGTTACTTGTATTTTCAGTGTACATGACCCAGTTTGGTTCTTTTAATCGAAAAAGAAACTTCAAGCTTTAAACATTGCTTAAACACTAGATCAGGCTCCCCGGGGACCTGCCCCTTTTCCATCATCTATGTTTCCCAGGACTGATAATTACAACCTGGTGCACATATTGGTTCACTAATTGATGTATAGCTGTGAATCCTCATTACTAAACTGGACGAGAGAAGGCAGCAGAAGAGGCAGTCCCCTTAATCTTTTCTTTTCTTTTTATAGCTGCAGCTGCACGCTTCAGTTTGATTTGTAACGTGAATGGCAGGGTTCTGTCTGCTTCCCTTATTCCTGTACTCCTTTTTGTTTCCTTAGTACTAGAATATTAAGCAGCCTTGATCTCAAGTAATAAAGACAGTTGGCATGTTCCTTTCAGTTGCTGCTTTTAGTTGGAAGGAATTTCCTTCCAAATTCAGGCATTTTCAAAAATTTTATTTGGAAAATTGTTGTAAATGACTCCTTGTAAATAGCATCCACACAAGCATAAAGAGTGAAGCTTTTGTTGTCAAAATGATTTGTATAAAGATATTAAATGAAGCCTTCCACAGAGAAATGGCCAAATCATATCATTTATTGAGTGTCTTTAAGGAGCAAAAACCATGTTAGCTACCCTGTGTATCATATCCTAGCCCCTCTGACTGTTCAGAGGTAGTAGCCAAATCTTGTTAGCAACTGACATTTCTAGTCCTCAAAGCTTTGTCGTCATCACTTGTACAGGAATCAAATCAAATCGATTTACTTGCCATTCTAACAAACTCTCAGTATCAGAATTGGATAAGATCCCAGAGATCTGAGTCAATCCCTGAGAAGGACCTCCATTACACAAAACCAACAACCATCCAGCTTCTATATGTTACTTAAAGACCTTAAAAGATGGAAGGATCACTAATTTTCAAGCATAGTTTGCTTCATTTGGGGGCAGTACTGAGAAAGTTTTCCTTATATCGAGCTAAAGTTGGTTTCTTCCTCTGTCCCCCATCGTACCCAGTTCTGGTCTCTAAGGCCAGGGTAAAACAGGTGACATCAGTCTTCTCCAGGATCCTTCAGATAAATACTTGAAGATTGCCATTGTGTACACTCCCCCTTTTCTTCTCCAGGCTACAATGTCTCTAGGTGGTATTTTTATTGGGTTTTTTTTTTGTGGGAGGGGGAGCAGGGAGCTGATTGTGAGTCTTGGAGGCCATCTTGTGCCACCATGCCCAAGACAAGATGCCACTATAACATGCCTACTTTAAAAGGCCTCTCATTTACAGTCCAGACAATGCCTGTGAGTCAAGGAGCAGCCCTTTCCATTCTTGTACCCTTCTTGTCATCAGGAATTTTTGTTTAACATCAAGTTGTTTGCCTTTCTGCCGTTCCTACCCATTATTCCTAGTTTTGCCCTTGGAGGCCAAATGGAGTAAGTCTGAACTCTCTTCCATGTGACAGTCCTTCAGGTTATTGAAGACCCCTCCCTCATTTCCCTCCCCTTCCCTCTGCCCTTTCCATTTAATCATCCCAAGATCCTTCAACTGGGATTTCTCTAGCATTGGAGTGTAGTGGACAAAGCAGTGATGTCATCAGAGGACCTGGCTGGAACCCAACACCCATCTTTAATGCCTACCATCCATGTGACCATAAGCAAATCTCCCTGGGCCTCAGGTCTGTCTTTTGTAAAGTCAGAGGATTGGACTAGATGACCTCTAGAGGCCCTTCCAACCCCAGCTCTGTGAACGATCTCATTGTCTTAAGGCCGGTCATGGTCCCAGCCTGCCCAAACTGAATATAACCCTCCAGACTAGGACCTGATTAGTGCAGAGGGCAGCAGAACTCTCCCTGAGAAGTTCAAGACCACACTGACCCTTTATAGCTTCCTCTGGAGATGGGGAGTCGAGTGTCCTCTTCAGTCCCCAGGTCTTTTTCAGAGGAGCCGCTGTCTAGCACTGCCTCTCTAAGTGCAAATAAAGCTTCTTGTTGTCTTCTACCTTGTTGATATTCTTCCAGACTCTTGGAAGCTCCTTCTTAATCTTAGTGCCTTTCTTGTGAGGCTCACACACACACCCCTCCTCCTTTCTCTCCCCCACACCCCATATATCCTGCATTTATCCTCTTTGAACATGGTTATAGGGCATGTTGTCTCCTCCTTTAGAGTGTGAGACTGTTTCCTGCCTTTCTTTGTATCTCTGGTGTGTAGCATAGTCTCCAGCACATAGGAGGTAATTAAGAAATTTAAGAAATGCTAGTTGACTCACTGGAATCCAGAACAGAATACAGCAAGATTGTGTCGACCCCTTCCTGTTTTCTATGCTTTTATTGGTCAGTCTATCAGTCATGTCTGACTCCTCATGATCCTGTATGGGCTTTTCTTGGTAAAGATACTAGAGTGGTTTGCCATTTCCTTCTCCAGTGGATCAAAGCAAAGAGAGGTTAAGTGACTTGCCCAAGGTCCCACAGCTAGTGGGTGTCTGATTCGGGATTTGAACTCAGACCTTCCTGACTCCAATCCCAGTGTTTTATTCCCCTGAGCCAGCTAGCTGGTTCTTACTGAAATTCCTAAATTACTGCAGTTAATCTTTGTCTGCCATGTCCAACAGTTGCTCCTGCAGCCCTTTGATATGCAGATTTTTTTCCTTATAAAGATTTTTTAAATATTCTTAATATATCCTATCAGTCTTGTACTCTTGCAATTCATTTATTTAAACCTAAGTCTAAGACTTTCCATTTAACTTCTTTAATCTGTCTCCTAATTGGATGGAAAGCTAGGTCTGGAGTCAGAAAGACCAGATTTCAAGTGTGACTTCAAATACTTACTAGCCGTGTGACCCTGGGCAAGTCATTTACCTCCTGCCTGCATAAAACTGGAGAAGGAAATGGCAAACCACTCTAGTATCTCTGCCAAGAAAACTCCATCCACAGCTGGTTCACAGGGTCATGAAGAGTTAGACACGACTTAAGGTCTGAACCACATATGTCAGATACCCTACAAATGCTGAGGGTATAAATAAAGGCAAAAAATCTAGCCCCAGCCCTCAGGGAACTCACACTTTAAGGGAAGAAACAACATGCAAACAACTCTGTACCAATGAAACATGTTCTGAGTAAGTTGGGGATAATCTCAGAAGGAAGGCACCAAGATCACGCAGTTAAGGGACTTAGGCATGGCCATGCAGCCACTTTGTGACAAAGGCCAAAGACAAGACATGAACCCAGGTCTTCCTGACTCCAAGCAGGATCTCTAGCCACCACACTGTGCTATCTCCCCAAACTACATTCTGTGGGCCTAAACTCTAGACTGCTCAGAAGTCTTACCAGTGGAGGGCACCTTGGAGACTATCCAGCCTCTTGTTGTATAAATGAGTCCATGGAGATTGTGATATGCCAGAGGTTACCCAGGGAGAGAAGGTTTTAATTCCCCTGCCCCTCGAGCTCCATCCCAGTAGCTGTGCCAGGATATTTATAGCCTCTGTTATGACTTATCCATACTGGGTTTTGAGTTTCTGCTGTTTTCAGGCTTGCTGGTTCTATCTTTGAAAAGCCTTTACCGATTTCCATTTAGATGAGACCACCTTTTCTGAGGCCCAGATTCCTTCCTTCCCTAGCCAGTGAGCTCTCTCCTTCTCTGGTGCTGATTATCCAGTCTGAGCTTGCCCTGAGATTCCCCACTTCCCTCTCTCTCCTTTTCTGGCTCCTTGGTGGCCATTTCATAACTCATTGACATCTCTGTGGCAGGTAAGGATGACAGGAACTGAAACTTCCCTATGCTACTTACTAGGATTTCTGAAAAAGCTTTGGTGGGGGAAACTCATTTAAAATAAGGCTTAGTTTTACTTCTCCTTCCTTTGGATAATCAAGAAATGACTTGTTCCATTTTCATAATTTCATCCTTTTTTAACCTATTCAGAGTATTTAAGGGTCAAATCTGTTGTGTTACACAGAAACCCATTTTTCTAACTGGCAAATAATAGTGTTTATATGGTGCTTTAAGGTTTGTTCATTACAAATATCTTATTTGATCTTTGCAGCATAACCTGGAAAATTATTATAATGAGGAGGTGCTGTTATTATTCATAGTTATAGATGAGGCAGACAGAGATGAAGTGACTTGTCTGGGGTCACACAGCTAGTGAGTGTCTGAGGATGGGTTTAAACTTGGGTCTTCCTGACTCAGTGCTCTCTCTGTCGTGCTGTCTGTAATAAAATATAAATGTGGGCTACTCGCTTGCAGTATGTCCTTTGCTTTTTCTGTGCATCACCTTTAAGCAATTTAGTCTGAGGTGGATAAAACTGATAAGGAAACACAACTTAGCTATTTGGAGGAAGGGGGAGGAAGGGAGGGAAGGAGATAGACACAGAGAGAGAGAGGAAACCATAAAGCATAAAAAGATTTCATTTTCCATTTTTAAGATCTAAATTATAACTTCTGTCTCTACTATGTAGCCAGATTTCTGTGCCCCCCTGGAGTGTATTTGCAGTATTGTCTTCATGTAGTAAATGCACAGAAATAAAAACCAAGGTAGAGTAGGACGGCAGTTTTCAGCGATAGGAGTCTAAGTGAGTTGGTTGCACAGTGAGTTTTTCACCTGAGTGTTTCCTGTATTCCCAGGAGGACCACCAGCTGGAGCAGTAATAGCAGACATTATAGAATGCTTTAAGGTTTGCAAGGAACTTTATATATTTTAGACTCCAAAATTATATTTGTGCATTTGCCCATTCTCCTAGCTTGCTTAGGTTATTTTGAGATCATGTTGCCTCACCATTCTCTTAGAATGACTGAGTGTTTGCCCTACTCCACAGTCATCACAATTGCTGTAGTCATGTTCCAAACTTTACAAGACCGTTTTCATGTGCATATGTCTTTGAATCTTCACAACAATACTGGGTGGGGAACCGTAAATTCATTCCCCACATTTCATTGCTGAAGAAGATATAAGGAACAGAGAGATGAGGGGACTTGCCCAGGGTCACATAGTCACCGTCGGGGAGCCAGGACTGAAGAGCTCATGGCTCTTTCCACTACATCTCATGGCTTCATTGGGTGGATGAAAATGGGAAAATGTAACTGTTTCATGACTTAAATTGTGTTAAATGACGCTATGCATTCCCCAGTTAGATGATCAACCCTTTGTGATGGTTTATTAAGGTATTCTTCTTTAAGCACCACTGTCCCCTGGAAAGAAGTTCTGGGACTAACCAAGATTGTCAGAGTTACAGTTAAATTTATATGATAACTTATTCTTTTCTTTAATTGTAAAGAAATGACCTTGGTACCTCTGCAAATAGTTCTGCGAGCTCTTTAAAAATATTTATTTTCTGGCAACTATTTTTTAATTCTGTACCTTGTTTTCTTTATATCCACAAAAGATAAAATTAAAGTGTTTTAGTTTTTGTTGTTTTTTTTCCTTTCCAAATTCAAAAGTGCTTCTTTCTGTAGCTTCTTTAGGTTTGTTAACTTCACAAAGTTCAAATGCTTTGGTTATTAGAAAACCCGAGTCCTGAAGCTTGAGTGTGGAACACTTGCAAATGTTAATGCTGAGCATATTTTGTTGTGTTTTCCTTTCTTAGAAAGAACCAGCCTATTAAAAGTTATGTAACTGGTATGATACGCAGATGAGGAACTGAGGTGATTGCACTTACCAGTCTTTCCAAGGCCTTTCCCAGTTGTCTTAGAATATTCATGTATGTACAGGGATGAATAAATTATGATGGCCTAAATAACTGCAGGGAACTGGAGCAGCAACAAGACGTTTGTGCACTCAGTTAACCTGATTCTGTCATGTCCAAGTTTGGATCTCTTTGCTCAGTTACCTGATTTCTAAATATTTGGATTTTGCTCATTCTCATGCTGTTGGGCTTTCAGATATCATACAGCTGGTGGTTTCTCAACCCAACCAATCCTACTATGGATGGCTAACAACTAAATTCTCCACTGTGGACTGAGCCAGTTCTCTGTAGCTTCAGCAACTAGGAAGCTCAAGAAATAGGACCGGGGAGCTCCCCAAGAGGCTTGAGATGAAGAACAGTTGGTCACTATTTAAATTTTTAAGGTGTTTAGATTGTGTTCTGGAGAAGAAAGGACTTTTGTTTGGAAAGCTTTTGCAGACTGATAATAAATTGCTGGAGCAGTTTGGGGCCTTTGCCTCTACCTATTAGGAGACTTAGTTAAGACTGTTCTATTAGTGACATAAATGAAGTTGAATTTTCATGTTTTTGTATTTATTAAAGCAGCACACTTGGAGCAAGAAGTAATTCACCTGTGTTTGGAGCTTCAGTCAAGTCCACTCCCTTCGAGCTATCTAGAAAACCTGGAAAAATTCTCAGAAATTGGATTCCAAGAATCCAGTAGGCACATAGGTGACTTATGAGTCCCTCCTACTGAGTTTTCCTTTCAGTTCTCTGGTTGAAAGCTTTCTTATTATTTTCATTTATTTCTTTAAGATAGTATGGGAGGAGAGTGACTTACAAAAAGTAAACTTGCTGAATAGGAAGGTATTCAAAGCAAACCCAGAGAGTAAGTCTTCTGACATTATAGCGACTTTTAGTCCCATTCTTTGGTACGTATGTGTTATGATGAGGCTTTTTTATTAGATAATCTTACCAACCAGGCTGATGCATTCATTCATCCTAATTAGTAAGCAAAAAGATTTCTCTTAGGGTGGAAGTCAGGAGGATGATCTCAGAAATCAATCATGTTATTGATCTGCATATTGAAGGAATTTATAGAGCATTTTCTTGAGGAGAAGTTGTTTTTCACTTTGATAAATGTTTTGGAAAAAGCATCATGTTAAACCCCAGGAAAAGTTAGTGTTGTTTACTACAGAGAGGATTGGGAAGGTGTACATTTGTACTGCTTTCAAATAGACTCTTAAGATGGAATAATGTTTAATGAGTTAGTTGCTGTCCAAAATACTGTTTCAGATCACAAAAAACATGTTTAAAGTGCCATGGCAAATCCCGTAATGTAGTTAAAAAGAAGAAATATAGTCAACTCTCATTTATCCAAAATTGAACATGCTTTCAAGTTCCTGTTGTCATAACCAAATAGCATAGAGGAAAGCCCCATTTTTTCTAGTATTCAGTGTCTATTATAGTTTTGAAATGTAGTTTTTCACTCAGTAAGATTGTTTAGGCAAAAGGTTGTTTGTTCCAGCCCCTAAAGACTGTTTAATTTACTACCAAACAGGAAGAGATGTTAAATGATACCAGTATAAAATGAACCACCCTGGCTCGTTTAATATCTTCAAGCAAAGACTGGATGTCCACTTTTCAAGAGTGTGTAGAATGGATTCTTGTTCAGTTATAGGTCGGACTAGATCGTAACCTTTGAGATTCCATTTCACTCAGAAGTTCTATGACATCGTTATTACCTCCAAACCAAAATACATTCAATACATTGAGCTTGAGAGAGCATATATGTGCATTCAGCTAAGATAAGAGGTTCATGATTTAATTGAATTTACTGCATAGAATGAGAAGTAGAGAAAAATCATGAGTAGAGGTAGAAATGGGGACTGCACTGGTCATTTCATTCATGTAAAGAACTTC
This sequence comes from Potorous gilbertii, assembly GCA_028658325.1. Taxonomy (NCBI): domain Eukaryota; kingdom Metazoa; phylum Chordata; class Mammalia; order Diprotodontia; family Potoroidae; genus Potorous; species Potorous gilbertii. Next base: position 194,839,257 of record CM053772.1, read on the forward strand.
CAGATAAGGCAACCCACTTCAGAGGATATCTTTTTTTTTTTTTTTGTCAGTTATAGTCTTTGTGAGTTGTTTAGGGCATAGAGAGGTTAAGTGACTTGCACAGGGTCACACAGCCTAGATGTGGCAGAGGCAAGACTTTTACTCAGTCTTCCTGGCTTCAGAGGCCAGCTTTGTGTGCTTTTTACCCTGTAAAGCTGAATGAGGTAATGACATAGAGAAGCTGGGTGATTTTCATTGTTTCCTAAATTGAACTTTGATAGTATGGCTTCATAATTCCTTGAAGTATGAAGGAAGGAAGGAAGGAAGGAAGGGAGGAAGGGAGGGATGGAGGAAGGCAAATAGAAAAGATTTGTGAGGATTTATGATCATTTAAGATTATTTGTCAAGGATCCTAAACACATCTCAGTTGACCATGTAGTAATAATAGACTCAACATCTGAGAGAAAACATAAGGGAGGAATAAATCAATGAAAGTAGGATTCAGAATAAATCTCCCAAGAATTAGATATGCTGTCTTGGTTCACTTTAATTGCTGAACTTTCTTAAGTTTTGCCTTAGGTAGACTCCTTGGCAGTGTGCCCCAACGTGCCTTGCCAGGTGTCTCAAGCCTTCTTTGTGTAACAGTCTTCAACATGCTCTCAAGCTCCTGTTCTTTTGTGAATTACTGACGGTTCTCTCTTTACATTAATGTACCACTCTGCAGATCTCTATATAATGTGAATTTGCCCATACATGTGAGAAAGTTAGAAAGTAAGTCCTTTCAGTACTTATATTTGAGTACAAGTATCTCTGCTACAGAAAGGGGGCCAACCTTCAGTTCAGGGATCTGTGGGTGGTGGGGACAGAGAAGCAAAAGCAGAAGAAAGAACATGTAAGGGCTGGGACCAGTCACCTTGACCTGGCTGAAAGTGAGAATGACATGGGAGTGGGGGAAGGGGAGGCAGGCATGTGGGGGCTGGACATGGATATAGACAGGCAAGGATGTGTGACACATGAGAGCTGGGGCAGACATCCAGTACTGAGTGCTGACCAATGGAAGACAAGATAACCTGAGCTGGACATGTTGGTGGGTGGGCAGAATGGAGCAAAGCTCTCCTCTCTTGGTGCCTGAAGTCTCAAGCCAAGCCCTGCTCTGGCTCCACATGTCCGTTCTGCTTTCATTTGGAGGGTTTGGTTTGTTTCTTTTTTGGTGGGAGACCACAGAACACTGAACTGAGAGACAGGAGTGGAGAGAGAGCACAGTACTGTAAAGTTATTATAGGTGGGATCTTTTGGAATGTGGATTTTTTTCAGAATTTTTAATGTAAAGTAAAAATTTTTATAATATGTAAAGTGAGAACTGTCCATACAAGCTTATTTGGTGTTTTGTGTGTGTGTGTGTGTGTTGGTTTTTTTTTTCACGTCTCTGCTTACACAGTTTCACAAGTAGGGCTTATTTTACCAATTTTTTACCTTTCTTTTCCTTGATTTGGAAGTTTATACATACCCTTTGAGAATTAAATGAGAAATGCATGCTTTCTTTTGGCTCCAATAACCAGAACAGTTTTCTAATTGGGCATAATTGAAAGCTGAAACCTCTGTAAATTCCATTCCTTTCAAAAAGATTCTAGTTCCTCTGTCATGCCGTTCTTTCCTTTCCAGCGGACTATGTTGCTGTCCAGTCTTCAAATCCTCTGTGTAGGGATGTATGTTTGTCACCCAGCCACAAAGAGCTGTGCCCAACTTCTTTTTAAATCTTTTGTTTCTCACTGGTTTTTGTTTTACTTTAAATTCTCATTGTTTGGGCATGATATACTAGCCTGTTTCCCGACACAGTCAAAGGACAGCATGATGTAATTAACATGTAGGACAGTGCTTGGAAAAGTATAAAGCAACAGATAAGGTTCTGTAATTTACTCCTCACTCTGTGGCATGTTTTCATACTTCCTTTTCTTAAAATTTTATGCTCAAGACCCCTTCGGTGCTTCTTAAGCACCAGTCATTCACCAAGCACAACTATCCCTCCTGGACTCTTCCTAGCCCTGGTTAGAAATGATCTTTATATAGGAAAGTTCTGGGAAAAGAATTAGTTTATAACAGACCTTCTCAACTTTGGTCTGGTCAGGGACCCCTTTGGCATTCTGGTGACACTTAAGGACTTCTCAGAATCATGTTAAGTGCATAAATGAAAAGGCAAAGGATTACAAGGAAAATCAATTCCATCCAACTACAGTCATCACAACGTCTTTTTGAAGTTCACAAACACCAGGTGAAGAACCCCTCACTTATGGATTTCATATTTGCTGGGTAGATAAGCCTTAGAGGGTTAACTCCCTGTCAATGTCTCATCATCGTTATTAGCACTTCTTAAGCATGTGTGTGGTGCTAGAGTAAGCTCTTTCTACCTGTAACCTTAATAGGCTTAGAATGCCAAAAGGTAAAAACTAAAAGCAACGGATTGAAGTTGCAAAGGGGGTCCTTTGGGCTTGATATTGGGAAAAATTCTCTACCAATTACAGCTATCCAAAAGTGGAATGAACCTCTTTTGGGAGGCAGTGGCTGCTGGGTCACTGGAGGTATCCTCAGACAGAGGCAGATCAGACTTCATGGGGTGGGGTGGGGTTGGTTGTGAAGGGGGCAGGGACGGGGGGCTTCTTGTTCAGATCCAGACTTCTGAGGTTCCTCTGAACTCTGATAAAAAGAGATAGTGCACAAGTTAGCTGTGACCAGGTTCCACACTCGAAGAGGCTGTAAGCAGAGCAGTCCACAGCGATCCAGGCAAACATTCACAAAGAACTGTGCAGACAAAGAGATCAAGTTTTTACATACTTGTGGCCAGCAGTGGAAAGCACTGGCTAGGAGTGCTTCTGAGCTTGGAGCCTCAGATGGAATGGAACGGCTGAACGTCTGCTTTGTTTGTTCCCAGTTGACTGATGAAAGTCGTTTCTGGAGGAATTTCTTAGTAATTTGGATATACAATAACAAATGCCAAGCATTTCTCTTCTTTCAGGTAAGGGAGTTGGCTTTTTTCAATGGAAACATTACAAATTACATTTATACCCTGCATCGCAAATAGCTATTAGGAACATACTGATGAGGCAATCATGAGTTATTCAGCCTAGCATAGCATCAGTTACTTTACTTTTTCATGCTAGATTCTTACATAGCAAAGGAAAAATAAGAGTGTTTAGTTCTAAATTTAACTTCTTTTAGTCTTAGTAATTGCACAGAACAAGTTTAAGTTGAGGAATTTCTCTGGTAGATATATATAGGGAGCTAATTATGCAAGACAGTCAGGATCCTGATGGCTTTGAATGATATTTTGAATATCACTTGGAGAAATCTTTATTAATGATAAGTTTTCTCTGGGGCATTAAAATCAAGTGTCACTTTCAATCAAAAGAGAATCTTCCTGGACAAGGGTGGCATTTAAGGCTATCGGAAGCTTCTTGTTTTACTTTTTTAATGTCTGCCTTCTGGAAAAGATATTTGTTATATCATTGAATTTGTACTTGGCTAATTGAAAATACTCATCAATACTGCTTTTTCCTTATAAAGTGAAAGAAACATGGAAGATATTTTCCACAGTGTAAGCAAAAGAATCCGTATCAGTCACAGAGTCCAAAAAAGGATAGCAATGTCGCAGGGTCATCTTGAGTGGAAGTTAATGCCAAGATCCTTTCTACTTCCTTTTACATGGCTGCTTTGATGAGACTTGTAGGTGAAAAGAGCACTAGATTTGGAGCTATTGGATTTGGGTATTTACTGCCTCTGTGACTGTGGGGAAATCAACGTCCCTTCTGGACTGCATTGTAGAGTGAGTAGTTTGGACCAGATTTTTGAAGTTCCAACTCTTCAACTGTGAGCCTAGAATCTGTTGTCAGTTCTCCACGGTTGAGTATTGGCTGAAAAAACAAAATGCATTTTTGTGGCATAATAGATAGTTTTTCTTTTTGTTAGTCTTAAGGAATTTCATTGTGCACTTTGAAAGAATACCATCAAAAAACCAAAGATCAGCAAAGTGACTGTATGTGAGGAGTCAGAGCACTTGAGAAGTCATGGATATTAGATGACAGCATGAGTGGGGCAGCTAGCTGTTGAAGTGGATAGAGCACTGGTGCTGGAATCAGGAACACCTGAGTTCAAATCCAGCCTCAGACACACTAGCTGTGTGACGTAGGGCAAGTCACTTGACCCCAATTGCCTCCAAAAAAAATGGATGACAGTATTGCACAGATTCTCAAACTTTTTAATCTTAGGATCTCTTTATACTCTTAAAAAGTATTGAGGCTCCCTCCAAGAACTCTTGTTTGGGTGCCTTATATTTATAGATATTTACTGTATTAGAAGTTAAAATATCTTAGTGAAAATAGTTTTGACCTGGCAGACTCCCTGTAAAGGATGTTTTTGACACTTCGAAAATCAATGATCTAGTTCCATTCCCTCATTTTAATACATGCGGAAAACAGGGGTCCGGATGGCTTAAATGACTGGCCCAAAATCTTTCTGTTAATTAGGGACAGAGCTAAGGTTAGAACCTGACTCTCTTGACGACCATCCAGTCAATACCCTTTCTGCTATACCACAGCGTTTCCCTGGGACTGATCTGTAGAGATAAATCCAGTATAAAGGTCACAAGCATCATTCATTCCACAAATATTGAGCAAGTACCTTCTTATTCTATGCAAGATATTATGGGTAAATCTCGTCATTGGGCTCATCATACATACTGTCTGAAATAGTAGATGCTAAAACTTTACTTTAGCACAGAGAAGAAAATAATGTAGTTTGTCTGAGGAGGGAGGAGGGGAGTAGTCAGGACCACTGCCTTTATTTCTCCCACCTAGGGGAAGTGTAGGATTAGCTGAGTTTTATTTTCCTCTCTGTTCACTAGTTGACTATAAGGTCCTTGAGGGCACTGATCAGAGCTTACTCAGTTCAATGTCTTGCATATAACATATAGTCCTTTGATGAATATTTGTTGAATAATCAGTGACTGTGAATGATCTAAGTTCCCCAGGGTTCATTCAGCTCCCATGTTAGATTACCTTCTCCAAAACTTTTCTGCTGTATTTTGCAGCCTAGCCCTGATAAGCCCACAGAAACCTCTCCAGCAAATATATTTTTTATTTTGGGCAGGCTTTGTTGTGAGTGGGAAGGCAATCAGAGTTAAGTGATTTGCCCAGGGTCACGCAGCTAGTAAATATCTGAGGTCAGATTTCAACTCAGATCCTTCTAACTCCAGGACCAGTGCTCTATCCACTTCACCACCTGACTGCCCCCACCATACACTTTAAACTCAGCAGTGTTCCCTGTCTTAGGAAAAAATGCTGGGTTTGGGGTTCAAGGAACTGGACCACCGAGCATCTCTCTTCCCTTGAACCAGTCTCTTGACTTCTTTGGACCTCACTTTCCTCACCTGTAAAAGGAAATAATTGGCTTAAATAACCTCTCATTTATGGGTTCTTAACCTGAAGTCCAGGAACTTTTTAAAATATTCTGATAAACATTTCAGTATAATGACAGGGTGACTGTCTCGTTGAGGGATAACAGGCCCTCTGTGGAGACACTGTTGCCTGGAAAGATCAGAGCACAGTGCACAACTTATGTAATTGTGTTAAATGATGAGGTGCCCACTACAAAAGCTCCCTGAGAGGACTATTTTTAATCCGGTGAGCCCCAGAACATCCAGCTGCTCTCCTTAAGTCCTCTCCCGGTGGGAGGTGACAGCTGTTGGTGCGGTGCCCTTTCAGAACTTAGAAACAAAAGCACTTTGCTGGCCTTCTTCTACATCACTGCCTCAGCCCTAGTCACCATCTGTTCAGCTCCAGGCGTGCTGACAGCAGAGAGGCCCCTGGACAACATCATTCCGGGAGATGGTGCTGGAGCAGAGAGGGCAGTGGACTTCAAATGAGACAGGGCCTGTTGGGCAAGCCTGTATAAGTCACTTCACTTCTCTGGGCTTTAGTCTGCTCATCTACAAAACACTAGGGGCTGGACTGGGTATCTGATCAGCTCTAAAGTCAAGATCCCATGAAAATAGAGCTTTCACTGCATGCCCAGCAAGATGCCCCTGCTAGCTCTGTTCTACTTGTTGGAAGACAGGAATCTACAATAAGTTGGTCTTTAAGGCTAGAGGGATAGACAGTTGGTGGGTTAGTGAAATAGGTGGATGTTCTGACATTGGTAACAACAGTAACATCTCATTTACGTAGGGCTTTAAAGTTCTTTCCTTGTACAGCTTTGATAGATATTTAATAGTAGAAATATTTGTATACCTATGATGAAGAGACTGATTCTGAGAGCCCATGATCCCCCAGTTAATGGGTAACAGAGCCACAATGTACACTCTTGAATTCTAACCTCTTTTTAGCCATTGAGCTGCCTTCTCCTACAGATTGACTCCTAAGGGCAAAGAGCTCATGTGCTATAGAGTCGGGGTCCTCTATGATTTCGGTGTCATGGACCTCTTTGGTAGTCTGATGAAGCCAGTATACCTCAGAATCGTATTTTTAAATGCAGAAAATCAAATATACTTAGGATTACCAAGGAAACGGATTTTTTTGAAATATCATTATCAAAATATTAGGTTTTTTTAAAGTTCATAGATACCAAGTTAAAAAAAAAAACCACCCATGATAGAGAAGGATGGCCCATTCAGGGATGTCACCCAGTCTTTGTATAATTGAAACACTCATTTAAGGCATGTTCGGTGGGACTGTGATTATGATGAGCTATATTTACCTTCTGTTTTAACCCACCCTGTTTAGAGCTCAGCATTGTAGCATGGTAGCCACTGGTGCATGCCCTCTCTGAAAGATAAGTTTGGTATTGAAGAAGACTTTGCCCTTTTCTCGTGTTTTAATGGTGTTTGCCCATCTTCCTAGTGGCGCTCTGTGTGATGCATTTCTATGACATACTTTTGATGTCCGGTGTTAGACTTTGTTTAATGGTTGACAAGAACAGAATCTTTTCTTTATTTAAGGTTAAAGGCTTTTCCCAGAGTTCAGAGTTAACAGTGAGTCTCTGTGTAGTCCTGGCAAGGAAACTCAAGACTTGGAGGAATCCAGGTTGCTGCTGCCCTGGCTCCATCATTGTTTTTTCTTTCCCTCAGTCTTTACCACTTCCTGTTTCCTTGCTCTCTATGTTTTGGTCATCCTGTTGGTCTCCTATTTGCAGTTCTCTCCCACCTCTCTACCTCTTCTAAGCCTCACCTCTTCTCTTAGACTTTGTCTAACTCTACTTTGTCCCCATCATGCCATTCTGAGGATGCTATTAATGAACCCTTCCTTTACTTGTGCAAAAGGGCGATCCACAAGCAATGACAATGAAAAAATAAATATAAAGGAAATATCCATGTCTAATGTCTGAAATGGTAATAACATCATTTCAGCTGCTGGGAACAGCTGGGTGGTACAGTGGGTAGAGTTGTGAACCTGGAGTCAGAAAGACTGGAATTTAAATCCAGTCTTAATCGTGTGACCTTAGACAAGTTACTTAACCTCTGTTTGCCTCAGTTTCTTCACCTGTAAAATGGGAATAGTACTATTACCTACGTCCAGGGGGGTTGTACAGATCAAATGAGAAAATATATGTGAAACATTTAGCATCGTGCCTGGCACATGGTGGGCACTGTATACATGTTAGCAATTATTATGAACATTTCACAAGTTTTTAAAATATCAGGTGTCTTTTTTTTTGAGGGGAGGGGGAATAAGAAGAATGCAAATGTTTATTCAGTATGTCAGCGTTTACTGCAAGACTTGTGCCCTGCTTGTCCATGGCACTCTCAGCTGGATTACTTTCCCATGTTGGTATGCTGCCTGGTAAATTTAGCTGCTCTCTTGGCTTCGTTGTACACTGCCCCAAATACACACTTAGGTGTGATTGAGTTCAGCTGAAGTAACTCCTGGAAAGGAGTATGATTGTGGTAATTAGGTGGGGAAAAGACCGGGTGGTAAATGCTTTTCATTGTGTGCCAACATCCTGCGCTCACTGTGAATGTGAATGTTAACTTGCTGTTTTTGCTTTGTTCCTTCATGCTGTCCTGGACTCAGAGAGAGGTAAATCATATGAATTTTTTTTTCATCCTCAGTGTTTATTTGTCTGGCAACGCTCACTTGCTTTCTCCATAAAGTCACGCCATGATCACAGTCATCTTTGTCTCCTAAAAGCAGGACGTTGTTGGTTTTCCTTCCAAACTGTCCTTGTATGTGCCCCATTGTCATTAACCAGTGTATGGAAATAAATGCTTCAGAGGGTCGTCATTCTCCAAAGTATTTCAGCCTATTTGACAGTGTTATACGGAATGATTAAGAGTGTAGAAGAACTTGCTAATTCATGCTAATGATGAGGAGGATCCAGTTGACATGTTAGTGAACAAACATGGTGGAAATGCTTAGGCAGTGCACCCTGTCATGTAGCCAAGCCTGTCTTGCTTGAAATAGTATAGGTAATACTTCAGACAGTATGTAAGTCCTCTGAAGTTAAAACTGAAAGTGAGGCAGTCCTGGACTCTGCCATTCAGCCCTTCCTTATCCATGAGATCAGATTAGATAGTACAAAGCAAAGTCTGAAAATCTTTCTTCCTCATCCTATTCCCCTTTCTCTTTTGGCCTTCTTCCTCCCCATTTCCTTTCCTTCCAGCTTCCCTCTTTTCTTTCTTTCCTTATTTCTCCCTCTTACTCCTCTTTTGCCTCTAATTTCCTCTCCAGTTTCCCCCCTTTGCCCATTTTGGTATGAAAAGTTTAGTTTTCTTTAAAACCACAACCATTAAGTCACAAGTGAATACAAGCAAGTGAATATTTCATCTGGCATTGAACATTAGCCAGCCCCTTGGGTTGTGTTGTACATTAGCCTCTTTTGTACCATTTAGAATCCGGAGAGATCCACAGATTACTGCAAATTTTGTAGTAATCAAAGGGACAAGGCCAAATCTGGCTGCCTGTTTTTGTACATACAGAAAGTGAAGGATGGTTTTTACATTTTTCAATAGAATAAAAGTTTATTCACAAATATAAAAAAACCAGGCTTTGCTCACATTAAAAATAGGCAGTAATTTGCTGACTCCTGATAAGACTATTCCAGATCTTTTGAGAAGGTGGGATCTCTCTCTCTCTCTCCCTCCCTCCCTCCCTCCCTCCTTCCCTCTCTCTCTCTCTCTCTCTCTCTCTCTCTCTCTCTCTCTCTCTCTCTCTCTCTCTCTCTCTCCTCTCTCTCTTTCTCTCTCTCTCTCTTTCTCTCTCTTCCCTCCCCTCCCCCTTTTTCCTCTCTCCGTCATTTTCTCTCCGTCTTTCTCTCACTAGGGGAGAGGAATGAGGATGATCAGGTTTATTTCTTACTTTAGTTAGAATCATCAAGGTTACCTCCTTTCCTCTGCTTTGGAGTTGATCACACATAAGATCATGAGATTTTTCTTTGTATGATTGAAACTGAGCTGCCTGTACAGCAGCCATCCTAGGACCAGTCATTTTCCTGATACTGTGCTGTTCTATCATCACTTTGCTCAGCATCCTTTGCTTTGAATTTTAAAGCTCTGTTGTTCTGATACGACCGAAAGGAGAAGAGAAGGCATAGGCTTGGAACAGTTCTGGAAAGGAGGGAAGTTTGCAGATTTGACTGCTTTTTAATTAATTCTTGAAGGAGCTCTAGCTTGGGAAGGTGAGATGATGGTTCTTTTTAATATCTTCTTATTATCATGGAGCATCTTAATACCATCTTCCTCCTCCTAGGATCAGAGGTTTCCTAAGTCAGCGATGACAGTCTCAGCCTGAACTTGATTGTCAGGCTGGCAAGTGTACATTCAGTGACTAGCATTGTTTAATTGTTCTAATTAGGGCAGAGTTGGCACAGAATCACCTCGCTCCCTCTTTCCTCCACCTGAGCCTCCTTGAGTATTTCCAGGTGGTGCAGAATCTAATCTTCAACTTATTTATTTCATACACAAAATGCTTTGCAGGGAACTTACTTAGCATAATGTACATTTATCAAGGTGACTCCTCAGGGCCCCCCACTCCTATCCTCCAGAGCTATGATCCCTTTCCTGGGCTTGCGGACAAGAAAACACACTTGTGAAACCATAGAACAGAAAACTGAACTTTGAGAATTGTTGATTGGCATGCATTCTGTGGGATAAGATTTTTAAAAACAAGAAGTAAACAAAGAAAGTCTTATGTGTTTGGCAAAGGTGGGAGCCAAATGTTGGAGAATGACATCTCCACCCCTGCTGTGGGGAAAATTTTTACAAACAAAGAAGAGGAGGAGCAAGCTATAAGGCGCTGGGGGAAGGAGGGAAATTGCTTATTCCAGTAGCATTCCCGGCTCTCTTGAGTTCCTCTCTGAGGTGAATGGTCATTTCTCCAAAGCATTACCGCCCAGATGGGCTCATCATGACCTAGCTTTGCTGCTGCATCTGCACAGAGTCCCCAGTTTCTGCCCTAAGAAGTGAGCTCCATTTTTATTTCAATTTATGAAATTAAGCATTTCAGAGGGATTATTACATTTGCCTTAATTATTGTAATTAATTGCCTTAAGAATAGGTGAGAGGAAAGCAAATGAAGTCATTGATTGTAGATGGCCTTCTCAAGGAGATAAATCACGAAAGAGAGGAGAGATATGGACAGTAGCCAACAGGGTCAAGTAAGGATTTTTTGAGGATGGGGAAAACCTGGGCATATTTACAGGCAGTAAGGAAGCAGCCAGTAGAAAGGGAGAAGTTGAAGAGAGGAGAGTGGGGATAATAGAGAGAGTAACCTTAACGATCACTCCCTCCAGGGAAACTTCCTCTTCATTCCTCCCCATTGCTGAATGTTTTCTTGCTATATGTGCTGCACCCCACCCCCCATACTTATCAATACTACCCTTGTAGTTCTTCCCCTTCTCCCTTATGTGTTTTGCTTGCTTTTTGTTAAGTGATGGAAGTTAAGTGATGAGAAAGGGTGGAGTTGTGAGACAGGAACATTAGAAATGATCACATTGCATTCCTATGTTTTACCCATTTGGCTAAAACTACTCCATGCATTCCTATAGTCTTCAGGCTAAATCAGTTACAATTGATCACCCGAAAGGCTTGGATCCACCCAAGCCTTTTGCCACTAGTCCCTCTTAAGATCACACCATCGGACAAACTATGAGTAAAATTGCCACTGCAGCACAGTTCTGGAAAGGAGTTCTAAAGTGGTTACCTCCTACATTTAAGTTGAGCCTAACCATGATAAAACTCTGATTATTTTAAAATGTCCTAGATTTCAGCCAATCAACATGCTTTTTCACAAAGCCTGCTCTTTTGCAGACATTGTGCTATGGCAGAAGGATAAAAATGAAAATGAAAAATGAAATGAAAAATGAAAAAAATGAAAAATGAAAATGAAAAAATGAAAAACAAAATTGCTGACCTCCAGGTTACATTCTACCACTTTCTAGAAAGAGGATAGTCCTTTTGTTGGCCGCTTTCCTACCTCTGGCTTCCTTTCTGTTCCTAAGTGGTGCAGTGAATTGAGTACTGGAGCTAGAGGAAGGAAAAGCTGAATTCCAATCCTGCTTCACTTACTAGCTCTGTGACCATAAGCAAGTCACTTAATATCTGTCTCCTTCAGTTTCCTCATATTTAAAATGGGGATATTATAATAATATCTATTTCTCAGAGTTGTTACAAAGATCAGTGAGATAAGATATGTAAAGCACAACGCCTGGCACATAGTTGGCACTTAAATACTTGTTTTCTTTCTACTTTCCATTTCTCTTCCTACATACCACTTACTTCTCATTTCCTCTATTTCATGTGCTTTAAAAGCTGAAGACTAATATTAGGCATGTTTAGGCTTACAAAAGATATTAGGCAGGTAAAAATCAAGAAAATTTAATAACGCTGGGTATGGGAGGGAGAGAAAGTGAAAATTTGAGAATGACACCAAGGTTTCAAACCTGGGGGGTTAGGAGGATGGTGTTGCCCTTGACAGCAACAGGGAAGTTCAGAAGAGGAGAGGGTTTGGGAGGAAAGATAACAAGTTCCGTTTGGGATATTTTGAGTTTCCGATGTCTCACGTGACATCCAGTTTGATCTGTCCAGTGGGACAGCTGGAGATGTGAAACTAGAGTTTTAGGAGAGAGATTGGAGTTCGCTAAGTAGATCTGAGCATAGAAATGATGATTGAATCCATAGGAGCTGAGGAGACCACCAAGCATAATAGGATAAAAGAGGAGAGAAGACAGAACAGAGCCTCAAGGGATAACCCCCCATAAAAACCCAGCAAAGACCAATTAGCAGGAGCAGTTTTACAAGTAAAGGGAGAACCAAGATAGAACAGTGTCATGGAAACCTAGAGAAAGGAGGGTATTAAGAGAGTGACTGACGGAGATAGAGGTTGCAGAGAAGAATGAGAATTAAGCAAAGGCCGTTAGATTTTACAGTTAGATCACTGACAACTTTGGACAGAGCAGTTTGGGTTGAATGATAAGTTCAAAAGCCAAATAGTAGAGAAGAAAGTCTAAGGAGAGGTGAGAGGAAAACAAGTGGAAGCATTGATTGTAGATGGTCTTCTCAAGGAGATAAACCACAAAAGAGAAGAGAGACATGGACTGTACAAGTAAGGGTTTTTTGAGGGTGGGGAAAACATGGACTTGTTTACAGGCAGTAAGGAAGCAGCCAGTAGAAAGGGAGAAGCTGAAGAGAGGAGAGAGAATGGGGACAATAGAGGTGAGTAATGTTAACGATCACTCCCTCCAGGGAAGCTTCCTACTTCATCCCTCCCCATTGCAGAAATGTTTTCTTGCTCTGCTTACTGCACACCACCCCCCATACATATTAATATTGTCTATATTCATATGTGCGTTTGTATACTGAAGGTATTTTTTAAGTCTTTTTTCCTTCTATATAATTTCTCTTTTCCTCATCTGTGGAGGAAATTCCATAAGGCAGAGATTATGTGTTCTATTGCTTTTTTAATTGCTCCCTATCATATCTATTTCAGATTAATACTACTGTTGAGCAAACAATAGACCTTAGCTGAGGTTGTAGGAGGAATAAGGACCATGAGGGGGAAAGGGGGTGGAGACAAGTTCCCTGAACTTGACCTTTTAAAATGTACATTTCATTCCTTTAATAAAACACTTCTTCTGATCTTAGTGAACTCCAGAGTCTTCCTAATTCCCCATCTTGTTCCCTTTCTTCTATAAAAAGTAATTGAAGCACTAACATGAAGGAAACATGCAGGAATTGAGTCATGTGCTGACTTTATATAGACTTCACCAATGAGGTAGACCAGTTAATTGTTTTCAAAACACTTGAGGAATCCAATTCCTTATTAGGTCTTTTTTATATGGCTGGGCCATGTAAAAGTTATGTGAGGATAACTTTCCACCCTGCTTTTGGAGAAACCTGGTTTTGAGAAACAGCACTGTGGACAGCAGATCCTTCTGTGGGCAGAAGATTGTGATGGGCAAGGAAGATACCCAGGGAAAGGTTTATTCTTGTAGCATTCTGTTTAGGGAAGAAAAGTAAGGTGCAGAATTACTGAAGTGATTTTAATACTTAGAAGTTGATCTAGGAGTGGAAATAACACCCTCTAAAATGTTCTATTTCAGAGGCAACATGTAGCAGAAAAAACACTAGATTAGGACTTTGGAGCAAATGGAATTTATTTGCAGTTTTACTATTTGCTCATTTCCTGTGCAGGTAACAACTCTTTTAGAGTCTTAAATTCCTTTTATATAAAATTAATTGTCGGATTATATTATTGGAAGATGATTGCATTGGATTAGATGATCTCTAAGATTTCATCTAGTTTGAAAGGTTTATAATTATGAAAATGGACCCAAGAAATCCGTAAATTAAAGTTTGTTTACATTATATATCCATATCAATTCCATTGTTCTTGGAAAAAGTTTGAAAAGGTTTTTGATCTTGAAACATGGGCATAAGACAGAGAACCAGTGCAGAAAAGACCTCCTTTAGCTATAATGTACATACAAAATTTCATGGTTGCTATTTATTGTTTTCAAAGTAATACCTTATGTAATATACGTTATGGAAGAGATGTGCTAATTTCAGTAAATTAGAAGGAACAGGACCAAGACTTAGTATAAGGTTTTGATTTTGGGGAAGGGAATAAGCATTTTTATAATGCTTACTCTGTGCCAGGCCCTGTGCTAAATGTATTCACAATTACTATCTCATTTGAGATAGAAATATTTAATGGCTGTTGTAAAGGTTGAATTGAGTAACAGATGAGTTTAGGAAAGATGTATATAAGGTATATAATGACTGAAATTTCTTGCTTAAAGAGTAAGCATTTAATAAGTGTTTGCTATTGCCAGACTGGAGAAGGAAATAATAAGTAATAAACCATAAACCACTTTGCCAAAAAAAAATGGGGTCACGAAGAGTTGGACACCGCTGAAACGAATGAAGAACAAACATGCCAGGCACTGTGCTTCGCACTGGGGATGCAAACCCCAAAATGAAGTAACCCATGTCCTCAAGGTGCTTCCATTCTATTGGAAGGAGAAAACCTATATAAAGATAAACGTGTAAAATAAATGTAAGCAAATTTAGGGAAGGGAGCACCGGTTTGATAGTAGATAAATGTTAGGATTGTTCAATAAAAAAACTGAACAAAGCTGAGAGCAGGGAAAGATTTCAGAGAAAAGGCAAACAGTTCCATTATGACCGTTTTTAGTTGGAGTCAAAATTTCCAGTTTGGGAGTCCAATAGGTAAGAGGGCTGTGAGACTGAAGACCCTTGGTTATAAGTTTGTATGGAAAGATTTCATCTGTCAAGAAAAGGGTCCTTTGCCCAGTAATAATTTCCACAAACAGAACAAAAAAGACCTTCTTTGGGAGAAGAACTTTTAGAAAAGCTGTTAGCATGGAACACAAAAGCACCAAGACAAGGAGGGACAGATGCATAGTTAGACAAATGAACCAAATCAACTATAGATGTGGTTTAACGAATAGAAATAGAAAGTTCCAGTGATCAAAGCCTCTTTTGTTTATGAAGAAAATACATTAAATTCTCATTGATTTTAAGAAACAAATGGATGAGAGCCTGCTGCAACATGGAGACCTACAGAAGGAAGTGATAGAGTCCTCACCACATCTTGTAATGTAGTTGTTGATCTAGTCATGGAGTGGATCTCTCGAAATAAAACTGAAAAGTGTCCCTCAGAACATTAATCCACTGTTGAGAGAGCTGTGAATTGGTCTAGTCATTCTGGAAAGCAATTTAAAAATCACACCAAGTTACTAAATGCTGAGTATTTGGGGGCCCAGCAATACCACTACCAGACCTATCCCCTAAAGAGATCAAAGAGAGAGGAAAAGGACCCCATATGTACAAAAACATTTACAGGAGCCCTTTTTAAGGTGGCAAAAAACTGAATAATTGTTTGCAAATGGGAGAACCCAATCATTGGAGAAATGGTTAGAGAAAATGTGGTATATGAATGTAATGGAATACTTTTGTGCAGTAAAAAATGATTGGGGGGAGGGGGGCTTTTTCACAGAAACCTGCATGCCCTAATGCAGAGTGAAGTAAGCAGGTCCAGGAGAACTTTGTACAATCATGACAATGATGTAAAAATGAAATTTTTAAAAACCTAATTTAACATAGTGACTATAATCCAAAGGATAGATGAGAGAAGATGCTATCTGCCACCTTACAGAGGTGATGGTCTTAGTAAGAAGAATAGGACATACATTATAATATGGCTAATACAGGAATTTATTTTGGTTCACTATGCATACTTGTTTAAAAAAAAACAAAAGTAAAAAAGTGGGTTTTTCCTGTTTATTCTACAGATTCAGTGATCATTGGGCAGGGGGATGAATTTAAGAGAAGTCAGTTTTAGTTGTTAATTTTTATCCTTTCTAAAATTTAAGAGGCTTTAAAGAAAGTAACAAATTCCTCTTAAACATTTCTCTGAAATCTCTTAGTAATTGAGTACTGATTTAATCAGAATATTTAACCAATTTAAATCTACCCTTCTAGTTTACAATCTATTACTAATT
The DNA here is from genome assembly GCA_028658325.1 of Potorous gilbertii. Lineage (NCBI taxonomy): Eukaryota > Metazoa > Chordata > Mammalia > Diprotodontia > Potoroidae > Potorous > Potorous gilbertii. The sequence goes on from CM053772.1 coordinate 194,855,241, forward strand.
ATACTTTCATTTAACGAGAGAGAACACAAGTTTAGAGCCAAAGAACAGTTTCATACAAAGGTAGTGGTAAAAATCCAGGCCTTATTTTAAGAAATTCATTTGAGAGTTTTTTGGATTCTGTTCTGAATAATAATTGTTTGGAATCAGCCATATGTTTTCACACTCTCAGAGGAAGCCAGTCAACTAGTCTAAATTTTGGAAATTCACACTTGTGACCTGTCTATCTTTTTGCAAATTCACATATTCTGGGTTTGCAGCTATGTTAGGTAGTAGCTCAGTTTTCTGTCTAGGTGAAATTAATAGATGTTTGAAAATGTTTTAATCTTCAGAGTGACAGAGAAAGAGAAAACCAGTTTTCTTGTGGGAAGGAGTTAAATCCCTGAGATACATAGATTTCCTCACCATTTTTAAGCCAGCAGATCAGGTTTAGCCTTCCCAGTGGGTATTCCTTTCACCTGGGAGGAAACAGAGAAAATTGAGACTGAAATTTTGTCAGACTCTCCCAAAATGAAGCATGTGACTGCTGAATTTTCTCATTTGGAAAGGGGCAAGTTCCAGATGGTTATACTTTAAACATTAATCATGTTTCCCTGAGGAAGAGAAAATTTAAGATCAGAAAAGAAAAAAATGACTCCAAAGGGATGCCATATGTAAGAATGAAAGGCATAAAGTTGAGCCATGATAGCTTTGATCTATTGTTTATTGAACAGAATGTTCCAGGAAATTTTATCCTCAGTTGTGTAACTTTGCTATTATTACATTTGTAAGCTGACCAACAGGAATGGTAAGGAAAGTGAAATGGAAATTGTACATCTTTTCTGTTTCTCCATACATGAAACATTTGAGTTTTGTTAGAAATCAGATAGCCTTCTAAAGAGTAAATGTTAGCATCAAGAGGAGACATGGATCTTTGAATCCCCAACTAACACAAGGCTTTGCCTGTACTAGTTTTATAGTTGTCCAGTAAATACTTATTAAATCACTAGAAGATAACAGTTTTTTCAAGTGCATTCGCTTCCAATCCAGGCCTGCTTTAATCAAAGATTACTGCTAGCACTCTATGTATAATTAGCAAGAGGAGAGACAGCGTATCATAGAAGGTTAGGCTAATGGAATGCAGAGAACCTGGCTCTGACACGAATCCACATGAGATGTGGATTCATAAATCATTTAACTTTTCAGTGCTCTCACTCGCTGTGTGTGGCCGAAGAATTGAGCTGGAGGGAGTTTTCAATTTGGAGATTCCCAATACCAAAGAAATTAGCAAGAGTTATTTGGATTACAAATATTTAAATTTCTAAGTTCTTCAAAATAGTTTATTCAGTTAAGTAAGTAAAACATGCCCTCTCCCACCCCCAGATGTTGTTTACAGTCATTTTCTCAAACTTAAAAAAAAATACATTTGTAAAGTCTAGCCTGGTCCTAGTTGTATTTTCATATATTCTAGAAAAGTGGAGGACAAAGTAGTGAATCCTGGATATTATAAGGATACGGTGCTGAGTACCAGTGAGCACTTTACTTTTACTTTCCATATGCTATGCAGCCACTTATCAGTGTGAAGGTCATGACATCTGTTCTTCTGCTGGACCTGCCCTTCAATATGGAGGAAATGTTGAAGCCATATAGGGTAGTACAGGGTTTTTTAATCTTTTTGGTCCCATGAATCCCTTTGGGTATTTGCTAAAGCCTATGGACCCCTTCTCAGAGTGCATAAAATAAAATACCTAAAATTACCAAAGAAGCCAAGTCTATTGAAATGTAGTTATCAAAACATTTTCTTAAAGAAGTCAAGTTCATGAATCCCAGGTTAAGAACCTCTAGTAGAGTAGAAGAAGCTTTGAATAAAAGACATGGATTTTCATTTTGGTTCTGCCACTAATTAGCTATATGATCTTGGGCAATTCGTATAACATTCCCGGGCCTCAGTCTCCTGATACATAAAATAAAGTTGTTAGACCAGATAATTTGTAAAGTGTCCACCTCCTGCCCCCAACACACAAATGCACTTGAATGTTTCATGGTTTCTGTAGTTCTCCATATGTTCTGTATGATCTACCATGTGCTGAGGTCAGTATTAAATGCTCTGGGAAGATGGTCTCCACCCTCAAAGAATTTACAATTTAATTGGAGAATTATGTGATTTTAGAACAAAAAGGGAACTTTTGTAAAGTCATGGATCATCTAGTTCAGCCTCCTCATTTTACAGATAAGAAATTGAAATCCAAAGAAATTTCATAATTCATCCAAGGTCACACAGCTAGTTAGTATCCGGGGCTTTTGATTCTCATTCCTGAAATTATTTCCCCAGCCATCACTGTCTGCTAAAGAAAGCTAACGCAGAGAAAACAATGCAAAACAAAATACAATTGTCCAATTGTGCTGTAAAAATGTTTCAATATTATGGAAGTTCACAGGTGAAGGAAATGATTGAGGGTTGGAACTGTTGTGGCTTTAGAGAATGAGCAGGGATGGATGACTTCCTCCTGGTATTGTGAACAACCCAGTCTATGTCTGAGAAACAAGAATGGAGAAGGAGCAGATGATGAAGGGTTTTAGATGCTAAGCACAGAAGAAGCTGGCTTCAGGAGGATCAGAGTTCCCATCTGGCCTTAGACATTGACTAGCTGTGTGGTCTGGGCAGGCCACTTGACCCCTCTGTGCTTCATTTCCTTCCTAATAGTAGCACCTACTTCCCAGGGTTGTGGTGAAGATCTAATCAGATATTTGGAATGTGTTTAGCACACTTCCTGGCACACTATAATTACTATATCAATGCTGGCTGCTACTATCATCATTATCATATAGGAAAACACTGGAAAACCAAACAGTAATGGAGCTTTTGTGGGAAAATAACTGAACTTGCTAGTGCAAAGGAAAGGACTTTAGAGCAGCTTACGAGGAACCTGATATTCTCTTTAGAGCTAGTCCATAGTGGAATAGGGACAGCTGTCTGAGGCTCACATTTAAAAGATGATGGCCTGGTCCTATGAAAACTTTGGAAAAGTGACAAAAGGTTAGCCCTGGCTTATTCATAGCTTACAAAATGCTCCCCAGTCCCACCCCGCCCCTTTGATCATGTTACAATCTGTCACGTTCAAAGGACGGTTCTATTCCACACATGCACCATTTTCCTCATGAGGCTTCTGTCTGGTTCCCACATGGACAACACGTCCATATCATTGCCAACTTAAAAGCAGCAGCAAACCTCAGAAACACGAAGATAGACCTTTTTTGTATTACAGTCCTGATTACAGGGTCATTTTTAATTATGGATCACAAAAAGTCCACAGGTTATTTTCTTTTTAATAGAATGGTTTTCTTCTGATTGTGCCTATACTAGGTCTCCTGGTATAAGGATATATTCAAGGGAATCAGTCTGCTAGGTTAGCAGAGGAGTGTGTCTCAGCTTTTAGCTTCTGTAAAAGATAGCATTAACCTTTGATCTTTTAACTGCTAGCTAAAGACTGTGTAGCAGAAATCAAATTCCCTGATTCTCTTCCCCTACAGAAGTGTCCTGGTTGGCATTGCTTTAATCATTAAAGCAGATGCTAAAACCAAGCTTCAGCCTCATGCTTTTCGGGGCATCTGAGCCAAGTACACGCAGTCTGAAGTGGCCTCATTGGCTGGGAGACCTTTCAACAAGAGGAGTGTTTGCCAAGCAGGAGCCCTTTGGGAGCATTTCCGCCTGTGGTGTTTGTTCTATGGCCCTCTATAGGCTGTGATTTCTGGTCAGCATTCTAGAGCAGTTGTGCATCTCTTTCCTCCCTTGGTTCTTAGTTTTATGACCTGACTGCTATTGTTTCATTCCATCTACACTGGCTTGTCTGTCTCCTCACTCATGCAAATTCATGTGCAAGTCTCTTTCTTCCATTTAATGATCCTATCTGTGCTTACATTAAGTAGAGGGTTTTTTCCAATTTCAATCTTCATTCATTCATAGTTGTTAGTGGTCGGAAGTTCAGTGACTCTGATGGCAGGAAGGTGTCCTGATTTGATTCCTGTGATCCCTCAGACTGTCCTTCTGCTTCAAGGAGCCAGTTAAAAAAAGGCTTTTTTTCTAACCAAGACATACATTCTGTTCACTAATGATTCAGATGCTCTGGGCGCTTGCTCCATTAACTCTTAAAATTGCCATCATCAGTAAAAAAAATTATATTCTAATCTGTCGATAAATTTTGTTTGCACAGAGATTTTGCTTACGTAGCAAGAGATAAAGACACGAGGATTTTGAAATGTCACGTATTTCGATGTGACACACCAGCAAAGGCCATTGCCACAAGTCTCCACGAAATCTGTTCTAAGGTAAGTGGGGATTAACTGCATCACCATATTACAATCCAACAAGCATTTAATAAGCATATGCTATCCACTGGGAATCAGGTGTCACTTAGACAAGGATGAAATTAAACATTTTTATTGCTCTCAAGGAGCCTCTGCTCAACTAGGGGAATATAGTATATAGACACTCTCCTTCAGTGCTTGTGCCAGGCTACAGAGATAGAAATGAAAGAGCATAAGGAAACAGTGGCCAGAGGTGGTCTGTCAGCTAAATCTTAGTCTGGGCAGCCCACATCCCTGAAGAGGCACTCCTGCCCCTTTTATAGACACTCCCCCAAGTCCCTGAAAGCTGGTTAGGGCTCATCTAGCTCCATTCCCTAACAGCCTTTCCTCTCTTCTCTCCTTAAGAACTTTCAGTGACAAAGAATTCCCAGTTTTGCCAGCCAACCAGTACCATTGATGGGCTTCCCTCATCGTTATACTCCCCTTATAGCAACTGAGCTGAAACCTACTCCCTGTAACGTTTACCCGTTGCTCTGGAGCATCAGAGTAGATAAGTTTGCTATCTAACAATGTGCTCGCCCTTTTGATAGATGAAATATCATGTCTTTTCCTCTCTAGAGTAAACCTTCATCCCATGCAAGTGTGATCTGGTTTCAAGTCTCTTCACAATCCTGTCTGCCTATCCCTTAGATACTCCAGCCTGTCAATGTCACCCTCTTAAATTTTGGTGCCTGGAACAGCACCAAAAATGTATGTCACACCCTGTCTGAGCAGTACTGAGGGCAGCAGGATAGTAGAGATGGGCGCCATATTAGGCTATGTGCTCTTTTTTTAGTGGCTGTCACACCAGTGACTTATATCTACTCATGGCCAGCTCTAATCCCCCATTCTTTTTCACATGAATTCATTTCATGTCAAGTCTCCTCTATCTTAGCTTATACTAGGCCTAGAGGATGGGCATTTTAGGCACAGAGCTTTTCTATGGGGCTGCATAAAGGCGGTCACATTAGCATTGCATATACTTTGAGTACATGAACTATTCTCACTCTCTCCGTTAGTGTTCCTTTTTGAACAATGGTAGCTATTTCCAAAATGCCCAGACAGGGAGAGAGCCATGGAACAAAGTGCCCTTGACCTCATTATTAATGCTCTAACCACCTGAACTGTATGGTCCCAGTAACCTAGAGCAGTGGAAGCAGGAAGGATGGTACATGGAACTTAGGCCTCAAAAATTAATTAGAATAACCAATTTTTCTGCCACTCCAGCCTATTTTAGTTTAATAAATGTGGCACTTTGCAAGGTAGCACTAGATGCATTCTGGCCTTGAGATATTCCCATGTTTTGGAAAAGACTAGGAAGAGGATGTCTTTGTCATTGCTGATGGGCAAGTGGATAACTTTTCAGGTGTCTGCAAATGCCTGCAGAGAAATGGAGTATCTGTGACAAGAGCATGAAGCCCAACATTGGACGTGTCACATAAAGCCTGTCCTTTATAAAAGTGGCAGCATAGTCTTTATTTTTCCAAACAAAATTGGCTTTCAACTGTCTTGTGTGACTATACACTCCTCCTTAATTATTATGTAGTGGGGCTTGGGGTCACTTACCTAGAGAGGAAGGTGGACAAATGACTTCTAAGTCCCTTAGCTCTGACTTTCTACCTGGCAAAGCTGGATCTTCCCTCACAGAAGCATTACATCTCCCAGGACCTGTATTTCCCCCAACAAGCACCATGTCCATTCCATTTCAGCCCAGCTCATGCATCCTGTCCAAACAACAGCTGATAAACTGTAGATGATACCTTTTAGACAGGGTACAACCCATCAATATCAATGGAAGCTGGAGTGCAATCTTGCTTCCTCCTCTCATAGTCTCTGATTCCTTCTGCCCCCTGGGGCCAACACATTGTATCTTCTGAAGCAAATCTCAAAAATTAGATATGATAGGAGATGATGAGAGTTGGAACTGAAAGCCTGAGCTGTTCTGGGAATGCTAGCCTCTGCCTGTGCTGCAAATTTGGGAAGAAATTCATTCATCCTCTAACCTCCAACCATAAGACAGGTAAGGACCAACTGTGAGGCACCTTTCAGAGCAACTGAGATGACAAGACACTGAAAGCCTACGTTGACTTTATTTCCGTTCAGTTACAGATAATTTGGTTCAAACCCTTAGGGGAGTGACAAGACTCAAACTTCCTTCATCACTTATGTTATGTGCCACCTTCCAGAAGTCTTTCCTGGTAGCTGTATAGTACTCAAAATTTATATGTTGACATGTTATCTTCTCTCTCCTCCCAATAGAATGCTAGCTTTTTGAGGCCAAGGACTAGTTTTTATTTTTATTTTTGTACCTATAGGATCTATCACATTGTCTTGTTTGTAATAAGTGCTTAATAAATTCTTGTTCAATTGAATTAGGATATAACATTGATAACCCTCAAGAAAGAGAAGGTATTTTGTTTAGAAATCATCAGTGACTGTAGTAGCCTGACAAATTTAATCAGTTTGAACATCAATCTTTTTGATATACAAAGGACTCCTAGTAACCCAGAAATTAACAGTGACATTCATAAGGACAAGTCTTTTGTAGCCCCAGCTGGTACTAACCCACCCATAATGGAGATATTGGTTTAGGCCACTGCTCATATTAGAGATCTGTTGAAGGCAGGTTGAGGAGATAGACACAGCTTTGAAAGAATTAGGAGACTATTATTCATTGATAGTAATCATTTGCCCATTGTCCCTGGGGATGAATACAAATCTCCATCAAAATATATAGCAAAGTTATAATCTAAAAATAAGCAGTAGAGAATAAATTAGAAATGAAATGGAACGCACTTATGGGATGACCCCAGATGATATGCAAGCACACATGAAGCGTGTAATGGAAACAATCATTTTTGCTCTTGTCCCCAGATTATGGCTGAACGGAAGAATGCCAAAGCTGTCGCCTGCAGCTCATTACAGGAAAGAACTAATGGGAATCTTGATGTTCCTTTGCAAGGTAGGTTCACAGGCCTGAGTGCTTACTCTTATTAACAATCCTGTCCTTACCCCAGAATGTTTCTTCTATTTATTTTCTTCTTAGAGCAGTTAGCACATCATTTTCTGTAACATATCAAATTGGATGTTCCATAGGCATCTCAACCTCAATGTGTCCAAAACCAAACTCATCATCTTTCCCCTAAGATCTGCCTTTCTCCTGAACTTTCCTATTTCTGTTGACAGCACCAGCATCCTTCGTGTTATTCGGGTTCATAGTCTCAATTTTTCATACTCATTTACTACAAATTTCCAACCAAGAGCCAAATGTTGTCATTTTCTCCCCAACAATATCTCTCATATAGGCCATCTTCCCTCCATTCACAAAATCACCACCATAGTTCAGGCTCTATCATGTCTGACCTGGATGATGGCAATAGCCTCCTGATTTGTTTCCCTGCCTTACGTCTCTTCTTTTTCTAATTCCTGTTCATCCAGTCACCTAAGTCAGTTAGTTTCCTAACACACAGGTCTGATCATGTCACTTTCCTACTCAGCCAAGTCCAGTGGAGGGCAGCTAGATGGTACAGGGGATAGAGCGCCAGGCCTGGAGTCAGAAAGACCTGAGTTCAAATCTGGCCACCAGCCTTGGCACCTTGGGCAAGTCACTTCACCCTGTTTGCCTCAGTTTCCTCATCTGTAAAGTGAGCTAGAGATGGAGTCATGACTGAACAAGCAAGTCCACAGTGCCTCCCCATTACTTCTAGGATCAATTATAGACTCTGGCATTTAAAAGCTTTTTATAGCCTGACTCCATTCTACCTTTCTGGCCTTATTTCATTACTCTCCTCCACTTTATTGTCCAGCCAAACCATCCTTCCCATTCCTCACATAGAACACTTTATCTCCTGTTTCTGGACCTCTAAGAAGGTTGGCTTTGTGCCTATCACCTTGTTATTTTCGGGTTTTTTGAGTCCCTATTTAAAAATTTCAGAATTCAGCTTTTTCTTCTGCATGAGGCGTTTCTTAATTGTCTTCAGTTTCTAGTACCTTTCCCAGCAAAGTTACCTTGTACCTGCTATCTGTGTGTGTTGCATATAACTATATATGTGCATATTTTTGTCTTCTGTTTGAATGTAAGCTTCTCTGAGGGTAGGGACTTTTTGCTTTTGTCTATATCCCTTGCCTGGCACATAGTTATTAAATGCTTCTTGATTTTACTGATACCACCATCTGCCTATGCCTACAAATACGACATCTGATTTTCATTTCTCCTTTAAAATTATGTTCAATTTAATTCAATTCAACAAATACTTATTGAATGTCTACTATGGCACACTCAAAATCTGTGTGTCTCAGAAGCACATGATTTAAGTTCTCTATGTTTGTGGGATCAGGCTAAGAATGATTTTTTTTTTTTGCTGGACTTGTAGTAAAGAATGTTGATTTTCTTGCCTTATGAATCATGTATTATTTTAAGGAAGACAGCCTGCATAAAGAGGGAAAGAAGTTGTGGGTTGTTAAATTTTTCTATGTGTAGTTAGTTATTTCACATTTGAGATTCTGCTCTTCATAATTAAATAGCCTCCAGGCCCAAATATAACCTAGATGGCAATCTCACAGACGATAGCAATTTTAACAGTATGGAGTAGAATAAGCAACTTTGAATGCTGCTCCATCTGGGAAGGCCAGTTCAAAACGCTATGACTTACACCATGCCCCAAAGGCAGATATAAGAGATGTAGTTAAATAAGAATTATAATCTGTGCCCTTAGAAAACAAGCAAATAGGAAACAGGGTTTTTTTTTTTCCTTTTGGCAATTCTTTGACATAAAAACATAAGGGCTTATAAAAAAATTTAATTTGTAACATGTGAGTCTGTAAGTGCCGATAAAGAGCCATTATTTTTTGTTCCCATGTAGTAGATTTTCCCACACCAAAGACTGAGCTGGTACAGAAGTTCCATGTGCAGTACTTGGGCATGTTACCTGTAGATAAACCAGTAGGTATGTAATACCGTTTCTTCCTCCTATGAATGTTTATGGGAGTTCTAGGGAGGTGTTGATTGGGGGAGGGGGGCACACCATTGCTGGGATGGCTGTCAGCCTTTAGGGGAAGATTAGCATAGTTTCTCTTGTTCTCCGTTCTTTTCTTCTAACTCTTCCATCTTACTCCACTCTCACTTTTATCTTTAACCACTTTTGTCCATAGTCAAATCTTATCCACTACCCATTTTTCTTCCTTTTTACCTCTTCTTCCTCTAGCCCTAACCTTCACTAGCTAGATCAAGATAATCTGAAAAGCTGGTCATTTCTGAAATGAACAAAGCACAGGAGAGCTGTTCCCCTTGGTCTGCTTTTCTACAGAGAGGCAGATGTCATGTCTGGGACACCTGGGACATCTGGAATGTTGTGTTTTCTTCTAGGTGCTGTGTTTTAAGGACAACATTGGAATATGTCCAGAGACCAGTAGGGCCTTGACATGATACCAAAAAAGAACTAGTTGAAAGAATTTGAGGTGTCTAGACAGGACAATAGATGACATGGGTGGGGAAAGGAGGATATGATAATGGCCTTCTAGTACCTGAAGGGCTGAAATGGGGAAGTGGGTTGGTTTAAACTTGTTTCTGTGAGAGTAATTGATAAAAATTGCAGAGGGGCAGACTTGGACTTGATGTCAGGAAAAACTACCTAACCATTAGAGTTGTCCCAAAGTGGAATGAACTGCCTCACCTAGGAATGATTTCCCCCTTCCCAGGTCATCAGGGAAAGACTAGATGACCATTTGTTGGGCATGTTGTAAAGGAGATTCCTGGTTTAGAGACAGATTGAACTAGGAGCCTACTGAGGTCCTTCCTATTCTTAATATTCTTTAAAAATTCTTTTTTTGTTGTTAGAAAAAGTCCCAGAAATCATCTGGCCTAAGAGAGAAGGAACAGTCCTTTCAAAATAAGAATTCTAATCAAGTAAATGATCAACTCTGATTCCAGAGGACTGATAGAGAGGTGATACACTAATAAGCAGAATAAGAAACCTGGTTTTCAATATTGAAATTTGTTTTGCTTAATGGAATTTTGTGTTGATGGGAGGGGGAGAAATGCTTGATAATTAGAAAATGTGATAATTTAAAAATAACCACAAAGCATATTTCCTGAGGCTTTGTCTATACTTGGAATAAATTCCTCCCCCCCTTTTATTCTTGTCCTTAGTTTCTTCATGTAAAGGGAAAGAAATAATTCAGTACATGATGCCTGTATTACAGGACGGTGTGCTAATAATGTATTACTAAAACTGTGTTTAGATAAAACCAAGGTAGATGATAGATTTAAATGGTCTGTGTGATGCTACAGGTGACCAAGGTGGAGTATAGAGTTACCCTTTACATTTGTTCTGAAAGAGTAAAGTTAAATCAAAGAATTAGGGTGAAAAATCCCTCTCAATACATCTCCTATGTCCTTTGTGAGGGTGGTATTCCAAAGACCTTTGGGCTGAATAATATGCTGAGGTAATATTATTTGAAAGATTTCATTTGTTCGTATATTTGGAGCCAAATGAATTTGGGAAGAGTAAATAACAGTAATTACGTTTCAGTTTGATTACTATAGTTATGTTGTTTCCTATTTCAGAATCTTGGAGGGAATTTATGTGCTCTCTTGGTGGTAGAAACCAGCCCTGGTTTTTTATTCATGGTAGAAACCAAGTAAGAGGGAGTAATACCTTTCATGGAAGCAGCCATCATATCCTTAGTCTGAGAAAATTGCTGAGAAACAGCTTTGCTTTAGCTTTCCCTCCCAGATGGCTTGAGATATATGATCAGTCTGGTTTCTTCCATCAGTGGACTTGCCTGAGTATTCCTCTACGCTGTAGTTGACAATCATGGAGCTTTTTATAATTGCCTATTCCCGTATGCTGTTTTCTTCCATAGGGATGGATACCCTGAATAGTGCCATAGAAAATCTTATGAGTTCTTCAAATAAAGAAGATTGGCTACCAGTTACCATGAATGTTGCTGATGCCACTGTGACTGTCATCAGTGAAAAGGTAAGGAAGAATTAGTACATGTGCTCAGTATTTCTGCTTACAACAATATTTAAGATTCAATAGCATTTAAAGCAAAGAAAAAATTTTAATATTTCTTCTTTGAGTATATGTATTGATTGGAAAAGGAAGCAGAATTGCCATTGAGAGATAAAAAATTAGTAGCCTAAATATTGCAGTGAGGAAGACCTATAAAGCATGTTGGGTAGATCTTCTGTGGAGGATATGAGGTAGCACATGGACAGTGGTGGCACAAAATGAGAAGATGTGACTCTGCATCATTAGAGGAGCTAACCACCAATCATAAATTCATGATTTATAGGATCATGAATGTATTGAGGGGGCAGAGCCAAGATGGCAGAGTAGAAAGACATCTACTCTAGCTCTCCCCCCATAGCCCATAAAATACCTATAAAAAATGACCCTAAACAAATTCTAGAGCAGCAGAAGCAACAAAACAACAGAGTGAAAGAGATTTCCAGCCCAAGACAGCCTAGAAGGTGGACAGAAATTACACCAGGCTCAGAGTGGATTGGGGCCCTCTGAGCTGTGTGGCATGAACAGGCCTCCAAGGCAGAATCCCTGGCAGCAGCTGAGGTTCCCACATTACTCAACCCACAAACACCAAAGACAACTTCAGAGGTCAGTGAGAAAGCACTTTCACCTGGGGGAGAAGGGAACGTGGTCTGGCCCCAGAGCGGCAGTTGTAACTGCGGCACAGTGTCCATTTTAGGAGCCTAAAACCCCTTGGGGAATCACTCGGCTGATCTGGATCTCAGCCCTGAGTGGCAGTGCTGGGGCGGAGGAGGAGAGCACTGCGTGGTGGAGCTGGAGGTGGATGTGGAGAGGGAACCTCACTCACAGATTCTTGACAAAAAAGGTCTATCACACTGGTCTTGGAGCAGAGCACAACCCAGCCTTGGCCATGCAGTAAGCAGGCCTCAGGGACGGAATTCCCTGCAGCAGAAGCAGGTGTGGTTCCCAGATGGCTCAACCCACAAACACTAAAGACAGCTTCAAAGATCCTGGGCAAAAAATCTTGTGGTATCTCTCAGACCAGGGTGCAGGCCAGGAGAGGAGTAAACTTCTCTCTCTTGATTGTGCCACCTTGGAGGAACTTAGAACTTATAGGTCCCCAGAGTATACCTAACAAAGGACTCAAAAGTCAAGTAACTGGATGGAAAAATGCCCAAAAAAGGGAAAAAAATAAGACTATAGAAGGCTACTTTCTTGGTGAACAGGTATTTCCTTCCATCCTTTCAGATGAGGAAGAACAATGCTTACCATCAGAAGCCTCCTAAATAAATATGCAATGGTCTCAGGCCATGGAAGAGCTCAAAAAGAATTTTGAAAATCAAGTAAGAGAGGTGGAAGAAAAATTGGGAAGAGAAATGAGAGTAATGCAAGAAAATCATGAAAAGCAAGTTAACAGCTTGCTAAAGGAGACCAAAAAAAAAAAAATGCAGAAGAAAATAACACCTTTAAAAATAGGCTAACTCAATAGGCATAAGAGGTCCAAAAAAAACCAATGAGGAGAAGAATGCTTTAAAAAGCAGAATTAGCCAAATGGAAAAGGAGGTTCAAAAGCTCAGTGATGAATGTATTGAGGTATAAAACCTCTATATAGCATGCATAGTGTAGTCAAACATAATGGTTTGTGCTACAGAAGCCATTCTAAGCAACGGCTTTGGTTTTTGCCAAAATTCAGCTAAAATGTAAATGTTTCTTTACCACATTTTCCAGCTTTATGTCAATACAAAGTATCATATTCTGCATATTTGGCTATGTCTTTGAGATTGGATTATACATTTAAGTACTTCTGTCATGTGTCAGATCTGGGGTTTGGTTTTTTTTTTTCTTTTTTTTTTTTTGGCAGAGAATCATTTCTTTGGTTTCTCCTTTATAGAGACTCAGCCATGGAACTAGAGTTTAATCCAGCCCTTTGCCAAGGAAGATATCCTGCCTACTAGTATCACAAGTGGTCATATAAGCTCTATTCTCCAGTAATAGAGAACCTTCTAAACAAACCTGTTTTTAGCAAGTTTTTTCCTTATGTTGAGCTGAAAATGAAAACGGTAACTTTTACCCATTGATCCTATGTGACTAAATGTCAACTTTCCAAATACTTGAAGACAGCTAATATATTTCATCGAAGTCTTCACCTCTCCGGGTCTCTCAGACAACACTCATGCGACATGATTTGCAGGCCTTTAAGATCTTGGCTGCCTACCTTGGGCCTACTTTGTCTTGTTCATGTTCTTGCCGAAATGGGATGCACAGAGCTAGACATGATACTATAGATAATATACTTGGTCTCTCACCACTGTCCTGCCCTCTCTGTATCAGTAATACAGTCTAAATCTCTTCAGCTTCTCTGGCTGACACATTCCACTATTTACCTATGGTCCACTAACACCTTTAGATGTGCTTCAGATGAACTGTGTTCTCCCTATATCTTCTCCACCCTGTACTTGCGCTGTGGGTTTTCGGGATCCAAGTAGAAGATTTTACATTTAATTCCTATACTGCTTTATTAGTTTGAGCATATTGTTTCACCTTTCACCTTATTGATCCTTTTGGATCCTAATTTTGTCGTCAAATAAATTGGCTAAACTTCAACTTTGAGGGGGCGGAGCCAAGATGGTGGAGTAGAAAGATGCAGATACTCTAGCACTTCCCCCCACCCCCACAAAATACCTGTAAAAAATGACTCTCAAATTCTCGAGAAGCACAAGTCACAGAACGACAGAACGAAAGAGATTTCCAGCCAAAGGTAATCTGGAAGGCCAGCAGGAAAGGTCTATCCCACGGAACGCTGAGCGGAGCGGAGCCTAGCCCTGGCCGTGCAGCACCAGAAGGAGTAGAACCTAAACAGACCTCAGGCAGAATCTCCAGTAGGGAGGGTCCCAGATCCTTCAACCCACAAGCAACAAAGAAAGCTTCAAACGTCAGTGTGGGAGGGCTTTCCCAGCTGGGTGAGAGGGAAGCGGGGGTCCTCCCAGCACTGGCCCCAGGAGATGACAGAGGCAGTGGCAGCAGTAGCAGCAGCAGGCAGTGGGCGGCTATGGTGGCTGCATAAGCAGTCTGGGTCCATTGCTGGAGTGGCTCAGCCCTAAGCCCCTGGGGGAATTGAGCAGCTGATCTGAATCTCAGCACTGACCATGGTACTGGAGGGAGGAGGAGCACTAGGACCTTTCTCTTGACAGAAGATTCAGAAGTCAAGTAACTGGCTGGGGAAAATGCCCAAAAAAGGGGAAAAAAATAAAACCACATTAGATTACTTTCTTAGTGAACAGGTTATCTCCTTCAGTCTTTATGGATGAGAAAGAATAATGCATACTATCAGAGGAAGTCAAAGCTTCTGCCTCTAGTACCTCCACAATGAATATGAAATGAGCTTAGATCATAGAAGAGCTTGAAAAGTGAGTCAGCAGCTTGCTAAAGGAGAACCAAAAAAATGCTGAGGAAAATAACACCTTTAAAAATAGGCTAACTCAGTTGGGGAAAAAGGTCCAAAAATCCAATGAGGAGAAGAATGCTTTAAAAAGCAGAATTAGCCAAATGGAAAAGGAGGTTCAAAAGCTCACTGAAGAAAATAATTCTTTAAAAACGAAAGTGGAGTTCAGGGAATCTCATGACTTTATTTGAGAAACCAAGAAATTACAAAACAAAACAAAAGACTGAAAAAATAGAAGATAATGTGAAACATCTCATTGAAAAAACAACTGACGTGGAAAGTAGATCTAGGGGAGACAATTTAAAAATTATGGGACTACCTGAAAGCCATGATCAAAAAGAGAGCCTAGACATTATCTTTCATGAAATTATCAAGGAAAACTGCTCCGATACTTTGGAACCAGAGGGCAAAATAAATATTAAAAGAATCCACCTTGTAACTTTGTAATATCTTGTAACAAATACACAATCAAATAAAACAAACTTCTGTATCAGTGGTACATGTCAAAAATTGTCTGATTCTGCATCATGAATACATCAACTTTCTGTTCTGAGTAGTGTGGATCATCATCAAGACACTGCATTGACCTTATGTCTTTCAAAGTTGTTTGACAGAGTCATTTCTTTATCTGCTTTTGAATACTTTTATACATATAGTCTTGTTTTAGAAAGGACACCAGTTAAGGTCTACTGAGCAGTGATACTATTAATTAATACCTCAGGCACAGACTAGGCCACAGCCCCTAGAATGGTAAGAACAATGGAGGATTCTTAGGGTCCCTGAAATTCTGGTGTCTATTATGTCTTGAAGGTGACCTCTCCCAGTAGATCCTTCTGCCTCAGGAAGTAAAGTACTTTTCAGATTTCATTGCTCTTCCCAACTCCTAATCAAGCTATTGTTACTTTTCTTATTTAGAGATCTGCTTTAATAAAGAAAAATATAAGCTGGCATTATATTTTCATTTGGTTATTTGTGTTGTCTGTTACAGTGGAAATGTAGCTCAATTTAAAGCTTTGAGATTTATTTTTCCTATTAAATATTTGATTGATTTACTAGTTTACTTTAGTAATACTTTTTTAAAGAGAAAATGTCAGTTGTCAGACTTCTCTTGAGTTTGCACAAAAGTTGACTTGTGATTAGTTACGGTAGCTGCCCTACCTTTTGGTTTTCAAGTTGTTATGGAGGGACTTTGATCTTTGAAAGGTGAACCACCCTAGTAGTTCTACTTATTTACTGAACTTGCCCATACTGTTGGACCTGTGAAATAGCTAATATAACTCTGTGTCAAATATGAAACTAAATACCAGTTAAAGTGGTAGAGACCATAAGTTCTGTGAGAAAAGGGATTAATTCTTTTCAGGCTTGACATACAAATGGTATCAGACTGGATCTATTAAAGTCACATAGTGGATAAATGTGTTCAGACTATTGGATGAATCAGTCAGTCAACAAGTATTTGTTAAGTGCCTAACAGATGCTGTCTCTTCTGAAGATTCTCAGAGACAAAGAATAAAACTTTGCTTTCAAGAAGTTTCTGTTCTAACACTGTAGGGTAATACTCTCTATTGTATCATGATTGGCTAAGTTGTGTTGTCTGTTAAAATAGTGTATTCATAGTTGTCAATTCTCTGTTGCACTTGATAATGGAAAGAAGGCAAAGGAAATCTAGACATCAAAATAACTCTTTACCCAGTAGCTTCCTTCTTTTCATCCTTGGAAGATTTAAGTACTAATTTGGCCACTTTGTATTGAGTTGCCAATAAATTAGCAAACAGGCCAAGGAGGGGGAGGGAGAGGAAAGGATTACTTAGATAACCCACATACTGGCAAAGTGCAAATTGACCTGTTTAAGTCATATGTTGATATTCATGACAGATCTGGTCATTATACTTCTGGGTTTTTTGAGGGGAAGGGTGTTTAATGGATTTTTTTCAAGTTAAATTTGGCAGTGTTTTTCATACCAATGGTTTCATTTCACTGTGCTTTTTTGAAAGACCTTTGTGGAAGTTGTAGCTCATGACTGTCAGCCACTTTAAGCAGATTCATAAACACTTGCTGAGTAGTTGTTTCTTGTAGAATGAAGAGGAAATTCTGGTGGAGTGCCGTGTTCGATTCCTGTCTTTCATGGGAGTTGGCAAAGACATTCATACTTTTGCTTTCATCATGGACACAGGGAATCAGCATTTTGAGTGCCATGTCTTCTGGTGCGAACCCAACGCAGGCAATGTCTCAGAAGCAGTGCAGGCTGCATGCATGGTAAGTAACTCCACAGCTGGGAACTGTCCGTTTTTTTATTCTCTTCCCTCTCCTCCTCTTCCCATCAGTTTCCCCCAAAAGCTAAAAAGTCATCCCCACATCTTCATCTCTAAAGTAATGCTGCATAATGGCAAAATTGTTTCCTTGCTGTTCTACTCTCCTCAAAGTGAACGTATACCATTGACCTCTCTATTAATACAAGGAGAATTTATAAGGCCACTTTACTTCATTATGTCAAAATGCCAGGTTACTTGAAAGAGGCAGTTCTGGATAAAGCTGTAAAGGCTCCCATGGCATTATGAAGGAGAATCCTTGAACTCATCAACACTGGCATCATGGTCCTTTGGATTGTCTTAACTACATTGCTATGGGACACTATTTAGAAGCATCATTTATGCTTCCAAAAACTGAAACATCCAAAAAAAGGGGGAGCTGATTTGGAATTTGGGGACTGGTTCAGCTAGCTAATTAATTTTAAGAAAAAACTCCACATGTATCCTTTAAGCATATGTGAAAATATGGTTAAAAGCCAGTTCTGTGTAATGGGTAAGAGGAAGGTCATGAATGAATGCTGTCTGTAATGATCCTAAACTTTATTTCAGTGGATTTCACTTCTGCTCCCACCAGATCCTCTCAGCAAGGATTATTTAAACAAAGAGCATAATTTATAGGTGTAAGTTTTACTGCCGTTACTTCCAGTGTTAAAAACTAATTAATAGTAAAATAGTTGAGGCAACTTGGTGGTAGAGAAGTAAAAGGCCCAAATGATCAGCAACTGAATAGTTAACTGGCATTTAACTGTAAATACAGGGAACTGCTTCTTCAGTCTTGAATATAAAGTTTGTATTAAAACTTCTATTCTGCTAATCAACTAAAAGATGACTTGTTTAGACCGAAATTGCCCAGCTTTTCTCCCCTTCTTTCTCTCTCTCTTTCTCCCTTCCTTCCTTGTTGCTTGGCATTTCTGGTAGAGATATTTGGTTTCAGTCCATGATTTAAGGGAGCAGCAAGTGCAGATTAATTGAGCATAATTAATATGTTAATTGTGTTGTATGATGCAAAGCTGCCAACGTACATCTCTCATCCAGTATGTCATCTCATCCAAAAATGACTGGTTATTTTTTTCTGTTCTTCGCTCTTGATCAGTGCTATCTTGGGGCTGCTTAGTTCTTTCCAAGAGGCAATCTGTGTAATTAATTGGTGGGAATATAGTTAGTATCTAAAACCAAGTAGAAGGAAATCCAAGTGCAACCCCAGAAATGTACAAAATGAGAGGGGGATATGAGTCATAGAAGGCCTTGGCCCACTTTCCTCTATTTCCGTTTTCCTCTGTCTGATCAGGTTCTACTTGAGGTAGGGAGGGCTATGGTTAAAAACACAGGTTTGCTGCTTCTTACTCTAACAGAATGGATTGGGAAAAGGGGAAGGAGGAGACCTCAGGAGCGAGACAGGAGAAAGTGCACAACAAATTAGAAAGCACAAGGATAAGTGGGACACCACTCAGTAAAGCACAACTGGATGCTGACCACCATACTGAAATATTTAGTAAGGGTTAGGATGTCTCAGACCACTTTAGTCATAAGATTAAAGGTTATCATTCTTGATTCGATCTATGGAATGCTTAGGGAAGTTAAATTCTTAACTTCGTTACTGATTTCAGCAATTTGCTTTCTCAGATTCCCAAATCCAATTTTTGCCTCATCTAGAAGCAAAGTAGTTGTTTGTTTTTTATAAAGAATGTTTATGGTCACTTACTTGAGTGCTTCATTGCATTAATTCACCAACTGAAGCTGCTGAAAATCAGCCAAGTGTAAGCCCTTCTTAGGTCTATCCACAAACATATTGAGGCAATTTTCCTCCTTTTTCTGCTACTCTCACCCCAGCATCTCCAAGACTGTCATTTTCCTATTGATGCAAATGAGAAACCGTATAGCTGAATGTCCAGTACTCATAAACTTAAAAGGCTGAAGTTATTCTCAGCATCTACAGCACAGATATCAGAATAAAAATTCTGGAAATTCATTTGTGGACTTATTCTTTGAAACAACTTTAATTGCATTCCATTTTGTGTATCTTTTGTTTCTATATATTTATTTCTGAATACTTGCCTACCTTTCTCTACCGCCCAGAGAGTTATTCTTATTGACAAAAAATATTTTTTAAAGGTTTTTTTAAAAAACATCTTGGCAAAACCAGCCAACACATCAACTCTATGTGACCATATATGTAATATTTTCATACTCATAATACCCCCACCTTTGAAAATAAGGAAAGAAACTTTAATTTTAAAACAAATTTTACAACATTGTACTATTTTTGTAGTTGTATAGGCCTTGGTGGAATTCATCAACTAAATTCATTGTTTTCTTCCTGGACCTTAATACTTGATGTGAAATCCCAAGCTTTGTGAGGAAGGATGACTAGTAAACACTCTGTACATAAATAGTAAACATTTGATAAACATTGAATTGGATTAGATGTGGCTGATCTGATCCCAGAACATACAAGCTGCATGTAAACCCTGTGTTCCCAGAATCTTCTGGTTTTACAATTATAACATGATAGATTTGGAGCATCTAGTTCAAATTCCTTATTTTACAGGTGAGGAAACTGAGGCTTAGATTTCAAATGACAGGGGGACAGGGAGCCCAATTGGGCTTTGACTTCAGACTGCCTGCCACCAAACCCACAGGCATCTCAGACTGCCTGCCACCAAACCTACAGGCATCTCTCCTACACCTTGGCTTTTTGGACCACCATAGTCGTGCTTTCTATCTTCATTTTCTTTTTAACCAATTGAGTCACTTCACTGGCATGTAGGGAACTCTGAATGACAAAATTCCCTCTATCTATACAAATCAGTTCTTCCTTTTCAACTTAACCTCACAGAGTTACTTACCTGCTCACCCATGGTCACCAAGGAGTATGTTTGAGAAGCAAGACTTGAACTCTGGTTTCTCTGATTCTGAGCTCAAATCCCTATCCACCATGTCATGATGCTTTTAAAAGATAATTTGTTCTAAAGCCAGCACTGCATTGTTTAAAAGGTTTTGATTAGGAGGAAAAAAAGTAAATAAACTTTCCAAGTTTCCAACTTTAACCCAGCTTTGAAAAAATATATTTGATCTTTTTATTAACTCAGAAAAAAATAGCAGTGAGGTCTGTTCTGTTATATATCTGTGCAAAATTGTCCACTGCATTGAATACTAATGAATTTTTTTCACCAGTTCGTTAGAGGTTGGAGTATTGTAAATAGCTAGTGAATAAGCTGACAGTTCCTAAAATGCTAAACCGTACCACATTCTGTGTTAAAGAATGACATGAAATCCATTGAGTAAACTACTGGTCTTTGAAGACTAATGAGAAATTTGGTTGTGTTGTAATTCTTCTCTATTTAATTTTTATGGGAAATCTGTTGAATTAACTTTAAGTATCTACTCCATTCAAGCCACTGTGTGAGATGCTAGGGAAACAAAGACAAAACAGAATGATCCCTGCCCTTTTTACATCCTACTATGACTATAGGGTTTCCTTGTTCCAGGCAGGTGGCTGTATCTGCTCAAGTTAATACATAGTGAGCCATAAAAGGTAGAAAATGGCAGGAACCATAAGGGTGACACTGGTAAATAGTCTCAAATTTAATGGGCCTAATTGCTCTGAATATTATTTGTAAGATCTATTGTAGCATATGCACATTTATGTATGTATGTATATTTGGTGGTGAGATGAGTAAATAGTGCTGTATCAAAATCACTATTCTACAATTCTGAGTGTGGTAAAACTGGATGGGTCACTGGATTTATTTTTGAGAGCTAAGTCTTAATATTTGAGGGTGACTTACAGTGAACCTAACATATACCAAGGAAATGAACACAAGAAATGTCTATACATTACTAACCATCATAGGACATGTTTTTTTTTCCTTTGTTTGCAGTTACGGTATCAGAAGTGCTTGGTTGCCCGACCTCCTTCACAGAAAGTTCGGCCACCCCCTCCTCCAGCAGACTCAGTGACCAGAAGAGTCACAACCAACGTAAAACGGGGCGTCTTATCTCTCATTGACACTTTGAAACAGAAACGTCCTGTTACTGAAACGCCATAACTACATACATTAAAGGATTCTGTTATACTTACCTGAAGACCTAGTAGCTACATACACTACAGAAACATGAACTATTTTGCCTTCCATTCAATTGCTGATGCTTTGTCTTCAGAAAATAAATCCTTAACAAAACAATGTTAGACAAGCATGTTCTCTCGTCCTTGCCACCATCATGTGATATGAAAAGAAGCATGAATAATTTTTTTGCTGTCAGTGAGTTACATCATGAGCGGTGGAAGGTCTGTTATTGTAAATATTCTGAACAGGATCTAAATTCACACATACAAAAGAAGAAGGTGGCCACACCCCTCCTAATAAACTAAAGGCAAAAATCCTTGGAGCAAAGGATGCCTGAGGTCATAATGTTTCACTGTCCTTTTTGAGCAGGATTTGTCGCAAGCAACTTTAAAGTCCTTCAGCACTTTGCCCTGTTTGCAACACTGGAGTAGATACTACATGATAGTTAGCATTGAACTACATAGTTAGTATAGGATAGAATTACAAGGTTTTTCATTTGGTTTTGTTTCTTTGTTGATGTTGGTCTAGAAACCACCTGACAGCTTTGTTTGACATGCTTTTGAACCATGGACACCCTGTTATGTCGACTACTGTTTATGTATTATGATGTTGGAGGGGAGGGGGAAATGAAGCTTGAAAATTGTCAAATTGCATCATTTTGCGGAATCAAAAAAGTCAGCCTTTCATTTCAGACAAGTACTTCCATCAGATGATTTTCAAATTAACTCTAAAAAAATGAGAATAGTAAAATGAAAGTGTGATGCATTTTGGGTGGGACGTATTCCAATACTCTGCCTTACACTGAACAATGCAACTAGAGAATGTTAGCTATTTGCTGTAGCTCAGTATAGTCATTCTCTTTGTAAACACCATTAAAATGAAATCCATGTATCTATACCTTTCATCCTTAAAAGTTTGATCTTGATCTGTTATGCAAATTAGAACTGAAGGAATGCCATTCACATACATTTAGATTTCACCATGTGGTAAAGTCTTACCTGCATTAGCCACCTTTTAGCTTCTGCACCTGGCTCAGTCTAGTTGACTACATTTTGCTTAGAAATCTCTGCTATCATAATTTTTCATAGTAAGAGGTACACATAGCAGCAACAATATATCAAATTTGTGCATTTTGGAGAATAGGATATATAGATTTCTATGCCACGAATAGGTGCTTTTTCTCCTTTTTTGGTTTTTTCCAATTGTCTTACAAGTTCAAATATTTTTTTATTTCAGATCAGAACAAAATATTCCTAGGTATGATAGAACATAGAGCACTTCCCCAATATTTTCTGCCTATTTGCTCCCTGTCTAAACATGTGACTTAACTGAACAGACTGAAAAAATCTAGACTTACTGATGCTGTTATTTCAAAAGGACATTATCAAGGTGATTAATCTAAATATTTGTCATCTGTGTTCAGGTTAGAACATTAGATTTTTTTTCACTTCTAATTACAACAGTATATTAATCCTTTATATTTGTAACATACCTAAAACCTTTCAAAGTATTTTTCAGTCATTACCTCATCTGAGCATCCTAATAACCTTGTGAAACAGACAAAGCCAGTCACAGACTGAATTCCAGATAAGTTGTGACTTGCCTGAGTCAAGTTAGTGAGAGAGCCTGGATGCCAAGCCAGGGCTTCCCGACTCTTATTTCAGTGTCCTCTCTACTCTATCAGGTTGTCTCCACACCAGTCATAAGAGTCCTTTCAAAAGCCTGAGGGCAAATGCAAAAAAAAAAAAAAAAAGAAGAATGGAAAGATTCATTGTCAGGCAATTCTGGAATTCCTATAAATAAATCGGGAAAATATGTCTGGATGATGCTGAGTATATTTATGCAGAAGAATTTACTGTAGAGAGTCAGTCTCCCAACCCCCAAAGTAACATGTACATTAGAAGCAGGAGCTACATGAATTTCCCTACTCACCCATGCACCTGTTCTGGGGAAACATCTTGGGGAGTATAGATGCTTCTATCTACATCATTTACTTAATCTATGTGACTTTCCAGTAAATTGAAATTAGTAGGTCTTCATTCTCCTGCTTACTACATTTTGATTAGTTTTTAAGGCAATTGGTGGTTGGGCTCCTAATGTTAGGCATTATTGTTAACTCTGGAAATGGGAGCATTTGCTTCCAGATCCCCAACTAATGGAACCCACTGAGTTGCAGATCACTAGCTGGGTAGTTTATACTTAATGATTCTGGCCCCTACTGGTAGCTACCACCTGAAATGGCCAGTAAATCTAGAAGTAAATTCGAAATTATGGAAACCCTGACTATGTCCTTTTAAGAAGTTCCTGTTCAAAATTCCACCCAGAATTCCATCATGTTGACATTCCAACTTGGTGATTTCCAAGGCAAAATGACATTCAGTAAGAAAAAAAAAATCAAATAAGCCACTTTCATTTAGAAAAATTCCATCAGAACTGAGAGTTCCTTTTTCTTTATTTTTCAAGGTATTTGTTTTGTTGTCAGGATCAAGAACACTGAGCTAGCTTTGAGCAACAAACTTATTTCTATATATATGCAATTATAGGAAGCATTAAGACAAATAATAGACATTACATATGAAAACATATTTGCAGATATTTTGCTTTTAAAATAGCTTTGCATATTTACCTAAATGCTAATTAATTTTATAAAACGGATTATTTTAAACAGTATGTTCAGACACTTTCTGCCATGGCCAAAAAGTATGTATGAAGTAAGAGTATGTGTGTGTGCTTGTGTGTGCAACTGTGAGATTGAGAGAGAGGGAGAATACCAATGTTTTATCCAATGTTGTAGTGACACTTCAGTTATCTATGCATTCTTTCTATCTAGTGATTCTGTAAGCAGGCAGCCATGTGCACTATGCCTTGTATGTCTTGTGTCATTTTTGAATTAACCTGTTAAATACAGCTTAAAATATTTTTATTTTATTTATTCTATTTTTACTGAAATATACTGCATTATTATGTTAATGTATTATCTTTACTGGACATTATTTCACAATGTATCCAGTTCTAAGTAATCTCCGTGTATTATAGGTTACCTAAAGGGTGGTTTTGTAATGATTTGTAGTCATATTTTTATTGGAGTATGTAGAAGAAATGGCAAAATGTGTAAAGTTCATTTCTTTTATTTTTTAAAAAGCAATTAGAAAGATAGATGCAGATATGCCACCTCATAATATGCTCCTTGAGAACAAGGAAAATGTAGCCAACACCGTCTATAGCTTAAGCTTTTACTTTGCAGACTGAAACACTAAGTTGTACTCTTTAGTGTCCTTTAAAATACTTGTTGTTTCGTTTATGATTGTGTACATGCCCCGTTTTTTCCCACCTCAATATAAGACCATCTACAACTAATTAGAATACTATTTTAAAATGCATGATGGGTTATTAATCCCATTTCCATTAAAATGAGTTTTTAGATGATAAACTGTGGGCACAGTAACCTAGAGCTTTAAAAAAACAGCAACAAAAACTGTTTTGAAAATGGAAAGTTGTAAGACTATCCTGTATGAATTTGTTACTAATTCCTTCTTCCTCTTCCGATGTAGCAAACAAAATGTTTCTTATGCCGTTTTAGAAGAGCTTTATTTCCAGAGCTGATATGAGTTCAGCTTTAATATTAAAAACGTTATTAGCTCTGTGTTCAACAAGCTTATTATCTTATTATGTGGCTCAAACATATGCTTTACAGTCAGCAAAAGGAAGTTGGAGCTTCTGGAAAGGACACTTGCTCACAGTTTATCATGTTAAAGAGCTCACTTCTAATCGAAGCAGCTTATTCCAAAAAGAAACAATTGCTTTCCTTTATTTTTTCCTTTTGCTGTTGACCACTTTTACACATTTAAATGTAATTTGTTGTGAGAATAAACTTAGCTGCATAAAATGTTTGACTCATTTATCTGAAATAACTTAAAGTCATATTTGGGGTGTAGAAATTTAAACACATTTAGTCTATGT
The DNA here is from genome assembly GCA_028658325.1 of Potorous gilbertii. Taxonomy (NCBI): domain Eukaryota; kingdom Metazoa; phylum Chordata; class Mammalia; order Diprotodontia; family Potoroidae; genus Potorous; species Potorous gilbertii. Next base: position 194,880,331 of record CM053772.1, read on the forward strand.
TGGCTATTTCATTTCAAAATCTCCTTCTATAAAATTGAACTGCTTTTGAAACATCAATTTAGTAAACTAAGATGTCTGTTATCACCTTTTTTCATATTTAATTATAGATGAAGGCTTTGATTAAATTCTTGCCACTTCTCCCAGATAAAACTGGTGTTTAAAGGCATATTTAAAAAATGCCATTGTGGTACACATTTAACAGCCAAGAGGGACAGATATTGTTTGGGCAGAGAATCAAAAATAACTCTTCCATTAGAATTCTACCAAGAGTAGTCTTTGCTTCCTCAACTTCTAATCTACCTGTAATAAGTAGTACTCTATTACAACTACTATCTCCAAGAAATCTGGTCATCTTTTAATTGCCAAAGATCAGTAGCCTTTATCTAAGTTCTTGTTTTCTTGAGACATTCTGTAGCTCATAAAACTTGAACATGACATCTTTTCTTACTCTTTCCTATCTCAGCTTCAATGACAACACTTTTCTGATCCTCTAGTTTTACCTTCTCAGTTTTTGCTGGTTTATCTTTTTCTTTTCAGCCTGAAATGTAAGTAAGGTTTTGTCCTTGGGTCCCTTGTCTAATCTATACACTTTCTCCCTTGGCAACTTTGTCTTTCATGCTCAATTATCACCTTTAGGCAGATGACTACCAAATCTAACTAACCAATCCTGGTTTCTCATATTGAGCTCCAATTCTGTGTTTTCACCTGATTTTTGCTAATGGCCATAGTGTCCTCCCAGGCTGTCACCTTTGATTCTTTCCTCTCCCACAACTCCTGTATTTTACTTGTAGCTCTCACATCTGACCTCTTCTTTCCACTTAAATTGTCACGCTTTCCCCAAAATTAATTTAATAATAGCCTCATAACTGGACTACTCTGCCTCATCTTTGATCCATCCTTCGCACAGCTGCCAAAATAATCTGTTTAACTTAAGTCTTATGACAACCCTGCTCAAAAACCTCTAGTGGTTTTCTATAGCTGATAAAATACGAATTGAAGGATTAGCCATTTTCTGAATTCTTCTTATCCTCTCCCATTTGGCACGTTCCCGTAGGTTGCCTGTCCTTCATGTTTGGACTTATATCCCTCCAAGTCTCCATCTGCTGATATTTTCATCTTTGCATTTCTAGCTTCTACCATAGGGCCACACTTAGTAGGGGCTAAATAAAAAGTGTTTAAAAAAACTGTTGAACTGGTCTCTCTAAAGAAGGGTTAGTTAACATAGCCTGGTTAAGAATAAGAAGTATTTTTTTTCACTTACCATGAGAACCCTGAGATCCACAGCTAGTAGTCTTTTCTGAGCATGAAAATCAAATGTAATTTTTTGGGGGAAGAAGTATCAGGTTTCTCACTTGGATACTTGTGAAATCCCACCATAACACAAAAGAACTAAGGAACTAGGACAATCAAGAAAACAATCAATTTGTCTTCCTCCTGTCTTTTCATACTTCTGTATCTTTCTAAACCACAAATAAGTATTTATTATTCCACAAAATGTCCTCTGAAAATCTCCTTCTGATTGCTAGCACTGCATATCATTTCAAGTTGGGCCCTAAAATTCAACTTTTTTTCTGAAGGAAATTCAAGAAAAAATATATTTCACTTCACAGAAGAAATAACTGGCCAAGTGTGACCAGCACTCTGTCATTAAATTGTTTTCACGTTTAACTCTTTAAAACTCTTGGATCAGCGACTGCCTGTAGATAATGTGATGTAACACCAAATCCACATTCAGAACCACTCAATCAAAACTCTTTTGCCTGAGAGTTGATGGAGGTACTCTAGACTTTTCTATCACCCTCACATTGAACATAGGAGCACCTAAGGTTGAACAACTTAAGTCTCACAGAGGACCAAGGGACCTCACATAGATTGACTGAAAATAACAATGCACTGATATTGTCATAATCTGACATAATAATCTAAGTTGATACAACACTAGGGTATGCAGCCCATTTCCAGACCAGTAAGACTTAATGTTTCAATGTCTAAGCCCCTGGCTTACCCTCCAGGTAGGATATATATACTTCTAAGTGGTATTTTCTTTCATTATAAATGTTTGATCGTTAAAGTTCTTATTAAAAGTATATATTAAAAAGAAGCTTGCAGCTTTAATTGGACAACTGTGTAATTCAGAATGTTTATAAAATGCTAAATGTAAAGAGGAAAGTTTGAAATAGTTTAATACAATGATTTATATTATTTGAAATGCTTAAAAAACAAATAGCTAAAAGTTCTAACAGAATTACAAAAACCAGATGCAACAAAGGTTGGAAAAAATACCCTAAATTGCTTCATAATGTTGGAAGAAATCTATTTTTTTTTTTCCATCACAGTAAGCAGACAAAGTCCTATAACTACTTCTAGTGAAAAATGGAATACTAGAGCCATAGGAAATAATGGATTTTTTGCTGCCAAGAATGGTTTTTAACTAAAACAGGTTTATGGAAGCATTGAGAATTCTAAACCAATTATAGATTAGAGAAGAAGATGAATACATATGGTAATTAGATAAACTGGTATTTGGGGTTCATGATTTATACATTCATGATGTTAGATAAAAAGAATACTGCAGTACTCCTTGACATTTTTTAAAAAATCATAATTAGTACATAACTCTTCCTTTGAAGATTCCAGGTAACAGTATTTTCTTGTATAAAAAATAGGAGCCCTTTTATTCCTTTTTTCATTAACATTTAACCTATGAAACAATGTAAACCTCCAACTAAAATAGAAAACAATTTATTAAAATGAAAAAAATCAAAGTTCCTTTTTTTCCAAATATATAGCTAAGATTTCATTTTTAACACATTAACATGCTACTACAATTAAACCATCTAAGGTATTTTAAAATTCTACAGTCTAGCCACCTGAACTAACTATTTAGAAATGAGTAATTTACACAACACTGTTCAAACACTACTGAACTTTGGGTGTTGAACATCATTTAAATTCAGACTTTATGAAACTGTTTTTTGAACAGTATAAAAAAAAAACACTAAAGTTGTAACTTGTTCTGCTTACTGTCAAACAATTTCTGTTGCCATGATGAAAAAAGTCAGTAGACCCAGAAATGACAATCAAACTAATTCTTTGTAGGCAGTTGATAAACTTGGAAGATGAACTGGCATTTAATTAACAAAATGCTATATTTTAGCAGATTGTGCAACAGAAATGATTTGCCCAAGTTTGATTACTGTTTTCAGTTTTAAATGACTTGTAGCTTTTCACATTTCACCTGATCTTTAAGTGTAACTAGAAATCTTTAGGGGTTTCTTCAACCATTGGTGTTACTTGGATCCATAAATTTTACATCATCTTAGAACTGATAATATTCAGGAAGTAAACTTGCTTTCAGTCATTATAAAGCATCTGACCTAAATGGTCCAAGACAGCTGTGCCCATTTCACTCTGCTCAAGACCCTGGGAAGTTCACCACATGAGAGGTGTTATTCACTGTGTAAAAGAACATCTGTTCTATACAACCCATGGGGTCCCTGGAACCTCCTGTTTTTCCTGCTTGCAATCAATCTCAGTATCAGTACAAAGCAGGCTCCCTAAATTTTGAATATTAAAAGGTCAGCTTAAAGGCTGAACTGGGCATACTGTCTTATAAATTACAAGATGCATTCTGAAATAATCTAAACTTCATCTGAGAAGGCCAGCATCTTTTCTGTAACTACTCCTGTAACTGTCTTAAAAGTTAAGTTCTTAAATAAACCTGGTGGGTAAGATAAAAAAGTTATCTTCAGGTAAGACACTATTACTTGAAGTTTCTCTTAAAACTTGTTGTCCTATTGACCAAGTTACAGAAGTAATAAAAATCTAACAACTGATAGTGAATGTACAGTTGTTGCTTTCTAAATAAAGCACCAAGCTATCCAGTTTGGTGAACTCTGCTTACCTTCCTGGGCTACATTATTGTCACTTATCTTAATTCTCTGAATGTAGTGTCCCATTTAGATTCACAGTAGAAGCTCAATGACCTAAAGGATGAATATCTATGCTAGGATATTTAACCTTTGGAGAAGGGTCAAACTTGGTAGAAAAATACTCTGCCTTTGACCCCAGGAAAGTAACACGTGATGATCAAAGCCATGGTTGAGGATGCTTCACTGCAGAGGAAGGTAAGTTTTCTTTAGGTTTTTCCAATTTTTTGGTTGATGAAGGCGTAATTAAGCCACCAGTCTTGCCTCCAATCCAACGATAATAGAAATGCGCTGGAATCTGGTTTTTGTTGACCTGGGAACCAGCATACGACATCATTACTGGAGGTAAAACAATCTCGACAGGTTTCAGTGCAATCATTTTATCCTCAGGGCGTGGCCTCATAGTGCTCATCTGTCTCTCCGATACCTTGGATGTGGAAGGCATGTTCTTCATAAATGTAGGCATCAATGCATAGGGGGGCATCTTGCCAGTTTTTCTCTGTGGGGGAATAGTTGTTTGGTTTGTACTTTTCTGTGGAAGACCTGCTTTGGTTGTTAATGTCTCTGGACGATTAACATGTGGTCTCAATTCTCGGTTCAGGAACTCTGCGATTTTTATTTGCGTACTCACGCTCTCATTAATAGGCTTTGCCAGTGTTGTTTTAGATTTCTTTTTCTTCTTCTCCCTTTTTGATGTTTTGGCTAACTCAATACCATCTAGTAATCCCTTTGCCGCAGCACGTGCCAAAACGTCTTTGACAGACACCGTCTCTGATGGGTCCCGCTGAAAATTTTAAAAAAGTGTTCTATTAAATGATGTACCTCCGATGTTTTAAATGTATCATTTCAGCAGCAATTTTTTTAAAAAAAATTAGTATCTTTATTTTACTATTCGGTCAAGAGTAACATGAGTGGTAATTGATGAATTCTAATTATTCACAGCCCTTGTCTTGGAGTATTACTTCTCCGCAAGTGACTTGGACTCTGTTTTCCAATTCCCAATCCATTAACTAGAAAGATGGAAAAGCACAACATTCCCTTTTACTGATGTGCTGCAAAATGTAATAAATGATAGTTAGCAAAGTGCTTTAGATCATTAATGAAAGAGCATATAGATGCAAGGTTGCATTTCATCTTTCCTTGCTAGCATTCTGCTGTCTTTAAGTGTACTGTGAAGCTTATCAAATGTTTATAAAGTATCTTGATTGCATTGGGAGGGTAGAAAATACTTTTATTAAAAAAATATTTTATTGTTTTATTAAAAAGCAACAGGTCATACATAAGATGTCACCCATTTAAGGAAGGCAGCATAATTTGGTAGAAAGGGAAGCAATCTGAGAAGGAGAAGACATGGCTACCTCCCGACCTTGGCTCCCTCTCTTACTTGCTGTCTAAGCCTAAGTGTCTTCACCTGTTAAGTGGAGGTAATATTTATGGTAGCTGTCTCATAGAAGGCTATTTAAGATACTGTATGCAAAATTATCTAGTTATAAAATAAACATACTATTACTATAATAGACACTAAAGTTATAATGAAAAATAATTAACAATATTGTTTTTAATAGTTTTTTTACAGGAAGGTTAGTGGGGAGGATATAAGATATTATACAAGAATGATTGACTATATAAGCTGGACAAGTTTCATGAAGGAGATGACTTGAACATGGGAAGAAATGAACACAAGCTATTCAGGGTTAAGGGTACAACACTGGAAAGGCAAAAGAAAAAAACAGAGCTAAAGCCAAAAAGAGCTAAGAAGAGAATCACTAGATTATATATGAGAGTCAAGAGATAAGTTCTTTAATATGAACTCATTTCAGTAAATATTAAAAACCTACTAAGAGTCAGGAAGGTACCATTTTAGGTGATAGGGTTGCAAAACAATGTCATTGCCCTAACAGAGCTTACGGGGCACGTGGGATACAACACATAGAAGTCAATACAGAATAAAGGATGTTCCATAAGTCTAAAGGACAGTCTTAAGTTTAATAGTTTAAAACTACCCTAAGACTTTTGTGACACACTGTATATGCCAAAATATTTCAAGAGGGAAAAATTACTAACTACTATAAGGATGAAAAGTTATTCTGTGAAGGAAGTCAAGGAGACTTTTATAAGGTGGAGGTAGAGGAAGGAATACATTCCAGATATGCAATGGAAGCAGATTTATAATTTGTAAATTCATTCTTTCTCCTATATACAAAAACATGACTCTCAGGTGCCATATTCCGCTAGCAGAAAAAAATGCAGCCATTTCTCTTCCTACTTTGTTTCTTAAAAGATAAGAATACTAATGTAAAGTATAATTGACAAGATTTCTTTGGCCCTAAGGCACAAGAATCTCCCCAGTGATTTCAGATACATATTGAATATAAATACTACATCATTTAAGTTACATTAAAAAAAAAAAAGGCACCACCCTTGCCATAAAGGCATTTATGCCCTAAAAGGCTGAGACATGAAAATGATAACCAATGTCAATTAAATATAGTAGTTATAAAAGTGATAAATTCACCTGTTTAGTGAACATTAGCTAATGTAGCCATATCTCTGAATAGGAAAAGGCTGCCATCATGCAGGATCAGTCTCACCGAAAGTAGAAGTTGAAAATGGTGGGGGGCATGTGTCTCAACTGTACTTAGTAACATACCCTTGTTAACACTAACACTTATTTCTGGTGTCTCATGAGCCAAACTGTATAAACTCTAAACAAGGCTCAGTGATAATAAAAATGAAATAGTGCAGCCTCATACAGAGCAATTTGCAACCGTGCTCACAACTTCATTTTATGAAAACATGAGCAAGATTCCGTTCAGCGCATTGAGCAACTATTGTGTTCTAAGCAATACACCTGAGAGGTGATAGGCAGTGCGGCACAACAGCACTGACCTTGGAGTTATGGGGGCTTGGAACAAATCACAAACTCCTAGAGCCTTATCTATAAATCTATGATGAATTTCCTTATCTAAAAACAAGGCTAGTCTTCTAACTTCCCTTCCAGTTCAAGTTCATGATCCTAAGAATAAAACGTGGCTTCTACCCTTAGCAGTAGAGTCCAACAAATACAATACAAGCTCCAGAGTGGAGAATGAAAGAGACATATGAATTATTATGTGATTCTTAGGCACATGGGATCTCTTCTGAGTGGAGGAATTTTAATAAAGTTTTCATGGATGAGATGGCATTTGAGCTGACTCTTAAAGGGTCAGAAATGTGGGGATGGCATTCATTCTAAACAGTGGCCACTGCTTTAGCAAAGGTATGAATCAAGAGTAGGGCACTTACTGGGAACAATGAGAGGGCCCAGTATGTCTGGAGCCAAATTTACTAATAATTATAAAAGTTAATCACCACTGATAGCTCACTACTGTCAAAGGAAGAATTGACCTTCCATTAGAAGATCAAGGGAAGAAAAAATACAAATGAGAGTCCACAAATAAATCCGAGTGTAACTAATTATGAAAGCTCAATTTAGTTGTTGGGGGAAACTTCTACTTTAAAATGTGGAGTTGGGGTCATTTTTAGACTTACCTCTCTTGTTAGGACAGCAAGGAAACAACCATTGGTAATTTCAGATGGTTCTACTTTGAAAAATTTATCAATAGATGAACGAATTTCTTTTGCAGAACACAGTGGAAGTACAGGAGGACTTAGCCTGCAGTAGATATTAACAAAAACAGTCTGTAGTCAGAGCTTGAATCTCGAGGAAAAGACACGCTGTCAATAATAGTAAAAAGTTATTGTTTTCTAAGGTTTACAAAGCACTTTCTTTACACCTATCCTGAAAGGGCAGTGGCATGAATATATTTATCCCTGTTTGGCAGATGAAGAAAACAAGGCTCAGAGAGCCTGGTCCATGGTCACAAAATAAATATCAGAGCTAAAATTCGAACTCAGTTTTTCTGTCCCAAGTTGAACATTTTTTCAACTACATCATTTTACTTTCTCAATTAAATTTCCATGTAAAAAAAAATTTCATTATGCTTTAAGCAAAAAGCCTAGTCTAAAAATTCCTATGTGGTTTTTTAAAAGGCTTTTTAAATTTATATCATACTTGATAATATTTTGTAGATTTTAATCTCTAAATATAAAAATTACCTTTTTTTGCAATTCAGAGGCAAAGATAAAGGGCTAACTCATGAGTATCATTCAATAGTTCTGCTTCCTTCCTAGACTCATTTTCAAAGCACATGATCCCAATTAAATGTGCCTATAAAACACAACAGTTCCGCAATAGTAGTCATTTAAATAAGAAAGTGATCTCTCAATTGATATTTGAGTATTTACCAGGGGCTGAATACTTTTCTGCAAGAGATTTTACATAAAAATGCAAATAGTGAAGTTTGAATCAATGGTCTAGTGACTAGACTGTAGAGACAAGACAAACAGGGTTCATTCTGGTCCCACTTATGGTACCTCCTAGCTGCTGGGCAGTCACTTAATTTTTCAGTGCCTCAGGCAGCTCTCTAAAATTGTACTGCATAATATTTGCTTATCTGCGTTGGCAAAGAGAGTTTCCTTCCCAGGGGTTTTGTATATTGCTGAAATCACAGGGTTTTTGTTGTTGTTTTTCTTAAAGAGTAATACTCTTAAATGAAAGCTGCTGCTTTTCATATTTATTATCTTCTTTAATATAAAAACAAATCATTTGTAAACAATAATTACTTTAGTACCTGCCTTTAGAATATGAATATTTAATAGGTAAAAGCAAATAATCTTTTGACTGAATCAAAGTTTTGGTGTTAATACTCTTCATTAACTTCTGAAAATCAAGGCAAATTCTAAACTTGTGTTTTTCACTTCAGTTTCCATCTGTAGTCTCACCTTCTTCCACAGTTTCCTCAGAGACTCTAGCACCCTCCTCTAACCCAATCAATGTCCTCACTCCAGGGAAATGCTCCTCCCTAGTCTCATATAAGGGCTACCCTTTTTCTGTAGCAGTTCTATCCCTACACAATTCTCTCGATCCCATCTCTTCTCTGACCTTGCTCCTTTTTCTCTAATTTCTTACTTTCTCCCTCACTATCTGCTTCTTCCATTTGACCTATAAGCATGTTCAGGTATCTCTTATCCTAAAAAAAAGCCTTATCTGATCTCATCCCCCTTGCTGCTAAAATTCCATACTTGCTGTCTCCACTTTCTCTCCAACGTTAATGCTTTATAAATAGCTTCCAATTCTCATCATTTCACTGCAATGGCTCTCTAAGGGCTGCTAATGAACTCCTTATCACCAAATCAGATTTTTTTTCTCTTCTCATCCTTGACTTTTCTGTGACTTTTAACACTAAACCATCCCACACTTCTTGATATCCTCTCCTCCAGCGATTTCTGTGAAGGAAACAGTCTCCTATACCAGCCTCCTACAACTCTGATATATTCTTCCTTTCTTCTTCCTCCTTTCATCCATCAAATGTGTATCAACTTGGCTCTCTTTCTTGATAATCTCATCTACTTCCCATTGTTTCCTAACTTCTTCTCAGAGCTCAAGTTCTGTATTTCAATTCCCTGGTGGTTATCTCTATTTGTATAACCCAATGACACCTCAAACTTAAATTTACAAAATTTCAACCACCATCTTCCTCCCAAAACTTTCTTCTCTCAATTTCTCTTTCTATTGATGCTTTTCAAATCTCTGGCTTATAATTTTTGACTCTTCCCTTTCCCCATCCCACCCATCCAAGTTGCTAAGTCTTCTCCATTTTACTTACTCTTTCTGTATTCATCTTAGTCTTTCCATTTCATTAAGTCCAGATCCTAATTTCTTGTCACCTCTAGTCTGTCCACTCTCTGATTCAACTTTCACATATCCATTCTTAAGTAAGCTTTATAACATGCCAACTGAATTATGGTACTCTTCTACTCAAAAGCCTCTAGTCATTCCTCATTGCCTACCAAATAAATTATAAGCTTATGATCGTGTCACGAAAAGGGATGTTCCAATCTGGCTCCAATCTACGTTTATATTCTCACTTCATACTATTCTATATCCTAGCCAAACTGAACTACTCCCTGTTCCCCATTCTCATGCCATCCTTTTCCACATTTATGATTTCCATGGAATGGATTCCCATTCCCCACCTCCACCCAATCTATTCCTGTTGAATTTTTTACCTTTCCTTTAGGCTCAACTCAGATGCCACCATATCCATGAAGCTCCACTCCTCACCCCCAGAAAAAAAGTGTTGCCTCCTTCAAATTTCTTATATCTTTTGCCTACAGATCTTTACCTCCCTGTGGTAATAGTTATTTCTGTGCATGTCTTTCTCAACTCTCCTCCCTGCCCCCACTCAGTCCCATTAGATTATAAATTCCTTAAAGGTAATGCCTGTGTCATGTCTCTTTAATCTCATTCCCCGTATGGTGTCTTACACGCAGAGGATATTTGGCAAGTTACACTGGATCTAGTCCAATCTCTCATCCTGAGAAGAAATCTCTATAAGAATCCCCTCTATAACCCCTAACAAAGCAGTTAAATTAACTTGAGTATCCTTCAAAAGAAGTTAGATCTTTTAGGAGGAAGCTATTGTAATTTGTCTTGATACAAAACAACTATTATTTATCCATATTAACTAGTTCTTCAAGAAAATAAAATAGAGATAAACTTGGTACAACATTCCCACTGTGATGCTACCAAGCTACTTTGCTGCCTTTCAGAGAGTCTTCTGTTGAAACAAGATCATCTCCTTGTTGGATAGAGACAGTTGGTGGCACAATGTATAAAGTGGTAGACCTGAAGTCAGGAAAACCTGAATTCATACCTGCCCTCAGACACTTACTAGCTGTATAATGTTGGGCAAGTCATTTAACCTTTGTTTGCCTCAGTTTTTATCAGCTATAAAATGGGGATTACAATAGCACCTACTTCATATAGTTGTCATAAGGGTCAAATGATACAATATCGGTAAAAACAACTTAGTACAGAGCATGACACATAATAGGCACTATAGAAATGTATATTTCTTTCACACTGAATAGCATCATCTCTATGGTCCTTTGGTGCTCACATGGATCTCTCTAGGTTGCAAAACCTATTGTACATATGTAGGATTCAAAAGAATAGGACAGAATTCTGCCTTCTAATCAGTTAAAAGTGTTACACCTAGTCAATAAATGTTGGTTGTTTCAATTATTTTACTATTTAAATATTAACATAGAAAAGATTGTGCTACATATTATATAGAGAGAGCAAAGTATAATCAGTTTACCATTTTTATCAGTTTAATATTTTTTGGCACAAGCAATATAATTACAATGATAATAGTCTACATCTAAACATGTCAAATAACATTACAGCATGTATCAACCAATGCAATAAAAATCTCTAACAAAAATGTTTTAAATTCCAAGTTTAAGATATTTTGAACAATAATGAATACAATTTAATTCTGGTAGAACCAAAGAACTTGGATCCCTTCTAAGATCACCAAAATATAACTTAGCTTATTATAAAAGAATTTAGAATCCTAATAGTATCCAAAAGCCAAAAAGACTATAAAAATCCTAGGACTAAAGATCCCCAAATTCATACCCCAGAACCACACACTGGATTTCTGATGATGAACCTTAGAATAAGGTTCTTGAATCTGTTCCCTATAACCTGTACCAAAGCTCATATGTATTTAAATATAACATAAGCTAGTCTTTGACCTATGTATCACCTATTCATTGGATCTTACCTGGAGAAAAGAAAAAGTGCTGATGAAGTTAGAAAGCATACAAGCAGTCCTTGTTTATTCATTAAAATTCACTTTTGAAGATCAGGTATTCCAGACAAAAATGAGACTTAATTTTATCCAAACAATTACCTTTATTTATTAACTGCAGTAATTCATTTTGCTAAAATATGATGCTCATACATTTCCATGGTGAAATAAAACTGATGATCAGATGTGTTTGGAGTTACTAACCCATACTGAGTGAGGAGATAACAAATGAGCCCAGAGGCCAATGTGCAGATCAACAGAAAACAAAGTGACAAAGAGCAAAAGTTACCTGCATTACAAGAATCTGTAATAACTGAAAATGGGAGGGTAGAGATGGAGGTTATTATGCATACACTTGGTACTTAGTAAATGATGAAAGACAGGAAAAAATACAGAAGATGGGAATAGGGACAGAAATTAAAAATGAATATTCTAATTTCTTTAAAAATACTATGCTTAAGACTATATCACTTCCAATTTGTTGTATTCCACCTGAACTCTGGGATGCTCATACCATCAAGCAGTACAGGACTGGTATCTGATTCAAATACAAATTCCTAATCCAGACCCTGAGGCTGGTGATATGAATTAGTCAAAGGAAATGCCTAATACCATTGAAGAAATAGCATCAACTGAGACATGATGAAAGAAATAAACCCAGAAGATAATAACAATTCTACATCAAGTCCAAACAGACACTCAGAAAAAAATTATATCATGGTCTGAAGGATTTTAAGATTAAGAGTACCAAGAAGAAATGAAATCGTATATAAAACTGAATTGTGTTTGCCCTTCGTTCTCGAGGAGGACATGATGATGACATGACTTGCAGCTGACTTTGATTTGAATGAGGGAGGGCTGTGCAAAGTCACCAACCTCACTTTCTTTTCCTGAGCCCTCTGAGTTCAGTGGCCTGACATTCATCAGGATGACAGGAGATGGCCCAGGAGGCAATGGGAGACTCTGGCCCTTCCAGACTAAGTAAGGTCTTATCACTTTCTCACTCTGAGTGAGATACAGCCATTCAGTGAACAGACTCCTTTAAGTAGTTACTCAAGGGATGGCCCATTTAATCCAAACAAAAAAATAAAATTGTGAGAGGAAGACCCTCAGGGTTCCTGGGCAAAAGAGAAACAATGATTATTTAGTTATTACATCCACTCTGTGCTAGGTGGGTGGGGACTGGTTGTCCAGTCTATGAGCTCCAGAGTGAATTGGGTTTAATCTTGATCTTTGAGCAAGAAATGTAGCCAGTAAACCCAGAGGAAAAAAAGCAGCTTTGGGGCATGGAGTGTACCTTATCCTGGATAGAATAGGAGAGGGGAGGGGAGAGGGAAGAGGAGAGAGGAGGAGAGGGGAGGAGAGGAGCTGCTACTCACACACAGGTTGTGTTTGTCCTTCACTCTTGAAGATGACCATGACATCAAGATGATGACTTATAGTTAGGAAAGAAAGAACAGCAAGGAAAACTTTCCTAAGAATTGAATACACTGAAAAATTAGAATGATCCAAACAGAAAATGACTCAATGAGAAAACACGAAAATAGTATAATAAAATCGAAAGTTTAAAAAAAACACAATATAAGAAAATTTAAGCTATATACTATCAAAAACAACTGACCTAGAAAACAGGTTAATAAAATATAACTTAAGAATCACTGCACTAATTGACAATCATGAAAAACGAAACCCAAATATCTTGAATACAATATTTCAAGAAAGTGGAACTTAAAACTGGGAGGGAGAGAGGTAAGGAAGGAAGGAAGGAAGGATTCACTGGTTACCTCCTGAAACACCAAAATGAAAACTCCCATGAACATCATAGCAAATACCTAGAGCTGTGAGGGGTTCAAAGAAAAACCACTGCAAATGATCAAAAACCAAGGAGCCACAGTTAGGAACAAAGTAAGACTTGGAAACTGCCACTATGAAGAAGAGGAGAGTTTGGAATAAATATTCCAAAAGACAAAAGATAAAGGCTCGCAACAAAACTAACCTGACAAAACTAAGTATATTAATATGGGTGAAAAGGGATCTTTAAAGAAATAGATTTTCAATCATTCTTGATGAAAAAGTCAGAATTAAGTGGGCATTTTGAAATGCTAACACAGAAGTCAAGAAAAACATAAAAGGTTACATGCAGTTATTTAATTGGAAGAAATTATATGGGAATAAATTATCCACATGCTAATAGGAGAATAAGGAAAAAATTCTCAGGATTCTAATGATTTCAATGGTCATAGAGATAAATGAGACCAACACTATCTGGAGGTGGTTTTGTCCTATTTTGATGATCATAGGAGAAAACAGAAATGAGAGGGATAGGGAACTATATTGAGAAGAAGAGGAGGAGGAAAAAACACAACGAGGAAGGAGAGAGAATGAGCATCACATAAACCTCAAGTTCATCTGAATTGGAAAAAGGAAGATGGAACACAAGAACACTGACACAGATTATGGTACAGGAAAACATTAAACTCAAAAGAGATATTTGAAGGAAAGGCAGGATAGGTAATGAAATACTCATAAACAACAACAAAAACAAAAACATCAGAATAGGAGTATAAAGAAAGAATTAAAAGGAAATGAGAAAGTAAAAACTTGTAATTGGGAGCAGAGTAAAAGGAGGAGAAAAGAGGTAGCAGAACAGAAAAAAAAACTTTATTTATTGACTGCATGTGTTAAGCAAACTCCTCCCCCTTTTTTTTATTACCTTCTTAACTATAATGAAGGCCATGAGGGCAAAGAGAAAGAAAAGCACAATAGGGGAGAATGGAATGAAATACACAATTAACCATCATAATTGTAAATGGAAATGGGATGAACTTACCCATAGAACATTAAAGTATAGCAGAATGGATTAGAAAAGCAGAATCCAACAGTATACTGGTTTACAAGAAATATACTTGAAACACAAAGATTCATACATAGGCATAGTTCAAATAGGGGTTGGAGCAGAATCTAGAACTGATTGGGTCAAAGGGAAAAAAAAATAAGAACAGCAGAAAATTTCATTAAAGAAAGTGACAACAATGAGAGACCATACCAAAATGTATGGATTGCACCAAATCAGTCCTTGGGGGGAAATTTATATCTCTAAATGCTTACATCAACAAAATATGGAAAGAACAAATAAATGAATTGGGCATACAACTGAAAAAAATGAGAACAACCAATCAATTACCTCCCAATTAAACAACAAAGAAGACATTTTGGAGATTAAAAAATTCTATTAGTCAAGATTAGTAAAGCTCAGAGCACAAAAACTATTCCCACTGAAATGTTAAGTAAAATTAGAAGCTTTTTTAAAAAGAAAATTAGGACAGAAACAATCTGAACAAAAGAAATAAACAATTAACTAATGTGATTCTTAAAAGAAAACTTATATTATGTCAGAAATAAAGAGAATTCACAACAATTGAAAAGGAAAAAGATGGAAACTATTTTACCTAACTACACACCAATAAAACAGCTAACTTAAAGGAAATAGAAGAGTACTTTTTAAAATATCCAAGATAATCAAAAGAAGAGATTATGTAAATAATCCAATATCAAAAAAAAAGAAGCTGAATATACCATAAATGACGTCTGAAAGAAAAAAACCCACAGAATTTACAAGTCAATCAAACACTGAAAGAATAATTAATTTCAATATTACATAAACTGTTTGCAAAAATAAGAAGGGAATCTCCTAATCTGTGATACAAATATGGTTTTGATCCCTAAATTAGGGAGAGGGAAAGTAGACAAAATCATAGAACAATATCTCTAGTGAACATTTATGCAAAATATTTTTTAAAAATTAGTAAATAGGCTATGATAAATTTGAAATATTATATACTATGACAGAGTTGGATTTATAACAAGAATGTAGGGCTGGTTAAATATAAGGAAGACTATATATGTATATACATACCACATTAATAATAAAGCACTTAAATGTCAATATATTCTGAAATCTTATCACCTTTTAACAAAATCCAAATCCTATTTCTATAAAAAATTAGAGAACATAGGAGGCTTTTCTTATTAAGTTCAAGAGCAAATATTATATGTAATAAAGAAAAAAACAAGAGCTCTTTCTGGCAAGATCAGAGGTCAACCAGGAATATACATTATGATCACTATTATTGAACACAGTGCTAAGAATGCTAAATATAGCAATAAAACAAGAAAGAGAAATTGAGTGAAAAAACATGAGCAAATCGGGGGAAGATTACATTTTTCAGGCAAGAGAATCCCAAAACCTTACCTAATTGAAACAGTAAATTCAACAAAGTTACAGTATGTAAAATAAATTATACACACACACACACACACACACATATATAAATAATCAGCATTTCTACATATTACACGAAAAACTCAAAACTCAGGAAGAAGAAACAGAAAGAGAAATTCCATTCAAAGTAAATACAGGATATATAAAATATCTACTATACACAGCCAATAACCATATGAGTGCAACTAAAAAGTATACTTTATAGAAATACAGATCTAAAAACTGGAGAAATACTAATTGCTAATGAGTAGTTGTACCAATACAATAAAAACAACAGTGCCTAAATCAGTTTACATATATAGCACAATGAAATGACAAAAGATTTGATTTATAGAACTAGAATCATAAAATCCATCAGGAGAAACAAAAAGTCAGGGAATCAAGATGGTGGAATAGAAAGATGCACCTACTCTAGCTCTTCCCACACAGTCCATAAAATACCTGTAAAAAGTGACTCTAAACAAATTCTAGAGCAGCAGAAGCCACAAAACAACAGACGGAAAGAGATTTTTCAGTCCAAGGTAGCCTGGAAGGCCAACAAGAAAAGTCTATCACACAGGGCACATAGCAGAGCCCACAGAGTCCAGCCAAGCCTTGGCCCACACTGTGGCATGGGCAGGAACAGGACCAGAACAGATGTCGGGGGCAGAATCCCCAGAAGCAGTTAAAGTTCTCAAATCTCTCAACCCACAAACCCCAAAGAAACCTTCAAAGGTCAGTGAGAAAGCTTTTTCACCTGGGTGAGAAGGGAGCAAGATTGTCCCCTAGACCCAGCCTCAGCTAGCAGTGGTAGCAGCAGGAGCATCCATATTTGGAGTCCTCTACCTAAAGACCCTGGGGGAATTGAGCTGCTGATCTGGGTCTCAGCCCTGAGTGAACAAGACCTCAGACCCTGGGGTGAACAAGAGTGTTGGTGTGGCGGAGCTGGTGGAGGTTCTGGAAAGGGAATTCAACTTGCAGATCATCCTGGGCAGAAAAGCTTTGGTAGCTCCCAGATCAATGTGCAGGCCAGGACAGGAGTTTACTCCTCTCCCATGATTGTGCCACATTGGAAGAACTGAGAATTTATAGGTTCCCAGAGTTTATCCCCCATCTTGATAAAGGACTCAAAAGTCAAGTAACTGGGAAAATGCCCAAAAAAGGGGAAAAAATAAGAATACGGAAGGTTACTTTCTTGGTGGACAGATATCTTCTCCCATCCTTTTGGATGAGGAGGAACAATGCTTACCATCAGAGGAAGACATAAAAGTCAAGGCTTTTGCATCCAAAACCTCCAAAATAAATATGTAATGGTCTTAGGCCATGGAAGAGCTCAAAAAGTATTTTGAAAATCAAGTTAGACAGGTGGAGGAAAAATTGGGAAGAGAAATGAGAGCAATGCAAGAAAATCATGAAAAGCATGTCAACAACTTGGTAAAGGAGATTCAAAAAGTGCTGAAGAAAATAATCCCTTTACAAATAGGCTAACTCAATTGGCAAAAGAGGTCAAAAAAGCCAATGAGGAAAAGAATGCTTTAAAAAGCAGAATTAGCCAAATGGAAAAGAAGGTTCAAAAGCTCATTGAAAGAAAATAGTTCTTTAAAAATTAGAATGGAGTAGATGGAAGCTCATGACTTTATGAGAAACCAAGAAGTTACAAAACAAAACCAAAAGAATAAAAAAATAGAAGATAGTGTGAAATATCTCACTGGAAAATAGATCCAAGAGAGACAATTTAAAAATTATGAGACTACCTGAAAGCCATGATCAA
>CM053772.1:194898094-194916256 GCA_028658325.1 Potorous gilbertii
CCAGAGGGCAAAATAAGTATTCAAGGAATCTACCGATCACCTCCTGAAAGAGATCCAAAAAGAGAAACTCCTAGGAACATTGTAGCCAAATTCCAGAGTTCCCAGGTCAAGGAGAAAATATTGCAAGCAGCTAGAAAGAAACAATTCCAGTATTGTGGAAATACAATCAAGGTAACACAGATCTAGCAGCTTCTACATTATCATATTCCAGAAGTCAAAGGAACTGGGATTAAAACCAAGAATCACCTACCTAGCAAAACTGAGTATAATACTTCATGGGAAAAAATGGTCATTCAATGAAATAGAGGACTTTCAAGCATTCTCGATGAAAAGAACAGAGGTGAATAGAATATTTGACTTTCATACACAAGAATCAAGAGAAGCATGAAAAGGTAAACAGGAGAGAGAAATCATAAGGGATTATCTAATGTTGAACTGTTTACATTCTTACATGGAAAGATAATATTTGTAAATCGAGATTTTTCTCAGTATTTGGGTAGTTGGGGGATTATACACATGTATGTGTGTGTGTGTGTAAATATATGTATACACATATATATGTGTGTGTATACACATATATGTATATATATGCATACATATATGTGTATATATATATGTATACACGTATATACACACACACACAGAGCACAGGGTGAGCTAAATAGGAAGGGTTGATATCTAAAAAATAAAATTAAGGGGTGAGAGGAATATATTGGAAGGAAAAAGGGAGAAATGGAATGGGGCAAATTATCTCTCTTAAAAGAGGCAAGAAAAAGCTTTTTCAATGGAGGAGAAAAGGGGGAGGTGAGAGGGAAAAAGTGAAGCTTACTCTCATCACATTTGGCTTAAGGAAGGAATAACATGCACACTCAATTTGGTATGAAAATCTATCTTACACCACATGAAAATAGGGGAGAAGGGAATAAGTGGTGTAGGGGGTATAATGGAAGGGAGGGCAAATGGGAGGAGCGAGCAATTAGAAATAAACACTTTTGGGGAGGGACAAGGTCAAAAGAGAGAATAGAATAAATGGGGGGCAGAATAGGATGGAGGGAAATATAGTTAGTTTTATACAACATGACTATTAAGGAAGTCATTTGCAAAACTACACATATATAGCCTATATTGAATTGCTTACCTTCTTAGTAGGGATGGGTGGGGAGGAAAGAAGGGAGAGAAGTTGGAACTCAAAGTTTAAGAAATGAATGTTGAGAATTGTTTTTGCATATAAATGGGAAATAAGAAATACAGGTAATGGGTTATAGAAATCTATCTTGCCCTACAAGACAAGAGAGAAGAGGGGAATAAGGGAAGGGAGGGCAGATTGAGGGAAGGGGTAATCAGAATGTAAGGCACTTTGGGGTGGGGAGAGGGGAGAGTTGGGGAGAAAATTTGGAACTCAAAATTTTGTGGAAATGAATGCATACAGGAACATTACAACTTAAAACAAGACAAAGCTTTGAAAGACTTAAAAACTCTGAAATAATGACCAGCAATTGATGAGGGCACAGGATACCCTTGTCCTCATAGCTTAGGGCATGTACTAGAGGTATAGAGTGAGAACTGTGGGTGTTTTAAAGAGACAGAGCCCAATGTGTAGATTTTCTTTGCTTAACTGTGCTTATTTGTTACAGGGGAGATGATCAAAAAATTGGTGGGGGGTGGGGAGAATTTGTTGGGAAGGGAACTGGAGAAAGAAATCCAAAAATAAGAAAAAAAGAAACTGAAGGGCATGGAAATATAATTTAAAGACAGAGAAGAAAACAAAACTAAATTCAGAGGGAAAGAGTCATGCAGGACAACTCTGAAACTAATATGTTTGATTTATTATAGGCTTTTAAAAAAAGAAGCGTTTCACAGATTCATGGTTTCAAATGCAATCCTCTTTTTCTGGTGTTTTTTGTACATGGAAATGTTTGTATTTGTAGGAGTTTTCAAGTTTGGTTCAAAAAAAGATTTTCAATGTTATATCTAATGAAAATTTCTGAAACATACATCGTAATAACTTCTACAATGCAAACGAAAGTTAAAGTTAAAGGATCTTCTACCAGAGCAACAAAAATCTATGCTACCTAATAACATGAGAGTAATATTTCTAAAGTGGTAAAATGAGAAAAGCCCTAGAAGGAGGGACATGCTAGAGCCAGCTCTAACAGGTTCTTGAGAGTCAAGTGTTAAATTTTTAATGTGAACATTTACTTATACCTTGAAAATTAGCAAATATGACAAATCAGATCTTGATTTATTGTTCTAGTAATTGTCTAAACTTTTAAAAGTAATGGAGAAAATGTTAATAATGCCAATTAAATTTAAAAGTGTGTAAGGTTGATTGTTAACTAACACAGTCTTCCCTAGAAAATACAGGTTTTAGGTATACTATTTAGTCATATTTAAGTCTAACAGAAGGTTCCAAGATGTCTTATACAATTTACTACAAAAATCAGATTTTTACTTTGTGCAGGTAGCTTAGGAGAATCCTTTTTTTCCTTACCTATAAGGTTGTACTTTATTATTCCCTTCAACTCCAAGTTCCAGGGCTTTTTTAACAACAACTTCATTTTCTTCTGGATAAACTGAACATGTGCAGTAAACAATTGCTTGTGCTTTGTTAACTGTATTTAATGGAAAAATGCAATCACTGTTCATGTTAACAATCCTCTTACAAATCTGGTACAACTCAACTTCATTTCCTACATCATTCAGAATGGTAACATTATCCTTAATATCCTTTGCACATAAAGATAACTGTTGGTATACTATTAAGTTTAATTCAACAAACATATTTTAAAGTACCCATTAAATATAATCAATCAGAAAGTATTTCTTAACTAACTTGTTTATACAAGGCACTATGTAAGTTCTTTGAAGGTAGGGGTTGTTTTGTTTTTGTTTTTTCACTCACAAAAACAAAACAACCCCTACCTTCAAAGAACTTACATTCTTTCAAAGGATATAACATACAAAGAAAGTTAAATGCAAATGTATACAAATTAATTTGGAGGAACACTAAAAGCTCAAGAGATCTGGAAAGTCTTCATATAAGCATAGAACTGGAATGTGCATAACTGAACCTACAAGAACTAATAAAGTCACTTGGGACATAGTATATAGCAAGAAAGCATGATGCTTTGTACTGAGGACACAATGAGGAAAAACAACAGAGTCCCCAAGGAGTTTACAATTTAGTACCAAGTTTGAGACAAGCACTAAACGATAATACAAGTATATATGAAAGTTCAGAAGAGCATGAGAGATTCTAAGAGAAGTAGGATGAGGGAAGCCTTCAAGGAGAAAGTGGCACTTTATCTAGGTCTAATTAATTGAATATGAATTCAAACGTTTTTCTAATTGTGGTAGTAGTAATGTATCTGAGATGAGCCATATGTACAATCTTACCTTGCCTAATGCCCCTTAATACCAACATGCATTTTTAAAAAGTATTTAATATAATAAAAATATCAACAAATATGGGTGAACAAAATGAAGAATCAAATCCAAAATAAAATCATTATCTCTAATCTCATTTTAAGGTAAGAAAATATGAACATAAAATAATAACAACAATCTATTCTATGACTTTTTCCTGTTTTTTCATAAGGTTTGGTTGCTATATTTTTTGCATAATCATAATCAACATGTATGATATAAATTTACCTTTAAGTAAAACTCTAGCTGCATTGAATAAACTTTGATAATTTTTGCTGCATTATATTTGAGGTAACCTGTAAATTTTATAATTTCTTCTTTAACCCAGGTATTGTTCAATAAATTGGGTTTTAGACTCTATATTGACATCTGTCTGGACAGGTTACTGTATTTACGTTTATCTTTGTTGGAATGATCAATAAACATGGTATTTATAGTTACGTATAATTCTGGTTCTCTATGACAAAAAGATAAAAAGTATATACTCCATGTGGACTTGAAATGAACTTTCCTTCCTTTTTACATTAAATTTCATATATATATATAATATAAAATCCACTCTTTTCAATATTCTCTTTATGCCTGCAAGTTCTTATTTTTCTTTTTCTTTAATCTATGACAGTCTGATATTAAGGAATTGAAATATGTTCTATATATGAACATATGTATGAATTTTTATATATGTTCATATATATGAATATATGAACATATATATGAACTATATATGAATATATAAATTCACCTGATATTTTACTTTATGCATACATACTAGTAATCAATATGCTTTCATTTTCAATGACACCTTTATACATAATATAGTATCTTTAACCATCTTCTCAGTGCTTCTGTCTTTTAATTTAACTCTGGTAGATAATAGAAGAGTAGCTGAGTAGTACAGTGGATAAAGCATTGCGCCTAGAGTCAAGAAGACCTAAGTTCCTACCTGGACTCAGACACTTAGCAACTATGTGACCCTGGTAAAGTCACTTAACTCTGTCTCAGTTTCCTCATTTGTAAAATAAGCTGAAGAATGAAATGGCAAATCACTCCAGTATCTTTGCCAAGAAAACTCCAAGACTGAAAGTGACTAAATAACAATATAACAGAAATGCAACGATAGATTTTCTTGAACTAGCTGCAGTATGATTAATTTTAGCCTACCATGATCATTTAAATTTGCATTACATGAGTTTCATGTAGACCAGTGATTCTCAATCTGGAATCCAATGAACCTTAGAGGATAGTGGAATCAAGCAAGGAGTTTCTGATTTCATAAGTAAATCCATAAACAAGCATACTTGCTTTATGTAGGCAATGTCTCAAACTTACATGTATTACTATTTTTCAAATGTACATAGGTGCTGCTATTGATAAAATGTATACTTTCTTTAAGTGTCACTAAATTCATATTAGCCTTTTGTCATTACATATTTTCCTAACAGATAACAACTGCTATCATGTACGGTATCCATAAGGTATTTTTAATATTTAAAAAGTTGGTAACAAATGCTATAGAAATTTTTGCATTTTTGTTTTAATATGGCTAATGTGAAAATTTGTTTTGCATGACTTCATATTTGTATTTCCTATCTTCTCGATGGGTAGGGGAGGAGTTGGCTGGAAGAAAAGAATTTAGAACAAAAACATTTAATTTTTAAAAATTGAATTATGTTTTTAAAAAGAAATTATTACAAAATTATTTTTCTTTTTATACTGGAGGTCATGTCATTTACATTCCCTATTGCAAATGATATCTGCTGAACTTTTATCATTCCTTGTTAAATTGCTATTAAATTTTTAAATTGGAACATAAGCATTCTTATTTTATTCATTCTATTTGTAAGTCAGAGAATACTAAAGAGAATTCCCAAATTTTATGTTAAAACTTATGTATCTTTAAAATGACACCATTCCACTTTTGTAAAAGTTTGTCACTTTATCTTCTCCCCTCATGATCCCCAATGACCTTCACTTTCTTTTTTTTTATTTATAGCATCCTCTTAATTGGAAAAATCTAATTTGTTTTCTTTTTTTAATCTGTTATTCTCTTTTCAATCCCAATTATGTAATTCAATAATTTAACCAAGATAATAGTATAATAACAAACCGTCATTTTATATAGACACATTAAGATAACAGTTAATCTCGGCTGAAAAGTATATATTGTTCTAAATACTTAACTCTTTAAGGTCTATCTAAAAACTTTCGAGGGGTATGACATTTTTTTCCCTCCAGGAATTCTTTAAACTTCTCTTGTTATTTAAATGTCCTTTAAAATGTACTTAAGTTTGCTAGTAAAAATGAGTGAAGGAAAAAGTCCCATGTTTTTTAATTTTATATGTGCTATTTCAATTTTAGAGATCATTTTTCTTTGAGAAAAATCTTGTAATTTCCTGAGACCATTTTTAAAAAATCAATCAAAAGGCATGTGTATACCTAATATGTATGCCAAGAACTGAGGTAGGTGCTTTGAAATTAAAAGCCAAAAATAAAACAATCTCTGTACTCCATGAGTTTGTATGTAAAACCTTTCTTTCCTTTTGGAAGTTGGGAATTTTTTCTTTTTTCCTTTTCAGAGTTTTGAACTCTGATGAATTTAACTTCAAATTTAAATTAAATAAAATTAAATAACAAATTTGACTTCAGGGTTATATGGATTCTGCCTCTTGCAGAATGTTGCTTGTTGTGGGGTTTTTTATGGTTTTCGTAAGTTTTATTATGTAGTTTCCAAAAATAAAATAGATTCTTTCTTTAAAAAATATGATTTCTGGGATTCCACTAATTCTAAGGTTTCCTTTCCATCAAATCCATCACTTTGAATCTTCCCAACTATTTTCCCATTTAAGTTATATAAAACTTCTGTCAGCTATTATCTGTCATTTAGCTTCTACTGTGTTAATCATTTTGGTTATATCCACTAGTATTTCCAGAGTCACTTGCTTTTTTATTATGTGCTTTGCAGAGTTCTGTCATAATCTCACAAAATTTTAGCTACATTGCTTTTCTTTGAATTTTGTCCAAGCTTATATGTGTGTGTTCAGTTCCACTTCTAATTTTTCTGATTTTGAGGTAATTTCAGTTCTTCCTTTAATTCCCTTGGTGCATCTGTTTCTACTTAGTCATATTTTACAGCGCTGGGTTTTGTTTTGCTTTATTTTTACCTTGTTTCCGATACTTTTTTAAATAAAATGCTTCAATGTACCTGTCTTCTGCTATTTTGCCTTTTTCTCTTACAAAAAGTACAATCTTTTGAGGACCATAACCTTGGCTTCTTACATAAACCTTCCAATACACTTTATTTAATATGAAACAAAATGCCAAGGGCATTCTCATACCCTTTGAGTACTTGGAGGTTGAGAACTTTTGCTCTATAACTACTTTCGTAACAAAGCTCTTTGCTCATTGTTTTACTGAATTTCATTTTCTTGTGAGAATTTCTATCAATTCTGTTTTGGACAATTCCATTGTTATCTGAGGGGGATCATAAAGAGACAAGCTCACTTACTCCATGTGCTTACTCCATCATCTTCCCTGAAGTCTCATACATACTTTCTATATGGCTGTTTCAGGGATTAGGATGTTGCCTGTGACCATAGAACATTTAAGTCTAACCAGACCATAAGAGAATCAAAACTCAACTACATTAGTAGCATACTGTATCAGCTAAGATATGTAAAGATAAACCTCTGCATATAAATTAAAAAGTGACTATATCCCATGAAATATTCAATAATTAAAACAAGATTACTAAAAGCCTTTGTAGATGGCAGGATCTTAATGGACTCTGAGACACTGTTCCCACCTGGAAATCCCAAGGCAGAGAATATAGGGCGGAGGTTTATAAATACATAATGAGTTGTTGTTCAGTCTTTGAGTCATGACTGACTCTTCATGAACCCATGGACCATAACATACCAGGCCCATCTATCCTTCACTACCTCCCAAAGTCTGTCCACATTCATGTTTTTTTTTTTTGTTTCTGTGACACTATCTCATCTTCTGTCATCCCCTTTTCCTTTTGCCTTAAATCTTTGCCAATATCATGGTGTTTTCTAATGTATCCTATTTTCTCATTATGGGCCAAAGTATTTAGGCTTTAGCTTTAGTATTTGACCTCCCAGTGAATGCTTTTTTAAGCACTGCCTGATTTGAGCTCCCTGTTGTTCAAGGTACTCTCAAGTTTTCCAGCACATTTTGAAAGCAGATTTTGCAGTGCTCACTTTTCTTCATAGTCCAATTCTCACAACATAGGTTGCTACTTGAAAAAAAATGTAGCTTTAACTATATGGACTTTTTGCAGCAAGGTGATATCCCTGTGCTTTTTAGTAAGTACTGTCCAGATTTGTCATAGCTTTCCTCCCAAGAAACAAGCATCTTTTAATTTCATGGCTAGAGTTGCTGTCTGCCATGATTTTTGAGTCCAAGAAAATAAAATCTGACACTGCTTCCATTTCTTTTCCCTCTATTTGCCAAGAAGCAATGGGACCAGTTGCTAAGATCTCAGGGGTTTTTTTAATGTTAAGTTTCAAGCTAGCTTTTTAACTCTCTACTTTCACCTTCATCAAGAGACTTCTTAATTCTTCTTCACTTTCTGTTATCAGAGTAGGATACCTAAAATTGTTGATATTTTTCCTGGCAACATTAATTCTGGTTTTTGAGTCATCCAGTCTGGCCTTTCATATGAGGTATTCTGCATATAAGTTAAATAAATAAAGTGACAATATATAGCCTTGCTGTACTCTTTTTTCAATCTTACATCAATCAGCTGTTCCATGTTCAGGTCTAACTGTTCCTTCTTGGCCACAGATGGGTTTTATATAATGTGGTAAATGTTAGCAATTTCGTCTCTAGTTTCTCTGCCTCTTGAAAAACCAGCCTGTTCTTCTGGTAGTTCTTGATTCACCTCTTGATAAAGTCTAACTTGCAGAATCTTAAACATAACCTTTCTGGAATGTTAAATGAGCACAGATATCTGGTAATCTGAACATTCTTTGATATTGCCCTTCTTTAGGATTGGGATTTAAACTGATGTTTTCCAATCCACTGACCACTACTGAGTTTTCCAAATTTGCTGGAATACTGAGTGCAGCACTTCAAGAGCATCATCTTTAGGACTGACTGTGTAGAGCCTCTCCACTTTTGGCTTCAAAGTATATGATAAATGATTCCAAAATTGATGTCCATGTGTAGGGTCAACCAGTGAGTTATCTTGACCAACTCTATTCCAATCTCCTGTGATGAATGTGGCATCTCTTTTGGTGTTATTCCTAGATGTTGTAGAGCTTCATAGGACTGGTTAATGTGGTCTCTTCAGCATCAGTGGTTGGAGCACAGACTTGTATTACTGTGATGTTGAACAGCATGCCTTGGAGTCAAACAGATATCATTCTGTCATTGTTGAGATTTTACCCTTGAACTGATTTTTTCACCCTTTTATTGACCATGAGGGCTCCTCCATTTCTTCTAAAGGATTCTTGCCCACAGGTGTATATGTAATAATCACCCCAGTTATTGTCTATGTAATGATCACCTGAATTGAATCTATCCATTCTTGTCCATTTGAGGTTCCTGATGCACAAGGTGCTGATGTTTAGATTTTTCCATCTCCTGTCTGACCACCCCCAGCTTATCTTGGTTCACACATATTACATTCCCGGTTTCTATGTAATACCAGTCTTTGTAGCATTGGACTTTCCTTCTGTCACCAGACACATTCATAGCTGAGCTTCCTCTCCAGTCTGACCCACTCACTTCATTAGTAGTGGAACTACTTGTAGTTGTCCTCCACTCTTCCCCAGTAATGTGCTGGACACTTTCTAACCTGAAGGGCTCATCTTCCAATGTCATGTATTTTATCATTTTAATACTGTCCATGGGGTTTTATTAGCAAAAATACTGGAGTGGTTTGACATTCTCTTCTCACTCAATGGATCACTTTTTGTCAGAATTCTCTATGACCTGCCCCTCTTTGGTAACCCTGCACAGCATAGCTTATAGTTTAATTAAGCTAAGCTACTCCCTCTGTCACGACAAGGCAGAGATGGGGGGAGGGGATACATAATGAGTAAAATGGGTAAATAGGCATTTCTCTATCTGCATTTTTTTTGTACCAACCAAGTTTAAATTTGTCACTTTTAACCACATTTTTAGGAATAAGGCAAGAAAGAGTCCAATTTAAAAATCTCAACTTAAGAGGGGCAGCTAGGTGGCACAGTGGATAAAAGCACTGGCCCTGGAGTCAGGAGGACCTGAGTTCAAATTCAGCCCCAGACTCTTATCAGCTGAGTGACCCCGGGCAAGTCACTTAACCCCAATTGTCTCTACAAAAAACTTACCTAGAAAACTATTATACCAGCTATAACACTTTACTCCAAAATATACCACTTACTTTACCACTTTAAGATCCAATTCAAACCCACCTCTTCTAAACAGTCTTCCTTGGTAACTTCAGCTCCCTTCTCTCAACTCGCAAAATACTGTAATATTTCTGACACTTATACATGTCATACTTTGTTATTTAACTGTTTCATATACTGCAAATGTGTCATTTCCCCAAATATATTACAAATTTAGAAACTATATATTTCTTTTTTTATTCTCCAGAGTACTAGGAACATAAGAAATAATAAATGCTTGTTGAACTGAACATTATGTCTTCTTCTGATACAACTAGTATATCACAAACCATTGATAGACTTATTTATGGTGACCTACTTGCACAATGGTCTTACAACTGCTACTGCTTAACAGCATTTAAAGCAAGAAGCACACAAACTAAATAGCCTAAGCAATTTGCTACTGAAAATAAGAGCAACCCCTGTTACTCAAGGCTGCAAGCTGCCAGCCCATTCACACAATTCCTGACCTTTCACCACTGTCTTAGGAATAATCTAGCTATTTCCTCATGATTCCATAAGAGACTCAAAAAAAACCATAAAGGCATTATGCTAAATTTGTGATTGACCACTATATTAACTTCACTGATTAATAGCTTATTTAGAAAGCTTTATACTTTTTAATACATAACTATGTTGTTTATGACTGATTAAATACCATGTTCGTAATTATTAAAGTTGGGAATTAGACCCTTTATTAGAAACAAAACCCCATTATAATATCATATAATATTATAATATTGCTTCTATGGAATATGAGATTCAACCTGAAAAAGGGTCATGCTGCTCTTAAGGAATTCATACTCTAATGGGATTAACACAGGAAATTTCACCTGCAAGTCAGCATATAATATGGGTCAGCATATCATATCAAAAACTGTCTTGCTGTAATTAGTGAGGTCAGAGATAAATTAAAGTTACTAAATTCAGTTCAATTTATTTAATTTTAGTACCAAAGAAAAGCTATCATTAGAATAGCTAAATAGCTGAAATTCATATAATTTTTCAAAAATATCAATTCTGACATTCCTCAGATCTGAAAGAGTTTAGTTAAGTATAGGATAAAAGGATTGGGACTGTTCCTGTGATTTCATTGGTGAGGAAATGCCCTCTAAGAATGCAGGTCAATTAGTACCTTCTCTATCATAATGTTAGAATGTTGCCTAGCAGTGGTGTCAAACTCAAATAGAAACAGAAGCCAGCCCCTACACACTGACTTAGAAAATCACAAATCAACGTTGTTTATCTTGTACTGTATTTTTATTTACTTTGTTAAACACTCCCCAAAAACATTTTAATCTGGTTTAGGATGCATGTGGGTCTAGAGCACTGAGAGGCTTAATAACTTAGCCAGGGTCATATAGCTAGGAACTGTCAGAGGCAGAACTTGACCCCAGGTCTTATTGTTTTCAAGAATGTTAACTCTCTATCCATTACAGATACTGGTTCTCTTATTAGTAATGTATCATATATCTTTAATTGGCCTATTAAAGGAATAAATTAATCTTTAGAAAATATTTAGTATTTTGGTATGTATCTTAAATCTCAAGTTTGAAAACTTATCTATAATTTGATTTTAAACCTGTTATTCATTCTCCCTACCTACTCTTTGAAAAATGGTAGCAAATGAGAACAAATATATGATCAGCTAATGGTTTCATTCAAATCTAGAAGTTAATAATTAATTAGATTAGGAAGTTAAACTAAAAGACTAAAATTCTAAAAATAAAATGATTTGGTGATGGATAGTAAAGTTAGTACTTTTTACTGCTCACCAAAACTGTATTTATATGGAAATCACTCTTATAGTAGCCTCAATCCTGTTAAAGATAGCCCTAAACCTAGAAGGAAGCAAAAACAAGAGATATAAGCAAACAAAATAGTTGTCTAAATTTCCCTACACTGAACCATGTACTTTATTATTTAGGCTCACACTTAGGATCTTGATGTATTATTTAATATGATTATTTTAGAGCACTTGTTTATTTTAACAAACTGAGCTTCCTAGAAGATTTGAAGTAGCAAACTAGACAGTAGAGAAAAGGTTTTTTTTTCTTAAGAAATAGGCATAAAACCACCAGAAGAAACAAGAGCTTATAGCAAACAGAATAGTTATTACTATATAATACAAAAATTGATGTTTCATCATGAAGAATCCTTAGTCACCAAGAGGAGATAAATTTCTGTCAAATATCTTAAGTTTAAAAAGTTAGATTTTTATATATACATTGATGTATGTAAGAATACATACATCAATGTAGATGTAGTTACATTTTATAGAACTTTTTATCAAAATGATTAGATATAAAATTTGACATTTAAAGAGATAAGTTCAAAAGTTAGGAAAATTCATTTATATAGAATGTCTTGATGATATGGATGAGGTATTAGGTATAAAGTAATGAGGTATATACTTGAGTGATAAAGTAATGTTATAAACGTAATATACTTGGGGCAGAACAAGACTGAGATGAAAGCTAACTTACACTGCATTGCATGTTTTAGTTGTTCATACTGCTGCTCAGCAAGGACATTAAGTTTATCTTCTGCAATAGTGCCTTTAGAGTGATCTTTAAGCAATTCTGCATCTAAACAGGAAAAGGAAACAATGCATTTAATACATTTTAGATATTTACAGCATTTAATTATAATTATTTTTTCTACATATTAGTGTTTTTTTTTCAGGTACAATATGTGTCCAAAGTTATAGTTCTTCTAATTCCCCAGTAAATAAATTTTTTCTTTGAGATTCTAAGAAATTATCCTAGGCAAACAACGTAAAAATAGCTGATACATTTAACTAGTGCTTCACATCCCTTTTAAGTATGTTCCTCACAACAACTATGTCATTGCCTCCATGTCACAGATGATGACCCTGAAGGTCAGAGAGGTGAAATGACCTGCTCTGAGTCCCTGGAACTCCAGCCACCTTCTCAAACAAGGAACACATCCTTGTTTTGTAATTGTAATATTGCCTGCCCTCCTCCTTTCAGAGGCATACTAACTTTCTCTGCACTGTTTCAGTATCCTAGCACAAATGAAAGAACTCTGGAGGTGGATTCTAGGGGATCAGCTCTGATACTTACTGCTGGTGTGACCTTGAGTATTAATCAATCAAAGATCACTTTTCCTTCCCAAAAGTCATTTTTTCATCTATGCTGTTTCCCACCCACATTCTAATCACAACTATCAACAAAAAAATTAGACATTTTCCTTTATTTCATCTACTGCCTCAATCACATATATAATATAATAATATAAAATTTTCATCAATGGATAGCTTTAAGTAATTAAAACAGAATTTTCCCAAAAATCCTGTAGATTGATTAACTTTACATAAGTACCAAAGGAACACACAGGATGTCCATCAGTTACCTTTTGCTCTTGCTGCCCAACTTACCCCATTCCTTTTCTAGTCATATGTTCTTGTTATTGTCATTTTTCTGTTATGTCCAATTCTTTGTAACCCCACTTGGGGCTTTCTTGGCAAAGATACTGGAGTAGTTTGCCATCTCCTTTTCCAGATCATTTTAAAGATGAGAGGAACTGAGACAAACAGTTTCCAAGGTCACACAACTAAAAAGTGTCTGAGGCTAGATCTGAACTCATGAAGATGAGGCTTTCTGATTCTACGCCCAGCACTCTATCCATTGCACCAACTTAACTGCCCTATAATTCCAATCACATATTTCTCTGATAATATATATTATCCGTATTTTGTCACTTACCTTTCAGTGACCTGTTTCTTTAAATTTTGGGGGACTGTCCAAACCTCATAGCTATATAGTTTCTAAGTTAAATGTGCTTTGAAAAGACCAGTTCTATGGGGTTTTTTTTCCAATGGAATTATCATAATCTGAATTACATATATTCTTTATTGATCTCCTTGTTTTTTTTTCTTTGTGAATAATTAGACAAACTTATTTTGAGTGATTATGGGATCTCATTTAAGAGACTCTGCAGTATTTTGGGATTTGATGAAGTTATTACAATACCATTAGCAAATATGAACATCTGAAGGACCTCATCTCTCTAGGGAATCCATTTTTCATTTGAACTCTGTTCTTGGTCTTTTTCATAACAATGGCAAATACATATATCTTCCCTGATTTATGCCTGACTTAATAATCACTAGATTATGTAACAAAAAGTATTTATACTTTTATATCTCTCAAGGAATCTCATAAAATCTTGATATACATGAGAGATACTTTATTGATAGAAACCCTTGAAAGTAACATTTTGCTCCACCAAATTAAATTTCTTATAGTCAGCAAGAATAAGCACAGTAGAACTGTATTGCATAGACCTTTCAGTCAGTTTTGTGACTATGAAGATATGGTCGGTTGCAGAATATTCTTTTCAAAAGTCTGCAATATTCCTTTCTCATACCTTCATTAAAAGTGCCACTAAAATATATATATATATATATCTTACACTCATAAAAATATTTATGGAGATAAATCAATTAGTACTTACTTGTAATGACTTTTTTTCCTAAATGCTTGGTACCCACTCCCTCATTTAAGAATCCTGAGAATTAATCACTTCAAGCCCTCACAATTGTGTCACTCCCAGCACAGCTGTCCTCCAAGTATTCTTGGGAAAAAAAGCTAGACTGGACCATTTATGCTTTATTCAGTGCTATTTCCACTTCCTCATGTAGCACATTAATGACTACATTAACTGTTAGTATATAGAAGCAGTGATTCCAGTGGATCTCTAATGGAGAAGAATTTGCTATCATAACCTGAAAGATCTTTTCCATTTCCCCCCTGTTTGCTGTCTTCTTGCCAGGATCATCCTTAAATTCTCTAAGGGTAATGTGGTTTAATTGAGTATCTAAACAAACTTCCAATAAAATTGCTCCTTTCCATTACTACTCATTGTCTTATGAGACTATGAATTGCTTATAACTTTCTCTGACATAGCTCCCATAAGATCTACCATGTGCCAGGCATTGTGCTAAAAACAATTACCTTCATTTTCATTTAAAATAAATTCTATTGGATTGCTAACTCCCAGTCCAGAGCAACGAGGCAGAAGAAGAATAACTTTAACTTTCTGTAGCCTTTGATCTTTTGCTTCAATGTCGGTAAAATTCTCATGCAGCAGCTCAATGTCTGACAAACAGAAAACATAAGAAAATGGTTATGATAGCGTTACTAAAAGAGTCCTGTCATTATTCAATACTGTAACTATAGTGATAAGAGAAGAAAAACATTGAAGAAATTAGAACAGGCAATGAGGAAACAAAACTATCCTTCTTTGCAGATGATATGATGATATACCTAGAGAACCCACTAAAAAACTAGTTGAAATAATTAACAACTTTAGCAAAGTTACAGGATGTAAAAATAAACCCACACAAATCATCAGCATTTCATATAACGGACAAAGCCCAGCAGCGAGAGTTAGAGAAATTCCACTTAAAATAACTATAAATAATATAAAATTCTTGATAGTCTACCAGCCAAGACAAACCCAGGAACTATTTAAACTCAATTACAAAACACTTTTCACACAAATAAAGCCAGATCTAAACAACTGGAAAAATATCAATTCCTCATGGGTAGGCTAATCTAATACTGTAAAAATGGCAATTTTACCAGTGACATACCAATCAAACTACCAAAAAATTATTTTATAGAACTAGAAAAAAATAACAAAATTTATATAAAAGAATAAAAGGTCAAAAATTAATGAAAAAAATATGAAGGTGACCCAGCTGTACCAGATCTTAAACTGTATTATAAAGTGGTAATCATCAAAACAATTTGGCTAAGAAATAGAGTTATAGATCAGTGAAATAGATTAGGTACACAATACAAAGTAGTAAATGGCCATAGTAATCTAATGTTTGAAAAACTCAAAGACCCAAGTTTTGGGGACAAGAACTCCCTATTGGACAAAAACTACAGGGAAAACTGAAAAACAACTTGCAGAAGCTAGGTATTGACCAACACATTATACCGTATATTAAGCTAAGGTCAAAATGGCTCCATGATTTAGACATAGAGAATGATACCATAAACAGATGAGTAGAGCAAGGAATGCTGTAAAAAAAGATTTTACAATTAAGTAAAGGAAGTAGAGGAAAACTTGGGAAGAGAAATGAGAGTGATGCAAGAAAATCACAAAAAATGAGTCAACAATTTGCTAAAGGAGACCCACCTATTTAAATACTAAAGAAAATGACACCTTAAAAAACAGACTAGACCAAATGGCAAAAGAGGTCCAAAGAGCCCATGAGGACAATGCCTTAAAAAACTCAGAACTGACCAAACAGAAAAAGAAGTTCAAAAGATCACTGAAGAAAATAATTCCCTAAAAATCAGAATGAAGCAAATAGAAGCTAATAGTTCTATGAGAAATCAAGAAATTTTTTTTAGTCTTAACATGCATTCTATTTTTTTAAAAATTATTTTGTTTTTAGTTTTCTACAATTCCATATATCTTGCATTTTTTCCCTTCTCTCCCCCTTCCTTCCCCGCTCCCTCCCCAAGATGGTGTGCAATCTTATATAGGCTCTACACATACATTCTTATTAAATACATTTTCACCTTAGTCATGTTGCATAGGAGAATTAAAATGAATGGGAGAGACCATAAAACATAACTAACACAAGAGAAAATGGTCTGCTTCTTTCTGCAATCCAGTTCCACAGTTCTTTTTCTACATGTAGAAGGCATTTTGCCTCAAGAGTCTACCGGGAATTCTTTAGGTCCTTGCATTGTTGTGAAGGACTAAGTCTACCAGAAAAATTCCTCATACACTGTGGTTGTTGCTGTGTACAAAGTTCTCCTGGTTATGCTCCTTTCACTCAGCATCAGTTCATATAAATCCTTCCAGGCCTCTCTGAAGTCTTCCTGTTCATCATTTCTTATAGCACAATAGTATTCCACTTTATTCAAATACCACAACTTGTTCAGTCATTCCCCAATGGATGGTTATCCCCTCGATTTCCAGTTTTTGGTCACCACAAAGAAAGCTGCCACAAATAATTTTGTACATGTGGGACCCTTTCCCATTTTTATGATTTCCTTGGGATACAGTCCTAGAAGTAATATTGCTAGGTCAAAGGGTATATACATTTTTATAAGCCTTTGGGCATAGTTCCAAATTGTTCTCCAGAATGGTTGGATTAGCTCACAGCTCCACCAACAATGAATTAGTGTTCCAACTCTCCCACGTCTTCTCCAGCATCTATCATCTTCCTGTTTTGTCATATTAGCCAATCTGATGGGTGTGATGTGGCACTTCAGAGTCGTTTTGATTTGTATTTCTAAAATCAATAGTGATTTACAGCATTTAAGAAATTATTTTTTTAAAATACAAAAGAATGAAAAAATAGAAGAAAATTTGAAATATATCATTGGAAAAACAAGTGACTTGGAAAATAGATCCAGGACAGATAATTTAAAAATCATTGGACTACCTGATGGCCATGATAAAAAAAAAAAGAGCCTAGACATCATCTTTCAAGAAATTATCAAGGAAAACTGCCTTGATATTCTAGAACCAGAGAGTAAAATAGAAATTGAAAGAATCCAATAATTACCTCCTGAAAGAAATCCGAAAAGGAAAACTCCAAGGAATATTTTAGCCAAATTCTAGGGTTTCCAGGTGAAGGAGAAAATATAGCAGGCAGTCAGAAAGAAGGAATTTACATGTTGTGGAACTACAATCAGGATAACATAAAATTTAGCAGGTCATACATTAAGGGGCAAAGGGCTTAGAATATGAAATTCTGGAGCGGCGGAGCCAAGATGGTGGAGTAGAAAGACTCACACAAACCCACAGCCCATGGATCTCCCCTACAAAGAACTCCCAACAAATTCTGGAGAAGGGAAAGTCTCGCAGAAACAGAGTGAAGGAGATTTCCGTTCCAGAGAGCCCTGAAAAACCGACCCCCAAAGGTCCTTTGCGCACCAGACGGGAGCGGACCCTGGCCCTGCCCTGGCCATGGCATGGAGAGGAGTGAGCAGATCCGAGCAGGCTTCAGGGATGGAATCTCCAGTGGCCGCAAAGGTCCCTCCACCCACAGATGCACAGGTCAGTGAGAGAGACGTCCGGACGGGTTGAGAGGGGAGCGGGGTGTCTCCATGACTTGGGCCCCCTCGGGAGGCAGCAGCAGAGGCAGTGGGTGGCCAGAGGCTCCTGGAGCAAGCAGGAGCTCAGCAGCAGCTCCATTACAGAAGGTCTCTGCATAAATCCCCTGAGGGAACTGAGCCTGGGAGGCAGCCCTGCCCCAACCTGAGAACCTGATTTAATCTTACCCTGAATAGCCGCTGGCCAGCTGCTGAAAGCCCTGAGGCTGGGGAGCAGCATTTGAATCTCA
>CM053772.1:194916756-194936722 GCA_028658325.1 Potorous gilbertii
GGGGATTTATGCAGAGACCTTCTGTAATGGAGCTGCTGCTGAGCTCCTGCCTGCTCCAGGAGCCTGAAGCTGCCTGCTGCCTCTG
The DNA here is from genome assembly GCA_028658325.1 of Potorous gilbertii. Lineage (NCBI taxonomy): Eukaryota > Metazoa > Chordata > Mammalia > Diprotodontia > Potoroidae > Potorous > Potorous gilbertii. The sequence continues at coordinate 194,916,842 of CM053772.1, forward strand.
CTGCTGTCTCCCGAGGGGGCCCTCAGAGTTATGGTGACACCCCGCTCCCCTCTCAGCCCATCCAGACGTCTCTTTCACTGACCTGTTCGTCTGTGAGTGGAGGGAACTTCGCGGCCCCTGGAGATTCCGTCCCTGAAGCCTGCTCGGATCTGCTCACTCCTCTCAGTGCTGCGTGGCTGGGGCAGGGCTGGGGTTCGCTCCCATCCGGTGCGCGATGGACCTTTGGGATCGGTTTTTCAGGGTTCTCTGGAACGGAAATCTCCTTCACTGTGTTGCTGCGCAGCTTCCACTGTTCCAGAATTTGTTGGGAGTTCTTTTTTAGAGGAAATCCATGTGCTGTGGGTTCGGAGCTAGCATATGTGAGTCTTTCTACTCCACCATCTTGGCTCCGCCCCAAAGATATTTGTTGTATGAAGAAAGGTTTTGTAAAATCTTTTGTATGATTTTTGAAAGGCCTACCAGCCAAATCTATATTTGTAAGCTAATTTGTGATACAAAGGTTTTATGGGGGTTGGAAGATGAAAGACAAGATAAGGGAGACCAGGAATTTTACGGCTCCAGGAAACTGTGATAATTTTAAGACAGAAAGCATCCTGGCCCCATCACCCTTTCCTTTTGAAGTCCAGTCATTACTGAAAGACTTCTTAAGATCTAATCTGAACTCAAAACTGCTCAGAAAAGAGTTGTTAACTCTTTCACCAGCCCCATTCAGGACCCCTAAGACTTGAAAAATCTAAAATTCTCACCCAAGTGGTGTGGTGCCTCGCTTTGTTAAAGTTGTAATCTTTTATGTCAAGTGTAAACTGTTTGTACGTGGAGTTCCTAAACAAGGAATTTGTTTTGGTGATAAATAATCTCTAGTGATTGGTTTTTTAGGACAAATTTAAGATGTAAGATGTAAGTTCTAATAAAATTTTTGATTTGTGAAACCTGCCATTTGGTGAAAGCCTCTGGGACCATTACTTATTGTGTCCTACTACTCAGAGAGGAATGTGACTGTTACAGCTGAAGTTTGTCTCAGGGGACAATTGTGTCCTCAGCCTGTGATAGGATTCTTTTGGCTCAGTTTCCCCATTGTGTCCCTCTGAAAAAAAGGATATTTTCCCCTTGGCTGTTTCTGAGTCTGGTTATAAGGTGAAGATGATATCTAATTAGGTCTTTGCTTTTCATTTTCATGGCATGTTTCTATAATCAAAGCAGATAGTTTAAAATGTAAGCACAATGCAAGTGGTGGAATCTTGCTGGTTTCAATTAATTGGGTAAATGGGTACTCTGGTGTGGTCTTGTGAAAGATAAATCCCTGAAATAGAACATTCTTTCTGAACGTTACAGGAATAACTGGATAAAGTAAAGGAAACCAAAGTACAAATGTGATGTTGAATCACTGTTCCAAAGAACAAGACTGGGATTTAAAGTTAACTGCAATTGTATGGAATTGTTGAGGTTAGGGGTGTTTGGGACCCAAAAACAGTGACATGCTAGGTCTGGCTCAAATGATTTCAACCCAAGTCTTCTTTCAGCTGAAGGTGAAAGTTTATTATCTTATCTACAGAGAGACTGAGGAAGGAGTCTGGGGATGGCCCCATGATGGGAGTGGCCAGTAATCTGAAGATTTAGATTGATAAGGTAAAAGGTGGGAAATAGAATAGAGATTTGGGCATAGTGTTAAAGAAAGGCTTATGGGTCTCAGGAGAGGCAGTTCTCATGGGGAAAGCCAAGGAGTTTTCAAGGTAAGGTTTTTCAGGGCCCTTTTAGACAAATGGGACTAAAACTCTTTTGGGTAAGGGACAAAGGTCCCAACTTGGAAGAAGATCTTTACCTATTACAAAATGATGTAAAAGCAATTGGTATTAAAACAATTGACTGAATTAAATACTGAGACTAAATCAAAGATGTCTTTTGTTTGGGGAAAACATAAGTTGAATTTAGTGTTTGAACAAATAATGAATTAATGTAACATGTAAAAACTGAGTTCTAATGTGAATTTCTTAAACATGACAATTGGCCAAAGTTCCAATTTTGATTTTGTAAGAGTGATAGGAATGGCAGTCTTAAGCTGTGTCAAGGTCAGTTTTGTAGAAGAACAGACATTTGGATTTCTACAAGAAGACAAAGGAAAGAAGATGCTGAGATAGTGTGCTGAAGATAGCTTGAACAAGCATCCAGACCAGAAAACTACATCAGATGAATGTTCTTTGGGTATATGAGATGGAACCTCTAAATGGACAATTCCTTGATTTACCCTTTTATTTTGAATCTCTGTATCTGTACTTATGAAAGGGGACTGCCCCCTTGTAATTTGTTAACATGTCAGTCAACTTTGCTCCCCTCCCATATTCATATAAAGGGGACATATTTAAAGGGAAGAATTCATAGGGGAAAAAATGTGAGGAGGTACTGATTGGATTTAGGTGTGAAAGCAGAAATTTTAATAAAGAAAGAAGGGGGGATTTTGTGGAAAACAAGGAAATTCTGCTTTCCATAGTCCTCAGTAATAAGGATTGCAACCTAACATAGATAGGTTAGAGGTCAGAAACTAATGCCCAGACTCAAGGAGCTGTGTGAGAAAGGGCCAGGGGATGGTATCACGGGAGCTCCAAAGTTCTGAAAACAGTATAAGAAGCCCCATCTTTCTGAACATGTTATAGTTGTCTTGTAATCTTACTGGTGAGGCTACCCATTCATTCAGGGTGACTGGATGTAAAGATTAATAAAGGCTTTCCTGATTTCACAACAGGTATTGTTTTTTATTTAAGGTGAACATTTCTCACTGTCGGGGCTTGTTAGGCTCACTTCTGACATTCCCTCTCATATCTATCTCTTTGTCATATGTCTTTCTGCATCTCCCTAGCTCTCTACTTCAGTATTAATTGCTAGTATGGACACTTCAACATTGTAGTCTTAAGGCTTAATAACTTCCATGAAACTGATTCTGGCCCTTCCCTCTCCTAAATATCCCACATCTAAAAATACCTGTAGACAAATAAACAAAAAAAAATTTAAGTATCCTGAAAACTCCATGCTTTTATTGATATCTCAAACCCCAAAAGAATATTAGTCTTATAAAAGCCCAAATTGTGATGATGCAATTTGGGTGACTTACTCCTAAAGTAATGGAACATTATCTAGGACAAAATACACAGCATATAGTATATATTACATAGCACCCCATGATACTTTTATATGCTTGAAATCTTGTTTAGATGAATAACAAAGACAGCCTTGAAAATGGGAGTTGTTGCCAGACTAATCATAGTCCCAACCAAAGTTCTTCAAGATGGAGAGTAAGTGCTAAGAAGGTCGAGAGGAGATTTTAAATTAATACTGAAGGTATTCATTTTTATGACCTTTCTCAATTCCTTTTTCTCCGACCAAATACCTCCCTAAGTTAATATGCAGAACAATATACACTAGAGATACCTCATCCCCATCCTTGATGCTCAGATTCCCCCCAAAAACATGAGATCTAAAGCTTCTATCCCTGATAAACGCTCTGACTACAACAAAATTAGACTGTTTTAGTTCTCATGTCTAAGAGTTATATGATACCACAGCAATGGATGCTAGATATGTGTATATCAAACTGTTGTAATTCAAAGAATGAAGATTTTTGGTCAGTGTTATTACTATTCCATAAAAGTGAGACCTACAACTATGTATTTTACATCAAGAACTCCTCCCGCTGGACAGAAACCATATTTAATTTTTACTGTTTTCAAGGATCTTGCTAGCATGGAATCTCTAAGTGTTTATAGCAAGTACTACTGTCAAGTGACTTTGGAGTGTTAAGTTCTGAGGAAAAACAACCAACACTAGGCCCAGGAAATTAAAGGAAAAAGACTATAAATATATTTTCTAGGTTTTTGTTCGTGTAATAGTTTTTCTTCTTCCTGAAAAATTTTACAAGTTGAGATTATATACTTTTAAGAACTGGTAAAATAAATATTTATGATAAAGTATTCCTATATTGCTTGTTGGTCTTTACTCCTTCAAATAATTCTTTCAACTAAAAAACTAGAGACTTTCATGTGTGATTCTCTGTAGTGTGAGCTCACTATAATTCCTTTCAAACCAAGGACCAACATCAGTACAGAAAATCTAGAGCAGCACAACATAGATACATACACAACATTTGAGGATCTAAGGGTTGATCCCTGCTCAGCCCTTTTACTACAAATATGACCTTAGGAAATCTCAATTTCTCTGAATCAATTTCCTTAATTGGCCAGGTTATGACACTGAACAAATGGATTTAAGGTCTCTTTCTGTTCTTGTATCGACTAATTTAATTTCAGAATATTAAGCTATGTTTTAGAATGCATTCAGAGTGTTTTTATAAGCCATGTATCAGGGAGAGAAATTACTGAACCCATAAAAGGCACTATATGCAGTAGAAAGCAGACAAATACAGAAAGAAGAGGGAAGAGCTAAGGAGTCCGAGCATGAAGCAGGGAAGAGAGCACTGAAGAGCTGACTAGAAGCAGACCCCAGAACTAGCTGCACAATGTGCCCAGCAGAAACAGTATCACCAAGAGAAAGACTGAAAAGAAAATTGCAGCACTCACAGCTGCTCCTCAGCACACACATACTTCCTGCCTTCTAAGGCTGAGCCCTCTCTTCCCAAGAACAGCATGTATTTGTGGGAGAAGGTATGTATTTTGAGAGAAGGCAATCTTTTATAGCTACTATTTTTTTTAACTATGCCATTGTAGTAAATGCCTTTGTAAAGAGCTAATTGTGCCTACTGGCTGAGTCTTAAAGGTAAGCAAAGAATAGAGGCTAGTAAGCTACGGTAGTAGCAGTAGCTGCCCATAGAGTATTCTATAACCTGAGGTAGCAGCCATCCTCTGGGGACCCAGCTTGCAGGTAACAGTTAAAAGAGTAGGCCAGAGGGAATGGTAGTATGTAAACCTTATTCTTAAAATATTTTTTAAGGAGCAGGATCCCAAAATGAACAGGAGGAAGAGATTAGACAGGATCACATTTGGGAAACTGAGTTACTCCTTCAAAGGATTCCAAACTACTCAACATCCCAAAAGTCCATCTCTTGGACAGTATTCTCCATGTGATACTAAATGACTGCCTTATATGGAACATCATGATCTAAGAATCAGTTGCAACAGAAAGGTACATGGCAGATGTTATCTAAGAAGCCATATAAAACTAATGCTGACTAGCACTTGAGAAACATATGACAGCAAAGACGTATTAAAAAAGGAAATGGCTACTTCAATAGTATGAGGGAAAATAGTAAACCAAGCACTACAATGGTATCCACAAAATAATGAAAGAACTAACAAACTAACTCCATCATAGGGGTACATCCTCAATGGATGATTTATAAGAAAATGCAAAATCAAATGGAATGAGAGGGCATGATTGTCTACAATGTGCACCAGTGGGTACATGGAGTGCTCATATCAATGAAATTATAGCTCCATCACAATTTTAAAATTATAACTGAATTCTTATTAATTTAACATGCTGTTATATTGAAACATATTTAGCATTAACAATGAGAAAAAGCCTAGAGGATTTACTCATTGCTCAAACTTAAAGGTAAGTTATTAAATTTTCATATACTATAATATGTGTTTATATATAATCTAGACACTAAACATTTTTTAGATTTTTACCCTCAGCAAAACTGCGAGACCAACTTCTAGCATATGGAAACATTTTCTACTGCAAATGAACACAAATCCAGGAGAATAATTTATACAGTAACAACAACATTGTAAAGACAAAAAACTTTGAAAGAGTTGAGAACCAACCACAATTCCAGAGGAATATTCTATCCACCTCCTGAGAAGTGCAAAATATGCAAAATTAGATTTATTTCTGGACAAAGTCAATTCAAGAGTTTATTTTTCTTAACTAGGAATGTTACAAGAGTTTTTCCTTTTTTTTAATGGAAGGTATATGGGAGAGAGTAAAGATATTTATTTTTGTTAAGTGAAAGAAATTAACTTTTAAAGTGTTCTTACTGTTACTGTTTCTACATCATCACTAGTTTTCTTGATAATTCTCTCAACCAATTTATTGTAAGCCACTATATACTCCAATAAAAATCCTCAATGACTTCATCACTGAAGAGCTGACATTTAAAAAAATAATTGAATGAAATACTGTAAAATATTCATTTGCAACACCATTTTTCAATAACTGTCTATAATACTGGCAAGCAGTCTTCAAATTACTAAGACTACCAAGTCATTCACTAGCAAGCATTAATAGAGCAAAACTGTTTTAGGGTCAAATTGTGAATAGGTAATGCAGTCAGTACAATAAAATGCTGTGTCTCTAGACATCTGAATGATGATGTGCTTTGAAATTTACCAAAAAACAAATACACTCTTCAAGAGAATAACAGTTTTACATGTTAAGACAATATGTTAAGGAGTACTGTATTAAGGAGACATGCCTACTGAATGAAAATGTAGATCTCCCTGAATAATCTAAGGTCAATTTCTTCAGTAACACTATGTGACTATAAGAAATTGCATTTTTGACACACATCTCTTAACAAATGACCTAAAGAAAATCAAACTATGTTTTGAGAATAAGTATGTTTCCATTTATAAGAACAGAAGAAAATAAAGACAAATAGGTAGAATTTTGTTAACCAATTAATACAGAGAAAAATCTCTTGAATCCATGATTCAAAGGCATACATTTAAGTGTACTGCTACTTAATTTGACTAGATAATAAGTCACCATAGTTAATGAATTACAGACAGAAAGCATAATAACTGGGTTGGTTTTATAACGTCAATTTTTTTGTTCTAAAATTTCTTCCTAGCAAAAACTAAGATCCCAAATTTCTTAAAGTTCAGCAATCAGTCAATTGGTCAAAAAGTTTTTATTAAGTATTTTCTATGTGCTAAGCATTGGGAATTCAAAGAACAGCAAAACACAGTTCCTGCCATCAATCTTGTCAGTCTAACTGGGGAGAGAAAATGCAGACAATGATGTACATACAGGATTTATTCAGTGCAGGCAAACTGTAATCTCAGAGAGAAAGCACTAATAGGGTAAGAAGAAGAAAGGGAAAGTGCCTCCAAGCTGAGTCTTGAAAGAGGCCAGGAAAACCAGGAACTGGAGCTAAGGGGATAGGATGGAATTCCACTCTTGGGAGACAGTCAATGAAAAGGTACCTAGGTAAGAAATTGAGTATCCTGTTCAAGAAACAGCAAAAAAAGTCAATGTCCCTGGATCCTAAAATATGCAAAGAGGAGGAAAAGAGTAAAATGACTAGAAAAGTAGAAAGAAGCTAGGTTGTAAAAGCCTTTAAAAGTCAAACAGAACATTATATATTTGATCCTAAAAGTAACAGAGAGTAATAAGCTAGAGTTTATTGAAGAAGAGAAAGGGAACACGTTTATGGGTCCATTTTAAATGAAAATTAAAATACATTTAAGGTATGACTAAATTATATCTTAAAACTGAATATGCCAAACATTTTTGGGAGTAGACCTAGTTACATAGTATCATAGGACCAGTATTTTCCTCCTCTGGCTTCCTCCCAACACACAGACACCATACTTCCTTCAGTCCTAGCCTCTCTGAGGAAGCTTCCTCCACCTATGCAACTTCCTTTCACAACTCAGCTTCCCTAACAGCTTCGTTGGTACAGCTTTCTCCCACTTCCCCACAAATCTAATTGCTACCATTTATGTAACACCAGGCCCCAGTTTTATGGCCTAGGGCAAATAAAACGTTGAGTCATGTGGACCAGGACCTCTCAAGACTTGATGGGTGCCCAAGAACATGAAATTATCATTCCCCATAGTATCTGTGTGAGGCAGCCCTCATTTACAAAAACTGAAGGTAAGTGCCACTGTATCCTTCTTACATATCCCTGTTATTAGGGCAAAGGAAACCTCATGTGTTAAATGAACAGTGCCTCATCGCATCCCAACATTAAACCTGAACTAAGAGGGTACTGGCTTTACAGCTGTGCACCCACAACATTTGGCTATAGAGATGAGATGACCTCATGGCCCATATCTTGCTTGAGTAGGGGGAAGGGTACTACAAACGTGGAGGATTGGTGGGGTGATTCACCAACTGGACATCTCAGGTTCTAAAAGCCTTTCTGGATATGTGTTGGGGAATCCTCTCAAGTGGACAAGGAACAGGTTCCCATTCACCCAAAGCAATTGGTCCAGTGGGTGCAGAAAGAGAGGGTAAAGTCCAGCGTTCCTGTGTTGCTACTGCCCATCCTACAAAAGTTAGACTGCCAGAATTACAGGTCTGAAAGCTTACTGGCCAAGAGTCATCCATCTACTAGAGGCAGAACCCTTAACACTCCTGAAGGGGTTGAAGACTCATAGTCCCCAGTAAGAAACTCATGGCCCTGGGGAGGGACATATGGTCTCTGAACCAGAGGTAGCATTAGATCCGACTGAAATGAGAGCAGTAAGATAGGAGAATGGTAGTTGGAGTGAGGGAGTGATGAGCTATCTGCACCAGAAGGGCCCCAGGCTTACCCTATTATTATACCCCAGAACGGGATTTCTTCCATTAGAGGAACAGAGGATGGGTTTTTACTACAAAGTAACTTTTTAGATCAGAAAGAAGTTCAAATAACAACCTAAGGATTGTCAAAGAAGTCAAAGGAGGAATGGCTCCTGAGGCCATGGTCTGATCGAACCAATGCAAGGATTCTTTTTGCTGCCAATCTTTAAATACCTGAGGAGCTTTCTGACAACAGAGTCAATTAAATCAATTACAGTGTCCAGGGGAGGACTGCCCTTTGACCTTTCTAGGGAGTCACTCATATCTGATACCTTACATATGTATTCTCATTTCAACTAATTCCCCATGGGGAACTGCAAGGGAAGGACATGAAGCTCCTAAAGAAAACAGGTTTAATACACTGGATTCATGTTGCTCTGCCAAGGCCAGCAACACCCTATGATCAACCAGCTTCCAGGCCTGGCACTCCATCCACACACCTCCTAGCTGCCCCAGAGGATATGAAGTTGGAGCTGTCCAACCATGGAAGTCAGTGATAATTGGTTTGGAGTTCAGAAGATAGATACAGATCAGGACTTCTGAAACTTTTTCCACTCAAGACCCCTTTTTGCTTACCAGCAGTGGTTAGTTGATGTTGTGTGGCCTAAGGGCATGCACAATGAAAAGTGAGCATGCTTTGTGTTCAGAACAAAGTGTGCAGTGAAGTTGCTCAATGCAACACAGGCAAGTACTGCCAGAAACACCTGATACATTACACATTTGATTTTGCATTCAGAAACCTTTTATTGTTGCCAAATTTTTCATGATATGGGGTTGTGTCCCACAGTTTAAGAAGTGCAGACATAGATATACGTATACATATATGTATATAAGTATATGTTATATATATATATGTATATAAGTATACATATGCTTATATATGTTATATGAGTATATGTATATATATAGTATATATATGCTTATATATGTTATACAATGTATATGTATATATGTACATAATAACTATACTTATATTCATATACATACTTATAAAGTCAGAGGCAAGAAAAAAACCCAGGTTTTTCTGGCTTTGAAACCAGCTCCACAATCAAGCTGACTCTTTTTGGAACATATACCTTTTTATAAAATCTCACTAAAAAGTATGGTGGAAAAAAGCTTTTTGAGCCAAAAGGCTATTTTTGCTTTTTGTTTATAACCCTAGCATTCAACCTATTGCCTGGGAGACAATAAGTGCTTAATAAATGCTGTATGAAAAGTGCTCTGAATCACTATTGTTCAGAGAGATGCAAATCAAAATAATTCTCAGGTATGACACCATACCTTTCAGATTGACTAACATGACAAAATAGGAAAATGATGAATGCTGGAGAAGATGTGGGAAAACTGAAACACTAATCATTGTTGGTGGAGTTGTGAACTGATCCAACATTTCTGGAAAGCAATTTGGAACTATGCTCAAAGGGCTATAAAAAATGTGCACACCCTTTGACCCAGCAATGCTATTTCTAGGGCTGTATCCCAAATAGATCATAAAAATGGGGAAAGGACCCACATATACAAAAAATATTTATAATAGCTCTTTGTGTAGTGGCCAAGAATTGGAAATTGAAGGGATGTCCATCGACTGGGGAATAGCTGAACAAGTAGTAGTATATGAATGTAATGAAATACTATTGTGCAATAAGAAACGATGAACAAGAGGACTTCTGGAAAACATGGAATGACTTACATGAACTGAAGCTGAGTGAAATGAGCAGAACTGTTACTGCACATAGTAACAAACACATAGACATATCTGACTTTGATAGACTTACTCTTCTTAGCAATGCAAGGATCTAAAACAACTCCAAAAGATTCATGATGGAAAATATCCAGAAAAAGAACTCTAGATTCTGAATGCAGATGGAAGCAGACTATTTGCTCTCCTTTTCTTTTGTTGTTTTGTTTTGTTTCTTCTTTCACATCATTCCTCCCATAAGTTCTAAGTCTTCTTGACATCATGACTAATGTGAAAATATGTTTAATATGAATGCATAAGTAGAGCCTATATCAGATTGCATGCCATCTTGGGTAGGGAGGAAGAAGGGGAGGAGGAGAAATTTGAAACTCAAAATCTTCTGGGAGTAAAGGTTGAAACTGAAAATTAATCACAAAAAGTATGCTGATTATGAGTAGTATCACTTCATAATAACAGTAATGAAAGGGAAAGAAAACTTGGTAAGAAACTCAACTAAGCACAGTCATCCTGAGTGCATCTAAGGGTCAATCTAAAAGGAGAACAAACAAATGAAACACAGAAAGATCTGCAAAGATTTTACAATATTCTTTTCATTGTTGTACACACTGGAACCACCACATTAAGATCATAGCTATAGAAAAACCTCCAGAAAATATTTAAATAGCTTTGAAAAGAAGAAAAATAGGAAAAGTATCTGGACTATATCAATTATACAAAGAGGAGGGTCATGCTACAAGGAGCATAATTTTTAGGGAATGATGGGATCAATTCTGAAGAAGGGGAAGTAACTAAAGGTATAGGAAAAATGTCTCAGACTTTATTACAAAATAATAATAGTGAGTGGAGGGTAATAACAATTACTAACCAATATGCCTAGTTTCCCATCGAAGTCTTATTTTAATAAGAATCTAAACACAGCGTTGATGGCTTCCTTGAGGAGGGTATTAGAAGGAACAGGTCGCTTTCCCCAGTGATATTCCACAACACACCACACATTTACAATCACATAACTGACTAAAAGAAGTAGATAATAAGATCCCACTGTGTTTACTGTTCGATAAATATAAAAAAGCACCTGATTCACCAGAGCAAAACACCATAGTAAGGCTTTCTCCACCCTCAAAAAGTTAGCTTCCATATACGTGACAAGATTCCTTCAAAGATATGACAACACATTTAGAATAAATGAAAAAAAACTCAAAATATGTTGGATCACTAATAGCAGATGTTAAAAAAAAATCTTCAAGCTTTTCATATATTTTAATGTTCCATAAATCTTCACTCATTTTTTAGTCACAATGAAAATACATCTGACATGTAAGCATTAATAGCCTTAAAAAGGTGGTATTCTAAGCATCATTTTGAAATTATACAAAAATATTCATGAAGAAAAAATACCAAGCCTACATTCATGACTCTATTAGAATGTCTCCGGCATCTTTGTTTTCTTTACAAAGGAAAATTTTTGAGCCACTTGAAGAATGGCAGTTTTAATTACAGTCATTTCATAGATATTCTGACATATTACTTCATGTATCTACATTATACCTTGAGGAACACTGATTAAAATCTCATAACTACCATTGTGATTTTCTTTGATTCTCAATGATGAAGAGACTGTGAACAAAATGATAACTGTTGAACTATGTTAATATTTATAATAAATGATTAGCTCAAACCATAGTATAATCTAATAACGAATCCTTAGATGTAGCTGTGGCTTTTCTTATTTGATCCAGCTGGATTTTTCTATACCAATAAATAGCCCGAGAAAGAATCTGGACATATGAACACATACACACGTATATAGCTGTGTTTTAATTTGCTCATAATAGACTAAGGAATTCATCCAATTCTCATGCTTTCTAATAAAAACAAATTTAGAAAAATTTTCATTATTTTCATCATGAATATAAGATCTGCCTTTCAAACTAAACTTTTAAAATCTGTTCAATTTTAAAATAGTTCCTTTTAATGAACTTGTTCCCAAGACAATTTTTGAAAGAAGGCTGGGTAAACTGTTAAAGCTATATATACATCACTCAGTAATGCCCCCCTAAAGATTTTTGACACCTACCTATAAAGAATATCACATATTCTCTCCTGTCAATGAAAACATGAAACTTAAAGAATTTTGTTCTTCCTTATTACTGTTAGTAATACCTGTTAAGAAGATTCTCTACTTCCTGAACTTCTGAAATTGACTGCTCCTCATCTGAAATGAGTCGACTTTGAAATTTTCTGTCTTGGAAGTCATACAGCATCACAACAACAAGACTGGTCAAAGCATCTGGCTACCAAATGAAATAAATGCAAAGAAAATAAAGTACACAGTGGCATACAATACAATATTTTCTACACTCTACACACTACACTGATTATTCTGAATAAAGAATCAGAAAATTATTTTACTACTGTCTTTACTCCCTGAGAAAAAATAACCTACTATAAATTAATCTTTTAACATAAAGAAGGATTGTAACTATTTGTATATGATCACAATGAATGAGCATGGAATCACAGAAGTGACAAAAAAATTTCCTAGCAGATATTTCCCAGAGCTTCACCCAACTTTTTTTTAAATTTTTAGCAACTTCTCTAGGATGAAGCAAACATTAACCATTTATTAAAATTAGAGGACTCTTAAAAAAACCTCAGAAAGTACAATGATATCCCAAATTACATAAAAATTGTCTACTTACTATTGACACATTTGGATAGAAACAGCTGTCTATTAATATATTTTCCAAAATATCTTGATCTAAGGGACAAAGAAATATTAGTCTTCAATATGAATATCACTAAAACAAACTGAATATCACTAAAAAATTGTTAAGTTCTTAATGATAATTATACATTTCAAATAATCTCATTAAAAACATTTATTACTGAGTGACATTTTCTTTTAAAAATTACTCCATTTCTCTGTAAAGATTTGGGAATATGGAGATAAAATTAAAACTTTATTACACTTTGAACAGTTAATAATTTAAACTAAAATATACTTGATGAGCCAATACATACATGAGTAACTCAAAAACTCTATGATCTCCAGTTTCTCCATCTTGAAAATGAGTATATAATATCTGCACTACCCATCTCATAGAGTTTTTGTAATAAAATGTTTGCAAACCTTAAAATTGCTTTTAAGCATGTAATTATTTAGCAATCTATGGAGAAGTCCAATTACTTTGGTAGAAAATAAAAAGCTAAATTGTTAAAGTATATTATGAACTCAATTATACTTTTAAAGAAATTTATACAAAATCAAATGTATTAGACCCATTTATTTAATTTCTATTCTGAAGTCGTCGTGTCTTCATGAAAACAGGGAAACTTCAAAAGAGAATTGACTTCTGATTCTGATTCTTTATATATTCATTTCTGGTCAATCTCCGCTGGGTCTATTTTGCTGGGACCCCATTTTTCCCCTGGGTACATAGCAGTGAGGGGAGTTACTACTTCCAAACAGCTAAATAGTGCTTCCCTGACCATATCTCAGAGAAACAAGACAAGATAAACAACACCAAGAGACAGTACAATTTAGCAAAGAAACAGAAGAGAAAGCGCTCAGGCCCACCAGGACTAGACTTTCATGAGGAATCCATATAAATCTCTTGAAATGACACTGTATTGACAATGTCTCCAAATTCTCATAATTGACTTACAGATGTAGAATCCTTTAAAGAGCCCACCCTTCCAGTGTATTCTAGGTAACACTTCCTGTAGCATGGTGCAGCTCACTCCTTTGTATCTCCTCAGGTGTCTTCTACTCCTACTTTACCTTCCCTTTTGCTCACATGGGCAAATTGTTAAATTATCTAGAATATTATGGACAGAAACTAGAAGCTGAGGTTCTTGGATTTTTTTCCCCCTTCTACCCCTGTCCTCCTTGACCTCATTACACAGTCACAGAAATGTTTACCCAACAAACCTCAGTCAATAGCTACAATACTGAACCAAGTGTATCCAAGTCAGAGACAGTGAGTATGGCTAAGAGTGAATAAACTATGGAACTTCACAGACTATCTGGAATTTCATATTTGGGATCATGCCTTATAATCTAAACATGTAAATTTCACTATACATAAGGCATCCTAGAAGTACCTGATTTCAATTAATTTTTATTATAAATATCTTTTAACCCTAAGACTCACAGGAAACAAATGATTAGAAACAAGAAATTGTTTCTACAACAGGATTTTTAAAAGAGCAACTACTTGGTTAATGGCATTTATTTTCCTGAACATACCTCCTGAATATAGGAGGTATTCTAGTGCAATACAAAGTGCAACAGATTTGATAACCCAGGAGCTAGACAATACAGGCACCAGTCCTGGCTCTACCATTTACTAGTTATGATGCAGGTCCCACAATCTCTGCCTCATTTTCCTCATCTGAAAAGTATAATAATACTTGACCTGGATAACTCAAAAGTTTTATGACCATCAAAATGATTCAATATATGTAAAGTTCTTTGTAAATTATAATGCGATAGTGTATAAATTGCATAGATTTCTAACTGGATAGGAATTTAGATTATCTAATAGAATTCCTTCATTTTACAGATGAAGATACATCTGACCCAAAAAAGTCATAGATTTTGAGGTAGAAGGAATCTTAAAGGACATCTAATTCAACTTCCTTGTTTTAAAAAGGGGGAAACTGAGCTTCCCCTTGACTCCAAATCAAGTGTTCTATTATATCATATAATCTGTGCAGAGAAGGTAACTTGACCAAAATCACAAAAAGGCAGCAAGTAACAGAACCCATGCTTGAATCTAGACCTCAAATTGTCTCCTAATTCTAGCAATAAGTCTCAGAACTTCTCTAAAATTGTTTTTATGTTCCTAACCTCTCCACTTCCAGTTATTTCCATCTCTCTACTTATCTCTAGCAAGTCCTGGGAAGTTTTACCTTAAGTTTAAGCTTAGCTTTGAACTATACTCTTTATTATCACAGCTCTGCCTTCTTGCCTTGGTCAAGTCTTGGACTGTCTGAGTCTTGGCACTCAGTTCTAAAAAACCTCTAAAAGTTTTTACCTGTTCTAGATCCATCATTTTCTTCTGAACTAATATTACAGATTTTTTCCCTAGTTAACTGAAGATACGGACTTTCACTCTAGTGAAATCAAGGAGGAAGGAATAAATCAATCAAAAAATAGGTGTCAGGCACTGTGCTAAATGCCGATGAGTAAAAAAAAAGAAAAAAAATCTTTGCCATCCAAGGACTTTCATTACAATGAGGAAAACAGCCCATACAAATAAGAACAGAGAACCTAAGAGAATGGAGTCTACAGGGGACTTAGAAAGGCTTCCTGGAGGAGATCTGAGTGATAAAAGAAGCCAAAGGTTCTATAAAGAAGTGGGGAAAACATTCCAGGTTTGGGGAACTAGTGCCAAGGCACAAAGACAGGAGATGTAGCGGTGAGTACCAGGAAAAGCAAGCTGACCAAAATGGCTAGACTACAGAGAACATGGAAGGCAAGTCAATATAAAATGACCAGAAAAAGTCTAGATTGTGAAGACCTTTAAATAAAAAAAAAAAAGCACTCAATATATATGATCCTGAAAGAGCGAGCCCGAGTTTATTAAGCAAGGGAACAACATGGTCAGACCTACATTTTAGAAAAATGATTCAGTAATTTAAACCTCCAGTATATATTGAACTTTTCTCAGATTTCTTTTGTTATTCTCCAAACGTTGCTCCCCTTACCAGAAGGCTACAGGCATTCTCTAGATGTGTGACCTTTAATCTAATATATAAGAAATTATACCGATCCACACCAACTACACATCGTACCAAATGTGGACCAGGTGGGAATGGATTAGGAAACAACGAAGAATGGCTAACAAGATATGTCACCTCTTTTACAGATTAATACCTCAACTTTGTGGGGATGGATGATGAAGTCTATCTCTGGTCTGAGACCTAACACTAGTCTCCATGTAAAGAAGGGAGAAAGAAAGAGAATAGAAAGATCCAGAACAAGGCCCTAATTCTCCACCAAGGGAACATGCTGGTTCTCTATTACAAAACCTGGTCCCAGGCTCATCCCGCAATTTTCAACAGATGTGCACTTCCTAGAATAGACCCTTCCTGGACTTAGTCAGAAAAGACCTGAGTTCAAATTGACCTCACACACTTCCCAGCTATGTGACCCTCAGCAAGTCATTTATGGGAATAATAACACCTACCTCACAGGATTGTTGTGAGGACTGTTAGACACACCTGACACACAAAGAGGTATCAAGGAAAATGTATTAAAGTTCAGAGGAATTGAACACTTTGGCCAAAGTTGATTCCACCCCTCTTCAGGAGGAAGGAGTGCCTTCCACGTTCATTCCCCTTGAATGTATGAGGAGCTTCCAAGTAAGGCTACAGGAAGACTACAATTTGTTCAGACCAATGTAAGCCATTCATACTGTTCCAAATTTTGGACTCTGCTCCCCACCATCCCCTGGCCACATGACTTCATGTTATTCTCTCTGATAGGCTTTCCCTCAAATAGCTCGTCACAGTAACACACAAGTTTCTGACCTCTAACCTGACCATGCTCTAGGTCATGACTCTGATCACCCAAAGCTGTGAAAACAGAACTTCTTCCTTGTTTCCCACAGGATCAAATAAGATAACATATCCTTGTAAACCCAAAGGTTCTGTATTACATATTGCTGGATCCAAATGCTCCCTACCACCCTTCCCTCCCCTACTCCCTACCTCCCAGATGAGCTCTACAGAATTCAGCAAATTATTTACAAAGGTGAATGAGTAAGAAGCATCTAGCTACTAACTAATACTGATTTAATTTTTACAGTGTGTGTGTGTGTGTTTAAGTTTCTTTGCGTGTAATTTGAAAAAATAAAATACTATTAAGTGGGGAAGAAAGAGGTGGAAAGAATGCACAAAAAACTACATCAGAAAGATCTTAATATCATTGATAACTGTGACAGTGCATTTACTGATCTAAATGGAGCCAGTCATCCTGGAGAATTGTCAAGTGGGTCTTAGAAAACATTGCTAACAATAAGGCTAGAAGAAATGATAGAATTTCAACAGAGCTATTAAAAGATGATGTTGTTAAAATGTCAGCAAATTTGGAGAACACAACAGTGCCCACTGGATTGGAAAAGATCAATTTACATTCCAATCCTAAAGAAGGGTAATGCCAAGGAATGTTTACCTTATTGAACAATTAGGCTCATTCCACATGCCAACAAGGTTACGCTTAAGATTCTGCAAGCTAGACTTCAGCACTAAGAATTACCAGAAGACCAAGCTGGTGTTTGAAGAACTAGAGACCAAATGCCAGCATTCACTGAATTATGGAGAAAGCAAGGGAGTTCCAGAAAAATATCTACTGCTGCTTCATTGATGACACTAAAGCCTTTGTGTGAATCACAGCAAAATGTGTCAAGTCCTCAAAGAGATGGGAGTAGCAGATCATCTTACTTGTCTCCTGAGGAACCTGTACATAGGCCAAGAAGCAATAGTTAGAACCAAACATGGAACAACTGATTGGTTTAAGACTGGGAAAGGCGTATGACAAAAGCTGCATGTTGTCACCTTATATAACTTATGTGCAAAGTACACCAGCAAAATCTCAGGCTGGATGAATCAAAAGCTGGATGAATCAAAAGCTGGAATTAAGGTTGCTGGAAGAAATATCAACAGTCAGATATGCAGATATCCACTATGATGACAGAAAGTAAAGAAGAATTAAGCCTCTTGAGGATGAAAGAGGAGAATGTAAAAACTGGCTTGCAGTTTAACATAAAAAAAGGTAAGAGCTTGGCAAGTGGTCCCATCACTTCCTGGCCAATAGAGAGAGAAGAAATAGAAGTAGTGCCAGATTTTATATTCTTGGGCTCAAAGATCACTGCATACAGTGACTGCAGTCCTGAAATTAAAGAAGGAAAGCTATGGTAAGTTTGGACAGAGTACCAAAAAGCAGAGATGTCACCTTGGTGACAAGGACAATATTTTCGAAATTATGGTTTTTCTAGTAGCAATATGTGTTTGTGCGAGTTGGACTATAAAGAAAGCTAAGAGCTGCAGAATTTTTGCTTTGGAATTGTGCTGGAGAAGAATTTTGAGAGTTCCTTGGACAGCAAGGATATCAAATCAAGTCAATACTTAAATTAATTCAGGCTATTCATTGGAAGATCAGGTGTTGAAGGTGAAGCGTAAATACTTTAGCTACATAATAAGACATGACTCATTGGAGAAGATGTTGATGTTGGGAACAATTGAAGGCAAAAGGAAAAGAGGATGGATAGATAGTATCATGGAAACAATGAACATGAACTTGGACAGACTTTGGGTGATTGTGGAGATAGAAGGGACCTAGTATGGTATGGTTGATGGGATCACAAAAGTCAGACATGACTGGATGACTAAGTTACAACCACAAAATGCATAAAGTATCCTAACAAAACTTTTAGTCACTCCCTCCATGTCCTTGTCAGGAGTCACATGATGAATATTTTAAGCATAATACTACCATTCCCATCTAGTCTTTTTTCATTTCTGGTAGCTTTTTTTCTTATTTTCTTGACATATTCTCTTGGTGTTGCTTTCCCAATTTGTACTTAAAATAACAGCAACACTTTTTGCTAAAAGTTCTAAATTTTCATTTTTAAATTGCAAGTTGAAATTCACCTGTGTGTAAATACACAAACTTCGAATGGGAAGGAATGTTGAAAAGTATTTCAGTGACTCAAGTGAAACAGGCTGTAACCTTGGGAAAATATATTAATGGCCCCATGACGGTTGAAAGAACTACATAACTCCTATTTTATTTTCTCTACCAAGTAAAATTATTTTCAAACCAAGAAGGACAGAACAAAAATCACTAACAAGCAAGGGAAACCCAAGAGACTGCTTACTGGATTCAAAGTTCAATATGAATCACCAATGTGACGCAGAAACAGTATGGTTTCAATGTTTAAACCACATATAAAATACTATGCTCATATATATTTTTTTAGTTATCTTAATTTTTCTTGGGGTTTTTTGTCTGTTCTCTTTCACAAAATGATTAATATGTGTTCCATGATTGCACATGTATAATCTTTATCAAAATGCTTGTCTTATCAATGAGGGGTCATGGGAAGCAAGATGAGAGAGAATTTGAAACTCAAAATTGTAAAAATAAAGGTTAAGGGGGAGGAGCCAAGATGGCAGAGTAGAAAGACACATTTATGCTAGCTCCAAAACCACAGCCTATAAAATATCTGTAAAGAAGAACTCCTAACAAATTCTGGACCAGTGGAAGCCACAGAACAACAGAGTGGAGGAGATTTCCGTTCCAGAAAGACCTGAAAAACCCTTACCAAAGGTCCATTGCGCAGGGGACCAGAGCGGAACCCAGCCCTACCTTGGCCACGCAGCCCTGGGAAGAACAGATCTGAGCAGGCTTCAGGGACGGAATCTCCAGGGGCCACGGGGGTCCCTCCACCCACAGACGCACAAGTCAGTGAGAGAGACCTCTGGGCTGTCTGAGAGGGGAGCAGGGTGTCTCCATAACTCAGGATCCCTCAGGAGGCAGCAGCAGAGGCAGCAGGCAGCCTGAGGCTCCTGGAGCAGGCAGGAGCTCAGCAGGAGCTCCATTAAGGAAGGTCTCTGCATAAACCCCCTGAGGGAACTGAGCCTGGGAGGCA
>CM053772.1:194937222-194963276 GCA_028658325.1 Potorous gilbertii
AAGAAGCATGAAAAAGTAAACAGCAAGTAGAAGTCACAAGGGACTTACCAAAGTTGAACAGTTTACATTCCTACATGGAAAGAAAATATTTGTAACTCTTAAAACTTTTCAGTATCTGGGTAGTTGGTGGGATTGCACACACATACACACACACGTGTGCACGCACACACACATGCACACACACAGAGACAGAGAGCACAGAGTGAATTGAATAGGATGGGATCATATCTTAAAAGAAATCAAGGTAAATGGTGAGAGAGAAATGTAGTGGGAGGAGAGAGGGTGAAATGGAATGGGGTAAATTACTCTCATAGAAGAGGCAAGCAGGAGACTTTTTAGTGGAGGGAAAAAGAGGGGAGCTGAGAAAAAATCATGAAGTTTACTCTCATCATCTTCCTAAAGGAAGGAATAAAATCCACAATCATTTTGGTATGAAAACGTATCTTACAATACAGGAAAGTGGTGGAGAAGGGTAAGCAGGGTGTGGGGGATGATGGAAGGGAGGACAATGGGAGGAGGGAGCAATTTGAAACCAATACTCTTAGGGAGCAAGAGGATCTAGAGACGACAGAAGCAATGCGGGGTAGGATAGGATGGAGGGAAATATAGTTAGTCTTACACAACACAACTATTATGGAAGTCATTAGCAAAATTACACAGGTATGGCCTATATTGAATTGCCTGCCTTCCCAAAGGGAATGGGTGGGGAGGGAAGGATGGGGAGAAGTTGGAACTCAAAGTTTTAGGACCAACTGTTGAGTATTGTTCTTGCTACTAGGAAATAAGAAATACAGATAATGGGGAATAGAAAGTTATTTGACCCTACAGGACAAAAGAGAAGATGGGGACAAGGGAAGGGAGGGATGACAGAAGAGAGGGCAGATTGGTGATTGGGGAAATTAGAATGGTCGGGGTATTGGGGTGGGGGGAGGGGACAAATGGGGAGAAAATTTGGAACCCAAAATTTTGTGAAAATGAATGTAAAAAGTTAAATAAATTTTAAAATAAGATAAAATAAAATAAAATGCCCAGCTATACTAACACATTTAAAGACTCATTTGTATGGAAAGCAAATGTTTTCAGATTTCAAGGATGTGTCATTTTGCTGGTGTGAGAGCCCTCTCTTCTTTGATATAAGTTATTGACAAAAATTTCATCTCTTTGTAGCCA
Source organism: Potorous gilbertii (assembly GCA_028658325.1). Lineage (NCBI taxonomy): Eukaryota > Metazoa > Chordata > Mammalia > Diprotodontia > Potoroidae > Potorous > Potorous gilbertii. Next base: position 194,938,393 of record CM053772.1, read on the forward strand.
GCCTAATCATAAGCCTTTCCAAATTTAGCCAGGCTAGTCCTCAGACAACAGTCTATCACCAATACTGTGTGAAAAACAAATAAACAAATATTAGATTCTGTTCCCCTAAATAGTATTATGGGTTACCAAGGAGCTAGAAAAGGAAGCTTTAATTTGTGTTCATTGTTCCCATCTGTAAAATTATTTAGAAACTAAATATTATCCCTACTATACAAAGCATAAGTAGATAATTAAGAGTATTAAGTCATGACTGATATTCTTTCCCTGTGGCTATGTCTACACATGTTTTAATAAAATTAAGAAGTCACTGCATTAATTTGTTCAGTATTAAATGTCCATTTGTATAATTCTAACTCCATAGTGATTTTTTTTTTGGTCTGGAATTATCCAGATAGACTTTAAATGATAATCAGATGAAAGGGTGAATACCAAATCTTTACTTCCTGTGAGCATACTTGCTGGTCAGCCCGAGTAGTCTTAATATAGTATTTCAGGATATCTCTAGGAGTCTTGATTCATATCTCAAGAAATTTATTTTCCTTTTTGACCCAAAGGGGAAGAAATGTCTCTTTTCAAATGAGAATATACTCATAAGAATAGCAAAGACTTTTCTAAATGAGTAAACAAGCTCTAGCTCTTTAGGCACAAACATGCCCAGGGCACATTGTTCTGCAGACTTGGGTAACAAGCTTATCTATAAATAAACTTCTGAGAGTAATGGAAAGGACAATCTGGTTATGAATTTTTTTCATTCGTCTACTTTTAATACTTACTTTTTAGCAGGAAAAAATGTGGTATTTAATTTGGGCAGAAACACATATGATCCTGGACTTACAAACAATAAGCAATTTGCTTTTATATTTATTTTTAAGATCTAATACCTTTTAAAACATTTATTCATATGAGAGAGTGAAAAAAACAACTAACAATAAGCTAATTAGATTATTCCAACCCTACTGCATGTTTCAAAAATATTTTATCATCTACTTTTTGCAATGAGTACACTATTAAAATAATATTCTCCATATGAGTATTGGAGCATTTATGCCTAATTTATTTGAGGTAGAGAATAGCAACTATGAAAAAATAGTCTTGTGTTCATATCCTCATATTCTGGCTAGGCAGTTTTACAATAGTAGCTGATGATGAATTAGCATTGAAGAAGTATAGTTTTTAAAAATATGAATCATAAAGTAGAAATGATGGAACTACAAAATAATTCTTTCATTTGCAATACTTAGCAGTAAAAATAATATTGGCTCTTACTGGGTCATCACATAAATTCTTTTGGCACTGGGAGAGTTAACAGGCCTCTCAACGTTTTGCCTTATCTGTGATTTTGCATGTCATCACTACATGCATGCATGACCTCTGGATGAGGGATTGGTGCCAGAGGATGGCACAAATGCCAAAAGAGGCAAATTTAGGCATTATTTAAGGAAAAACATCCTAATGATTAGAACTATTCAAAAATGGAATGTGAATTGCTTAAGGAAAGATGTGGGTTCTTTCTCTCTGGAGGTCTCCAAGCAACTTGCTGAAGATACTATATTAAAGATGCTTTTATTCAGGTATGGGCTAGACTAGACTGACCTCTGAGGTTCCTTCCAACTCACAAATTTAGTATTTTCTGACTGTTAGTAATTCCAGTCTAGTTTTTTTTGTGGAGGGGAGATGTGGCCTATCCCTATGCATTAGCCCTAGATCCATTGCCTAGTGGACAAGGACCTTCATCTTGCCTCTCATGTAAGAATTCCTTGAAACACCACTGCTATTTCCTCCAGCTGTTGTCACTATCAATCCATTATTGAAGAAACCAGTACTACACCAAAAACCAGTACTACAAAGTTTATAATGTACCAGAATTTAAATGCTTGAGCAAAATAAGGAGAAAAGAAATTCTAAATTGCGGGGTGGGGGGTGGGGGGCGGGGGGCTGGGGACAGAATCCTCCTTTCCATTTGATTCATGAGAAATTATGAATTATAAACAAATTAATTGAATATTGAGATTTTGCTTATTAGAAATTACAAACAAATTAATTAAATATTGGGATTTTGTAAAAATAAATAAAAACTAAATTTGTATTTAGATTACAAAAAAAAAAAATCCAAAGCCCAAAGGATTTATACAGTTGTACAAACAGGTATCTGTTCTTTTCTAAATTAGTTTTGGGGAGCCATCTGCTGGTAAGTTCATGATATGTCAGTGTTAACAATTTCAATTTCAATTTGAGGTAAACTCATTGATACAGATTCCACACAAAGGCTGTCCTTGCTAAAAGTTAAGAACAAGATTCTCTAAATCATGTCTCACAGGCTGTTACTCCCTCAAAAAAGGTTTCTCCACTTTCTCCAAATATGAAAGAACTGAATGGTTTGTGTGAACTATGCATAATATACATGAATTGATAGACTGTGACAGCAGCTCTAGATAGCATGAGCTATGTTTTTCTCCTTTATACTGTCTTTTTTCTCTGGTCTGTTATTTCACTATTCCCTCCACCAACCCCATTCCCAATTAGTGGGAATTCCCTTCTACAGCAATGTGGTCTCAAATTGAAATAGCATATTTGCTTTAAGATATTATTAATAATCTCTTTTCAAGAAGACTAATTTTATTTTTGCTACAAAAAGACATATTAATCAAATTGTTCGGATAAATAAGTGTATCCCCTCTGCACTATAGACCCCAGTGGGCAACTTCTACGCTCCCTCTGAGGGAGGATAGTATTTACAAACCCAGACATGTTTCCCACTAACAATCTGCCAATAATCTCAATTATTCTTGGCAAATACTTTTTTTTTTTCAAATTAAATAGTAAAACTGGTCATAACAAAACTTTCCTCTCCGTAAACCTGGAGCATACTCTCCCATAAATATAAGAATCATTCATGAAAGAATAGCTTCACACTTAAGAGCACAGCAGTAGTGAGGTGCACATGTTTACAGTTTGTGGTACAGTGGGTCCTTGAGATCCTATATCCTTTTCTTCTTTGTATAGTGTTCACTTAGCTGCCCTCTGCACATGGCATCTATGCTAGAACAGTTTGCTCAGCTGGTCTCCTCTCAAAACATTGTGTTTCTGTTGGACAAATCAATCCATTCTTAGGTGAAAACTGTAGTCCCTCCCACTTGTTCTCTTAGAAAGAAGAGAAACCCTCAGGGCAAGTTAGGTGGCACAGTGGAAAGAGCTCCAAGTGTGGAGTCAGGAAGATCTAGTCAAATTCAGCCTCAGACACTTACCACTTATATGACCCTGGTCAAGTCACTTAACTTCAGTCTGCCTCAGTTTCCTTATCTGCAAAATAAGCTGGAGAAGGAAATGGCAAAAGTACTCCAGTATCTTTGCCCCTCAAATGGTTTCAAGAAGATCCAGTCAAGACTCAGTGACAGAAACCCTAAGTCCATGATGGGTAGAATCCTGTTTAGTTCCACTCCACCCCCTCCAATCATCCTTCACCGAGGGCCTTGGCATTGAGGTTTGCCACATTCCTGAAAGAGAAGAACTTTCACCTTTCCTAGCCATAGTTCCTCCAGATAGAGGATTTGGGTTTCCTTGGCAAGATATCACACCCTGACTCATAAATACAACCTATCTAGTACATTTCTCAAATTTTTCATCTCTTCAGGATAGACCATTACCAAGTAAGGGCCATGTGCCCAATAATCATGAAATGGTTCTTGGGTTCAGTGTTGCCCAGCTTTTGTGTGTAACTATAAATTTCTCCTATTAATCTATAAGAATAAGCATCTAGGGAAAAATTAGAGACTGAGGGCAAGTTTTTGTGATCCAATCACCCATGAAAGGGATTCACTCACCCTTTACACCTTGACTAGTGTATATCACTAAGGGAGTGGGGAGTACGATTGGGAAAGATCTGAATGATCTAAATAACGAAGTGCAAATGTATCCTTAGCAGTATTGTCCTTGCATCTCATTGTCACTGTAACTTGCCCACTTTGACCTGCAGATTTGCTGAAGGGCTCATCCTCTCTTGACTCCTCTTTCCCTGGAGTCTACAAATGTGCGTAAGTCTCAGTAGAAACCCTAGGTTCAAATCTCATCTCCCCTGACCGACTCTGGGAAACTGACAACATCCTGATCTTTAAAGATCCTCATTTGTACAATGAGGGTGGAGAAAAGGGAGGGGGTCATCTCAATGGCCTCGGGAGCCCCTTTTAGCCCCAGATCCATGATCCTGCAACTCTGTGACCTCTACTCCCTGCCCAAGCCACTTTCCTCGTGGAATCATTTATCCTTCCATTGTCACTTCATCGGTCTTGGATTTATAGCCCCACTCCCTTCCTGAAGCTGTGCTTTCTGTCTGAGGTTACTAGTTCTGAAGATCCCCTGGGACCTTTTTTTGCCTTTCCTCTTCCTCTATAAGCCAGCTCCCCTGTGAAGGAGAGAGGACCACTCAGTCCCTCTTCCCAGAGCAGGAGCCTGGGTCTGTCTTTTCTACTTCTCTGAAGAGCTGGGGAAGCCCCTAGGCCTAAAGCTGAGAGGGACTGTGGGCTTGGGAGAAGCTTCGAGCCCCCATAAGATTTTACCCCTCCGAAGGATGGTTCCTCTTCCCCTCCCCTTCTCCCCATGTTATAGGAGGGATCTGCTCCTGCTCAGCCTGGAAGCTCTTTGGGAAAGGGAAGCAATAGAGTGCACTTTGGCCCCTGTATAATTTTCCTGACAAGCTTAATTTGGCCTTTTTGCAACTCTACCAATTGCTCCTGGTTCTGCCCTCAGGGTGCATTAACTCCCATGGGTTCAATTATCTTATCTATATTTATCTATCTATACCTACTTCCATTATATATGTATATGTAAAAAGTGTATATCCTTGTACACTTATATGTACACATCTATACCTATCTATCATCTGTTTCTTCATCTGTAACTTTTGTCAGCTCCAAACCAATTATCACTGACTTTATCATGCAGTTGCACAATATAGGAGTGCTAAGATACATATACACAGATAATGACAATATAAATTAGAATATTGTAAGTGCACATGGGCATATGGGCAGCTAGGTGGCACAGTGGATAGAGTTCAGTGACTGGAGTCACAAAGACTCATTTTCCTGAGTTCAAACCAGACTTGAGACACTTCCTAGCTATGGGATGCTAGATTTGGGAGCCTGTTTGTCTCATTTTCCTCATCTGTAAAATGAGTTTGAGAAAGAAATGGCAAATTAACTCTTCCAAGAAAACCCCAAACTTGGCATTTTAAGTCAATTTGGCTTCAGCCTACCTTTCCAGGCTTATTTCACGTAATTCCCCTACATGCCCTCTACATTGCAGCCAAACTGGTCTACTACACCATTGCACAAGCTGTCTCCTATGCCAGAAATCACTCCCTACTCATTATTAGTTGTTGGGATCTCTAGCTTCCATCAGGGAAAATTCTTTTATGGGAAACTTTTCTTAATCATCCTAGTTGAGTCACCCTTCCTTGGGGGCATGGGCTGTTTCTAAGTTTGTTTTGGTAATTACAGCACCAAACATGTAGGATAGTGGGTGCTGAATAAATGGTTGAATTGGATTGGAACTACCAGACAACCAAAGGATGAAACTCCCTCCCCAATATCTCACACTCATGTCCTTGAGTTTTTGTTTTCTCCTTTTCCCTTTCCTTCCCCACTTCCAAGGAAGGTATCTTTCTTGTCCCTTACCCCAGGTGCAAAAATTGCTGTTTCCTCCCATATAATCTCTCCTTCTTTTGGTCTTCTTTTCCCATTTATTGTCAGCATTGCTAAATCATAATCCATCTTCCATCCCTCAAAGTTCTATCTTGGGCCATCCTTTGTGCTCCTTCAGAGATCGATTATGATCTCTATGCAGATGACTGGAATAGAAAATGATACTTGATTTGAGCTCTGAAAGGAGAACATGTAGCAGGGAGAGTTGAAGAAGGGCTATATGTAGGCATAGGGGACAGTCTTTGTAAAATCCCATAGACAGGAGCTAAAGTGCCCTATGAGAGAAAAGCAAAAAAGTTCAATTTGGGTAGACTGTAGAGTTCAGGAATGGAAGGTAGATAAAAGGTTGGAAAGGTGCTTTAGAGCCAAATTGTAAAGATCTTTAAATGCCAAACTGGATAGTTTGAACTGGCTTTTAGAGGTAAAGTGATAGGGAGAAGCCAATGGAGTTTACTGACTAAACCTGTGCATTAGGAAAATCACTATGGCAGCTGTGTGAAAGATGGCTTGGGGAGAAGCGAAATTTGAAGCAAAGATGCTTTGCATTGTCCAGGTGAGAGGGTCTAAAGGGGGATGCTAGCTCTTCTTGTTGAACAGTTATACTTGTAGATCATCTCATAGGAATTTCAAACTCAACCTGTCTAAAACAGATTTGACCATATTTCACCCTAAACTCACCTGTCTTCTAAGCTTTTTCTGTTAGGGTACCACTATCCTTCTAATCACCTATTTAAAAAAAAATGATTACATGTAGAAACAATTTTTAACATTCATTTTTTAAAATTTTGAGTTCCAAATTCTTTCCCTCACTATACTCCCACCTCATCGAGACAAGCAATTTGATGTAAGTTATGCATATGCAGTAATGAAAAAATATATTTCCATGTTAGTCATCTTGTGAAAGAAAACATAGACAAAAACCCAAGAAAAATAAAGTTTTTAAAAAGTATGCTTTGATACATTTAGACTCCATCAGTTCTTTCTGTGGGGGTAGATAGCATCTTTTGGAACTGTCTCGGATCATTGTATTGCTGAACTGATGAAAATAACTAAGTCATTCACAGTTGATCATTGTACACAGTTGTTGTTACTGTGAACAGTGTTCTGGTTCTGCTCTTTTCACTTTGCATCAGTTCATGTAAGTCTTTCCACATTTTTCTGAAAGCATCCCAGTTGTCATTTCTTATAGTACAATGGTATACCATCACAATAGCATATCACAATTTGTTTATCCATTCTCCAATTGATAGGTATATCCTCAGTTTCCAATTCTTTGTCACCACAAAAAGAGCTGTTATAAATATTTTTATACATATAGGTCCTTTCCCCTTTTTTTAAAAATCTCTTTTGGATACAGACCTAGTGGTGTATTGTATTGCTGAGTCAAAGGACCACTTGTTTTTATTTTGCATTTTTAACTGGCATTACTCTAACTCTTTTTTTTCTTCCACACCCCATGGTCAAGTCCCATCAATTCTACCACCACATCTCTCACAGCCATCTCCTTATCATCACTCTGATGGTTGCCAGTCTACTTTGGGCCCTTGTTACCTTTCACATGGCAATGGCATTGTTTTTTACAGAGCTGCCAAGAGAGTCCTCCTAAAGCACAGACCTAAGTCAGCTCAAAAATCTTCAGTGACTCCCTACTAGACAGGATAAACTTGCTCCCTAGGCAGTCCATTTCATTCGGAGCTAGCTCTATTTGTTGAGAGTTTTCCCACTGTTCTTCTGTAGAGCTGTCATTCCTCCCACCCTTCCAGATGTGGCAGACTGCAGTTTCTGAGTACCTTGATGCCACAAGGGGGAATCCTGCCATACAGAATCAAAATTTCAGTCTCAGAATTGGAAGGAAACTCAAAGGTCACCTAGTGAAACATGATCTACTACAACGATCCTGATCAGTTAAGAACTGCAGTGGCTGGAACTGATTTCTACCCTAGGCAATCCATCCCACTTTGAGACAGCTCTGATTGTTAGGAGTTTATCAAGTAAAACTCTCTCAGTGACTTTTACCCATTGTTCCTATTTCTTCTTTCTGGAGTTAAGGAGCACAGGCTCTGTAACCAGATATTTAAAAGCTCCAGCCTAACTTTCCGGCCTTGCTTCATATTATTCTCTTTCATGCATTCTGTGTTCCAGCCAAAGTAAACCATAAGTTGTTTCCTGAACTCAGCACTTGTCTCCAGCTTTTGATTATTTGCATAAGTCTTCCTCTCTTGCCCACCCACTATCCCGTAATGCACTGACTCCTTCTCTCTGTCTTAATCTTTATCATCCTTCAAAGCCCCACCCAGATTCCTTCCTCCCCCTACATTTTTTTCTTCTCTCTTTAAATTCCTTTGCATTGGTTTGTCTATGTATATGGTTCTTTAAAAAAATATTTTAAATATTCACATTTTGATGTGAAATATAATGTAAAACATAAAAAATATTTTAAATATTCCTCACATTGACCTAAATCAGGTCTGCACAACCTGCTTCCGCCAAAGGATTTCAAGATCCTGTGAAAAATGTAGAGGAAAACATCCCTTGAATGTAGAGGAAATTCTCTGACCTGCCACAAGTGGCCTTTGGGCCAGTGTTTTGGAGGAAAAGGGAAGGGAAGGAAGGAAATGCGCATTTATATAATGCCTATTATGTGCCAAGGGCCATGCTAAGCACTTTACAAATGTTATTTCCTTTAATCTTCCCAACAACCTTAAGAAGGTGGTGCTAATGTTGCTCCTATTTTACAATTGAGGAAATTGAGGCAACTTGAGGTTAAGCAACTTGCCCAAGGTTACACAGCTACTAAGGGAGGCTGAATTTGAGCTCAAGTCTTCCTTACCACAGTCCTGATGCTATCCACTGGGTCACCTAAGAGACAGAAGTATATGGTATTATTCCTAGCTCCCAGCGTTCTTAAAATGTAGTTTGACACATGAAACAATGTATGTGAAATAATTAGGAAAAATAGATAGTCATTTTGGTCCTACTGTAATGAATAAAACACACAGTGTAATATAAAATAAATTACAGTAAAAAATACTTCTTAAATGAAAGAACAAATTCCAAAAACACTTTAGTGTCAGTAACATTGTTATCAGAGGTAGAAATGGAAGTCAGAGAAATGTAATCCAAAATGTGAATTCCTTTTCTGCTTATCTTTGGCAGAGCACTCACTCCTTTTTCCCTTACTGAGGGGATGGATGAGGTAGTGCTCCATAGCACTCTCAACCAGCCAGGGAGAATCCCTACTATACAGAATTAATTCACACATTCTCAGCTGGAAAAGGTCATCTAATTCAACTTCTATCTATTTCTCTCTATAATTTGACTACCTTTTCTTTCAAATATTTGGATGCTCAGCTATTTGATGCATATGTGAATTAAGTATCAGAATTGACTTGTTATCTATGGTATGTTTTAACATGATGCTTCTCTTTGGTTTAAAAATTCTGTATCTCTCTTCAAGATTCAACTCAGGTGGCACCTTTTCCTAAAGGCCTTTGTTATATTCTCTCAGTTGTTAATGGTCTCTTCCTCCTCAGAGTACCTTGTATTTATTTATCTGTGTGCATATTGAATCCCCCCTATTAGTGGAAGTCCTCACACTGGCAACCTGTTACTCAGGTTTGTGTTGGAACAAAATGAGGCAGGCATAGGGCACTGGACAGTTAACCAAAGGTTTACTTAATGAATAGTAAGGATAAGGTTACAGTGGTATAGTTTCTATAGACACTTTCCTCCTTGCTTCATATGAAACTTCATCTGGTCATCAGGACACGAGATGTTGATTCATGTGGTCTTCAGATATCCATCAACTTGGAGGGGCCTTGGTCCTGCATGGGTGGGAGCTTTTATGCCCCTAGGTCAGTACTTCGAGAAAGTAATCTCAGCACAGGCAGAGATTACCAAGAAACTGTCAAGAAAAGCTTAGCCTGAACCTTGCCCCATCCCTGGGTCAATCAAATTCTAGCTTTGTCATTTTTTCCTAACTCATGTTGAGAGATGAGAAAGAAAAGGGAATATACTATAACACTCCTAATATAACATATTTATAATTAGACCAAACTCCTTTGAATACTTAGCTCTTATCCAGAAAGCTCTAGAATGTTCCAGAGGCTTGATGCAATAAGCCCTATGTTAAACAGGGTCATCTGGAAGATGTCATTATGTATAGTAAATGCCTCCTCAACTTGGACTCTGTTGTATGTCCTCCATGCCATTGATATTGGCCATAAGCATATGGCTCCCTGTTTTAGGCTTCTGTTAATATACATGGTAAGGAAAATCATCAAATGAGACATGTTACATCTTTTAGTATGTATAGTATAATATTAACATGATCATAGGAGACATCTTGTTGGGAGAAAGCTATTAAGATGTTTTGTTCTACCAAATCAAATGATTTTTGATAGAGTAAGTACAAACAAGGTTGTTTTTCTCTCTGGAATTCAGCTTCCCAGGTTTATGCTAAATTGTAAACATCTGAAGGAACAGTCTCCTTTGAACCCTAATAATTCATAGCTATGCTGAGTCATGTAAGTTGTTATGTCTTCTGGCTCTGAGCCTATTAGTTGAAAACTATAGGTACTGGGAGGTGGATATTTTACTTTGGGGCTCACTCATGGAAAGGAAGTTTCTTTGTAATTTGGCCAGACAAGATTCTGTTGTTAAGGAGTCCCCTGACTTTGAGAACCCAGATGTTGGTACTCTCTGGTCTGGTGATTATGCATCTATTACTTTGTTTAAACAGTTAGACCTAACCAAAAGTCTGAATTGCTTTATCTGTTATAAACTGTGTTAAAAAAAAAATAGTTGGAGCCCTGTCAATTGGATGTCTTCTCTATGTTTCTCTGCTTGTATTTTTATCATGTTCAGAGTGCTGACCCTTCCCCTGAACTAGTGAATGACTTATATAGGCTTAATTAAAGTAATATTTTTGACCCCTTTGAAGCTTTCTTTCCTTTAGAAAAGCAGATTAAAGAACCTGTACTAGCAGGTCATCCATCCTGGGTGTGCTAGGTTGCTTGATACTATAGATAGTCAACCAACAGGGACAATGGAATCTTATATACTGTCCATCTTTTGGTCACACTTGTGGAGCTGTAAACTGGTTCAACTATTCTGGGAAAAAAAATTGAGATTATGCAAGAAAAGACATGAAGCTGTTCATATCCTTTGATCAAGTGATCCCATTACTAGACATAGAACCCTCGAGGTCAGTAATCAGAAACAAGTTCCTAAATATAATAAAATGTTCATAGCAACACTTTTTGTGGTAACCAAAAAACTGAAAAACAAAGCAGGTGCCTATTAACTGGGAAATGGTTGAGCTAATAATTCTATATGAATAGGATGGAACAGTCTTGCACTATAAGAAACGATAAATACGAGGAAATCAGAGACACAGGAAGGTTCGTACAACGTAAAAAGCAAAGTGAGGAAAACAAAATCAATAATGTAAAACAAAAAAATCACAACACATCTCAAACAGTAGAAACTGATGAATTTAAGGAACAGTCTGAGTTCTAGAGAATTGATAAGGAAATGCCTTTCTCTTTTCCAAAGATCAGATTATAGAGTAAGAGTATAAAATATGCTGTCATACGCTTTTGCTGAATCCTTTGAGCTTGGTTTAAATGTTTTTCTTTGCTACAAAAAGGATTCTTGTTTGAGGGCAAATTAAAGGCAAATAACTATGGTGTTAAAATCAGAGCAAACCAACAAAAGGAGTGGGTAGCATCCCTAACACCTACCAAGCCACCATGGGTGGCTTTCATCCTTGTTCTTTTAGAGAGCACAGGTTGGGATGAATAGTCTCCATCACTTTGGGATCTCAGAACTTCATTGCTGTCTGCCTTTAGGTTGCTGAGAGAAAAGAGTGGGAGTCCATGTTATGAGACTTGATCCCAATCACTTCCCCTCATTTTGATGTTGTATGTGTGCCATATCAAAATGTTTTCCTTCCAGTGAGCCACGGGAGATTGACTTTTTTCAGGACCAGAATACTAATTACTGAAAGAGTATTCCTTTTTTTTTCCAACTTTGTTTTTTAGGAAATACTACTTGATTCAATCTCCATGACGAAACTCCCTAACCTATTTTATAATAAATATTATATATTTATATATATATTTTATATTTTATATTAATGAAGATTCCTATTTTATGAAACATGCTCATTTATCCTCAATTCTGTGAGAATCATGTTAATAATACAGGACTATATTTTATTATTCTAGGAATGAGCCCTGCTAATTAGAGAAAGTTCTGAGCCTGAGAAAGAACACCACACATAGTAATTGAAGTATTATTCGTTCCTGAGGTGAACTTTATACCTTCTTGCAAAAGAGCAAACTTTAAAGTCTACCATACAGAAAAGGCACACCAGTTAAATCACTGCAGAGGCACCAGCTGTTTCAAATACAGAGCCCCATTGTTGGACATATTAGCAGGATCTTCTTTTCTGTTGTTGTTTTCTCTGCTGGGATTCTCCTGCTCCTGTCTGTTCTGCTTCTCCAATGGGGTGTGCAGTTTATTCTGTTGTCAAAGTGCTTTTAGAAGTGAAATAATAGGTTGGTCATGAAAGACATTCAGGCAATCTGATGAATAGATGCTTTTGACATGGCTCGGTTTCAAGGGACTGTGTGCTTTATTATTAAGAGAAACTAAGTTAATGGAATCAAGGGGAATGCCTCTGTATTCTGCCCATTGCTTCTTTGTGTGAAGAAAACAACTTATAATTATTCTTTTCCCCTGAAAGAAAAATCCATAACCTCATAGGTTTGTTGAAATTCATCTTGCCTAGTCAAAATACTTCTGAAAAAATAAATGTAGATAAGACATGCCAAAAATGATACTTCAACATTATGATAACTTTATTTAATACATATAAATAGAGATTTTAAGTTATTTGCTGGTTTTGTTTATAATACTATATATAGATTGAGGATTGAGATGCTGTTGCTAAATTGATGGCAATAGATATATATATATATGTATATATATATATATATATATATATATACATATATATATGTATATTCACAAAGTGAGTCATGAAAATTGTCCTCCTCCATTCTCTAAAACCCCAACTACATAAAGCATTGCCAGTGGGATAGTTCATGTACAAACTGAAAATTTAAAACTTTCAACTCTGATCAACAAATAGAGACTGTGGAATAGCCTATAATTCAGTTTCTGGTAGGAAATTACAGAGATTATGAAAGTATTCATTGTAATATAATCTGTTACTTGGGGTGTAATTACCTACCTTAGCCATTTAATTGTAAAATTATAGCCTGATTTTTATACGTATGGTCAACATTTTAAAAAATAGATTTTATGACAGCTAGGTTAGAGCTGTGCTGTGATTATCTGAAAAATGGATTGAAATTGAAAATACTTTTCATGATCTATCAGTCAAATAAAATACTTATTAAATCTATGACTTACGAGTCACTGATCGGACTTTTTATTAAGCACCTATTATTAATGTGCTCAGCATTTAGAAGAGGATGTGCAGTACATTATTTGAAGTAAGGACTCAGATGTTTGTTGAACGAACCAATTTTACCATTTGTATGGGGAGACAGAACTACATTACCTGAAATAGAGAGCAGTAAATAATAATTGACATTTCTCCAGTGCTTTCAAGTTTGCAAAGCACATCACATGAATTATTTGAGCTGTAATCACCTCACGAGATAGTTACTACAGCTATTGTCTGTTTTGCAGGTGAGGAATTTTGTAGAGAAGAGAGATTAAGTGTCTTCTTCATGGTCACTCAGCTAGGAAGTGTTTGAGACAGAATTCAAACTCAGGTCTTCCTGACTTTAGGTTCAGCACTCTATCTGTTTGAACAGTGTACTTTCAGCCAATTTCTACGATGGTGACGGAATTATAGAAATTTAGAGTTGGAGTTAAACATAGATTGTTGTTGTCTTTCAGTTGTTTTTAGTCTTGTTTGACTCTGTGACCCTATTTGGGGCTTTCTTGACAAAGATCCTAGAGTGGTTTGCCTTTTCTTTCTCCAGCTTATTTTACAGATGAGGAAACTGAGGCAAATAGGGTTGTTACTTGCCCAGCACCAGATGTGAACTCATGAAGAGAAGTCTTCCTGATTCCAAGCCCAATGCTCTCTAGTTAACTTCAGGAAGAGAGGTAAGGGAGAAAAAAGAGTTAAAGACCACACAGATAATAAATGTCAGTTGGAATTCCTTTTGCTCTAAATCTAATGAACTTCTGCTATACTACATCATTTTCATTTATGGTGAAGCATCATGTCCAAGAAGAAAGTACTCTGAAGATTTAGAAAGGGGAGAAATATGTCTCAGTGTCCTTCATGTCCTAACAGTTGGAAGTAGATACAAAAATCAAAGGGCAATGTCTCTAGGTATATCTACTAGAGTATGTAAATAGCTGAGGCACTTCAGGAATATTATTAGTAACTTTACTTTTCTTTGCTGAATTTGTCCAGTTCTATGACAGCTGAGTATATTAACCTTTTAAGTCAGAGTCCTTAACCTTTCTTTTCTCTGTGTTATGGAACACTTTAGCAGTTAAATTAAAAGCCTTTGGACTTCTCAGAATAATGGTTTTAAATGCATAAAATAAAATACATAGGATTACAAAGGAAGTTAAATATATTGAAATAGTTATAAAAACATGTATTATATATATTATATTTTCATACATAAGTTTTGCTGAAAATATTTTAAAGTAGTAGTTTCAGATGGTCAAATGCACAAATTTGTACACAAATGCACAAATGTAATTATCCTCAGCATGGCAACTTCTTTTTTCGGAATTCCTTCCACCAATGTGAAATGTAACCTCTCTATGACTTAGTAGGTAAGGCCTAGTGGATTTTCTGGGGCTTGTAAAGGTTAAGCAATTCACCCAAGATCAGGTATCTCTGACCTTAGATGGATTTGACCACAGGGAAGATTTCAAGTCAGATTTTTTTGACACTAAATACAAAGCTGCTATCCATTTACACTATGCTATTTCTCTACTTTTTAGAATATTGTAAACATTGAACTTTTCCATTTAATCTTGCCAATTTTTAAATATAAAAGTTACTTTAAGCATACATCTCCTTGTATACAATATAATTTTGATTCAATTCAGCAAACATTAAACTAAAAGTCACTTCAAACATACAACATAGCTTTATTCAATATTTTATTTTATTCAATTTTTATTGAAAATTTTGAAGTTTTTATTTGAATTTGAATATTTTATTCAAGTTTTATTCAATTCAACAAACATTTATTAAGCACCTACTGTGTGAAGTTATGGTGCAAAGAGTTGGGTTTACCAAAACAAAAAATTATCTTTGCCCTCAGAGAACTTTCATAAGATCTAAGGTTGTAAGAGACCTCAGAGACCATATATTCCAACCCCTCTCATTTTATAGAGGAGGCATCTGAGGTCTAGGGGATTAAGTGACTTTTTCAAGGTCACTTAGGGTAATCTTTTCAGATGCAGGATTTGAACTGAAGTCCTCAGGCTCTAGAAGCAATGTTGCTTCTGTTATGTCACAGCTTTCACTGAAGTTAAAGCAATTTCAGATCATGTATCTTCACTTTTCACCATAGAATGTTTCCCGTGTCCTATGTTACCATTTCAAAATACCTACTCAATTCTTGTATTTTCATGAGAATTGATTAGAAATTATCTTTCATTAAAGTTCCTTCCCTTCCCATAGGATTATATTTAGTTTTGCCAAATGGGTTATTTTTTATTGTAATCCTTTCTTTATATTTTGTCTTTTGGTCCTATTCAACACAAATTCTCCTCTCTGTTAAAGTGGATGCTGCTTAGTCTTGCGTGACTCAGACTATTATTCCATAGTACTTGAATCTTTTTTTGGTGGGGAATGGGGATGAAGGGAATGCTTATGGTGGTTTTTTTTTTAACCTAGAAACTGACTTTTAACTATAATGGAGCTCTGAGTTTCCCTTTTATTTAATTTCTTATTTCTTTCCAGAATGAGCAGGAGATTCTTTTTATCTTCATTTCACCCCCTAATCCTAAAAAAATCAAAGAAAGTTTCATTTACAATTTATAGATATAAGTATTTTTCAAGTACTCAACACTTTCAGTTATTTATTTATTCATTTTATCATGAGTACAGATAATCTCATGACTTTTAGATGATCTTTCCTTGACCTGTTTTCTAGGTCAGTTGTTTTGATAGTACATACCTTAAATTTCTTCTATTTTTTTCAATCTTTTAGTTTCTGTTTTATTTTTTCTTATCTCATGGAATCATTCTTTTCTTTTTGGCCCATTCTAATTTTCAGTGAGTCTAGATATTGAGTAAGATTTACCACCCTCTGTTCTAAGCTATTATTTCTCTTTATAGTTATTTTATCCCTGTCATTTCATTCAACATTACAATTTGTTTCTCTTGCTTCATGCCTTCCAAATAGTTTTGTAGTCGTGAAGGCCAAGACACTATGTTCTCTGAGACTTGTTGTGAAGTTACTCTCTCCTGGGTTTACCTCTTAGGTTTCTCACAATCCATAATATTTCTTTGTAAACAACAGAATGCTGAAATGCAGCAGTGTTGTATGGGAGAAAACATGTAGCATCTCTTTGATTCTCTCCCCAGAGATTGAGTCCATTGAATGTAGAGAGAGAAATTTGCTCTGCCTTCTCCCCACAACACATATTCACAGTGCAAAGACATCACTCTGGGAAGCAAGAACTGGGGGAGCCATTTTAGAGATGGAATTTTGCCTGGTATGATAAGTCCAACTAAAAAGTTTCTCAATTGATGGTGAAGGTCCCTAAATGTTTCTTTTGTAATCATCACTTCTCCTTTTTCTAATTTTCAATCTCTCCCTATCTACTGGCTTATATTTTATTCATTGTCTACTGTGTAAAGTATACACAAGTCTCTCTCACTATCCCCTCAAGCTATGATCCTATATCCCTTCTCCCTTTCATAACCAAACAGTGGCTCCACTGACTCCCTTCTCACTTTTCTCATTCCCACCATGTGCCTCCTTCACTCTTACTCCTATGTGTCCAAATGGAAGTCATAAAACTATGCTGATTGAATCCACTGCAATTTTACATTAATTACTCTCAACTGGGTACTCACTGTAGCAAAGAAACCCTTCTACTCCTCCTTGAGTGAACAGTCCCTCTCCACAGTGGCTGTTCAAACCTTCTCATATCTATATAAAAGCCTTCTTCAGTACCTCGTCTTCCCACCCTTCTAGCTCAGGACTTTGCCTCATACTTCTGGAGACCATTTAGCAACAGTTCCTGATTCTTTTCTCTTCATTTCATATCACTCAGACATCCTCCTCCACAATTTTCTCCTTCACCCTTGTCTCTAGTGAAGTCTCTAGTGGCCTTGCCAAGGTAAAACCCTCTATATGCACTCTTGATCAATTTTTTCTCCTGGATACGCTTCTTTTTTCAAGATTTTCATGACACTATTTTCTCCTGGTTTCCCTTTTATCTATCTGACCTCTTCTCAGGCTTTTCTGCTGGAACTTCAACTATGTGATCCCCATTAACTATGAGTGCCCTGCCACCCCCAAGGCTCTGTTTTAGGCCTTTTTTGTTTTCCATCTAGACTATCTTATTTGGTTCTCTCATTGGTTTTCATGAGTTCAATTACTATCTCTATGCAAATGACTTCTGTATTGACACATGTAGACCCAATATCTCTCCAAAGTTCCATTCCCACATCATGAATGGCTTTTTAAACATTTTGAACTGGATGTCTCATAAATATCTCAAACTTGACAATCCAAAACAGAACTTAGTCATTATCTTTCAGTCAACCCACCCCTTGTTACGGTCAAGGTTACTACCATCCTCCTGGTCACTCAGTTCCTGGATATCAACCATTACTCCTCACTCTCATTCATCCTATATTCATTCCATTCCCAGATCTTGTCTTTTCTATCCTCATGTTGCTAGTCCCCTCACACAGCCACCACCCTAGTTCAAGAATCCATCACTTGTTGTCTCAACTCTTGCAATATTCCAAGACCATCTCCATATCAATCCATCCTCTGCTCAACTGCCCAAGTCATGTTCCCAAAACATAGTTACAACCATGTCATTCACTTATACAATCAACTTCAGTGACTCCCTATTACTTCCAAGATCAAATAAAAAATTTTTGCTGGAACTTTAAAGCTCTTTTCAACCCAATAGAATCCAGGTATATCCCACATTACCAACTATCTATTTGACATTTCAAACTGCATGTCCCATAACCATCTCAAACTTAACCAATCTAAAATAGACCTTGTTGCTAGCTCTCTAACAAACTTCCCTGTTTCTATCAAGGTACAACTTAATACTTCCATTCAGGTCTCACTTTCACCCTGTGTAGCCAATCAGTTTTCCAGGTTTGTCCAAAGCATCTCTCTTTTAAAAATGTTATTAATACAAAACATCTCTTGCATCATACAGCTATCACTCTAATTGAGGCCCTCATCCCCTCTGTTGAGATTATTGTAATAGCTGCCCAACTGGTCTTCCTGCTGGAGGTTTCTCCCTTTGACAGCCCATCCTCCACATTACTTCCAAAGGGATATTCCCCAAGTAGAGGTCCAACCATGTCACTCCACCTGCTCAATAAATTCCATTGCCTCCCTATTACTTCCAGGATCAAATGTAAACTCTGTGTTTGTATTTTGTATTCAAAGCCCTATACAACTTGGCTCCAGCTTGTCTACCAGGTTCATTATATATCATTCCCCTCCAAACTATCCTCCTTGTTATTCCTCAAACTCAGAACTTCATCTCCCATCACCATGCCTTTTATCAAACTCTTCCCTGTATCTGGAATGCACTCCTATCTTATCTCTGCATCTTAGAATTCCTAATGCCCTTTAACACTCAACTCATGTGCCATCTCCTATGAGAAGCATTTCTGATTCCATCTCTGTTAATGTTCTTTCCCTCCTCCTTCATTTATAGATATAGTTATCTGTTTGCATGTTTCATCCCTCAAGGAAAATCTAAGTTACTTGAGGGAAGAAACAGTCATTTATTCTGTCTTTGTATTTCCAGTACCTAAGGAAGCACTTGACACAGTATGTGTTTAATAAATACTTATTGAATTGAACAGGCCAAGTGCTATATTCAGTACATGCAAGATTTTAATGATAAAGACAATAACCAAAACTGAGTGTTTATATGACATTTTA
Organism: Potorous gilbertii; assembly: GCA_028658325.1. NCBI lineage: Eukaryota > Metazoa > Chordata > Mammalia > Diprotodontia > Potoroidae > Potorous > Potorous gilbertii. The sequence goes on from CM053772.1 coordinate 194,957,270, forward strand.
AGATTTGCAGGGTGCTTTACAAATATCTCATTTTATCCTCAAAACAACCCTCAGAGATCAGAACCATTAGATACCCCACTTTAGAGCTGAGGATGCTAAAGTAGAAGGAAGTTAACTGATTTGCCCAGAGTGGCACAGCTGAGTATCTTGAGGTAGGATTTGAACTGATGTCTTCCTATATCCAAGTCCATCACTCTAGCCACTTCAACACCTACTTGCCTACATTGTTTTAAACCCCTTAGCACTTGAGGCTCTTCAACTGGCCAGCCAATCTGCAGATGAAGAACACAAGGCACAGGACTATTAAATGATTCATCACATATTATACATGAATTTATTGTGGATTTTAATATTCACTGAGTACCTTTCCTCACCACCACCACCAAAAAAGGTCACAAGTGAAAAGTAAGGTAGAGCTCAAAATTTTTATCATGAACTCACTAGGCATAATGGGAGCTGATTTCTAGGAAAGCCCTCAAGCTAAAGACTCTTAGGTGAGAACTTGACAAAGAGTCATTTCCATGTTATGGTTGCTATGACAGTAGAAGAGGTAACTGAAATAGTCACAGAAGGACAGTGAGTCTAGAATCCTCATGTGATCAGGGACATGGGCTACTTCTATCATTCTGTGGTTCTGTTGTTGCTCAGTCTTTTCAGTCATGTCCAACTGCTCTTCATCCTATTTGAGGTTTTCTGGGCAAAGATACTAGAGTGGTTTGCCATTTCCTTCTCCAGCTCATTTTACAAATGAGGAAACTGAGGCAAGCAGGCATAGGTGGTTTACCCAGGATCACACAGCTATGAGGGTCTGAGGCCAGAATTGAACTCAGGAAGATATTTTTCTGATTCCAAGCCTGGCACTATGTACACTATGCCACCTAGCTGCCCATTCTCTGTTGTTCAGGAGGATGCTATTCTTTTCACCTTCAGAGATAAAGTGTATGTATGGGCACAGGTGTTAAGTCCAACCTGTCTATGAGCCAAGATGGTTTTGTCTTTGCTCTTTTTACTACCATCCTCCTAGAAGGATGTTTCAGAAGGAATTCCTACAATGGAAGAAAACAGATAAGGATCTGAATAGTGATTATATATCGATTAGCTATATAAAAGTTAAAAAAAAAATGAAGGATTGACATTGAAAAGACCTAAACAGAGTCAACTCTGGGATATATCACCATTAAGGTGGTATGGATTTAGAACCCCAAAAGTTTAGTTCTTGACCATGCTTTTTCACTGTCTCTCCCCCAGCCTTGGTTTTCTCTCGCTCCTCATCTCCCTCTCCTGCTTTGTCTGGCTTCCTTCAAGTCTCAGTTAAAATTTCACCTTTTGCAACAAGCCTATCCCCATCCCCTTTAATGCTAGCGTCTCTTCTCTGAGATTATCTCCAACTTGTCCTGTGTGTAACTTGATTATACATAGTTCTCTGCATGTTGTCTCCACCATGAGGGCAGCTAGGTGGCACAGTGGATACAGCACCAGGCCTGGAGTCAGAAACACTAGATTTCAAATCCTCAGATGTTTACAGCTTTGTGACCTTGGGCAAGTCACTTTAACCCTATTTGTCTTGGTTTTCTCCTCTGTAAAATAAGCTGGAGGAGGAAATGGCAAATTACTCCAGTATTTTTACCAAGAAAATCCCAAAGGCTGTCACAAAGAGTCAGGCACAACTGAAACGACTGAGCAACAGCTGTGTTCTCCTTGAGAGCAGTGACTTTTTTAACCTTTCTTTTTATCTCCAGAACTTAGCACAGTACCTGGCACATAGTAAGTACTTAATATATGTTTGTTGACTTAGAGTCCTTGAATTTATTTTTTTTGTTATATTTTGATAACTATTTCAATATAATCAATTTCTTTTTGTTTATTTTATGCATTTAAAAAAGATTATTCTGAGATGGGGCCATAGACTTCACCAGGCTTTTAAAGAGGTTTATGACACAAAAAGAGTTATGAACCTTTGCTCTAAAAGTTCCCCCCTAACAAAATCTCCCTCTAAGGTTTGTCAGGACCTAAGAACACTAGTAAAGCCAGGTATTGGAGGGGGATGCCTCCAGAAAGGAAAAATGGTTTTGTCAGACATAGCCACATTTCAACCTTTTTTAAAAATTAGCCTTGACATCAGTTATGCCTAAAACCTTTGGATGGAGGACACATCCATAAATCTGTTGACAAAATTACTAAGTGGGACATGCCAAGGAAATTCTTTTTGCAACAAATAATAAGTAATATCTTTAATAACTTATTTTTAACTCTTTGGCTTCTCATTTTCATGTGTTTCATCCTTGCTCCATACATGTTTACTTCTGTTTTCCATTGGCAAGAGTTCTAAATTCAGATTGCGAAGTTGCTTGTGCTCTTTCTCAGGGACAGTTGTCCTTGCCCTACATGGTTCTCAGTGAGGTGAACTTGTAAAAGGGCAACAATCCCGAGATCAGTGGGCTCCTCCTGGCACTACAGTATCCATCAAACACAGGCTGGTGTAGCTTTCAATGATACAGATCACAAGATATAGACAAATTAGGAGGCAGTTCCTTGAATGACTATGGCATATATATATATATATATAAATATATATATATGTACATATATTTATGTATATTGTATGTATATGTATATATACACAAATTTATATATATTTATGTATATATATTTATGTATCGCACTACTGAACAGGTTGTTGTGTTCATCCTTCATTTTCAAAGAAGACCATGACATCAGAGAAATGATGACATGAATTGCACTTGACTTTGTTTTGAGTAAGGGAGGGCTATGTAGGTCACCAGCCTCATTTTCTCCTCCTGAGTCATCTGGGTCCAGTGACCAGATATTCATCAGGATGACTAGAGATGGCCCAGGATGCATTGTGAGACCTTGGCCTTTTTAGGTATTCACTTTAGGTATTCATTTAGAGGGAGGTAATGCCCATTGAGTGAATAGACATCTTTAAGAAGTAGTCAGGAATAGTGCCTTTAATGAGCAAAAGAAAAAAAGTAACTAATCAAGCTGGGAGGGAAAGAGAAACTGTTACTATTGATAATCACTGTAAGTCAGCCATTAAGTAGAACTTGGGCAGGGACCTATTGTTATCCAGTTCATGGGCTTCAGAGTGCACTAAGTTAAGGGGAAGGAAGGAAGGAAGGAAGGAAGGAAGGAAGGAAGGAAGGAAGGAAGGAAGGAAGAGGGAGGGAATGGTTGCCCCAGTCATAGCAGAAAGAAGCATTGGTAGCTTCTTGGAAAATATCATTGTGATCATCAGGGGCACTACTCCCTAGGGAAGAAATAGCTAAAGGCTGAATTCCATATCCCGTTTTTATCCATTCTCAGCCACAAAGACAGTAATGAAATGGCAAAAGTGACAGTCTCTCACTGGGAATTCTATGAAACGGGAAGGAGGTAGGACCAAACCACTCCGATGCATATCAAATCTTGCCCTCTTTCCCAGCTTCTGTCCAAGTTTCATCACAATATTGAACTTTCACCTAAGAGATTATTGTAGACACTACTACAAATAAATGAATAGATGATAAAATGACTATCAAGCTACTTTTAAGCAAATGTAACAGGGTACTTCAGTGAACCAAATATATTCCATGAACTTCAAAGGAATGTAACTTCCTAAAAGACCTCTTGATATTACATTCCAACAAAGTAAATTTAACACTAAGAAGATCTCAATGTTTTAGGTAAACTTTTTTCTTTTACATCTGAGGTTGACCATTTGATAAAGATGATTCATGAATAAACAGAACCTTAAGAAGCAATCCCCAAAAGGTAGGTCTATTACTAATATCACAAGTTGTATTAAACTCTATGGAGATAAGAATTACCCTGTTAATTTCAGATGTTCATTTGTTTTTATAAACCATATATCTTTACTATCTCCCAGACATTCTAATGAATCCATCAGAAGGTTATACTGTGGCATGATGAATAAAGGGCTGGCCTCCTTGTCATAAAGACCTGAGTCAAGTTCAGCCATTGACACTCATGGGCTATGTGAGCCTCGGCAAGTCACCAACTTCTCAGTCCCTTAGGCGACTCTCAGAGCTTATATATTATTAATGATTATGATGATGATTTTCATAAATGAAGGAGTGTCCTCAAGGGAGTTCCTTACCCCAGTGAAACTCCGGGTCTGGCCCAAACAAAAACAAAGATTTCATTGTGAGAGGTAGTATTGTATAGTGGATAGAGCCTTAGGCAGGGAATTAAGAGACATGAGGGTTGGAACGCCAATTTTGACATATGACATATGCTAGTTGCTTGATCTCCCTGAGATTCAGTTTCCTTACCTATAAAACCTGTACATACCTTACAGGGTTGTGAGAATTAAATGAGATAATGTATACTAACACGCTCTGCAAACCTTAAGATACTTTCTATTATTTTGCATATTTGAGAACTATATTTTCCAATGTCATATTTCCACAAGATTATGCCAATGTTTAATTTATATATCACGAAATATGAAGAATTATCTTCTTAAAGAATTTTAAAGTGTGATTTTCCTAGAACAGAACTGATGATATCTGCATACATATATGTGTATATATTTATATTTGAGATTCATCATAATTAGGTCAAAGTTTAAAATTTTTAATTAATTTTAATCCATTATCCTGTGATTTGTTAGGTAAAATAACTTAGCCTTTTAAGTATTGGTCCTCAATTATTTAGACTCCTTGGAGATTCAATTTCAGATCTTGTTCATATTAACTCATCTCCCCTTCTTAGGAGAGAATTAGGGTGAATGTCATGTAGTTTCAATGAGGAAAATTTTTTAAGGATAAGTATTTTTTGCTCCATGAAGGTGTTAAAAATTACCATAAAAAAGTCCAGTTTTACCCTGGGAATATTAAGTCACTTGAAGTAAGGACAAATGACAGCACAGGTTTATTTTTTCTACTCAGTCTGTCTGATACAATCTGCTGTTTATGACAAGAAGGCATTTTCCCTATGTCAAATCCTTCCCAGAGGAAGGTACACAATTAATTTAACACTGATAGGCAGAACTGACAAGAGAGGGAAGAGATGCCAGTAATGTAAAAGGGGGTCTCAGACTCAATCATGTTGTATATTTTGATCTTTCTCAGCAGCATTGATTTTTTTTGTAATTGTTTTTGGCATCCATTATAAAATCTCTGAATTTCAAAGAGAACCATGATGCTATTAACCACAATTGCTAGATTTTATAAAGTTCTTTAAGGTTTGTGAAATGCTTTATACATATTATCTCTTTGATCTTCTCAACAAGTCTAGGAAGTAGATGACATCTCCATTTTACAGATGAGGAAACTGAGACTGAGAGAGATTTAAAATACTTGCCCAACATCACGTAGCTAGTAAATGTCTGAGTGAGCATTCAAACTCAAGTCTTCCTGACTCCAAGTCCATTGGTCTAGCTTCTATAAGAAATTCTACTGAGATTGACCAACATGGACTTTATTCAACTAAAAAAGACACATAATTAATATTAGAACAAATTAGAACTATATTTACTATAACTATTAACAAAAATATTTTATGTTCAGTGCATGTAGTTATGCATGATGGCTCCCAAACATGTACCTTGAACTGAGGATTTCTGAGTTTTTCCAACTCTGAATATTCATTCTGTACTTTGACAATAATGACAGTGCTGTTTCATCGTTACACTTATCTCCTGCTGCCTTTCCTGGCCTCCTTCAAATCCCAGTTAAAATTCCACTGTCTTGGAGAAGTCTTTCCGATCCCCTTCAAAACATCTCCTACTGTACGTATTGGTAAACATTTAATAAGCCCCTACTATGTACCAGGCACCATGTAAGCACTGGGAATGCAAAGAAGAAAAAGAAAGGCAGTCTGCCCTCAAAAGCTTGCAATCTTATTCCATGCCCTTCGATCCCTTAATGTAGAAGCTGCTAGATCTTGTGTTATTCTGATTGTATTTCCACAGTACTGGAATTGTTTCTTTCTAGCTGCTTGCAATATTTTCTCCTTGACCTGGGAACTCTGGAATTTGGCCACA
>CM053772.1:194972007-195020891 GCA_028658325.1 Potorous gilbertii
GAACACTACTGATAACTAAACCACTTAACATTAGATTAGCTTTTACAAAGGGATATTTGCTATAAAGATGTATCAAGAGCAAATATACAGACATTGTCCCCCTTCTAACACCTTGGGGACATATTCTTTCCTATACCGCCTCAGTTTCTGGGGTGTAAATTCAAAATTTATCTCAGTTTCCACATAGTATTGATCCACTAAGTTTATATCCAGATGCAACATAACTACTGGATGAGTCTGTGTACCACTAGGCTGGGGTCCCCAAAGTTAATCCCAAAGGTCAGTTCTAGCCAAGGTAGGTCACACTCCCTTCATACCTCAGAATTAATGATGCTTCTTTGGATTCACATCCCAACCCTGGAAAGATATAATGTCAAAGAGCCCTCTGGATCTTTTGTACTCACCAGCTCATAGGCTCTACTCTTTTCAGTGATTGCCAAGCCCTTCCAAGAAACTGGAGCTGAGGCTGATAAGCCTTTTTCCTCTTCACCATTACATAAATAGAAGAAAAAAGTCATCATGAAAGACCAGCATAATAGCAAATATACACATGTATATAGATACATATACATATATTATGCATATTTGTATATGTGACTGAATGAATAATCTATCTTTTCATCATCGGCATTATTTTGGTGATTCTATATTTTTGGAACACAATAGTCTCCAAAGAATCAAAGTTTTATGTGAACAGGAGGGTAATGAAAATGTACTTCATGGGTTTAAGTAGGTTGCAGCATATTTCTATTGTTGACCCATGCTCAACATATGGCAAAAAGAGCACTGCAAAATAAATGTATGACTAGAAAGGGAGGTAATCTGATCATATAGTGAGGGTAAAGAATAAAATATGTATACTGCCAGGATCCAAGTGGAATAAGCAGCAAATTGCCATAACTCTTCCATATTTACCTCCAAGCAACCACAAAAAAGCACCCCAAAACAAATACAGGGTGTAACAATCTTTTAGCCCAAGAAACTTGGAAGGTCAGAAAGAAAGTTCAGTCTCACTTGGATAAAAAGGAAACGCAATGCAGGACAGGAAGTGTCCCAACAAGCCCCACCTTAACAACCAGTGGGAGATACTGAGCCCCAGTGCAGTGGAGCAGGGAAATGCCAACACTAGGACCACTCCCCACCCCCATGTGCCTCAACATGGCCAAGAGGATGGGAAGACTCCAACTCTAAGAACCACCATATTTCAGCATAGTCCCAGGAAATACAGAAACACCCTATGGGCCTCAGCACAAGAAAACAACTGCTTAAAAAGTAGAATTAGGCAAATGGAAAAGGAGGTACAAAAATCCACTGAAGAAAATAACTAAAAGTTACAATTGGTCAAATGAAAAAGAAAGCACAAAAGCTAACTGAGGAAAACAATTCCTTAAAAATTGGAATTGGGCAGGTGGCAGCTAATGACTCTATGAGATATCAAAAATCAATCAACAGATTCAAAAAAAGGAAAAAAATAGAAGAAAATTTAAACTATCTCATCAGAAAAACAACTGACCAGGAAAATAGTTCCATGACAGACAACATCAGAATCACTGGACTACCATAATTGAAACTGGGAAAGCATCTTTCAAGAAATTATCAAGTAAAATTGCCTGAATGTCCTGGAACCAGAGGGCAAAATAGTCATTGAAAGAATCCATCAATCACCTCAGGAAAGATATCCCAAATTGAAAACTCCAGGGAACATTAGAGCCAAATGACAGAACTATCAGGTCAAGGAAAAAGTACTGCAAGTAGCCAGAAAGAAGAAATTCAGGTATCAGGGAGCCGTAATCAGGATTATGCAGGACTTAGCAGCTACAACATTAAAGGATCATAAGTAATGGAATATGATATTCCAGAAAGCAAAGGAACCAGGACTACAACCCAGAATCACCTACCTGGCAAAATTAAGTGTAATACTTCAAGGGGAAAAAATGGTCATTCAATGAAATAGAAGAATTTCAAGCTTTCATAAAGAGAGGACCAGGATTGGAGAAAAAAATTGATCTCCTATATCAAGACCCAAGAAAAGCCTAGAAAGGAAAAAGGGGAAAGAAAACATAAGGGATTCAATGGAGCTAAACTGTTTACATTCCTTGTTGGGGAGGCAATACTTGTAATTCTTTAAAATTGTGCCACTACTGGTACAGCTAGAAGGAATAAAAATAAACAGAGAGCACAGGTATAAGGTGAATTTGAGGGAATGACAAAAAATAATGAAGGGATGAGAAAGAGGAGTACACTGGGTGCAGAAGGAAAGGAGAGGTAGATTGGATAAATTATTTCACATGAAGAAGCATGAAGAAACCTATTACAGTGGAGGGAAAGATAGGAGATTGAGCAATGGGCATCACTGGGACCTCATTCTCATTAGTATTGGCTCTAAGAGGGAATAATTCAATAATCAATTGAATATAGAAATTTATCTTACCTGACAGAAAAGTAAGAAGGTTATAAGATTAAGTAAAGGGGATGGTGGGGCCTGACAGAAGAGAGAGCAGACCAGGGGAGGCAGTAGGCAGAAGCAAAACACTGTCAAGGAGAGAAAAGGTGAAAGGAAAGAGGATAAACAGGAGGAAAAATATAATAGAGGGAAGTACACAGTTGTTTATCATAGCTGTGAATGTGAATGGAATGATTCTCCTATAAAATGGAAGCAGATAGCAAAATGGATCGAAACCTAGAATCCTACAATTTGTTGTTTACAAGAAATACACTTGAAGCAGAGAAACCCACACACAGAGTAAAGGCAAAAGACCAGAGCAGAATCTATTATACTTCAGCTGAAGTTAAAAAAAAGAAAAGCATAGGTAGTAATCTGGATATCAAATAAAACAACAGCAAAAATAGACCTAATTAGAAGAGAAGAGGAAGAAAACTACATGTTGCTAAAAGGTACCATAGACAATGAAGTACTATCAATACTAAACATATATGCACCAAGGGGGTATAGCAGCCAAATTCTTAAAAGATAATTTTAGTGAGTTACAGGTTCATAACTAATGAGAGAGAGAGAGCATTACAAAATGTACTTTTGATTATATTAAATTTAAAAGCTTTTACACAAACAAAATGAATAAAACCAAGATTAGAAGGAAAATAGAAAGCTGGGAAACAATCTTTCAGCAAGTATCTCTGATAAAGGCCTCATTTCTCAAATATATAGAGTCAAATATATAAGAATATGAGCCATTCCTCGATTGATAAATGGTCAGTTTTCAAATGAAGAAATCAGAGCTATCTATAGACATAGGAAAAAGTGCTCTACATCACCTTTGATTGGAGAAATTGATCTGAGGTACCACCTCGCACCTATCAGATCAGCTAACATGACAAAAAGGGAAAATGATAAATATTGGAAAGGATACAGGCAAATCGGGACACCAATGCACTGTTAGTGGAGTTCTGTACTGACCTAAACATTCTGGAAATCAATTTGGAACTATGCTAAAGAGCAACCAAACTGCATCATATCCTTTGATCTAGCAATACTACTACTAGATCTATATCCCAAACAGATCATTAGAAAAGGGGAAAGGAACTACATGTGCAAAAATACTCATAGCAACCCTTTTTGTGGTAGCAAAATATTGGAAACTGAGGGGATGTCCATCATAAAGGGAATCACTAAACAAGCTGTGCTATGTAAATGTGATGGAATACTATTGCTCTCTAAGAAATGATGAGCAGGCATATTTCAGAAAACCTGGAAAGACTTGTACAAACTGATGAAAACAAATGAACAGAACCAGGAAAACATTGTACACAGTATCAGCAACATTGTAGATTTTTTTCCCTTTTGATGTGTTTCTTCTTTCACTATTGTGACTAATATGAAAATGTTTTATATGATAGGACCTATATCAAATTGCCTATAATTGTAGGAAGAGGGGAGGAGAGGGAGGGAAAAAAATGTGGAACTCAAAATCTTGCAAAAATGAATACTAAAAATTGTCTTGATGGATAATTGGGGAAAATAAAATACTATTTAAATATGTAAAAAAGAATAAAACATTGATAGTCTTAGTGTTATACTGGTTAGCTAGTCTATTTGAAGAATGTTTTCCTTGCAACTCCATAAACTTGAATGTATCTTGGATCTCATTTATGTAGGAACTTTCTTATTTGATGTGGATCATAGCTCATTGATACTATCTTATAAATGAGGAAAATGAGACCCTGGGAGCTTAAGTGAAATCCCTGATTCAGACTTCTTAAGTAGTAAACAATTGATAGGTTAGTTATAGATCCAATTAATATATATGACTTCACATGCAATTTTATTTATGTTCTTACCAACACAATTACAAAAGATTTCACTGGTCTTCAGATAGGTTCAAGTAAGGGAATAAAAATAAAAATTCTAGCAAATCGTATGTAGTTTGTTAAGACATTTCTTTTGACCCATGATCTTTTACACTACTACCTCTTTTTTTTTTAAACTGGTTGCCAAAACAAATATGTGAAGCAGTTTTTCAGTGATTTTATTTTTCTAGAATCATTTAGATCAGTGCTTTCCAAAATGGGGAGATTACCTGACTTCAATGAGTGGGTTATCAACCAAACAGAAAATGGAGAAATGGGTTGCATCGCACTCTCTCCTTGATAAATACCCATTTTTAGGCTAATCTCTATACAACCACAGCAGCCTCTTCCCTCATTATGAAGTCCAACGCTCCCCTACTTTTCCCTCTTCCCATTGTTTGCCTCCTACTGCACTAGCTGCACCTAAATTGTCAGACTCTTAGAGGAGTTATAACCTTAATCAGACACTCTGGTACCTACTGCATCTATTTAGGCAAAACTCCTTCCCCCCACCCTCCTCCAGGCACTTAATGACTGCTGCAAATACCCCGTAGCAAATGGATTCTGTACTCAAGGATAGCAACCCTGAGTAAAATAACCCATCACACACATTTTTCTTTGGGGGAATGGGGTGGGGGTGGGGGGGGTCAGGGAGTGGGGTAGGAAGAGCACAAGATATGTATAAGTTGTGATGTGCATTGCAAATTTTACATTATCTTTCCTTGGAAGTCTGCCCTTCTGACTTTACTAATTTCCATCGAAAATATCACCTTCCTTCTCATTTCCCAGGTCCCTCCCTCCTTCACCCTTGACTCCTCACTCAGTTAAAACTGCTCTTTTGAAAGTTGCCAGTGATCTTTTAATTGTGAAACTTAACGACCTTTTCTCAATCCTCATCTTTCAGGGACTCTCTTGCAACACTGGACAAATCAGTAACTCTCTTCTCTTGGATGCTGTCTTCTCTCTCTGCGTTGCTACCTTACATTTAGCTAGTTTGTGTTTCTATTTATTAACTTTAACTTTATATTTAAACTATATGTATATGTATTTGTTATCTCTCACATTAGAATGTGAGGTCCTTAAGAGTCGAGCTTGTTTCATTTTTATATTATATCCATAGTGGATGGCACAGTGCCCGGTACATAGTAACTACTTGTAAATTGTGAGTTGGTTGTTCAAAATAATAATATAAAATGGTTTTTATTTTAATTATAACAATAGCTAGCATTTAAATAGTGCTTTAAAGTTTACAATAAACTTTACAGTTATCTCATAAAAACAACCCTAAGAGGTGGGTATTGCTACTATACCCATTTTGCAGATGAGGGAACTGAAACAAACAAATTAAGTGAATTGCCCAGGGTAACACAGCTGTTAAGTATCTGAAGTGAGATCACTCTCATATGTATTCACTTAAAGAAAAAAAGCTTGGAAACAGGATTTTCTAAAATGTTTAATATTTTTTCCAAATGAAGGGTTACAGTGGGTTTTGAGCCCAGTTGTTAAAAATACAAAACTTCAACATCTTCTGATTTGCAAGAAAAATTGATTGATATCAAGAAATATGAAAATTTACTAGCTGAATTTCACCAAAAAAAAACCTTTGCATAATTGTTGGTCAGTATTGAAAAAAGGCATAAACTCTTACAATGATGCATTATTTCTGTTTTGATCTACATATCTATCTTTGTGAGCTCTCTCACTCTTATCTTTTTCTGTCTCTCTTTGTCTGTCTCTTTTCTTTTTAGCTACATTACTATTAAAATCAAGTTACAAAATAAACTCAATTTAGAAAGATTTTTATTTCACTGTATCATAAAATGTTGAGCCACAATTTTAAAAATAGCAAAGCGTATTCAATCACATTGTTCTCATTAAGTCTCACTAATTAATTATTAATAATGCTATTTAGTAGGAGAAAGGGGTCTTTATATATTGATAAAGTGTTGTTTTAACAGCATCGCTTTACCATTAGCCCATATTTTTACAATTCCTATTTCATATAAATTTTATAATGTACATAAATATTAGTATATTGCTACCTGTATGACATTTATAAATAAGTAAATTTACATATAGTGGGGGTATGTGCACATTTTTTTTTTATTGATAGGAGTTCATGATCAAAAACATTCGAAAGACCACTGTTGTAGGTAACTAATGAGTGATTTCTTTGCTTTTGATTCTGATTGGGTAATGATACTGAGAATTCAGATTTCCATTAATCAAATGATAACTTTTCTATGAAAAAAAACCCTCTAAAGTTTTCAAGTTAAACAAAATATTCTTTTCATATAAATAAGCCTAACGTAAGTCTGTGCAGTTTTTTATGAAGTTCTATTTCCATGGATTAAAAGTACTCACTATGGAAGTAGTCTTGATAGATAGGCTCTTAATTTTGTGAATTTGTATCCTGTGTTACTATAGTGGATACAACACTCTCTTTGTCTACCCAGGTAGCACTGTGTCCTTGAAAGCTAGGTAAATACTTCACATGTTCTTTGCAGCATTACATGCAAGTACTCATGTATAAATATCTCTGCTACCAGCACTAATGCGGATTATTGCATAACATCGTTATACATTGTACTTCCACATTTCTTTTTAGCCAGAAACTAGGATTTCTCCTTCTTGCCACTGGCCCTGATTTCAAATAAGGACAATGAATGGTAAGTATTTTCCTTATTAACCAGCAGAAGTTTGTTTTGTGTTCATTTTGCTGAAGGCCTTACTCTCTGTGATGTAACACTTATAAGGCTCCGATATTTTACTTCAGGAATGGGAACATGAGTGGGGGTAATCATCTGATTAATGTTTTATTATAGTTAATATTAATCGCCTTTAACCTCAGTATTTCGTGTAGATTATACTAAATTAAGTAATACCATGCATTATTAAGTACTTTATATTAATAAGAGTTGGAACTTTTCTGTTTGAATTCTCCATTAATTTATGACTTGGGAAGTAACCTATTTTTGCATCCAAGAAAAATGTTTAAAATACTTAGGCCCATTTCTGAAAGTGATCCAAAGCCAAATCTTGATGAAAAGTTTTATATTTACGTACTGTCATTAACTCTGGAGTCTTGAGCAATTTTAGGGTGGGATCTGTACCTTGATAAGTGATCTTTGAATCATCTTTCTACCTTAAGGCAGAGTGAGATTTGAACTATCTGGTGCAATGATAATCTCTCCTATTTTTAGAGATCCCTAGAGAAGTCACAATCTTTAAAAATCTCAGTTAAAATATTCAACATCTCTTGCTCTTCAGAAGTTCCTCCTTAGGGCACTGAGAACAAAGACTCACTAAAATGCTGTTGATGGAGTTGGGAATTGGTCTAAACACTGATCCAACCCTTCTGTAAAACAGTTGGGATTATGTAAATCAAGTTTCTATACTGTCCATGCCCTTTAACCCAGTAATTCTACTTCTGTACATATATCCCAAGGCATCCAAAGAAAAAAGAATAGCCCTATTTCAATCAAGCTAACATTTAAGTACTTATTATGTGTCAAGCATTGTAGTAAACTCCTGACATAGAAAACAAAAATCAGAGTCCCTGCCTCTAAGAAGCTCATATTCCAATAGTACTTACGGAATATATGCAAAATTAATACAAGGTAGTTTTGGAATGGTGTACACTAGAACCTAGGGAGAAGGGAAAGCATGGGACACCAGACAGGCTTCATTTAGAAAGTGGAGTCTGAGCAGAGGCTTGAAATGTACCAGGAATTTCAAGACGTGGAGGTGAGGATAAGCACATTCCAGGCATGAGGGATACTCAGAGATAGGAAGAAAACAGAGATAGGAAGTGGAGTGTGTGTGTGTGTGTGTGTGCGTGCATGTGTGTGTGTGTGTGTGTGTGTGTGTGTGTGTGTGTGTGTGTGTAAGAGAGAGACAGAGAGAGATAGAGACATATAGACAGACAAGAGAGAGAAGCAGGACAATTTTTCTGAACTATATGTAAAGTGTTGGATAGGAAGTAAGATGTGGGAAGCTTGAAAAATTGAGAGCAGTCTGTGAAGGGTCAATGAGGCCGGACCACAGAGTATGAGGAAGGAAGTAGAGCATGGAAAGATTGGACAGATCAGAATGGGCTGGGTTTTGAAAAGATCGAAATTTCAAACAGAGGTCTTAGATATTGTTCCTAGAGACCATTTGGTATTTGTTAAGCATAGGGTAACAGGCTCAAACCTGCATTTTAGGAAAATCACTGGTGGCTATGTGAAAGATGGTTTGGGGTAGGGACAAGCCTGAGGCAGGGAGATAAAACAGGAGGCTATGTTCTAATATTCTAGGTGAGAGATAAGAGTTTGAACCACTACACTGACTACGAATGGAGTCGAAGGGATGTGGGTGAGAGATATGGGCCAGGCTGGATTTAGGCAGGTCTGGTGCTTCATGTTCAGAATTAGAATGAAATGAGACACTTTTAGATGATCTAACATTAATAATAGAAGAAGTAGACTTTTTTTCTTTCATTTGAGGGGTGTGGTTTTTGGTTTTAGTATAGGAAGAATACAGCATTGATTCAGGTAAGTGCAGTTTCTCTGCCTCTGAATTGGCCATGCTGGCATTCTGATCCAGCTTGAGAGTTATCCCTGCCTCCATATAGGGTCGCCTAGGAGTGGGGAACCTGCAGCCTTGAGGCCACATGTGGCCTTCTAGGTCCTTGAGTGTGGCCTTTTGATTGAGTCCAAGTTTTGCAGAACAAATTCTTTTATTAAGGGGGTTGTTCTGTGGTGTTTGAATTCAAAGGGCCACACTTGAGGCCCAAGAAGGTCACATTTGCCCTCGAGGCCTCATGTTCAGGATCCCTGGCTGCTAGAGGGTAGATGATTTCCTATTTGGGCTCTCAGGACACTAAACTAATACCCTGACCCTTAGTTCTTTGAACCTATTAAATATCAAGGATAGTTTCAAAATCTTTTAAGGAAAAGCTAGCCCAGCTTATGTGGCAGTCATTACTCCTACCAGATGTTGTGGAAATTGAAATAAGATTTGGCAAATGATTGTAAATGTGAATGAGAATGTGAAGATGAGAATGATACCAAGGTAGCAAACCCGGTTGGTTAGAAAGATGGTAGCAGTAACAGGGATGGTTGTAGTTCAGGATACTGGTAAAACTAGGGAGGCTTGAGTTAACCATCCCTTCCCTACCTCACCCCACCCCCAACAACGATACAGTCAGGATTGTTCTAAGTAAAGAAACTATGGGGCAGATCTTTGCTAGTTTATGTTGCCTCCAGGTGAATTGATCTGGGCTCCAGCTGGGGACTCTCTTGACGGTGAGCCTGCTCTGTTTGCTTTTACCTATTTATTAAATGGTTGCTGGATCCTTTGCACCAGCTGGGGTACCCTAGCTCAAATGGGTATAAAACAGCGGTCTGTGGATATACCAGCGATGAGCCAGCTGTTAATTTTTCAGTATGATCATTTGCACCTCAGAAATTGCTAGACCCTGCACATCAGGACTGTATTGTTCTTTTGCTTCTTTTCTAGATGTAAGAAAGCAATGGAGAAAATATTAATAACGCAGATTATACTTAAAAATGGGTCTGCATTCATTTTTTTCCCCTGGAGAGCTGGTTGTTAAACATTTACCAGCACACCACTGGAAATATATATATACAAGTATATGTGTGTGCATTCATGTGTATATAAAAATGTCTATCTATACATACATTTTTACCAAAGAATTCATAGTAGCACTTTTTGTAGCAGCAAAAAACTAGAAATGATTGAGTGCCTATTGACTGGGGAATAACTAAACAAATTATAGTAAATGAATGTCTATTATAATGAAAGAAACAGCAAATAGGAACAATCAACTATCGAAGACTAGTTTCAATAGTCTCTTCTACAGAGAATATTGGATACTGTACTGAATATTTAAGATGTGATTTAACATTCATCCAAGAGGAGTCTATAAAGAATGGCAGTTTAACTCTTATGACTAAAGAGAAACTAAGAAAAATGAATAAGAGAGTTTCTTTCTCGAGAGACTGAGCAGTTTTTAACTATCAAGGAGAAAGAACCTGAAGGGACATTTCCTGAAAGAACTGAGTTTAATTCTTATCCTGCAAAGAAATATTATGAAGAAAATTCTTGAGATGAGACTTTAAGTAGAATCTTAAGGAAGCTGAATTGTGAGATTGTATTATTGTTAGATGATATTTCTAACTTGAAAACATTGTTGAGCTATTTAAATAACTTAAAAATTCTTTGTATTAGAATTGTAAATTGAGGGGGGGGGATGCCCATCAACTGAGGAATGACTAAACAAGCTGTAGTATATGATAATAATAGAATATTACTGTGCTATAAGAAATGATAAGCAGGCTGATTTCAGAAAAACCTGGAAAGACTTACATGAACTGATGCAAAGTGAAGCAAGCAGAACCAGGAGAACACTGTACACAGTAATAGCAATATTACATGATGATCAACTGCGAATGACTTAGCTATTTTCAGCAATACAACAATCCAAGACAATTCCAAAGAACTTGTGATGCAAAATGCTAGTCACCTCCAGAGAGAAACTGATGGAGTTTGAGTGCATATTGAAATATACACTTTATTTTTTCATGTTTTTTTTTTCCCCTTTGGATCTGTATCTTCTTTCACAACATGACTCATATGGAAATATATTTTCCATGATTGCACATGTATAACCTTTTTCAAATTGTTTAGTGTCTCAGGGAGAGGGGAGGAATGAGAGAGAAACAGAAAATTTGGAACTAAAATTTTTAAATTTAATTTAATTTAATTTTTAAAAATTTTTTAAATTAATTAATAAAAAATTTAAAATTCAGGAAATTTTTAATTTTTAAATATTTTAATATTTAAATTTTATTAATTTAATTAATTTAAATTAATATTTAATATTTAAAATATTAAAAATAAAAAGTAAATAAAGTATTTCTTTGTATTGTTTATTGAAACAACTAGGTGACAATACATAGAAGAGTGGTCTTGGAGATCTAAGTTTGAATCCTACCACAAATACTCATTATCTGTGTGACTCTGGAGAGGTCACTTAATATCTCTAAGTCTCAGTTTCCTCATCTGTAAAATGAAAATAATAAAAGCACCTATCCAAAGGGTTGTTTTGAAGATGATTAACATTTAAAACATTTTGCAAAACTTAAAAGTACTATGTAAGTGCTAACTAAACATATATTATACTGGTAACCAATTATACAGTTAATTAAACTTGGATGTTTAATTCTGTGAAACCAAGAAACTTGATATATAAAAGTTGAGTAAACGCTTATGAAAAAAGAAGTTTCTCTGGTATATTTAATATTTAATAAACTGAAGTGGGGGGTGCAGCTAGGTGGCACAATGTATACAGTGCTGGTTCTGGAGTCAAAAAGATTCATCCTCATAAGTTCTAATCTGGTCTCAGACATTTGCTAACTGCATGACCCTGGAGAAGTCACTTAACCTTGTTTGCCTCAGTTTCCTCATTTGTGAAATGAGCTGAAGATGGAAATGGCAAGCCACTCCAGTAACTTTGCTAAGAAAACTCCAAATGGGATCATGAAGAGTAGACTACAGCTGAAAAATGACTGAACACACAAACTGAGGTGGGAGCTCAGAGCTAATTGGCTAATGAAAGATTGCACATTTTATTAGCTTATGAGAAAAATATAAAGCCATACCAGCTGAGTGCTTAAAGTTAAAGAGTTAAAGACTCTACCTAGAGTACAAAAGAAACATAGGAAGATCTAGAAGAACTGATATAGTGTAAAGCAAAAAGAACCAGGAGAATAATGTATACAATTACTTTGTAATAATGTAAAGGAAATTCACAATAGGAGGCAACTGGAGTCAAACAAAATGCATTTAGCAATATTGGTTACAGGAAACAGATGATATATGTCACATCTTTCCTCTAGACTGTATGGTTGAATATCTCTTCCAAATATCACATACACTGATGGACAGACAGACAAACAGTTTCAGTACTGTTTTTCTGTTATAAGGGAGAGTTTTAGGAAAGGTTGGTAACTGGGTTCCCAGGTCCTGTACAAACATTTAAGATACCAAAAGCAAATAATATATGAACCGGTCTTTCTTTCACCCCATAGAAAACTCAGAAGAAACAAAAGACCGCTAGATATCCATGAACAGATATAGAAATAGATGAAACACCCAAATATCGCATCAGTATTCAACCAGAAGGGACCTGAATTTGAGATTACTATCAGGACAACCCTTTGATAATCTGATGAATCCTTTTTTCCCATCCAGTTCTATACAGTCCCCCTAAGACTTGTGGTACTACTCTCTGCTTTGAGATATACTTTGAGGCCTGCTGAATTCCCTTTTCATCAGATCTGCACTATCCATATACTTAAACCTAATCACTTGCTCCTTGATGACATGACTTTATCCCTTCAACTCTACACTGCCAATATTCCTTCTATAAAAAAAATACTCTTAAGGAAATATTGTATCTTTAGAATGCTACTGCTTGAAATCTCAGCCTTGGAAACTCTCCAGTCAAGGCTATTGCTGCCAAAGGATCTTTCTTCCTTATGTAGACCAGATTCCAGGATCATTCTGCCTAAGGAATGCAAAATCCCCTTTCCTCCACTTAGAAGTTGGGGGTTCACAAACATTGTCCATGAACTATCCTTTCAGACAAAGTAAACAAACATGTCTGACACTATTTCTAAGTTCTATGGATGCTGCCATCTTGTGAGGTGGCAAAGTCAGCCCAGGGGATCACTTTGAATAATAGTTTTGTGGCACTTTAAACATATAATGTTTCATTTGACTCCTACAACAATCTTATGAGGTAGGTGTTATGTTACTGTTATCCCCATTGTACAGAGGAGATTATTGAGACCAAGAGGGGTTAAATAAACTACCCGTTGTCACATGGTTGGCATATGTCTGAGGCAGGATTTGAACTCAGGTGTTCCTGACTCCAGGTCTAGTACTTTATCATCTCCCTTAAGCTACATCTAAACACATCTACTAGTACTATGTAGTTCTGCCCCAAGATGCCATTACTGTTTCTCTGGGGGAAACAGGTTTTTCTTCCCCTTAAAGCAGATCTGTTGTGTTGCATGCTGGTCTGTCTCTTGAAGGTACCAACTGAGTCTGGAAAAGGAATTGAAGCTAATATGTCTAGCTAGAGAACCAGCTCCTCTGGCAGGAGTCTGTATCCCTGAGCTTCAGTCAGTCAGTCATCTGGCTTCATCTCAGTCTGTGGGCATGCCTGTACTCCCCTGGTGGGTGGGGGAGGAGGGGGCATGCTTCAGAAACTTCCAAAGATCCACACCCTCTAGTCTCATCCATTTGCTCAAGGTGATAACTGAGCTAGACCTAGAAGAGGATGTAGAAACAAGAGGCATAGAATACTTTGGACAAATGTACTCTGACAAGAGCCAATAAGATGAAGTCAGCACTGGCTTCTTTTCTGTTCATCAACAAGAAACTCCATCTCTCAGCTCCAGGCGTTTTCTCTGACTGGCCCCCAGGCCTGGAATACTCTCCCTTCCTATTGACCTCTTTAGCAGCCTTTAAATCCCAAATAAAACCCCTTCTTTTACTGGAATCTGTTAATTATTTCCTATTTATCTTTTTTATAGCTTATTTGTACATATTTATTTACTAGTTGTCTCCTCCATTAGATTGAGGACAGGAACAATCTTTTGCCTCTTTTCAAATGCCCAGCTCTCAGTACATGCATGGCACATAGAGGGCACTTAAATGTGACTGATTAATAATTGTGTATAATTAATAAAACTGACTGATTGACTGTAAGAAACTTTGCCAACTGCAGTACTCTAGAACTACATATGTAATAAGACTTTTGTTTTTCTTTGTTAACCATGGGGCATAGTGCTTGGCACATAGTAAAACCTTAATAAATATGTATTGACTGGCTTATTGGCCCCAGTACAAAGTCAGACTGATCCTAAGAGGCCCCCTTGGGTTTACCCTTAAGCAGACCTGAACTTCTTAGACCTTCTTAGGGCCTTCCAAAAACAAGACTTCTTAGGGCCTTCCCCAGGATCCCCAAAGTCTTCTGGGAGGCAGAGATAAACGATTTGACCAAAGGCATCACCAGCCTTCTCTTCAACATCCGGATGGGACTAGTAAGTGCAAAAGTGACTCAGCAATGTCATGCTTCAAATGCCATGAGGTAGGATCTTACAGAGATGTGACAATTTAACAGCTGACATTGACATAGCTAGGTATAGGGATTGACATATTGCTTTAAAGTTGGCAAAGAATTGTACATGTATTATCTCAGCTAATTCTCACAATGCTGAGAAGTAGACAGAGGTTAAGAAGGTGAAGTGTTATGCCCAGGATCACACGGTGGGTAAAGCAGCACGGGAATTCCTGTCTTCCCAACACCAAGCTCAGCACTCTTTCCACTGTCACCAAGTCTAGATATCTCCATCATGGTTTTGAAACCTCAGAAGTAGTCAATCTAATTTGGAAATGCACTTGTTTCTTCTATGTTGCTTGGGTGGCAGGGTGCTAGAACCAGTGAGGATGACCTGCAAGAAGAAAGATTTTGCCTGTTGAGGGGTAGCTTGGCTCAGACCCAAGCTAGCTGTATGACCAGAGGCAGATGACTTAAACTCTCGGGGTCTTTAGCTAGCGTTCTCTAAACTATTTTGACAGTCTGCTATTCTGACAATTTTGTGTATTTGTTATTTGTCCTTTGTTTTCAAAGACGACTAATGACATCATGGAGAGATGTCTTGACTTGTGCTTGAATTGAATTGAGGCAGAGCAACATTGTCAACCTCTCTCTCTCTTCCGGTCCTCAAAGTCAAGACAACCTGGGATGACCTTGGCATCTTCAATGTCTAACCAAATTCTATTTTTACATTTACTTATAAACCCTAGGAATCTACTACTATACTAGTTATACTATCAAGCATAAACAAAAAATAGACAATAAAAGAAGATAAATATGAAATAATCTAAACTATTTTATTTATTATTGGTGAAAAACCTGGTTCACTAAAATATTAATTTCAAAACTCTTTATGTTCTGAGTAGTTAACTACATTTGATGTCTTGTCTTTGCTTCTTAGAATTTCTAATGTGTTCCACATTGTTTGTTTAAAAATTCTAGATGCTTTATCTAAATTCTGAATAATTCAAAAAAATAAGCCACTATTTTTCAAGTTGATTTTTAAAATATGTCAATCATTAATATTATGATAGTAACTGTCATAAACTTAAATTTTAATATTCTTCCCTCTAAAAGAGAGGCAGATTGCTGGCTACCATCAAAGTCAATAGTCATGCTAGTTCAAATTGTGCAAAATGGTGTCTTTTGTTACATAACATTAGGTTAAAGACTGGATGGTTTGTGCATACCCCAGAATATTTTAATTTTTATACTTTTTGTGTTTGTGTATTTCAACTGTCATAAGTTACTTTTCATACATGTCTGATATTTCTTAACCCCACCTGGGGTTTTCTTGGTAAATGCTATAGTGGTTTGCCATTTTCTTCTCCAGCTCATCTTACAAATAAGAAAACTGATGCAAAGTGACTTGAGGGACTTGCCCAGGGTCACACAGCCAGGAAGCATCTGAGGTTGGAATTTGTAGTCAGGTCTTCCTGACTGTAGGCCTAGTGCTCTACCTAAAAATTGTTTCTGGGAGGGAAAAAAAGGCTTGATAGTTTACTTCTTTATGGCTCCACTGACCATGTCTGTGGCTCCCCAGACTCAAACTCCATTTTCTGGCCACTATCCCCTTATCTGCGCTATCTCTTTTTAAAATCTTACCTCCCTCTAAGCATGGACTTTTGTATTTATAGCCCCAGAGTCTAGCATACTATACCTGCACTAGTAGTTCTTTCCCTTTTCCCTTTTTCCTTCTTTCTTTCTTCTCCTTTTCTCCACTCACCCACCCCATCTGTCTCCCTTTCTCTCCCTCACTATGTCCACCCCTCCTTTTTCTCTCCTTTTTCATTCTTCCTTTCTTGTTTTTTTAGCCCAGGTATATATGATAGTTGATATTGGGGACAAAAGGTTTTAATATAAATTAGATTTCAGTATTTTGATCAAGAATTGGGCAAAAGCAGCAGAAAGAACCAACTGTTAATTAGCATAAGTAAAAGTCAAGTCCCAATGAAGTAAGCAGCTCCCCTACCACCTCCCCTTTCAGTTATCCAACTCTTTTGTTTGCCCATATAATGTGATCTTACCAGTAAAAAGTTCATGATGTTCCATAGTTAGCCCAGAAATCTGGTATTTCTTGTTATTTAATGTTTACATAGAGTAAGTGAAAACAAGGCACCTTCTAGTGCAAAATGGGCCATAGAAATTCTGCACCCTAAAAAAATGGGGGTTGGGGTTCAGGATCTGGTGTATTTTGTAAGGTAGCTGCCTGACTGCTTACAGCCCTTTCAGAATCAAGGCAAAAGAGACTGGGTATTTAGAAGAGGCCTTGGAAACAGGAGCTCGGAGATTAGCCCTAACTCTTGCGCTACTTTAATCAATCATATTCTTAGATAAATCTCTTGATCTCTCAGTGCTTTGACTTTCCTCTTGGTAAAATGTGTTCTTGTGTATTTTACAGGGACGTTGTGGTGATAAATAAGATTATTTTGGGGAAGTGCTTAGAGCTTCATGGAAAGAAGGTATTACGTAAATATAAGATTCTGTACTAATAACCATTACTGTAAAGTAATATTAAATTTGTATCCTAATTATTTAAATTTGCTTTGTATTTGCATAGTGCTTTGTATTTTTTTCAAAAGAACTTTGTAATATGAACAAATTCCATAATTTGTTTTTATGCCCATTTTTCATATTGGGAAATTAGCATAAATGGTTCTGAGTATAGTATAGTATACTATAGCTATAGTACAGGTATAGTGTAGTATACTTTAGTTATAGTATGGGTATAGTACAGTATACTATAGCTATACTATAGGTATAGTATAGCTTAAATTCATCTTTATACATAATTCAATTCAATAAGCATTTATTAAGTGCCTACTATATACCAGGGACTCTACTAAGCAAGGTTAGAGAACCATAATTATGACTTCTTCTTACCATTTCCAATGGTACACTTGAGAAGATTTGAAACAAGTATCCTTTATTTAGACTCCATGAAGACTCAATTTTTAAAAAGTGTGAATTGTTCATGATAGTTTTTCCTCTACACACCTTACACCACTATTTATATAGTTGGATATACTGGGCAGCTAGGTGGCATAGTAGATAGAGGGTTGGGCCTGGAGTCAAGGAAGACATCTTCCTGAGTTAAAATCTGACATCAGACACTTACTAACTGTGTGACACAACTCAGTTTGCCTCAGTTTTTTCATCTGTAAAATGAGCTGGAGAAGGAAATGGCAAACCATTCCAGTATCTCTGCCAAGAAAACCCCCCAAAAAGTCATGGAAAGTCAGATGTGGCTGAAAAACAACTGATGCTCCAGGAAGTATAGAGGGGGTAGATAGAAGACTAATCTTAGATTCAAAAAGCCCCAACTCTGATAGGTTGTTCTCTTGCTTGGATTATTGCAATAGCCTACTTACTTGTGGGTCTGCCTGCTCAGATCTCTCCCCACTTCAATCTATGCTTCATTCATCTGCCAAAGTGTTTCCCTGAAGTGGCATCTTCCCTATTCAATAAATGTGGTTCCCTATAGCTCTCTGAACCAAGTACAAAACCTTCTGTTAGGTGTTTAAAGCCCTACTTCTACCTTTCCAGTCTTTTTATACTTCACTCCCCACCACATATTCCTCAGTCTGGTGACCCCATCTTCTGGTGGTTCCACAAACGAGATGTTCAGTCTCTTGGCACCAGCCGCCTTCACTGTCTGTTGCCCGTGCCTGGAATACTCACCCTCCTCATTTCCATCTCCTGGTCTCCCTGGTTCCCTTTAAGTTCCAATTAAAATCCCATCTTCTGCAGAAAGTCTTTCCCAACTGTTCTGGTCTAATGTTTCTCCTCTGTTATTTATTTCCTAGCTTGTATGCACATATTTGTTTCTTTTCTGCCCATTAGATTTTGACTCCTTGAGGGCAGGGGCTGTCTTTTGTTTGTTTTTATACCTCCATTGTTTAGCACTGTACCTGGCACAAAGAAGGTATTTAATAAATATTTATTGAGTGACTGACATGCATTCTGGCTATGTGACTCTGGGTGGTCCATTAACTCCTTGGTGCCCAAGGAAACTTTCTAAGACTAAAAACTGCTTAGCAGTTACTGGATCTTCTTTGGTAAAGAATATTATTTTCAGCTTATTAAATTATAGGTCAGAACACCAACAACAAAAGCAATATGAAGTGTGAGGCATTATGCTAGGCACTGGAGATACTAATGCAAAAGTGAGACATTCTCTGCCCTCAAGAAGCTTATATTCCACTTAAGGGGATATAACAGTCATAGATGAGTAAATATAAGATATAAAAGAGTGATTAGGGAGCAGCACTAGTAAATAAGATCATGTATGCAAAGATACTAGAGCAGTTCCAGCTTTTTCCAGATTATTTTGCAGATGAGGAAACTGAGGCAAACAGGCTTAAGTGACTTGCCCAGGGTCACACAGCAAGTAAGTGTCTGAGGTCAGATTTGAACTCAGGAAGATGAGTCTTTCCTGACTCCAAGCTTGGCACTTGATCCACTGTACCACCTAACTGCCCCCTCTTGGCACATAGAAGACATTTAATCGTGGTTATCAATTCATTATTTGAATCCTTACAACAAACATGAGGAATCTGAGATTCAGATGAGGTGCTTTATACAATCATATAGCTTGTGTGTGTGTGTGTGTGTGTGTGTGTGTGTGTATGCGCACGCATGTATTTGAACCCAAGACCTCCTGCTTCCAAGGTCAGCTACTCTATCCACTATCTCATGACATCCATTGATGCAACACATATGAAAGTTCCACAAGCAAATAATTCAGAAAAAAGTGAGAGTCCAGTAATTTTATCTGGTACAGCTTGCATTGAAGTTAAGGACTTTATATTAAAGGTCTTCCACTGGAAGCAGAAGGCTAAGAACCAGAGAGAAACAAGACATGCTAAGTTTTTCTGACCTACCTGTATGACCGTTCCTTGTCAATGTCCTTTATTGCATTTATATCCAGATCCTGCCCACCAATGGTCAGTGTCCCACAGAGCTCTCTCCTGGACTTTCTTCTCTTTTCCCTGTCTGTTATTTCACATGGGGATCTTATCCCATGATTAATAAATTCATGGATAAGTTCATAATTAATGAAATGACTTCAAAAAAGAACCAAAGAAGAATCAGTTAACAGGATAGGTCCAAAGACAGAGAAGACAGAATATCTCTAAGATCAACAATAAGAGTCCCAAAGGATCAATCTGAAAGAGGAAAAATGTTCACTGAATATGACTTGAAGTTACAATAATTCAATTTACATTCAACCAGCTTATTTTACTTAAAACATAACTGGTCATAAGAGACGTGATCTATAAAAGGTCTTCTAGTACCATATCCTGGATTAAGCAGTCATTGTTATTGACAGTATTTTTAATATGCTGGTGGAATTTTGGTTTACTAACAAGAAAGGATAAGTGCTCTCCAAACAAATGGAATGATTCCAGGTTGGGTGGAGTTGAAGTTTCCTTCTTCTGACGAGTAATGAAGCTGGAGAAGAAAATTAGACTAGACTTGGAAATAAAACCGACATTAAAGAGACTGGGTTGAAACCTGTTTAGGGAGACTGACTGGAAACCAATTCGGAAAATATGAGGAAATCTTTGCTAATGGCTAGATCAGGTGTGGGGATTCTGCTGCCTTAAGGCCACATGGGGCCTTCTAGGTTCTTAAGTGTGTGTCCTTTTGACTGAATCCAAATTTTACAGAACAAATAAATCCTTCTAGGTCCTTCAAGGCAGCCACATGCGGCCTTAAGGTCTCAGGTTTCCCACCCCTGGATTGGATTCTCCCTTGTATATGACTCCACCTGAAGAATTCCAAAGTCTGACAAGGTGACCTGTCAAAATTCCCTTTTCCTTTGTTGATTAGCATTCTGTGAAGTCAGAGTGGGTACTAAGTGTTCCACAGTTTGGGGCAAATGCTGCCTCTGTACTTCCTGGTGCAAGTACCAGGAACTAAACCGTGTCCCTTACCCCACCTCCACTGTCGGCTACCATCGGTGTTAGACAATAGACAGTCTTGTTTACTTCATCTACTATTTCCTTCTCTCTTTGTTCACCTTTATATACTGCCTTGGAGTTTTCTAAATGTTTTCCTCTATTTAGGAAGAGAAAAAAAAAAGGTCCATATCCCCACAAGCCTCAGTATCGATACGTCCTGATAGTGAAGGTACCTTTCAAACTATCACCTACGTGATGAAATAGCTGGAATGCTGGATTTGGAGTTTGGAAGACCTGAATTCAAATGCTGCTTCATGTCCTTAGTAGCTCTGTGACTCTGGATAAGACATTTAAGCCTCAGTTTACTCATCCATAAAATGGAAATAACAATAGCCCCTACATTATAGGGCTGCTAGGTGGCAACATAGTACACAGAGTGCCAAGCCTGAAGTCAGGAAGACATCTTCCTCAGCTCAAATGTGACCTCAGATATGTACTAGCTGTTTGACCTTGGACAAGTCACTTAACCCTGTTTGCCTCAGTTTCCTCATCTGTAAAATGAGCTGGAGAAGGAAATGGCAAACCATTCCAGTATCTTTGCCAAGAAAACCCAAATGGGGCCATGAAGAGTCAGGCACCATTGAATAATGACTGAGCAACACATTATGGGGGTTATCATGAGAATCAGATGAAATAGCATAAGCAAAGTACTTTTTGCAAACCTTAAAGTCCTATATAAATGATAGCTATTATTTATTTTTGAGAGAAAAGGCTAAGATATCGGCAGTACAAGTATCATTATGTTCCCTTTGCAAAGAACATTGAAGCTCAGATTGATAAAGTAATGGAACAGCCAGGAAATTGGTGACCGAGCTGTGATTTAAACCTAAGTCCTTCGGTTCCAGGTTAACAGTCCTTCCACTGTCCCATATTCCCTTTACTCTCCAAAGGCATTAGGACTGGACAGGGTCACAGAAGAGGAGAAAACTGTACAGCAGTCATAAGATCATAGATTCAGATCATACATTCATTTGCACAGAAAAGAGCAGAGGAAGTTTGAAAGGAAACATAGACAAGAACAGTAAGTAAGAAAGTAAGATATGAAATTTACCATATCTAGATATCTATACCTAGATAGATATCTAGATATCCATATCTTTTTTTCTTTTGAGATGATTAGGGTGAAGTGACTTGCTCAAGGTCACACAGCTAGTAAGTGTTTGAAGCCAGATTTAAATTCAGGTCCTCCTGACTCCAAGGCTGGTGCTATATGTACTGTGCCACCTTGCTCACACACACACACACACACACACACACACACACATATTCTTCCCTTGTCCCATTACTGAAGGAGCACTAGCCTTAGAAACCAAGACTTAAAATCCTGCAACTAGTAGATTGTATTTGCCTTCTTGTAAGTTTTAAGTGTATGACACATGATTTTCATGAAACAGAATATTCACATTATATAAACTGCAGTAATCAGCTTTTGACAGAGTCCTGCAAAATATTTGTGTATAACTTCCTCAAATGTACGGAGACATCTTACAAAGAATCATTGTCAGGGTCTCAGAGAGGAAAAAAAGAGAAGAAATAGATAGCGATCTCTGATTTCTCCACGTCCTTGGAAGAGGCCCAGATTTCTAAAAGACCTCAAAATGTCAGTCAGAATATATTGAATCCATAGAAATGGCAATGATTAAATGTCCTTCTCTTTACTCTTTACTAAGATAAGCTGTGGGTTACTATTTCTAATTGTCTGCACTGCCTTTGGACAGCTTTTTTTTCTTTTCCTTTCTGCTCATACATGTCTGATGAATGAACAAATGATTTGAAAATTATTTAAGAAGTCACTTTGTGCCAAACACTGGGCTAAGTGTTAGGGATAGAAATATAAAAGGAAGCCAGTCCCTGATCTCAAGGAATTTGCCTTCCAAAAGGGATGGAAAACACATATAGGTGAACGATACTTGCTTTGAGAAGTCACAAGGAAGGTAAGTAAAATGATAAGAGGAGCTTATTGACCCCTTTCCAGTAAAATGTCAGTGTTGATTATATTTCCAGATCTGGAAAACTAGCTGAGAAGTAGTAGGAGAGGAGGTAGCAGGGGAGAACAGGGTATGATGGGAGCAGACCAGAAGACAAGAATGTGGCCAGTATGGAATTTGAAGGATGACTGAGGCTGACTGGGCATAGTTAGTCATGTAGAGCATTCACCAGAAAGGACAGTGTAGGTCTCAGGGTCATATTCCAGAACTGCCTAGAGAATATTCTCTGGTGCAGGGAATACTGGAGGCAGGATATACATGAGGCAAGGTCTGGGTGGAATGTAGGCGGGACAGATGGTAAGCAGATAATCTAATATTTCTGCAGTGTCCCCAGAAAGTTCTAAAACAGTTAAACTCAATGGTATCTTGGGGGAAAGATGTCAGTTTCTTAAAATGCTTTGTCATAAGAGAAACTGTTCAAATTCACATGGACATTCAGTTCCATTTAAGAGGATAAAATAAAGATGAAGGAACTGAAAGCAAATCTATTGCATTCTCCCTAAGCTGAGCACACATATAAACAGTCCCCAAATTTATTATGGAGTGCTCCAAGTTCCCAGTAAAAATGACTTTGTTTGGCTTATCTATTCAGAAGCACACAATTATTGATGAGACTACAATGGCCAAAGACAATTTCTGTTTAAAGATAACTCATCCGTGAAATGAAGTAGTTAGACAAGGTAATCTCAATGTCCCTTCCAACTGGAACCTTTTCTCAGATTTTCCATGCTTGCTCCTAAAGCATACTAATCAATCTGCTTTGTACACTCCCCAGGATGTTACTCTTCCAACAGCATGCTGTTTACCTGGGAATTCTCCAGATTCAATCCAGAGTTTCAAGAAATGCAGCTTCGTTGGCCACTGCTACACTCTGAATACAATCCTGTCTGGGAAAGAACTGGTCAGGGATTCTGCACCTGTTTTTGCTGCTGATATTGGCAATGATAGAGTTATCATTACTAGGTGTCCTAAGGCAGAATGACGTTTATTTGTTAAACTTTGATTTTTGGCAGTCAAACTGCTCCTCCTTTCTGCCACAGAGCCTTTCTTATCCAGGATCTGCCAGTGGGTATTGGCTGCATGCCCCATCTCCCATATTGACTTCACTCATTGAAATCCTGTTGTTAGCCGTTTGACATGGAAAAAGAGTTCAGTTTCATGAATTACAAATTAAGTCTTATATACATTAAATTGTTTGAACCTCATCACAACACTGTAAGATGGGTACAGGTATAGTATAGATA
The DNA here is from genome assembly GCA_028658325.1 of Potorous gilbertii. Lineage (NCBI taxonomy): Eukaryota > Metazoa > Chordata > Mammalia > Diprotodontia > Potoroidae > Potorous > Potorous gilbertii. The sequence goes on from CM053772.1 coordinate 194,995,685, forward strand.
CTATTACCCCCATTTCACAGATAAAGGATCTGAGGTCCAGTGACTTACCCATGAATGTTAGAGAAGACACTGAGATTCAGATATAGTCAGGTCATGTGGTCTACCTCTACTCAGGTTCCAACTTCAACCCCAGCATGCTTTCCATGGCACTGCTAATCCAGACCTTTCCTCTCACCAAGTTCAACGTTCTCTCTATTACACATCACCTCTCAATTAGCACAGGGTTTTAAAAAAAAATCCTAGGAATAAAATAATATGGTACTTTTCATTCATACAACTTCACTGTGTAGGAGCTGTGCGTGCAGCATGAAGAACTAGACTTGTTTCAAAGTCACACTTTGTACTCACATTTTGTACTTTGTTTTACTCATGCATGTAGAATGGTTCATGGATAGAGAACTAGCTAAAAAGGATCATTGACTTCTGAACTGGCACAATTGTACTTGGGTCGTCAAAAACAGGTAACAGCCTATCTCAGCCTCAGAAACACCCAAGGGAAACCAAAAGGTTTCGTTTCTTATCAGATCTTATGAGACACATAGGTAATGACGTATATGCAGTCAGTGTCCTATCATGAAGAATACAATTTTGTCACTGGAAGGAATCCAGTTCAGTGGCTCCAATCCAGATACAGCAATATAATGGAAAAAGAACAGAGTTTAAAGCCTTGCTCTGATATTGACTGTTTGACCTTGGAAATGTTTTTTTACCTTGCTGAGTCTCAATTTCCATCTCTACCATAAGGGAGTTGGATTAGATGACCTTTGTGGTCTCCTCTAGTCCTAATTTAGTCCAAAGGGAGTATGACTTACCTAAAGTCATGAAACTGCTTGGTGTCCTAGATTGGTCCAGAAAGTTCGTGCCTCCTTCCTGCTCTCTATGTACTTTCTTCAATTTAAATTCAATTTAACAAACACAGTCCTTTCATTTCATGCTTACAGAATGTCAACTTCACATTGTGAAAGTCCATGGAGTGTATAAATGGTCAAGGACTTGGAACTTGTGGCACTTTGGTAGAAAATTAGGAGGGAGAGAACCACAGAACCTTGGAGTTGGAAGGGTCTTTGGTAACCGTCCAGTCAAAACACTGCCTCATTAAGAATCCCCAGTCCTCCCTACTTCATTTCCAATAAGATGTGATGTGATGAGTGTTACATCAACAAGTATCAACAAAACACATTTTTTAAGCAAAAGTAAGTTCTTTCTCATTGACTGAGGGCCAGGGTAGAGGGGAGGTGAGTGTGTGGGTGAGTATGTTATCTTCCCATCTTGATGGCATTTGAGGAAAGGAAAGGAACTATCATTTCTATTTTGAGTGCTTCATTTCTTTTGTATCTCTTCCCTGAAGTGTTCCAACCATTTTATTGTACTGTGCAGAGATTTCTGATCCAAATATCTTAGCGCCATCTGCCAAAGGACCTGGGGATCATCATGAATAAGCTGATAGACGGTGATTCTAAAACTACTTTTCCTCTCTTTTCAAATGATAATTTCTTGTCCTTTTAAATAAATGTTTTTACTGATATTTCTTTCTTTCTTACATCAGCATCACTTCCTTATGACTTCCCCTTACTTTCTTAATAGAAGCTTCCCTAGTAACGAAGTACAACTAAACAAAATAAGCCAGGTCTGACAAAGTCTTTTCAAAGTTCTAGTCTACCACCTCTCCACTGCGAAGAGGGAGACCCCCTGCACCATCATCAGTCCTTGGAAGTTGTTTGGTCACTGCACTGTATATGGTTCTGATGCCTTCCAGTGTTGTTCCCCTTACATGACTGTGGTCGTTCTAACCATGTTTCCGTAAGACTGATGAGGATCTATGCTGCCTACCTCCTGACAGAGAGGTAATGAATTCAGGATGCAGAAGGAAGTAGACATTTTTGGATATGGGTAAGGTGGGAATTTGTTTTGCTTGAGGATGCATATTTGTTGCAGTTCTTTTTTTTCTCTTTTAAATTAAGAGAGGGAGAGAAAATCAATGCTTAGTCATTGAAAATGTAAAATTAAAAAAATCATTAATCTGGTCATTGTAGAGATTATTCTCTTGGTTCAACTCACTTTACTCTATCCATTTCTACAAGTCTTCTCACTTTTTCTGAGTCCTTCCTAAACAGGTTTCTTAGGAAACAGTATTATTCCATAATTAAAGTTTTAAGTCAGTTGACTTACTGAAAATTCAAATCTTTATATCTACCTGGGCATGGAAAGGCTCTCTGTACATTTTGGACTTTATCTTGGCTTACCCACTTGAACACTTACTTTTGGGAATGTAGATCATTCAAAGAAGGGATGTTGACAGGGAGATGTTTGAGGCCATAGGAAGGACATTTGGAAGCACTTCCTTTGTAGACTCAGGATTACCTTGCCTCACAAGGTTCTCACCTCTCAATCTCTCTTGCTGAAATTTAAACTGCTTCTTTTGTTTTATCCTCGGGGTGATGAGGATCAGTGGACCCAATACCCTCTCCAGATGATCTTCCTCACCCCCTCAAATAACGGTTGCTATGGGTCTTTGAGTTGACTGTCTAATAGGATGTGTTTGGGTATGTCTTTCCACATAGGTGTGATTCTTAACATAACCATAATCCCCTCTCTTCTCCACTCCATAGTGGGGAAAAGCAGGTTGTCATAAAGCTAAGGAGGGTCAGAAACTGTCTTCTCTTCCATACCCTGGCATTGTCCTGGCCTGAAACCACCCCCGTTCAGGGAGACACAGGTGTGATATTCCATCTAGAAAGAAGGCAGGTATCCAGAGATATCTATTCTTGACATGCCCACCCTACTAAAAGCAAACAAGGCTCTTTCACCAGAAGCTATGCCCTCCAACAGTTAAGGAATGGCATAGGCAAATAGAATAGGAGTAAAGTAAAATGGAAATAAAATATAGTAGTCAGAATTAGAGGTCCTTTAATTTTAGAGCTGGGGAAACTGAGACCCAAAAATATAAAATGACTTGATCAAGGCCTTAAGACCCTATAGCCAACCAGTAGGAAGCCAGGATTAGAATTCAAGATTCCTGAATTCCTGAGAGGAAATACTGCATAAACCTAGAAAGAGCATTCAGGAGGAAGGAAACTGGACATTAGATTCTTTCCACCCCATGCCGAAGAAAGTACTTTTGGCATGTTCTCCTAGATACCTCCTTAGATACACTACACACTGTGCTTTCACCACATCAGTGTCTCTTCAATATGAGCTTCCTTACCCATAGATTGCAATCACCCCTCCATATTGTCTCACCCTATCCAACCCTTTCTTTAAATCTGTCATTGAGGAACTAGACAACTCTCTGCAGGTCTTTTGTTTATTCTTTTAATATTTTGTGGATATGAGGGCCATCTACCTGGTATCCTCCACTCTTGCTAAAAGTCACTCCCTTTTTATGTTATCTATATCCCAGTGGTCTTTAATGCTGCAACTTCCCAGGTGTAACTCATAACACGCTACAGCCTATTTATGTCAAAGACTCATTGGCAAATAGGTTTTTCAGTGAAGAGAGTTGGTCATAGAAAAGCCTTGGGTATTCAGGACTGTGGCTGCAGCCTTGGCGGGCCATCCAAATGTTGAGCTATTTGAGGTAGGTACCAAAAGTGGGGTACAAAGGAGTACACTGAAAGGGATGGAGGGAGGTATGAAGAGTTACAGACCAACTTTGTCTACTTTGTAGTTTTGCCTAGAGTTTGTCCTTTCTGAGGACAGAGTTGCCAAGAAAAGTTCATCTATATATACTGATCTTGGGTGTAGAAGAATGTGGGTTTGGCTGTGGATTGGATATGAAATGAAGATCAGAAAGTAGGGGTCGGGGGGTAGGGGGAGGTTGGAAATGGAAGTATGTGTGTTGCAATCAGGGAAGCCTGGATTAGAAGAGACCAGGATGTTCTAGTCTTGGCACTGCTACTAACTTGCTATGTAAACTTAGGCAGCTCAACAGGAAGAAAGAACTTTTGTCTAAGTCTCTATAAATGACTGGAAATTTTAGAATTGGATCTTTCACCTTAGAGTTACTGATAGATAAAGAAAATAATGCCAGTCACAGAATGAGGCTTACCTTAGATTTTGTGAATGCAGATTTCAAAGAGTTCAGAGAAGACATAGGTAGTGCTCCATGGCCTAGGATGCTATAAGGGAAGTCCAAAGGCATGAGACACTCTTTGAGAGCAAAATTCTGACAATTCAAACACAAAAAATTCCAATGGGGCAGGGGAAGGTGGGGATGGGAGATACCATAACAATTTTTTTAAAAGAAGAGAAAAAAATTCAGTAAAACTGATCACTACATCAAAAATAATATAACTTTATATGAAGTGATCCACACCCACGTACCCTGAAATCTGCAAAGGAGCAAGAAAAAGTTCTCTACTCATGTCCTTTATTTGAGATGTAAATTACTGGTTCTTTACAATTTCACAACATTCATCATTTCATATTTGCAAGGGACATGTGCAGAAGACGGAAGAAAAAGACAGGTAACCAAGATTAGCTACTATAGTCCTGTAAGTCCTGTAAGAGTCCAGAACTATGAAAAACAGATTAATTATAACTCAGAAGACCAAAAGAACTCAATGAGGTGACTAGCTACTTGTCAATGACATATTAGAAATCATATCAAAATGGGAGACATGCTGTAGGAATATTTTAATTTTCAAAGAGAGGTTAGATTCATTCTCCATGATATAGCCTGGTAAACTTGACTTCCACTGTTGGCAAACTTTAATAATTATTGAAGGGATATTTTGTGAGCACTTGGAAATAGAGGCAGTGATCATCAAAAATCAGCATAAGGTCATTGATAACTAAACACATAGGTTCTTAACTCTGTGTGTGTGTATGTGTGTGTGTGTGTGTGTGTGTGTGTGTGTGTGATGTACTACTCTTCTAGTCAGGTAAAGCCTATGAAACCTTTTGTGGAATAATGGTTTTAAATATATGAAATAAAATACATAAGATTACAAAAGTAGCCAATTATATAAAAGCACATTTATCAAGGAAAAAATTTTTAATTTACTAGTCTCAGATTGTTTACCAGAATTCTCAATGAAGAAACGGTGAGGAGGGAAGAGAGGGAGAGAATTTGAAATTCCACATTTGAAAAACAGAATGTTAAAATTGTTTTTAAGTGTAAATGGGAGAAAAGAAAATGTTTCTTAAAAAAGTTAATGAACCCTAAGTTAAAATCCTCTGCTGTAAGCCAGCCTCATTTCTATTTGACAAATTAAACTGGTAGGTCAAGAGAAAGCCATGGACATAGTATATCTGGAATTCAGTAAGACATTTGAAAATCTTTTCTAATATTCTTGTGGACAAGATGGAGCTATGCCCTGGATAATTGTACAGTTAGATAAAATTTCAGAACTGGTGGAATAACTATCATAAAAATTATGGTATCAGTCTGGGTGGGTATCTTCAATGGAGTACCATAAGAGTCTCTATAACCTTGGTCCTGTTCTCTTCAGTATTTTTATCAGTGATTTGGATAAGACCTAGATGACTTGCATATCAATTTTTAGATTACACCAAAACTGAGAAGGATAAGAAATACTTAGGATGGCATAATTAGGCTTAAAAAAATAGTTCGATGAAATAAAACACTGGGCTAAATCTAGTGGGATTAAATTTAATAGGGATAAATCTAAAGCCCTACATCTGACTTCAAAATTCAATTACATAGATGTAGATTGACTAAGGGAGATATGACTCAGCAGAAGTTCATGGGACCAGAACAGTTAGTGAACAAACTCAATATGAGTCAACAGTGTGACGTGGTCGGAATAAAACAGCAACAATGAATAACGACAAAAATAACAACCCAAATTCATTCTTAGACTACATGAATAGAAGCACAGTGTACAGAATGAGAAGGACTGATCTTCCGAAGGTAGACGTGTGATTGACTATTTTGATTTCTCAATTGCCTTTTTCTGAGTTGTATTTGTAAATTCCCACCTCAGTGGCTATGTATGTGAATTTCCATTAAGCTGCAACTTGTTTATATTTTGAATTCACATTGATGATATAAATATGCGACACAATTCTTATGTTATTTCAGCTTGTAGGTTTTTGGACAGGCATTAGATTGATCACAGTTCAAGAAGTATTTATAGGAATCTAAAATTCTTAGCATCCTCTACTGAAGAGGTGTGAAACTTCCAAGTCAGATTAAAATATAATTGGGGAATGTTTAACAAATAAATAAAAATACAATGTGATATTTTTTTAAAAAAGAAAGATTGATCTTTCTATATTCTGCCATGGGTAAATATCTGAAATGTTGTGTTAACTTCTAGGCACCATATTTTATAGTCAAATATGAGCCCATTGGTAGAATGTGAGCTACTTGAGAACAGGGGTTATTTTATTTTTGTCTTTTTGTTTCTAGTGCCTGACACAATACTCCTATACATAATAGGGGCTTAATAAATGTTTATTGAATTTTAGGAAGGACATTGACAAGATGAAGTCTAGAATAAGGAAAACAAGATATCAAGGGACTATATTGTGAGAAAATAAGTTAAGACACTAGAGATGTTTTGACTGAAGAGGACAGGAACATGTCCTTGAGTATTGGAAGGGCTATTAATAGAAGAGAACTTAGTCTTATTCTGAAAAGTCAAAATAGAGTGCTGGCAATTAACAAGAAAAAGAATATTGAAATCAGAGGGAAGTATGAGGAGAAATTGCCAAGAGGTGCGTGTTGTCATGATTTAAAGAAAAAATTTTTGACTATTTGAAGTACCTAAAATGATAATGGGTTGCCTGGAGAAGCAATGAATTGTCCAGTCTCTAGAAGTCTTCAAGCAGAAGCTGAATGAGCCCTTATTAGGAATGTTATACAGGGATTTATGCTTCAGGCTTGAGTTGGACCAAAGAACTTTGGTGGTCTGCTCTGACTCTGGTCCTTGGTTTCCTCTTTTGTAAAATGAGTCTAATAAGTAATATCTTTCCTAAACTTTCTTTTGGCAGCCAGGCCCCAATATTGGAGTCAGGAGGACCTGAGGCCAAATTTGGCCTTGTACACTTGCTAGCTGTGTTACCCTGGGCAAGTCACTTAAGCCTGTTTATTTCTGTTTCCTCACCTGTAAAAGGAACTAGAGAAGGAAATGGTAATCCACTCCAGTATCTTGGCCAAGAAAACTCCAGTGGGGTCAGTAAGAGTTGGACATGACTGAAGTGATTAGGCAACAAAACTTCCTCAGAGGTTTGTTCTGAGAGGAAAGTAAAATAATGAATATGAAAGGGCTGTGAAAATTCAAAAGCATTAAATAAATGTAAGATCTTAGTATTAATTACTCAACTTCCTAGCTTTACATCTCAATCCAAACTTTTGGCAATTCTTATTATACTTCCGCGTAGAACCCATGTAGGATTGCATGCCTTCTTGGGGAAGGAAGGGAAGAAAATTTAAAACATATAAACATGACTGTTGAAAATTGAAAACAAATTAATAATAATAAAAAAAGAAGTCATCCTCTTAGATTCTAGTTCTTTTTCCCCACTTTAAGTTGCTTTCTACAGGAACAGGAAGTTTATTTGCCTTGGGACTATTCTCTTGCCAATATCATCCTCTCTCTTAACCTGTCCCCTTCCTATACTCACTTGTTTCACTGTTGTGTATGATAGTTTTCTACACCAAACTCGTGTATTTGGGTTCAATCTTCATCTGTCCATTTCAGATAAAAAGTGAGATTCATCCGATGCCCACTTCTTCCATATTTTCTCCCATGTTTATATATTCTCCTCAGGGCCAGCTAGGTGGTACGGTGGATAGAGCACCAGTGCAGGAATCAGGAGGAATTCAAATTTCACCTCAGACACTTGACACTCACTAGCTGTGGGACCTTGGGCAAGTCACTTAACCCCAATTGCCTCATCCTGGGTCATTTCCTGATGAATATCTGGTTACTGGATTCAGACGGCACTGGAGGAGAGGTGAGGCTGGTAACCTGCACAGCCCTCCCTCACTCAAAAGAAACCCAGGTACAAGTCAGGTCATCATTTCTCTGATGGCATGATCTTCTTTGGCAACAGATGAACACATACATATCTGGCCATACATACATAAATGTATGTGTATGTCTATAATCTACATATATCCAATGAAACAACACATAAGTCTATGATACTGTGGTTTTTTTGTCTTTCTTTGTATCCTTGATGCTTAGTAGTTCCTGGAGCATAGTAGGTACTTGATAAATGTTGGTTAACTGGACATTTACAGCTCTGTGAGAAAAAGAAATTTTCTCACCAAAAAGAATTCCAGTTGTGTAGAGAAAAGATTAAAAATGACTTAAGCATACAGGATTTGTCAGATGCCCCTAGGCAAATCCTAATGTCTCCAAAATTTTTTTAGTCACTGGATCATAGCTAGTCCAACTGCTCTGTTTCACAGAGGAGAAAACTGAGGCCTTAAAAGTTCAAGTAACTTCTTCATGGTAGCATCAGTGGTGGAATTTGAGTTCAAACCCTTTGGCCCCAAAGCTAGGGCCTTTCCATTATACCATCCTACTTTGTACTGGCAAATCAACTACAATTGCCTTTATGGTGAAATGTTGTTGTTGAATAATGAGTTGTTATTCAGTTGTGTCTGATTCTTCACGACTTGGAGTTTTCTTGGCAAAGATACTATAGTGATCTGCCATTTCCTTCTCCAGCTAATTTTACAGATAAGGAAACTGAGGCAAGCAGACTTAAGTGACTTTCCCAGGGTCATACAGCTAGTAAGTGTGAGGCCAGATTTGAATTCAGGTGAGTCTTACTGAGCTTAGACCTGGCATTCTGTCCAATGTCCCACCTAGCTGCCAGTGATGTACTGGTTTATGTTTACTACGTGCACTACAACATGAGAGGACCAGGAGACTTATTTTTTTCTTTGGACCCACATTGAAATCACCACCAATTTCTTTATATGCTTCTCCAAAGAAATGACTATTTAATTGCTATTATTATCAGCCAATACTATTATCTATAACCTCTTCTGTTAACCTGGAAATTTATAATTTTTTAAACATGCTTTGAAGTTTTGCATGTAGTTGTTTTGACTTCATTTTCTTCTGAGTTTGTGACTAGAGCTTCCCTAGCACCATAGTAACTTTCTATGGTCAGGTTCTTCTTCTTTTGTGTGCTCATTTTCTGGCCTATTTCTTGACCTATAACTTTATATTAAAGTTGGGGTCTGCTCCCTGAGTGGAGAGAGCACTGTCCTGAGCTTCAAGCCTTTCTTGCTGTTGTTTTCAGAGCTAGCTCTGGGGAGTCTGTAGGTTTTCAGTTCTTCCAAGGTGAATTTAAGGAGAGGTTTGATCACTGTTCTTCTGTTCTATGATATGGCCTGTGAGATGCCACAAGCACTCTTCCATACCCTGGGACTGCAATCAGGGACCCTACACTCCTGTGGCTACAAGCAATGCTAAGCTAGTACACGTCTTAGTTTTAGAGCTGTAACCTGGAAATACATATGAGTAATGTGACAGAGTTCTGCAACCAGTACCAGCAAAGGATACCCGGTAAACTTACTGTCTGTGGTTGAGAGTTCCTGAAGCTGCCACTGCCATTGATGAGCTCCCTCTAACATCTGTGGCTAGCACTCCAGCCCCAATCTTGGCTCTGCCCCAAAGTTTGTATCTTAAAATAAAGTTTGATTGCCAGTTTCTTTAAAATTTAGTTTTACATGTTTCTTTAGTTTGGTAAATAAAAATATCTTTTTAAATTGAGTGATAAACATTGGTCTCAAAATTAATTAACTAATTAGACTATCTGACCCCTGGGTGGTGGGGGTAGGGAATAAACCCTAATGAAAGGTGTTGTTCATGCCTAGGACAAAATCTGTAATATTGTGTCCCTGAAAGCTTTAAGCATTTCTGTCTTTTGGGAATCCCTACCTTGATATTTAAAAACCATTTTTCATTATTCTTGCTTTTCTTTGTCCATCCCAGTTTGGGGGCACAACACTGACATACATGATTAACACAACAGGACTAGAGCAGTTACCCACATTATTAAACCAGACTCTCTGCTTTAGTCAGCAGTTTTTAGTGAGCAAAAGAATTTTATTAAGCACATTCCAGATCAGCTTACAGAATAAAACAAGCCATTCACAACTGTTCTTAACACAGAACCATTTTTAAAAGGTCTAATTTTCTTCTGTAATTAAGGTTTGCTGGTGTTCAACCTCCTTGGTAACTTAAAATAAATTGAAAAAATTGTTGAAACTTGACCAGTAGAATCTTGCAAAAAGAGGGAATTAGGCCTATGATCAAAAATGAATGGAGTTACTCAAGCTCTCAAATCAACTTTTTAAAATTTTTTTATGATGCATGAAGAAATGTCTTGGAAATGAATTGATAGAAGGATGTGAACCTTCTCTTCTTCTTCCCCTTCCTCCTCCCCCTTTGACTTCTACCAGGAAGACTCAGATTCATTACATTTTACAGTGTACCTGCTTTCAACATTATCACTATTGCATAATCTGCATGAGAATTAGCAAGTTAAGAAATTAAATTTGAAAACATGACTTCCTTCATTGTACTTTAATAATTTGTATGTTCTGTATAGGATCAGATGTACAATCTATCTTTTCTGAACCTCTGTGCTGGTGCATTTTTTTAGACTGATAAAACAGATCATTCATTTATCTGCCTATCTCTCTATCTGTTTATTTGCAGCTCTCGGCTAGTCTGATGTAACTCAATAGCCAACTCTCTATAGAAAAGTAAAATCCCATGTATTGCCTTCCCAGAGATTTATAAGGATCAAATGAATCAGGTGTGTGTGTGTGTGTGTGTGTGTGTGTGTGTGTGTGTGTGTGTGTATTGGAGGAAGGAGGTGGCTGTGGGGAGCAAATTCAGACTCTGGTGCTGATAATTAACAGGAAAAGGAATGTTGAAATCTGAGCATAAATCAACTTGCACACACCTGTATGTGGCATAGTTCAGAGCACCCAGAGCAAGTTGAAATATGAGTTCAGTTAGGAAATGCCTCTACAAGTTTGCTCTCTGTTAAAAAAAAAATCAAATGAAACATAGGCTAATCAAGAGATAAGTGCAGCTTCAGAATTAGGAAAGACATAAGTCAGCTATTACAAACTTCTCAGGAACCCTCTGGGTCCTTGTGATCTCCCACAAGGTATGCCAGAGGGTATGCCTGCCATACAGCTGTAAATGCCATGAGCAGAGGACTGAGTGCCTTTTGAAGTGTTTTCTCCTGCAAACTAAAGACAACTCCTTCAATGTCCTCTCTGTCCCAGCCAAGAAACAAATTTATTCAGAAAAATCCTCCCTGATTACCAAAAAGTAGAGTTTAAAATTTCATGTCAGAAAAAAAAAACCCCAACTGTGGGAATAGCAAACTTAGAAATCATCTGAATCATTCCTATACTATATTCTCTACATTGACAGGAAAAAAATGTACTCTATTAGGATAAGGTCTGCACAATTAAATCACTTATGTATATAAAAGAGGTCATAGATTTGATGGTTTGGAACAGACTCTTGAGAAGATTTTTGGTGGTAAAGCATGATCTCTCTCCTTCCCCTGCACTAAGACTCTGGACTCAGGAAGACCCAGTCCAATCTTAAAGGCTCACACCAAAAGGCAAAGCTTGGAAAATCTAGAAGGCCAGGTCTCTGAATTCTTGAACTGGAGTTTACTCATGAGATAAACTCCAAGGTTTACTTCTCTTGACTAGATGGTTGGATTTGGGGCTTATAATAACTAGGAAATCAAAATTTCCCTTTTTCTATATAAAGAGGTCAAGGAGCAATGTTCATGAATTCATCTGTTGGGCATGTGAACACGTTGATTATCTCTCTTACATGTATTTCAGCAGAAATTCTATCATCCCAGTGGCTTCTATCTATCTTTTGGATTGTGAAAAGTTCATCAGGATTATGGCTCTTGACCTATGCAATAGTCAACTATATGTAATTCCCATGGTCCCCGTGGCAATGATTCCTAAAAGAGGAAGGGGAGTCTGTCTCCTAACACCAAAAATCTAAAAGAGAGAAGTCAAGAAATTCTGTTATCTCACTTTTTTTTATTTTTTAGTGGAAAGGGAAAGCTCTACCAAAAAGAGTTAATCTTCCCAGAATCCTACTTAGTCATTTTGAGACAGCCCAGGTCCATGGAACAAAATCATGAGTCATTCTTTATCCTTCAAACAAGCTACCAAATGGGCATGCTCACATTCCTGATAAGGTGATGCTCATCAGATACCCTAAATGTGCATACACACCCACCCACCCACCCCACCCCCCCATACACACACATGCACTCCTGTAAGTTCATCAAGGGAACTGAGAAGTTCTTTAAATAGATCAAGAAATTCCTCCAATCCACTGCCCTTATATTTTAATACTTAGAAGGAATTGGAATGTCTAGTTGCAGTGACAATAAGACATTCACTTTTCCACAATGCCAAATCATTTATATCCAGAAAGATTCTTCTATATAGCATTACACAAACCTTAAAGAATTTATATAACTAGGAGGAACAAGAAGAGAAGGAGGAGGAAGTTAATTCAAGGAGTCAGGCAGTTTAGCAATTGTCAGCAATATTTAGATTTCTCTCTTAAGAAAGATGCAGGTGAGAAGTGTCAAATGTGACCAATGATGCCGGGACAGGAATCAGATTAAAGTGTAGTCGAGAAATATTTTAGATAAATAAATAACAAAATATTACATAGATAAAATGACTAACTATAAAATAAATAAATAATAAATAAATTAGAGAAAGTAAATATAAATAAATATATGCATATAAATAAATTATAAATAAAAACACAATAGAATATAGATAATATTAATATGTGTTTTTCTAAGTCAACACACATGGTCAGGGATTCTTATATATGGTGTAGTAGCCTCTGTTCCTATTTGAGGTTGACACCACTCTTAATGGTGACTAGCTCATAAACCAGCTGATTTAGGTGCATATGTATATATAGCACCTCCTGTGGGTATACTCCAACATGCACTCACACTTGTAGTTTGCAATCCACAGAAGGCAGGTTGACTTTAATTCTTCTCAAGGTCTCAGGGTAAGCCTAAGAGCCTGGGTTTCTAGTATTGTTGATCCTGAGTGTCTATCAGCATGTTCTCTCCATTAATAAGACTCAGCAAGTTGAGACTAGTTGCTTTTAGAAAAGGGACTTATTAAGAAAGTATAGCAAGAAAAATAGTTGAAAAAACATTCTCCTCCCCTACCAAAACCAAATTCTCCCATGAATACATGCAGAGTCTATGAAGAAGAGTAGGTACAAATGTAAAGTAAAAAAGCAATGAGAAACATGGACAGAGAACACGTGGCAAAAGGATAATTCCCAACTCCTCATTACTGTAAACCTTTGTCTCCCTTTGTTAAGTGACTTGTCCAGAGTCACACAACTATTAAATATCAGAGGCTTTGGACCCAAGTCTTCCTGAAGCAGTCCTTCTACTCTATCATTTTTCTGAAATCTGTTTAAGCAGGTTGAGTTTGAAGTACTGGAGAGATATTCGAGGGGAGATGCAATTAGATGTGAGAACTAGAATGCCCATGAATTGGGGAATGGTTAAACAAGCTGTGGTATGTGATTGTGATAGAAGTGTGACTTCAGAAAAACCTGGAAAGACTTACATGAACTAATACAAAGTGAAGTGAACAGAACCAGGAGAACACTGTATACAGCTATAGAAATATTTTGTGATAAACAACTGTGAATAACCTAGCTATTCTCAGCAATACAATGATTCAAGACAATCCCAACAGACTAATGATGAAGCATACCATCCTTCTCCAGAGAAAGAACTGATATTGTATGAATATAGACTGCAACAGTCAACATCACTTCTTTTTCTTTTATGCGAGTCTTTTTGTACAAAATGGCTAATATGGAAATGTTTTGCATGATTGCATATGTATAACCTCTATCTTATTGCTTACCATCTTGGGGGCAGGAGAGGAATGAGGGAATGAGGGAGGGAGGTAGAGAATTTGAAATTTAAAACTTAAAAAAAACACAAATGTTATAAAATTATTTTAACATGATATGGGGGGATATATTCTTATAAACCCAAAATTGCCCTGTTTATCTGTGCTTTCTTTTGAGCTTCCTTCTCTACTCTTCTGTACATTTTAAAATGTTTCAATAGCCCTCTTTCTTTTTGCTTCCTTATTGCACTCCCCCTAAAAGAACTGTTTCTCAATTAAAAATCAAGAGAAAAAAATGATATAATAATAGCTAACATTTATATAGTGCTTATTATGTGCTAAGTGCTTCACAATTATTGTCTCATTTAACCTTTGTAACAATCCTAGGAGGTAGGTGATACTATTGTCCACGTTTTACAGATGAGGAAACTGAGATTAAATGGCTTGCCCAGGTTTATACAGCTAGTAAATGTCTGAGGCTGGATTTGAATTCAGGTTTTCCTAACTCTAGATCTTATGCTCTATCCACTGCACCACCTGGCTGTCCTGAGTCAATGTAGACAAGCAAAATGAATCTGTAGTAGCTGTGTCCAAAAATGAATGTCTTTTTCTGCACCCTGACTTCACTAGTTCTCTGGTAGGAGGTTGGTAACATGCTTCCTCATAGGTCTTTTGGAGATGTGGTTGATCATTGACTTCACTAGAGTTTTCCTGTCTTTCAAAGTTGTTATATTGCTATCCTTATATAAATTGTTCTTTTCAGTTCAATAATTTTTCCGTCATATCTGACTCTTTGTGAGCCCCTTTGGGGTTTTCTTGGTGAAAATATTGTGGGGCTTTTCCATTTCCTTCTCCAGCTCATTTTACAGAGGAGAAAACTGAAGCAGACAGAATTAAGTGATTTGCCCAGGGTCGCACAGTTAGCAAGTGTTTGAGGGCAGATTTGAACTCAGGAAGATTAGTCTTCCTCACTCCAGGCCCAGCGCCACCTTGCTGGTTCAATTCCAGTCATGGTGTATCAGTTCATACCACCAGTATTTGCTGAAGTCCTCTCTTTGGTCATTTCTAATGGGACAAAAATATTCCCCTACATTCACGTGCCATTCCACTTTGCATCCTCTATTCAGTCATTCTCCAATGAACAGATATTCCATAGATTTTAGTTCTTTTCCTTTTTTCTCTTTTTAATCTCCCCTTTAAAATGAGCAAGTTTGTTTTCTTTGTAGTTATTTGCTCCCAGTATTACTGGTCATCTTAATCCTTACCTGTATCCCTTTGGCTTCCCTGTTGAGTTTGACATATTTCTTTACTATAAGCAAGGTGAAAATTTCTAAGATTACTGCCTACCATTTCATTCAAAATGACTAAGTTACAGAAAAGAGTTTCAGGCATCATCTAGTTTCCCATTCAATTGCACTCTAATCCATATAGTAGCAGTCACCAGCTCTCCTAGAAAATGTTACGAGTAATTTAATAATCTCCTTCTCCTCCTGTGTTGAGAGATCAGTATAAGCAGAGGTAATGAAATGCATGATTCTCCTTCCTTCAGGAGTGGTAGATATGTGAGGGATCAATCAGAATATCAATTTTTCAATCTGGGGGGATTGGTGGGGAGAGAGGTTAGCGGATGAGTGCATGGAAGAAATGAGATGATTTGTGTGAACCAGACGTATACATTGGGATGCCTGTAATTTTGAAGTAAATACTTCTTGAGTTTTGCTACTTATAGTAAGTCTACATGCTTTGTTAATAGGGTAGATCTAAGAGGAAGTTTGCAATTTCTAGGGAGACAAAGTGAGAATATTTAGAACCTGGAAATGACAGATAAAGTAGGTTACACACATACACACATGCATTACATATAAAAGATCCTCGATAATTTTAGAAAAAGATAAAAGTCATCCAGACCCTGAGTAAAATTATCCAAAAGAGAAGTGTTTAGGCAAAGAATTCCCGCTGAGTAGCTTGATTTTCATAGAGTCTTAGAATAATACCTAATGTTTCATCCAGGATTCTCTGACCAGAATTTTCAGTATGTCAAGTCAACAAGTACGAGCCAGAGAGACTATGGGTAACTAAAGCCAGCTTTCAAATTAGACATAATAAAACTTGTGCGTTAATAACATTCCAACCCCAGAAGTCAACAGATTAGTAAGACCAAGAATTAAAAGCTACATTAATGTTTTTTAATGCATATGAACATAAGTGGATGGAAGACTCTTCCAGATGGACAAAATGACCCAATTTTTGGACCTATTCAGCAGTACATTGTTTTAATTTTTAGTTTCCTTTCTAGAAGATGTCATCCCTGTCAGAAACAACAAAAAGTAAGGTCCAAAGAGCAGCTTTTATTGACATGGCAGTGACTGTTAAGAAACCATAAACTCAGAAAAAGGAAAAAACCTTAGGTCTACTTTCCCACTACTAGTCTTCATTATTTCTACCTTCATGTTTGAGGAGTGCCACTTTCTTGAGAATTTCCTCATTATTAATCATGAGGGTGATGTTGCTTTTGTCCCAATGATTGAGTAATAGAAGTTGCCCTTCCACATTTAGTAGAGTGGTTCTTAAAAGAGGACAAATAGTATCTATATTGACAGTGGGCCCCAGAGAACATGTATCACAACTTCTGGGAAGGCATTGCTCAATCACAGTCTTTCCTACCGATATCTTTGCTTTAGTCAATGAATGTTTAAAAAATAGATACACAACTCTTAGCCATGTCACCATGGTGTCCATTTGGGATTTTTCTTTAAAATAAATAAATAAGTAGTAATAATACATGATAGGTTATATAAACAAACCCATACACATATTTGCTAGACATTTATTTATTCAGTTCTTACTCGTGTAAGGTATTGTAGTGAAGATGTAGAGACGGAGAAAATATATTCCCTGTTGTCTAAGTACTTACAGTCAAATGGAGGGGAATACATATGAACACAAGAGTCAAGGAGTGACGTGAGTGCAAAGGAGAACTCCAAGCAAAGTGCTAGGAGGAATTTAAGGAGAGATCATTTCCCCTTGGAGAGTTCCTGGAAAGCATCAGGGAACCTATTGCACTTGAATTAAAGGAAGAGAGGGACTTTGACCGCGATTAAGATTAGGGGACCGCTAGACTGCTCAGTGGACAGAGCATTGACCCAGGAGTCAGGAAGACCTGAGTTTAAATGTGCCCTCAGACATTTAGTAACCGTGGGACCCTGGACAAGTCACTTAACCTCAGTTACCTTGAAAAAGAAAAAAAGGAGGGAAGTCCTTTCTAGGCACAGTGGCTGGATAAAACAAACAAGGATTCACACGTCACAATCAAATCATTTCTATTATAATGACAAACTCCTGTGACTAAAAGCTTGGTAACTTTCCGAGGCATATCAGGCACCCAAAAAGTGAATCCCTCAGGAGAACTTTATCCTTCCTCCTTTTGCCCAGTTCACTGTGGAGCTCAAAGACTGGACAAGTCCCTACCCACCTAGCACAGAGCAGATTTAGCTACTAAATAGTAATTGTTTGTCTTTCACCCAGGAACTCCTGAGGGTCTTCTCCTCCCAGATGGATTTTTTTTTCTTTTTATTACAGGGGCCATCCCTTGAGCAACTACTTAAAGAAGCATATTCATTGAATGGGTATATCTTACTCAATATGAGAATGCTGTAGGATCTTAGCCTGAAAGGTCTCCCATTGCATCCTGGGCCTCTCAGTCATCCTGATGAATATCAGGCCTCTGGACCCAGATGACTCAGGAGAGGAAAGTGAAGTTGGTGACCTTGCACAGCCCTCCCTCACTCAAATCAAAGTCACCTGCAAGTCATGTCATCATCTTGATGTCATGGTCCTCTTCAAGAATGAAAGACAAACATAAACCCAGGAAAAAAGCCTTGACCTAGAAAGTCTTTTACTTTTGTGATATAGTGGGACTGATATGTTCATATAGTTCATAAACTGGCTGCAAATGCAGTTCCAAAAAGGAGAGCAAGGGCAGCAGAGCTGAAACAACAACAAGTGTCATCTCCTGAAATGTCTACTTTGAAGACCAGTTCTCACTTGGATCTCTAAGGTCTGTTTGTAGAGTTATATTTTATTGTCTGATTAAAACATGATGGAACAGTGGATAGAGCACTGACCATGGAGTCAGAAGGACCTGAGTTCAAATCCATTCTCAGACACTTCCTAGCTGCGTGGCCCTAGGCAAGTCATTTAATCCTGCTTGCCTCAGTTTCCTAATCTGTAAAACGAGATGGAGAACAAAAGAGCAAATCACTCCAGTAACTTCGTCAAGAAAACTCCAAATGGGGTCCATGGAGAGCCTGAAACTACTGAACAATGACAAATCAAGAACAAAGATGGATACAGAAGAAAAGGGACCAGAAGAATCTCTGACCACAGTGCCCACACTGGCTAGGGGCATTACAAAGCTCTTCTCCTCCTCTTGCCACTGCTCATTTGTACAGCAGAAAGTGGCAGTTATGAGACCAGGTTACAAAAAGCAGCTGCCTCACACCAACCCTTCTTCCTTATGTGTGCTGGCTAACTCTACCCCTGGCAGCAAGAGAGCACAGGAAAATCAAACCTCACTCCTGCACCCCTGGGCTTCTGGCCTTTCTGTTCTTCTGGCTGCTAATCCCTCATTAGATATGGTCAAGCTGGCATCTTCAGGCACTTTTAAAGCATAAGTATGATCCAAATAAAAGAGTCACGGAATAGAATTGATAGCACTTGATTATTAAGGATCTAGGGCAGACAACAGGTCAAGTTAGTAGGAAACTGCTTCTACACAACATGACTATAATGAGAATGTATTCAATAGGAACGTATGTGTAGATCCTATATGGAATTGTATGCCATCTTGGGGAAGGAAGGGGGTGGTGGGGGATGGGTAGGGGGAAAAAAATCTAAGTTTTATGGTAGTGATTATAGAGTATTAAAAATAAATAAAATGAATATGTATATAAAGAAAAAAAGAAAAATGTTGCCTCTTAAACAAAGATCAAATAATGAACATAAAGCTACTAACACTCAGGGACCAGGGATAAAAGGATTAAAAATACCCTCTTTTGATCCTAAGGGTGCTAACAGTTGCTAACAAGACTTTTATTGCCTTCTAATTGGTTCCCTCCATGATTTAGGGTTAGGACTGTTGTTCAGTCTTTTTAGTTGTGTCCAACTCTTTATAAGTTCATTTGGGGTTTTCTTGGAAAGATAGTGGTTTTCCATTTTCTTCTCTAGGTTATTTTAAGTACAAGGATACTAAGGCAAGCATGGTTAAGTGACTTGCCCAAAGCAACACAGCTAGTAAGTGTCTGAGGCCAGATTTGAACTCAAGAAGATGAGTCTTCCTGACTTCAAACCCAGCATTTTATCCACTGTGCCATCTAGTTGCCCCAAGCCTAGGTTGCCAAAAGTAGCAATTCTTAAGGAGGAAATAAGAGATGTTTTTTAAACACCACTTTTAATATTTTAAAATGTCAAAATATTGATGGTTTCTTTGCAGTACCATAGGTCACTGCTCTTTTATGTCTTAGTAAATGCTCTTCATAAATGGCTATCACCAAAAATTTTCACTGGTGATCAACAAGGCAATTCACCTCTCCAAACATGGATTAATGTCCTAGTTGCAAAGAATGGAGAGGTGAACTGGCTCTCTCACTCAGTTCCCCAATTTTTAGCAACAAAAGCTCTTAAAATGAATAGTTATACTGTAAGCATAATCTCTGTGCCACTAAAAAGTAAAACAAAACCCAATGTACAACTGATAGGATATAATGGAAGGAGGCGAATTTTAGCTAGCCAGAACACAAATGAAAAACAAAGGTAGTGTGTGTGTGACGGATGACAAGAACACTTCAGTGGGTGATTTCAGATGAGATACTCACCTGAATCTGTAGAATTTCTTTTGAACCATTAATCTCCTCACAATAAAAGTACCTGTATCTGGGTGAGGGATGAAGGATGAGTATTGAGCAACAATGCGGAATATGAATAAGAAGTATATATTGCTTTAAAAAAAAGTTAGTAGGAAACTGGGAAGAGTTGATGGATTGGGAGGGTAGATTTGGGTCAAGGAAAGGGATGGAACCAAAATCCCCACCACATTGACTTGTTCATTCTTGCTTCTGAAGAGGACCATGACATTAGAAAGATGATGCCATGACTTGCAAGTGAATTAGATTACAATGAGGAAGGGCTGTGCAAGGTCACCAGTCTCACTTTCTCCTCTGGGGTCATCTGGGTCCAATAGAGGAGATATAAGAGAGTGATGGATGTGCTTAATGATCTGAGTCAATACCTAAGAAGGCCAAAACTAGTGAGACAGAGTCTGGACTAACAGTGGGACTGATAGTTGGATCTCCCTCAGGAGAGTAATGCAAGTAAGGCATGACTTGGCTTGAATAGTCTCCTGGGAAAGTCTAGGTAGCCCTAAAAGAGTCATAAATCCTCCTGTAAATTCTGGTTCTGTTAGTACAGTGTTTCTGACTCCTTCCCTACCACCCCCTCACCCCAAAGTCTTCTGAATCAGACTTGATAGGGGGTCTCACAGCTGTGGCACAGTCAGAAGGCTCAATTGATCTAGATATTGTTCCTTCTGGCAGAGAATTCTTAGAACCCCATAGGGTAGTGGAACCTTGACATTTCACACTATAGTTTGAATTGTCCTAATAAAATAATCAGATAATAAGAAAGTCTAGCATTTACATAGCTTTTAAGGTTAAATATCATCTCATTTTTATCCTTACAACACCCCTGGGAGGTAGGTTCTATTATCTCCATTTTACAGCTAAGGAAACTGAGGCAGACAGAGATTAAATGACTTGTCCAGGGTCACACACCTAGGAATGGGATTTAAACTCAGGGCTTCATGACTTCATGTATAGTCCTCCATAAATTACTTACTTAGCTGTCAAGATCAGCACTTGGGCTGACATCACTCTCAGGAGGGAAAAATTTTGATTGGGACAGGGTAGAAGAAAAAGTACTGTTGGATTAAGACGCTTAGGTTTATGTGAAATTGGAAATTTGACAATATGAAGGCAGAGAACCTGAGTAACAAGACAAAGGAGGCCAAGGGTTCAGAAAGGGAGGTGGAAAGATGCCAGAGAGAAACATTGCCCGTATTGCAGTTTTGCCCATGGCACTAGTAGCAGTGGCTTTGTCACTGAATATCATCACCTCTGCTCTACCTTTGGCACAGTTAAGGTTTCCCATGCTCTAGTTAAGATATCAAAGTCTGCTTGAAAGGCTTGCTGATGTAGCCTCCTTTAACTCAGGCTCCCAAATTAGACAAGTTCAGTCTAGATTCTAAAGTTCAACCCAGTGTGTCCCTAAGCAAACCCTACCCTTCTGGTATTGGGAGGAGGAAGAGAAAAAAGAATTAGGAAAAGGAAGAAAAATGAGGAAAATAAGAAAAGGGAGAGAAGAGGAGAGTATTCCTCCAATCTGCTCCTTTACCATGGAGACAGCATTCTCAGATAAAAGGTTATTTCTGATGTATAATACCTCCTCTAGAGTTGGATAGAAAGCCTATAGAGCTGTCTTTCAGTACTTGATCTTGAATGGACACTGCAGATAGAGAGTTGAACTGGACCCAGAATCAAAGACGACAAAAAGAGCAGGCTAAATTGTATTTGAGAAATTATGTAGTGTTTTAAATGTCAAATTTCTTCCTGAAGCAAAGACATATCAATTTAGATGTTCTTTTGGTGAAAAGAGACAGCCTTCTGAGGGATCACTCTTACATCAACTAAAGGGTAATGGAGAAAGTAAGGGAGTCATGACTGGTCAGCAGAGTATTAACAAGAAGTATGCAGCAAAAGAAGTATGGAAGATACACAAACACATGATATATATTAGATTTAGTAAACATATATTCTACAAGTAGATAGATGAAGTCACAGAAATACTGGCAACTTCCTGTGGTTTGGGCACAATCTTTAATGAAACTTAATCATATATTGGTTTTTCAGCAGTTCTGACAGACTGTCGGGTCATGTTGTCTTCATATCCAACCAAAAGCCTTGAATATTCCAAGCAAGGTATTTCCTATGACAATAAATAGTTTGATTTCTTCACTGGAAAACTACCTATTCATATCTTTTGACCATTTATCAATTGAAGAATGACTCGTATTCTTACAGATTTGACAAAGTTCTTTATATATTTGAAATATGAGACCTTTATCTGAAAAACTGTATAAAATTTCCCGCCCCCCAATTTTCTGCTTTCCTTCTGATCGTATCCATTTTACACCTAACTTTGCTCACTGTTTCTCAAACAAACTATTTCCCACTCTGTACTAGGATAATCTATTTTTTAAAAAATCAATGTAGAGAACATAAGATTTACTCCAGTTAAGTTTAATCTTTTTGTTTCAATCCAGCATTCTAGCCTTTTGTGGTCATTTTAAATCTTCTTTCTGTCATCCATCATTGTATTGATTTCTCCTGGCTCTGTGTCATCTGTAAATGTGATAAGCATGACTTTCATGTCTTAATCTAAGGAACCGATGAAAACGTTGAACAGTATGACCTAGTGCTTGTTAGCATGATAAAGACGGGTAAACCTGAATAACTATGATGGTGGCAGAAAGATAAAGCAAGTTTCCCTTGGCAGTGACTACACCACTCTTAGCAAAGTACAGAAGCCTATTTCACCTAGGTCACTTAGGAAGGTAAAGAAGGAATTATTTCTTCTGGTGTATCAGAGAGGTCACCAAAAACTGTTTGATAAACTGAGAATCAGGCTGGCCTGACTAAGAATCTGATGCACAATGGAAAATATGGCTGTGTTTGTATAAAACTACCTGGAGTTTTCCCCCTTCCTTTGTGCTGTGTATTCCACTGGTGTGCTGACACACTGGGAAGGTAGCCAGGGGAGCACCTGTAGTGTAATCTTTCTCCTAAGTGTACTGTCTCTGACTTTGGTTTGAGGGCCTAGAGACAGAATCAATTAAACAATCCATGAGGCTGTCATTCAGATTCAGCCTTCCTCAAAGTATCTGAGGAAGAGTTCTGACATTTCTCCCCATCTCCAAGGGTAGTTCTTAATCTGGGAACTCACTTTTCTATTTTTTTAATCAGTATTTCAATAGAATTGATTTCCTGCGTAATTCTCTGTGTCCTATGTTATGCATTAAGAAAGGTTATTCTGAAAAGGGATCTATAAAGTTTGCCAGACTCCCAAGGGAGTCTCTAACACACACAAAAAAGTTAAGAACTCCTGCACCAGGGTTATACCTGAAAGATTGCAATGTATAGTATCATAGACTACAATGTGCAATTTAACCCCCAATACTCCCACATTCCATGGACCAAATTAAAATGGGAAATATTTAACAAAATAAATTAAAATGCAATAAAACATTTAAAAACTAAATTGAACACCGTTGCCCTAAGAGCTTTCCTCTGTACTGACAGATATGTTCATCAATGCCATTTAGATAGGACTGTTCAGCCAGTCCACCTAACAGCATTACCATTGTACCTCGGCTTCCTGACCTCTAAAAATAGAATAATAATGTTTTCATTACACTTTACAGGGGACTGTATGGGAAGAACTCTCTTTAAAAATTAAAGCACCACCCAAATGTCATTCATTAAAATTATAGCTATGGTTATCATCATCTAAACGACATTTCCTCCATAAAATATTATGAAAAAGTGTGTCTTAGTTCTTTGTTGAAATCAAGACATATGCCGTCAGCTGCAGTGCCCTGACTGACCAACCTAATAATCCTCTCATCAAAGAATTCAGTTTTAGTTTTGAACTCCTATCTTTTGTTAGTCTGGGCAAATGGAATTTTGTCAGGGATTGATATCAAGTTGAGTTGTCTGTAGATTTCAGAATTCAGTGAAAATTAGGTCAACATTTATTTGTCTTTCCCTTATCTTGTGGTGTTTCTCCTCCTTTTCTATGATCTCTTAATAGTGACTGACAGTGGCTCTGAGGTGACTTCTGCAATTCCTCTTAGTACCTTGACGTAGAATTGGTCTGATCTTGGAAACTTAAACTTTTCCCAACTAGCCAGGCATTCCCTACTGGCTCCTTGCCTGTCTTGAACACTGTTGTATGTTACACTTCTCATTAAAACATTGACTAGATGATTTTAAGGTCCCCTTTAATTGTAAATTCTATGATCTATGAAAACAAGTAAAGTAGAACTGCATAATTCTGCCATCTCTCATCTATGAATATTACACCATTGCCCCAAGAAGTACAACTGCTACTTCCATGCACATTTTCTTGTTTCAAACAGCTTTCTTAAAAATATTCTTTTTATTCTTCCAAACTTTTCATTGCAAGTCTCAATGCATTCTGAATTTTAGCCTTCCTAACATCATTCCTACTGGTTTTGGTATTCATCCTTGGACCCTCCTTCTCACCTGTTATATGTAACTTTTTAGAATATGATCTCACCAGAGAGTCAAACTAATTTCTTTAGATTTTTCTCCCTGTCTTTTTCTTACTCTTTGGATTTTTTTTTTTTTTACCAAATTCTAATCTCACCAACTTTAAAATAAAGGGGATTTTAACCCGGATTTATAGACTTCTTTCCATAATACAGAGCCAAAATAAATATACATAGCACTTTTTTGCCTTGAATATAAAATAACTTTATCCATGTTGTAACTTGGCCAAAGAATAATAATCACCAGAAATGAAATTTACTTTTTACTGGTTATACTAAAAGCCAATAAAATAAAAAATTTTACTAGCTAAAGATGAGGGCAATTGACAATGTCCCTTTGGAACTGTGGGAACATGCTGTCTCTCAACCATTCAAATCTTGGTCTTAGAACCAGCTTATTTATGGAATGATCCTTACAAAAGAAAGGCTATTGATTAATCATTGATTACAGAGCCTATCTGCAGAATGCCATGTGTTATTGACTGAAGATTCTCAAGGAACTTGGCTTATACCAGTGGTCCTTCCTGGGGCTGTTGAGGGGTTGAGGAATGTAAAAGCCTCTATTATTTCTATCAAGAGTCATGTCTTGAATCAAAGGCCCTAAAGTTCTTGCTCAAAAACTCTGTGCATTTTGCCATTTCCATATCTGGAACAATATACAAACCCCTCTTCATGCATGTCTTAGTCTCCTTTAGTGGAAAATTTTTGTTCTTGGAAGGAATAGGGCAAGTTTGGTAGAACAAGAGCTAGAGGGGGCGGAGCCAAGATGGCGGAGTAGAAAGACTCACATTTGCTGGCTCCAAACCCACAGCCCATAGATTCCCTGTAAAAAGAACTCCTGACAAATTCTGGAACAGTGGAAGCCGGGCAGCAACACAGTGAAGGAGATTTCCGTTGCAGAGAGC